>OY744531.1:46727199-46779699 GCA_963556195.1 Sepiola atlantica
CAGGAACTACAATGCCACACGTTTTACACGCGAAACCACACATAGGTCTTTATTTTATAGTAGAAAGGGGATTTCTCTTCCAATTTATATTCGAACGGATCGAAACCTTAATGTGGGGTTTAATATTAAAATACCTTATGAAGATTTACTAATTTAAAAAAAAAATCTACTTATTGATTGATACAAATTCTTCTTCTTTCGTGTGAATCAGATAATTCTTGCGTTGGCATTAGTTTCCCCGATATTTTTCTAGTTAGAAATCTTTCTGGAAAGACATCGGGTACTTACGGGAAGGACCACGAGAAGGTTGCCAACGTCCCTAAGTGAAAGTGGTACCATGGAGTCGACTGGATTCAAACTTGAAACACCCAGGTCTTCAGTCCGTGTCGTTATCCACTTAACTACCATCACCTCCCACATTACACATCATATATATATATATATATATATATATATATATATATATATATATATATATATATATATATATATATATATATGTGTGTGTGTGCGTGTGTGTGTGTATGTGTGTAAAACGCTAAACTACGAATATTTACATCGATTGTTCCATCCCTGCACTAATAAGTTGTTATTATGAAGGCTCACATTATAAAACGCGTGTCCATGTTTTCCTTTTGTGCACGCAACAATTAATTTATAAATGAATTAAAGAAATCTATATATACCGAAATTAATTTAGAAATTTATTAATTAAAAAATCTATATATAGAAACATTGATGGATGTCCGGTTAAGGGCGACTTAAATATGCGGTTCTCTGCATATTCTTATAAATAAATAATCCGCTCGGGGTTGCAACAAATAATAAAAACACACCGGTAAACACCGGCAGACTATAGCCAGAAAAAAAAACAATAGCAAAAAAATCAGTGTAACATTATAGGTCATAAAAAGTCAGCACAACATGTTGCAGGTCATTCTGCTCTAAGTGTACAACACTACACTACGAATATTTTTTTTATCGAGGGTTCGATCCCTGTCCGGATAAGTCATGCTGGTGATTGCTAATAGCCAGAAATACGTGTCTAAGTCTTGGTTTTGTGCACGAAAAAATATTTATTAATTAATTCAAGTAATCTACATATGCAAAAATTAATTTATAAATGAATTAATTACAAAAAAAATTTCTTTCTCTCTCTCTCTCGCTCTCTCTCTCTCTCTCTCTCTCTATATATATATATATATATATATATATATATATAGAGAGAGAGAGAGAGAGAGAGAGAGAGAGGGGAGAGGTCTCCACATACACCCTATGGTTATCCCAAATGGTAGTACTGGCCAGGCTCATCGTTGCTTAACTGTGGTGATCTTACGGGAACCGGTGTGTCAATGTTATTATTTATATATATATATATATATGTGTGTGTGTCTGTGTGTGTGTGTGTGTGTGCGTGTGTGTGTGTGTGTGTGTGTGCGTTTGATGCATTACGCTGTTATTTATATCTATGATTATTGTACCGGGTATGGTTACATTGCTAGTAAAACCGTAAACGAGGATTTGCCGCAAAGCTGGGAAGACGACTAATTTGTATAATTTCGACTTCATCTGGGTGTATGCCTCGTTAGTCACGTGGTCCAAGACGACGACCATGATAAGCGCTCCTCTTACGATGCACAGTTCAAATCCTGTACGAGTCTCATTTCTAACTTTGTCTATATTCATTCCAGCAGACTAAATAAGGCGTTTTCTTAATAATATTACTCACGCAAGCTATAGCATCAACGAATTCATAGCATGCTTTCGGAAATAAATTTCTAATTTTAAACACACACAGATTGTTGTTTTGTCACACCAATCTATCACGCTGATTAGCTGCAGACAAGGAAATGCCCCCAATAGTTCACAGATACTTCCGTTGTAGGTCAAGGTGTAAGATATAGCGTGATACTTACTTAATCTTATTTAATAAATACTATAGAATGTACAAATTAAAAATATACATAGGTGCATCGATATATATATATATATATATATATATATATATATATATATTAATAAAACTGTACGAAGTCGATATATATATAAATATATACATACATACATACATACATACATATATATATATATATATATGAATATATATATATATATATATATATATATATATATATATATATATATATATGAATATATAAAGTAAATAAGAAAACACTTTAATTGATATATACGAAAACACAGTGACGTACAGATAACCGGATGTTCACTCTGCGGCTTCCCAATGAAAAGTGTTTAAAATTGTCCGCTCCTCAAAAACAATAGGTGAGTAAAAACAAGCTCAATTGACAGGGTGCCTATTTCATCCAACAAAGACACAACTCCTACCAAGGGAGGTAATCAACACTAATTGCTTAAACTGGATGATGATAATTAGGTTTATATCATTTATTAAGGCTACCATTTATCAATACAACTTCATAAATGTGTCGTTCCTTTATAAATTCTAACTAATAAGAGATACAAATGAATGTACAGACAATTCAGAAAACAAAAGAGAGAAACAAAATATACGATAAGAAGTTGCATGGTCGATCATTCATTTCGTATGCATCAGATAAGTCTATTCTTGGCATTGCTTTTCTCGATATCTTTCTAGTTAGAATTCTTTCTAGAAAGAGATCGGGTACTTACATGAGGGATCACGTGAAGGTTGTAAACATCCTAAGTGAAAGTGTTTTTGTGGAACGAACTGGATTCGAACTTGACACCCCCAGTGTGTCAGTCCGTATCGTTAACAAGTTAATCACCGTCACCTCCCGCATGGTTTATGATATGGATACAGAAGAAATACCTAATAAATTAAAAAAATACCGGAAGAAAAAGAAATAAAAAATATAGCGGGATAGATAATACGAAGAAAGAGAAAGATAAAAGAAAAGAATATATATATATATATATATATATATATATATATATATATATAATACGAAGAAAGAAAGAGACAAAAAAAGCAATATATAGGATGATACTAAGAATGAAAGAGATAAAAAATGGAAAATATATAGATATTACGAAGAATGAAAGAGATACAAGAAAGGAATAGATATAGATAATACGAAGAAAAAAACAGAAAACAAAGGAATATATATAGAGATAATACGAAGAAAGAAAGAGATACAAGAAAGGAATAGATATAGATTATACGAAGAAAGAAAGAGATACAAGAAAGGAATAGATATAGATTATACGAAGAAAGAAAAAGATACAAGAAAGGAATAGATATAGATACAAAAGACAGTTGAGAGAAAGAACGAAAGGAAAGATTAAGAAAAAGACGAGTAAAAAAAATAAAAAGATACATTTTATATACATATGAGTCACCACCGCCAAAGCCAAAGACTGCGGGGATAAGGGTCAATAAAATCGTTAGTTAGATGATGGACAACACTATAGGAAGATGGGGAACGATAAACGGTAAAATGGGCACAATTGGTTATTAAAGAAAACTGCTCGACAATTATTTGTTTACATTAGATTTGATAACGACCATGTTGCAGTCAGCTGGGAAACAGCTGTGCGGTGTTGTGTTACACAGCTGAGAAGTTCTTGCGGCGAATCTTTGTACATAAAATTTCCACGTTATTTTGGTTGCAGAGAGGAATAAAGGAAACTAATTACAGTAGTTGTAGCTAGACGAGTTCTTGCTGAGACTATTTTGTAGGGGGAATCACATATTCGAACAAAAAATGGAATAAAGCATAAAAAAGAAAGAAGAAAGCAAGAAAAAAAAAACAATGAAAAGAAAAATAGAGTAACAGAAAATAAAGAAAAACAGTAAAAATGAAGACATGAAATAAAATAAAAACAGAAGTAAAAGTAGACGAAAGAAAAGTAAAAAGAAAGAAAATGAATAAAAGGAAAGAGTGAAAAACGAAAGATAAAGAAGATAAAGATAAGAGTATGAAATAAATAAAAACATAGATAGAATGAAAAGAAAGCAACAGATGAAAGAAAGATAGACAGAAAATATAATAAAGTGATGATAGAAAGAAAATGAAAGATAGATAACAGTGAAAGAAAAATTCAAAATATGAGAGGGGGTGAATAAAATACAAAGGAAAAGGATGAAAAGAAATCAGAAAAAAGAAAGAAGAGAGAAAGTAACAAAGAAAGATAAGATAATCAAAGGAGAAAAGAAACACAAAGAAAGTGAGAACAAATTCTAAAAAAATATAAGAAATATGAGATGATAGAAAAATTTTTTTAAAAAGAAAGGTAAAAAATCATTTTAAAAATAAATACGACAATAAAGCGGTAATACTACTAGTTGTGGTCTTCGCCCAGCGTCGGGCATTCCGCTTTCCACTGAAAGTGGAAGTTTATGGGAATACAATTTTGCATGCGGTTCCCGGTCAACATGTATATCCCGGTTAGGAAAGTGAAATAAAGGGCCGTGTATTTCCAACTGATCACCAATCTTCAACTGGACAGTCTCAAGGTCGCTTGAACTTAGGTTATCTTACGGGAACCGATGTGTAAACGTGATTATGCCGTATCTCATGGAATAGAAAAAGGAAAGAATGTAAAAAAAATAACGGAAAAGTAAAAAGAAAAAAATAATAAAAGAAAAATGAAAAGAAGATAATAAAACGAGGAAAGTAAATGAAATAGAGTTAGAAAAGAAAAGAAAATGAGAAAAAATAGAGGAAACGAAAATAAATAAACATTTTTGTGAAATTGTTCATCGTGTATTACATTGATGTATTACATTGCTGTTTCGCCCACTTGGTTAAAACCAAACACTATATTTTAGCGGCTACAGATGTCTCCACCCCCGCATGCCCTGTTGGAAGCAGCCGTCATTGATGCACCCCACCACACAGAAACATACCGATGCTAAAATAAAGAAAGATACTTCGTTACGTGACAGGAACAATGAAGTTATCGTTAATTGCCAGGAGACCGACAGATAATAGAACGTAACCTGCAGGTGTAACTGGACACATGTACGTAGAAACACTATGACGTAATTTGCATGAAAAATACACCTTTATCTTTTATAGGATAGTATATGCATATGAACACAGTATATATGTACGCATTTATTTCTCCCCCCCCCCTCTCTCTTTCTCTCTCTCTCTCTCTCTCTCTCTCTCTCTATATATATATATATATATATATATATATATAGTCTGAGTAATCCGTTTAACACACATTGAGCTCTTTATCTATATTTACCCTGAAAAGAACTACCGATAAAAAGCACTCTAAAACTAACTATGAATTTGAGAAAATAACAGTTATGCGTACTGGCAGGTATTGTAGGCTATATTTAGTTAAATGTTATGGGAATCAACATTTTGCTCCTTAATTCCGCACTTAGTTTGCCCCTAATCAATATAGCGTTTATCACAGTAGTTTATCACAGGGAGTGGTTATAGCACTTGTCTTTGGGCTGGACGACCCGGGTTCGATCCCACTCACGGCATGCGAATTTTCGGATCTGAAAACTCCCTCTGTCCACCCAGCAGTAAATGGGTACCTGACTAAAACTCAGGGAAGGTTCAAGGCAGCAGAAGGAGAGGGATGCGCTCCGCCTTCCATATGCTACGGCCATGGGCAGTGTGCGATGTCGGCAACGACACTCGTGCGCGTCCAGGCTATGCGACCATTTCCTTTACCTTTACAGTAGAGCCTATTACGTCTTAGTGGTAATATTACTTGTTAGGGGTGAATAATATATATATATATATATATATATATATATATATATATATATATATATGAAGCAATCCAACAAAAGATATAAGCGTCAACTAATATCTTATAATAAGTGAAACATCCGGATAAAAAATGAAGCTCAATATACTGGATAGAGCATTAATATTATAATATAAAATGAAGTAATAAAATAAGGTGTCAATCACATTTTATTAGAATTCAAAGTTCAAGCAAAGTATCCTTAAGTTCTCAAAGATAATTCTTCTCTTCAGAGGACCATTACCGCAGTTATACTACTACAGGTAATAAAATTACGCTTTGAAAATATATAAAATTATATACACAAATACATAAAAATACATAACATCAAACATATCAACCCAAAAACATACTTTTTGTTGAATCCATACAGTCCATCCAGGTCATACAAATTGAGAACCATAATCAGGAAAGACATTACTCCAAGTTATGAACAGCAGTCCAATTTCACGTATATGGACTGCTGTTTATAACTTGGAGTAATGTCTTAATATGGCTATATTCATTTGTATTTAGTTTGATGCAAAGAGAGTCAAAAAGAGTGGAAACAGATAATGCTACTGAATCTTATGTATAGAATCCTCATTCCAATGTTGCTAAAAATATATCATATGATTTTGATTCACGAAAATCTCTAAAATATAAGGGTCAAGAGTGGGATCCCAAGAAGAAATTTAAATTCAGAAAATCTTGCTTAATTGGTGTTTAAAAACTAGGGATCAAATGGAATGTAAATCTTAAATATTTTAACTTTAAAATATGAGGCTGGACCCATAGTATACCCACTGGAACACCCTTGAAAACACCCCAAGAAACTAACATTTGGAAAATATTTATTAATTGTGGTAAATTTCCCAAAAAAATGAAAGTGTCTTAATTTTTACGAAGCATTCCGTGGCCGTTTGTTTGTTTTTTTATCCATCTGTTTTAAGTCATATCACATTGTTTAGGTAAATTATGCAAAATTAATTGGATATAATTTCATATTATACTCATAGTCGGTCAGACATTGCATATTAATAGCTTTCCCAGCTTTATTAGTGCGTAAGTTACTACAATAGAACTAATAGGATTTGGAATCGATATCACGACGGTATACATTAGGCCAACCACGTAACCACTTGATGGTAATATGCAAAATCAAACGAATTAAGATTGAAAATATTCAGCTGTGTCCGTGTTCATTCATTCATCTAAAGTCAACTTCCAGCTATTAGAAGAGAATACAAAGGTGTCGTTCAGGTTCTCTCATTTGGAGACCTTCTAGATAATACTTCCAGATTATGTCACTGATACGATCATTTATGAAAAATATAACAATATTCTAATCATTAACTTTTTCAAACATATACAATTAAATTATGTTTTCTTCTCTTGCCGTTTTGTTCGACTGTTGGTTTTATTAAGTAAATACAATTGTAAGGAATCATACTTAACTTGATACAGAATGACTACCAAGATACCGCCGAATAAATCGTTAATTACATTCACAATATAGCGGACAAACAAAGTAAAATCATTTATTGTCGTGGTTCAATGTCATGGGAGAACATTTAGCTGATAGTCTCATCAGTAGGAGGTTTTATACTTCATGGGCTTCACACTGACCGGAACTTAATCCCCCAGAGTTTTATTTGTGGGGTTTTCTGAAAAATAATATCTCTTAAAACAATCACGACCTACTCCATAAATTACAAAGGCCATCACAGCAAACATTGAGGAAGTGTCAAGAGAGAAGCGTCAGTGTTGTTAACAATTGTGTATGTCGTACAAAGGCGTGATGATCATTGAACGTAATAAAATAAACCTGTGAGTAAACTGTGCATGACATGTCATGCATACACTGAAGTGTATTTGTACTAATTATTATTTGGCTGCAAAAAAAAATATGAATATAATTCACGAATCCATAGGTGGGATATGGACGGGTTACATTATATTATAGTGCCTCTTAGACCAGACAGCATATAATCCATTAGATTTGGATGCGGATCCGGATAACGATGTACATCCTGAATTTGTGCGTATTGTCTTTAGAAAAGGGTGCTTAGTGTACAGAAATATTACTGTCCACTCTAGTATTCGCCTGAGGTGTATTCTGTTTTACTGATGGAAAGCGTACGGAATAGATTCAGTAAAATAATTGAAGGTCGAATTGTTATGTATGATTCCGAAAGTTTCGAATTATTGTCTAGGAAAGCAGATAGAATAATACCTAGCACTAAATGTATTCAAAGATAAAGCGGACTTGTTCTAAAAGCGTACTTTATTGTATAATGATGGAATATGTTCATTGATTCAAGTTTTAAACAAATGAGCAGACAATGGTTTCCAGACTGTGTTTTTAATACACACTTACATTCTCAAAGAACTTCTGAGAACAATTCAAATTCCTTACTTTCTCAAAGAACTTCTGAGAACAATTCAAATTCGAAAAGGGATTTATAACCTTAAAATAAAAAAGTACACTACGCGAGACACCTTTTTAATCATTTCCAGATATGCCACCGTATTCAGATATAAAACTCACTGTGCCAAGGCACTCAATTATTCTCCAAACGATGCATGCTGTAAAAATTCTTCAAATACCCAATTGAATCATGCGTTAAGATATTCATTTTTTAGAAAGAAGAATTCAAGTATGTTGAAATAGTGCACACATATTTAAATAAGACCTCTTCACTATTATTATTTATGTATTAATGTACGCAACTATTCTAAGCTCAATACAGATCCGTAAGAAATATCGTTCTCGCGCGTTCATAGTATAATTTAGTGTATTTCGTTTGTTAAACAGCAAATCAACACGTTTTGGTAATACAGTTATTATTTGAAATTAATATTGTTAAAACTAAACAACCAGTGTCGGAGTGATTGTATCAACAGACGAGAATCGACCTGGGTTCACAGCAACAGCGAGCGCGGCAACACGAGTTATAAAGGATTTATGCACCCATCACTAAGTCGTAATACACCAAATATACCATAAAAAAGAAAAAGTGCATATTTAAAACGGCCCCACTCCGGTTCCAAACTACTGACCATAGCCAAATATAAATGATAGCTTAACATGAACTTTTATTTCAATGCTATATTCTTATTGTGGTACCAAAATCCAATAGCTGAAAATGTTCCAGTGTTGCTGTTTCTCTACTACTTACATTATTGGGTCAATCTGCTAAGATATAAAAACAAGATACTGGATTCGAAGCAACTATTAAATTTGATGCTTTTATCTAAGTTGTTCATTAGTCAATAGAAACAAGGCATTGTTAGTGATGAATCAGTACGTTTTATTTGTATTTGATGGAGAAATCCACAAGAGAGTAATGTCAAATGGATGAGAAAAGCGTTGGATTTACTCAAACGGTGATAGTTTGGAGTGTTATGTCTGTCTGCTACAGATGTCGGAAAACTCAGTTTCCTAAAAAGGTATATGTATACCAGGATTGGTGCTAGACCATATTAGGGACAATGGATGTACCTACACGTATATATTTGACCCAGACAGGTAGAACATCATATGTTTTGTCCATTAACAATTGAAATGGACATTTTTAATTGAAATTAATGCAGTTACGTAAACATATTAAATACATTTGCTGAATTCATATTTTTTTTTTTACATGAAGATCATTTTAAGGACTTTATTAACTTAATTCCGTTTGTAAATTTAACACAAATAATTGCATGAAAAAAACCCTATCACGTTACAATTTTGGAATGTTAATATTTATGTTACATGTCATAGGAAGATGAGTTGATAAGTAGGTATGTTGATAGGAAACTAGAAATTGATCGACAAATATAAAAATGTTTCCATCACTATGAACTAAGAAATATATTGATTTGCTTCCAAACGAATCTCAGAAGTGGAAATAAATATGACGCCGAACAAACAAGTTTGTAATATATTAGCCGTAACACAGTCTGGCTTTTGAAGTACGTTTTTATTGTTTCGGCGGCAATATGTCCAGCAGAAAATTTCATTTGCAGCAAAGCTCTGTTTACTTGTTATGGCAGCAAATTTCATATCCTGTCTGGTCTCATATACAAATGGCCTCACCAGTAATTTTGTTCAACTATAATCAGTTTAGTGTCTTCTATGTGTCGGGTTGGTGGATGAGCTGTCTAGTCTTGCAAACTAATATCGTTGGTACCAATTGAAACAACGTAAACACCGATCAATATTCATAAAAACAGCGAAATCAGTTGCGGTGGTTACTATTGGATGTTTGATGCGTAAATTTCGTTCCTTTTGTAGAACAAATCATTTCTGGTTTACATATTTTCCTTTCAGACTTATTAAGTGTCAGCCAAGGTAAGTAACTTTTGCGCAAGAAATGTGTAGATGTTTGCCCCTGCCGGGAGAGAACAGGTTTGCAAATGTCGGAATAAAAATAAGTTTATTTATTTCAATCGTGTTCTTTCTTTCAATCTGTTATTCGCGCCCTTGTTAAATATTGATGAAGTAAATTTACACGTAAAAAGATTTTAGGTTTCAGCAGACTTTAAGATAAAATGTAAATAATTAATGAAATCACAGGAAAAGTGTATATGACAGAGATGTAAGTAATATAAAACAAGGTAACAGAAAAAGCAAGGACAATTCTTCCACATGGGAAGAGTTTGGTAAATAAATATGTGCAGAATAGTTTCTCAAAACATAACGCGTTTTTTGTCAGGCAATGATGATGAACACATTATCCAGCACGACTACATCCATGATAAAACTTTTACAGCTACCCCGTTTTATAAGACTCATGCTTTTGTTGCGGGGGCAGCTTGGCTAGACGGTAGGACAATCGCCTGTTGTACGACAAGCCTCGGTAATAATTAAGAAAATAAATAAATGAAAGAGATGTGTCATTTAGATGAAGAAAACATTGTTCTGTGTGTGCAACGTGATAATAATGATGATTATTCTAGCCGAAATGCCCTTGGTCTTTTACTGAAAGATGTGTCCTCGGCTGTAAACTTTAGGCTGGCAAAAATAAAGCTGTATATGATGATGCTGATGAATGTCTCGGTTTAGGGTCACTAAGAGAGCTGATGTTGTTATGATTATGACAGAATCAAGCTATTGTTAGTTTTTTTGTGAGAAAAGAGCCACTGTACTTGCTTTGAGGATTATGACGATACTGATGATAATCATTGTTGACAAGGATTGAAACAGCTCTGGAATGAAAGGCTGGAGCTGCCATTGCTGCTGGTGACTATCTTGATCGTAGTGAATTGTCGTTCCGACCATGAAAGATATTGGAGAGAAAGGTCGCTGATAAATCGGCTGATGGCAACGTTGAAACAAACCTCAATCCGCGCCCTGAATGATAAAACAAAGTCTTTATGTACTGCTGGGTAATTTGTTGCTGATTAGACTATTTAGGTGAATCCGATTGTTCAGTGAAATGACGATGTCGACAGAATGAAGAGATCTCTCTAGATTTATGCCAACCGGGCCGAGTTGTCAAAAGATCAAACATCCGGTTTTATTTGGAGAGCTGAGTGGTGTGTCGTAACCGAAGTGGGATGCACTATGATATAACGGAACTCGATCTCATCAATTCTTCGATAAAACCAAATTAGACCAGGCCCAATGACCCTAGACATTTCAACATACAATATACTTGTCGGCACCAAAAAAATACGTTATATATTTATATGATTCGTCGTGGTGATGGTTGGTCATTTTCATCGTCTAATGTGTTTATGGTTGAACTGTCGTAGCTCAGGTATTTGATTCCAGAAAAAGGTTTGGGTTAACACATGTAATATTCTTGTTTTAGACGAGAATTAACGTTAATTAAAATATGAGGAAAACACGACTCTGAAATGCTTTTTTAACTGGACAGTTTTGTTCGATATTTGGTCTCATATACGTCGACATATTGAGAGTGAAAATTTGTTTGTTTGTTTGTTTGTTGAAGTTTAATGACCTTTAAACCATGAGAAGGTCATCTCAGGTCTAGGGGAAGAATTGAAATGCTTTTACTTTTACTTAAAAAAACAACTCACCTTCGCACGTATTTTCGACTCGCTTCCTAGTGGTTATCTTCGTAACTAATACCCCCCCCCCCCCTTTTTCACTTACGCTATGACGTTTTATTTTCATCTGGTCACCAGTTACTTCACTTCCGTTCATAGGTTTTAACTAATTAAGCTTCTGAACCCCTCAGACAGCCTTCTGTTTCGACGTCCTTGAAGGATTCTACGTACAAAAACACGGATGAACATTATAATTTTCTTGAAGCAAAAACAATCAACACTGGCCGAGTTTTAATTACATCAAAAGTTCACAAAAATGTTTCCCTAACTATTTATTTTTCCACGTTGGCAACGCGTCACATGTAACCTAACTCAGATGTTATCCACTGCAAAGAATATGGAACATTAATTTAACTCAAAACTATTTAAAAGTACCGCCTTTTTATATCACGTGATATTGTTCAACCAATCAGCACTAATATCATCTCTTAGTGCCTTGTTCACTATCTAACATTTAATGGAGTTCTGTTTTTAAAAAAAAATCTCGTTAACTCGTGAACTATTTTAAGCTGTCGTCTTATTCAGGCTTCACTGCAAATTGTGATGACGTGTAAACGGAGGATGTGTAATCAAGCGAGTTTCATTTACTTTTTTTACAAAACTCTTCAATGTCTTTTACGAGGTAAGTAAATCTTTGACAAACATGCCTTACTTTCTAATGTCAAGATGACCGACAGGCACAAATATCAAAGAGAAGCGTAGATAAATACGCAATGTACATAGCGACTGCAAATATCACTGGTTGATTCCACTGATGCATCTTGATTTCAGGAACCGGTTTTCCTAAAGCTTCAGCGGCATCCCATAAAAAACACACCAATCGTATCGCAGATAAAAAGCCATAAATTGGGCGATAACTTGAAGGCCTAATTTAGAGTAAAAGAGCGGAAATGTAAAACATCGTTACTTTTCTTTTAATAGTTGGTTTGAAGACATACCTATCTATCTATTTCTTTCTATATATCTATCTATCTATCTCTCTTACTCTCTCTCTCCCTATAGAGTAAGCGATAGAGGCAGACAGACATAGACAAAGGGACAAAGATACAAAGGGAGAGAGAGATTCAACAGAAAAGTTATTTTTAATCAAAAAGTGATCCGTTTTTATCTTCGTTTTTGCAAGTTATTCAACTTTTTGCTATTTTATATCCGATAATAATAATAATAATAATAATAATAATAACAATAATAATAATAATAATAATAAAAATAATAATAATAATAATAATAATAATAATAATAATAATGAATATAATGATAATGATAAGTATTATAATAAACGCACTACTAAAACTACTACTACTAATAATAATAAATCATTAATGCTATTAGTATCAGTCGGAATTCTTTTTCTTTTTTCTTGCCTGCTCTCATACCCTTCTTCTCTGTACTTCAACCGCAACAAACCTGAATTCCCGAAAACCATTTTCCAAACTACTTGCATCAACAGCACATTCTGAAAGAGAACAGGAGAAAAATAATGAATTCTGGAAAGTATTAAATATAGACAAATAATCAAAATGAATGAATGCGAAAGTATTTCTTATTAATCACTCCTATATTACCATCAAAACTGTATGATCTTATCTAAATCAATAATACATTAGTATTCTTTCAAATACGATATATATCATACTAAGGACACACATATAACTATACGAATATGTGTATAATTTGCATAACTTCTTTTTATAACCGTCTATGATTATTTAATGTTTGCTATTATAAATTTATGATTATATTTTTTTATTGCTCCTTTTTATCTACAATAGTTTTGTGTAAATTAACAGTTATTAATGTAAGTAATTTGATTTAAAAATGAATAAATTAAGAAAACACATTCTTAAAATATCAAGGGAGATAATTTAGATGAAACTAAGATCTTAGCTAGCTAGAAAGATATACGGAGTTCACAGAAAAGGGAGGTGATTGGGCTCTCTCTCTCTCTCTCTCTCTCTCTCTCTCTCTCTCTCTCTCTCTCTATCCTTCAAGAGAGGGAGGACTTCTCTAAAACTAAAAAAAATAAAATTGGGCGTCGTCATCACTACCTGTCCCTTTTCTCCCTCCTCCTCCTCCCCTTTTAGCGACGATAGATTTTCTTTTTTTTTATTGTTTTTGAAGTACATTATTTATATACGAAATAAAATAGCAACACCGATATAAATATAAAGTCTTAAATAAAAACGCTTCTTACTTAAATTACAAACCAATAAAATTGGACTTTTTGTTTAAATTGTAAGCTTTTTTCCATGTAAAGTTTGCTTTCACTTCTTTATAAATTTCTTCCCCCAAATATAAAATAAATAAAAAACAGGCATACTGACTTTTAAATTACCCCTGACTCTTTAAGAAAGGGCGTATTTTTCCTTTCATTTGGCGTTAATTCTTATTTCAATCACGTGAATTATATAAAGTGAAATAAGTTTCGGCATTACTCATAATGAACATATTTTACTTAAACCATATTTTAGTAAAAAAAATAAACATTAAAACCCTAAGTTATATCAATTGTCATTATACATGTGAAACACCAAAATAAAAATTAGATCTGAAAAATATAGTCTACATTTAAACAAGCCAAGTAAGAGGCTAGCTAAGGAAGAACGATTACTCACGGTTATAAACATGTATTTTTTTAATTTAAAGAATATGAAAGGAAGTTATCGTTCTTCTTTAGCTTGCATACTTCTCTTTGTTTATAAAGATGGCGACTATATTTTTCAGCCTACTTTACATTTCGGCATTTTACGTGTACAATAAAACTTGCCATACCATACTCGCAGGCATTACCTTCTCCTTTTATGCGGTGATACTCCCAGGTATTAGCTTCTCTATCTTGGACGGAGGATTTCCGATCAAGCATACCCACATCCTTTTTGTGTGTGTGTGGGAGTATACTCCGATGCTTTACCGTCTCCTTTGGTGGTTTGTGTAGTATATTTTCGTTCCTCAAAATACATTCCTCCCGAGCATTACCTTCTCTTGTTTTAGTGGGAGGACAGTATAATATATGTTCGTTCCTCACAATATCATCGTCCCAGGATGACTTTCTCCCTGTTTTATGTGGTCGGAGTAGTTTACTATTTATTCCGTTTTATGATACCATCCTCCAAAGCATTAACTCCTCTCTTTTTTTTTGGGGGGGGGTAGTGTTCGTTTGTCATTATATAATCTTCCTAGTCATTATCTCTTCCTGTGGGGGCAATGTATGCAGTTTGTTCATTATGATATCCTGCTCCGAACCTAGCAAAAATATGCGACCGGAGGAGCATATTTTTGCTAGTTATATATAAAATCGAACACTTCGAAAGTTATGAATAAGCCTATACCTCCATCTCCAGTAATTTTTTTAAATTATCAATTTTTCATTTTTATTATGTATCCGTTTGAAATTACGTTTCTCTCTCATCCAGTTATTCTAAGAATCAACCCCTTCAAAAGGAATAACGTCTTAAGAAACGCTAATTTCATAAAACGCACGGAAACTTACGAGTTAAAACAACATAGCGATCTAGAGATAACGAACATCGTTTGAAAGAAGAAAACATAAGAACAAACTCTACTAGATGTGCATTGTATGAAAATTTGACAGAAAACATCATAAAAACCGTGCGGATAAGAATGAAGTACTCAGTGTGATGATCGGAAGGTGCTCACTTGAAGGCCAACTTGGGAAACCCAGTCGACATACTTTGAATGCTAGCCTTTCCTATTTCATATACGAGAATAATGAGGCTAAATACAGGTAAGTAAATAGATAGTCAACACAGTACATTAAAGGCAGACCAGAGGGAAGAATGAACCCCAAACGAATATAGACGTGTAATAGGGTGATATTACAAAATATATCTCACACAAAGAAACTACCTGCAACACATGAAGAATCTATGCGACACGTCTACTGACTACCATACTCCGGAGAAAAAAGATTTCAAATCAATAAAGACACATACTAAAGAGATGATTGTTCTAAGAGCTAGATTTAATGGAATTAAATGGAAAGGTAAATAATGGAACTAAAAAACAGGACCCACAGTGAAAACCCATCACTAGAAATCTGACATCACATACATATTGAGACTGTAGAAACCGATAACTACGTAATCAAAATAATCACTGAGAAAAAACTGAAGAAATTGAACATCTGAAAAGTATTATGAACGAGTACAAAACAAACTCTCATGCCTAAAGAACATACACTGAAATAAATTCAAATTGGACACAGAATATAATAATCATCTAATATATCTTAACAGATGCTACTAAAGATCTAAACAGGGGAAATGGTACACCCTTGAAGTTGATACTGATAATATATATCCATAATGTATTATAATTTTATAAATAAAAGAAAAAGGGTAAAAAATCCAAACACACTAGATACAAAAAATATTCGGACCTTTTACAACAAATGTGTAATTACGAGACAAAAATTAGAAACAAAACCTCATCAAAATAATGAACAAACAAAGCGCGGATGGCAAAAAAAAATTAGAAAGCTAGACAAACAAATTTTTAAATATGCTTCAGCTGGAAATAACGCCATAACAATGGAAAGGGGAAATATGCCTGACAAAGAACTAACGTTAAACAAGAAACATCAAACACTAAAGCAGACGAGACTCGCAAAGGAAGGAAGACTGAGGCGTTACAGATTAGTATCTGAACAGTAAAAACAAAGCAGCAACTTTTGAAAATAATAAAAGTATATTTTACCAGACTAAGGCGGTGCAATAAAGAAAACCCAAATCCGACAGAAAGAAAACACATCTAGGGCAATATATGGGGAAAGCGACAAGACCATTCTGAATTGTTTAATAAACATGAAAGAAGACCTTCAGGAAATTGAAAACGATACAGCAACAGAAAATATTGAAGAAACATTCAAGACGACCCTAAGTATAATTGCGCACTGAAATGCGCCAGGCTACGATAGAATACATTCATACTTCTTTAAAATTTCACGACCTTGCATGACACCCTAACGCAAAACATGTGGGAGATGTATACACAAAATAACATACACAATCAGATGACTCCATGAAGAACTACACACAACGAAAGACAGTATAAAGGAAGCAACCACACCCAAATGTAGATCAATATGTTTATTACCAATCATGTTGCAAATTTTAACGGAACTACTGAAACAGATCTATCACTCCCTTAATAATAGTGTTCTACTTTTCGGAGAATAGAAAGGATGACGGAAAACGAAAAGAGGGACACACGATGTACTATATAAAACTCCTGAATTCGATAAAAAACAGAAAAAGTACTTAACCACGGCAGTGGTCGACTACAAGGTATCCTACAATAGAATTTACAGGCAGGAATAATTGAATTGCAATTATGTACAGAAATCAAGTAGTGAGCAAGATAAAATATAAAATTCGAAAAAATCAATCGAAAGTTAACATTTTCTTTGTAACAACACTTTATATCTTTTAATACGTCAGGATTTGCTAGAAGAAAAAAAGATGAAATGACACCCGAGCATATATATATATATATATATATATATATATATATATATATATATAGTCAATGCCTACGCATCAAAAGGATTATCTCGGACCCAACCGAGTACGAAACACAGGTAGATGTTTTAGTCAACGACTTCCCCCATAGGAAGTACCCCTTCAAAATAATATTACAATCTATTAGGGAAGCACTCAACACAAGGAGACAAAACTTACTAACATACAATAACAGCAAAAAAGCACACTCACAAATACCAATGGTATTTGACTACAATCTTAACACCAACAAATTACACGCCCTTCTCAAAAACATATACACGCAGCTACAGAACGACCCCACGATTAACAAAATATACAAAAAACACCCATCTGCGCAAAACGACAGACCCCGAACTTACACACTCTTCTTACATAAACCAATATACATCACACCCTCGCACTACAGGGATACAACAAGTGTAAAAGATCCAGATGCCAAATTTGGCAATACATCATAACCGACGACATATTCACACCTCCAGGCACCAACATCAAATGCAGCCCCCTCTCTCACCTGTTATAGCCCCAACGTGGTTTACTTATTATACTGCACTCGATGCACTAAAGGCAACTACGTTGGGGAAACAAGCCTGGAGTTCCGCAAACGCTTCAACAACGACAAATACACAACCAACAACAAGCTCAAAGAACACCCAGTAGCCGAACATTTTTATCTCAGAAACCACACCATAAACAACATTAAATGCATTCACCTAGCCTCCAAATTCAAATCACAAAACCACAGAAGGAAATATGAAGCCAAACCTATCCTGAAACTAAACACGCACACATTAGGACTAAATAGAGATCTGGGACTTCTCAGCAAGTACACATTTTACAAAAACACCAACTAACCAACAACATTTTATAACATTAGGTTGCATCTATTCATCTGCCTATCCCCCTCACTCTCTCACACACACACAAACACGTACACTCCCCCTATGTCTCTCTCCATATGTATGTATGTGCACGTATGTTGGCGAGCGAGTATGCATGTATATGCCTACACACATAAGTGTGTGTGTGTGCACGTACGCCTTTGTAAGGGTGCGTGTACGTATGTATATGCCTACACACATATAACTGTCTATGCCGCCCTCTCTCCACATGAATGCGCGTGTGTGTGCGTGGACATATTTTATTCTTTATTTTTAAATTTTCATTAGCTTTTATTTATTTTTCATTTTTTTATTCTTTCATGTTTCAAAGTTCACGCACACCCCGCGTACTAAACTTCACACCCCTACTCTTATTTTAAATTTCTCTAGACAATGTGGGTGACCACCCTAATCTCGCTTCTCCCTTCTCTCTCCCCTGCTATGTGTTTGTATGGAGATATGCATGTGTGCGCGCATGTGTGTGTGTGAGTTGATGGGGGCGGGTCAGTGTGCCGGTGTGTTAGTGGGTATGCGTGGATACGTGTATCGTATTTTTATCTGCTTATCCATCTATTAAAACCTTCATGTCAGGCCAAACATGGAATAAATGTATGGTCTACTCGACCATAGAGACTGACACATGCGTGATCATCATTTTTCTGTTTTTTTTCTCTTTTGTTCTCTTTTTTTGGAAAAAAAACATTTTTCCTTATAAGGGAAAATTGATATTTCTAACGTCAAAATATAGGAAATAAATTGTGAAAATATATAAAAATATATTTTTCACATTGATTTTATACACACACACACACACACACATATATATATATATATACACACATATATATATATATACATATATATATACATATATATATATACATATATATATATATATACATATATATATATATTTAACACTTCGAAAAAAATAATATACATATATATATACATATATATATATATATATATATATTTAACACTTCGAAAAAAGAAAATAATGCATTTGTAAACCACGTTTTAAGATGCGAATATTTTTTTATTGAAATTCCTTTAATTATTTTTCTCAGCTTTTTTTCTTATTAATTTCGGATAATAGCATGTCCATCTTCAGAGAAAAGAGAGTCTGACTAAAAAAATGGCTATACCATTATTTTTTCCGTAATAGTAGGGTCTTTACTCCGATGTTGATGAAGCAACGGTCAGGTGTGGTTGAATGGTGTACGATGAGCAACATTTTATATTAACTTTTTTGGGATTGCGTTGTCGCTGATAGGATCATAAAATGTGGCAACATTTGTTGAAACATCTTTTTCGAAATTTAAAACTTATGAAAACTTTGTAAACCACGTGGTAAGATTTGAGTATTTTTATTAAAGTTATTTAATTTTTTTCTTGACTGTTTGTTATTAATTTCGGACAATAACATGTTAATCTTCAGAGACAAAAAGTTCATATACTAAGAGACATTGCTCATCGTACACCGTTCTATTACTGAAAAAATAAAAGTATAACATTTACTTTTGTCTTGATTCAGTCTCTCTTTTCCATAATGATAGACAGTCTATTGTCCGAAATTAATAAGAAAAAACAAAGTCAAGCTATACAAATGTAATGATTTTTAATAAGAAATATCCGCATCTTAAAACGTGTTTGGCAAAGGCCTACTGTCTGGTTTTCAAAGTTTTAAATTTATTAAAATATGCTTCTAAGAACTTTTGCTAAACTGTATTATTATTTAAATCATCCGCAAGTTAAGTTAAGTTGAGCTAAGTTGACAATAATTCGTCATTCTTCGTAATGCCTAACTCTAGTTCACGCCTATTGAGTTATCTCTCGGCTGCTTGCTGAATAGCCGATGTGTTTGCTATTTAGATGTTAACTTACTTCCATTTATAGAGTGTGCGTTTGGTGCAGTCGTGCACCACTCGGCTACTCAGTCAAATATGACTTTCGTATCGGGGTTCGAACCGTGTGACAACCGGAGGTTATCTCCTCACATACTGACGATTGCAGGTTTGGTCTGAAACACTAGTGTATATGGGTTTATTTGGAAAATAATATTTATTTCAGAATACTCATTCAAAGTTCTCGCAAGATTGAGCACTTAAAGTTAAGTTGACAACAAACCGTGATTCTACGTAATGCATAACACTGGAATAATATATAAAATAATATTTATATATAAATAATTTTATTGTGTCTATGTACGCAGCCTTTTTTCATTCGTGCAAACATCATTAAAAATGATCTCCTCTTCCCCCCCAAAATATTCAATCGAACTAAAAAATATCAATTCAGTATTGATTAACAATAAATTATCCAACTACATCGTTGATGACCAAATAAAATCAATGATCAAAAACATAACAGACACTAATACAAATAATAAATTTTTTTAACCATATCAATATATATTACTGTAACCAAATGCAGCCAAATTTAAGACTACAAGAGAAGCTATGAAAAATATTTTACATATATATTTTGCATAGATATATCTCCATAACAGACAACAATAATAAAATTAAACTAATTATTTACTACAAAATATTTAAACCCCATTATCTTGTAGTCAATAGCAACCTCTCTCCAACCCCCAACGCACTAGAAAAAAACGAATGTAGGCTATAAGTTTAAACGCCTTTTCGGAGAATGTAACTCCCAAAATAATAATAGCAACAACATTAGTTTTACGTGGCATCACCATGTATCTCGTGAACTCTAGTTAAATCTACAAACACATACAAATAGATGACTGCCCTCTATCTGAATTAAGACAAACTTTAGTAAACGACACCAAAATAATACATTTTGATACAATTTAAAAAAATTAAAATACTTGAACCCATATACATAAAAACGTAACAACCTAACATTAATAATATTGCATATTAGACTAGTAAAACCATTTTAAAATGCTTAGCGTAATTTAATTTAGTACGGTAACGTCACACCGGCGTCGCTTAATTCAAATTAAAATAAAAAGAGACATTTGATTAAATCATTTATTGCGTCTCTCCCTATGTTTCCTTCTCCATAAATATTCGACTACACCAAATAGACCAGCCATTACTTAAAAAAATACATAAATACATTTAAAAAAAGATTTACTTCATCCGTCTTGTTTGCGTCCTTTTACGTGCACGTCTCTCTGATGTATTTTAAAACTTCCATTCTATTCACCAGCTTTTTAATCGATTTTTGCGAGAAAGAATCGAAAATATTTGTAATATATATGAATCTATCATCAATTTGTTTCATTTTTACACGAAACAAATAATTAGAATAATTGAAATGATAAAAAGGTATAACCATACAGAACGGTTCTGTTATTTTTAATAATGGTTGCATAAATAATATAATGTATATATATATATATATATATATATATATATATATATATATATATATATATGTGTAATAAATAATATAACATTATGTTTACCTACATACGCCAGTGTTTCAAGTTTTCGATCTCATAAGTGTAAATCTCTGCCGACCGCAAGGTTCGTAATCCGCTATAAGATGAACATAGTCCGCAAGCAAGCGTCATAACCAATCGGCCACGAGAAATTACCATGGGAAAAGGGGGCAATTTAAATTCTATTTATCCGAAAAGAGGCATATACATATACATATATATATATATATATATATATATATATATATATATATATATAAATATATATATATATATATATATATATATATATATATATATATATAGGTGACATTTATTGTTTTTTTCGGCAATGACAACTATTATGAATGCTATCATGTTATGTTCACTTTCCTAAATAATGAGAGAATTTCCTACCTTACATATATTATTTTGAATTTGTCTCCTCCTACTATATGACGTATTTTTTTTATTCATAAAAGTAATCTATGCACGCATGCGTTTTACAGCTCCACCGACCTTCAGCGTGACTGGGATTGGAAAGATTCGGACCCACGATTACATTGTCTGTAGTCTAGAATGTTACGTGTAGGCCTGAAATAATTAAATGTTATGATGGCTTGCCTGAAATAATTACGAGTTTCTATCGCATAATTATAGATCCTAACGGGACCCGTGTAAATTACACGAAATGATGTTTTCTATATTAATTATCTTGTTCCTAACCTATACATGTTTGCATAAAGTATGATAAGATTTGACTTGTATATATATTTTTTTAAATAAGCAATACATGACACAATTTACAACACTTCTTTACATACAATCTTTCTAGTGACGCTAGTTCCTCTTCTCTAGCCATGAGTAGAATTTTTCTGAGGACCAATTTTAAATCTTACACTGTTCTTAGACCTTGCTCTTGAGAAGGCTACATGAAGTTGTCCATGAGTAAATCAACGTTTTGGTAGGTAGATCCTAACCTTATCGAAAGTCTGTCCTTGAGCTTTATTAATGGTCATTCATGAGTAACATACAAAAATTCAGAAGGTCTTTGCTTTTGATGTAAGCGTGACACACAAAATAACACACACGCTATCGTACTAATATGTGTCTTCCCGGTTGTCCCCTCCCTACCTACCTCCCAACTTCGATGTAGAAAAAAATCGTAGATGTTGGTTGGGATCGATCACGCTTACATTAAAAGACCTGCACATGCGTACCGCACCGAGATTTTGAAAAGCATTCACGTAACCTAATTTTCGTAATATTTCAAGTATGTCCCTTTAGCGCAACGGTTAACAACGTAGAATTTTGACGTCGGTTTTTGACGTCGGCCCGACTAGTTTATGAGCAGAGCTTTTGATGTAAGCGTAACACACGAACACACACGCTATCGTATTAATACATAGGTATATTACAATTTTAGTATTCGCATTTGTGTTTGATGGAAGTAGCGTTCGAACCAAGTGTTCTGTCGAAAGAGAAACTATTTGTTCTATATGCTTGCTAGAGAAGATAACGATACTAGTGTTGTTTTCTTTTCTTTTAATGCTAAGTTCTTATGTTGCCACGTGACTGTTTTTTCCACCTGTTTTCGTATATTTCATGACCTCAGTTGTTCATTCATTCTAAAGATGAATATAACACTAGAGGTAATTACGTCAGGTGAGATAGGATAGGCGCAAAAAGCGAGAACTCTAAGTTTGAAACCTGACACGATCAGACGTGATAAGAAAAGGCTTAAGAATCTACGGAAAACAAATATCTGCATACCCGGCCTTTCTTCCTCTCGCCGTTAGCAACAATGGAGGCAACACTTACTGCTTGATGAAATGGTCCTTTTCCACATTCGCGATTTAGCGTTCTTCTTTGTGTTGTTGTGTCGACTTTAATTCCAGTGCTGGAATGCACATCCACATAGAGGCAGCTATCAAGGTACGACGAAACATCCCAGAGACGAGTCTGTATGCAGTGTCCTCACTCTCGGAGGGCCACTGTTGTTGAGCATACAAGGCAGCAACTATGACATATTGTGTGTTGATTTGCATTCAATAACAAACAGACATTGATTTGATAGTGACATTATGAGTGTACACCTCCATTAGGTAATGCCATATAACCACTAGTAGAGATTCAACTTCATTAAACTTGATTTATATGGGAAAAATAACTTTCAACGTGATATAGCTGCATGGGTTCAACGCGAGAATATAGGAGGAGAAAGAACAAAACATGATAAACAAATCTTGGCCTCTGTTCCGTCTTGTGAGACAATGGATACCCCCTGTGTGGGTGGATGCGCGTGTAATTGTGAAGCAAGGGTTGCGTAATCCAGAACACACATCTCTTGAATCGGTACAACCTAATTCTAGTTGCACGGAAAAGTCCAGGACGACTGGAAACAATGCCGAGAAAATCAGAGAGAGCCTACATCACCGGGTATTTCTAAATGGTTACCAATTTTAGTATTGACTAGACTCAATGTCGCTTTACTTCGGTGGTCTAACGAGAACCGGTGTGTCAACGTAATTATACCGTATTAACAAATATATGTATAGAAACTATAGAAATGTATATATAATAATGTCTGGTAAGTTTCATAGTCGATTTTTTGGGGATTTTGTTTGTTCAAATGCTTTCTATTTTTTTACTTGATCAGCTACAGACAACAATGGAAATATCTCAACTGAGGCTGAAAAAATAATCTTTTTTTTTCAAAGCATTTTGAGAAATTCACAAGTAAAGGGAGAAATGGCTTAGAAGGTTACTTTATGAAGCAACGATCTAATGCTCACTGTAGAAAGGTCGGAAGTTAACAATTGGAATAAGATAAATAAGTAAAGATGAACTGTAAATGACATCTTTTCGCAGAAAATATATAAGTATACCATGCGATCATTCGGGGTGAAAAAAACGCAGAAAACGGAGAAAAGAACCATTTTACGAGAATAATATTCGTATGAAGATGAAAGGTATTCATATAGTTGCATTTGAGTCGCTTCAAATCTTTGGGTTGTTGTAAACGACAGGAAGAGAAATTCTAACTTTTTACGCTTCTAAGAAGAATTTACTATTCTGCTTTTTATCTGAATTTGTTCTGTTTATTTGTCACCAGCATATTTTTCTCTCAGATAAATGCATAGAAATGTAACTATTTTTTTTCTGAAGAAGTCGCTCAATATATCATTTTCTTTCCTTTTTCTATTATGTTTCTATGCGAATGAACACAGCTATAGAACTCTATATAATGTTAGGTATGTGTACATGTTTATGTATTTATATATATAAGATTCACTCCAAAACTAATTAACAAATCATTATGAATTTTAGAACGCTGTTATTTTGAGTAAGGAGTCGTAATATGGGATATATTTACCTTAATTTAGTTGTATGCAATTGGGACAAAATTGGGTAGATTCTCTCCGTGAAAATTCACAAATCGCTAATATTTGAGGAATTTGAAAATGTATTAGACATCAATTAATCAAATGTTCTCTTAAAATTAATTTTCTTTGGAGAATGTTAAAGCACATCTTATTTGGGTATTCAAATATTTAAGATTTGCATTAAATTTCAGTCATAGTCATCAGACACCAGTGAAGCCCAATTCCCTGGGTGTAACTTTCTATAAAAGACCCAGTAAAACGCATAAAAATATCGATGACAAAGAAACGATAAAGAGAATGACTTCAGTTGATATTTTGAATAGCCATCCAAGAACATAAAATAAATTCCTTAAATGGAAGGCTTACATTTGAGGAATTTTCTAGAATGAAAATCATATAATGGATTTTTATAAAAATTAGAATAAGAATTCTAGACATAATGTTTTGTACTATTATATTTTGATTTTAATATTCATAAGAAGATATAAAAATGATGCAAAACTGTTCTGTTCGAGCATCGGTTTAATCCGTTCTTGTAAAAATATAAACTAAAGTCAGTTCCTTTATCGTTTTTCTGTGATCGATATCTTTCTCTCGGCGAAATAAATATTTGATTTTGGGTCGTCATTTTTTTCTGGTGGGTAGTTGTAGTATGTTGTTTCTTTGTATTCGGTATATTTCTTCCTACAAAAATATCCCATCCGATAACATCATATTATTTTTCGTGTTTTTTTTTTCTTCACATTTAATAATGTTCAATTTTTGCGAACAAATATATACTCGGCAAAGATTTGTAGGAAGAAGTTAAAGTACAGTTACATTTATTGAACTAATCTGCTTGAATTATATAGTCTTAAAACCCTTTCGGCAGACCTGGCGTTTCCCGTAACTTAATGAGGATCCAGGTGTACCGCTGTGGAAGCAACAAATCCCAAATTAACATTTATATTCGTATTGTTTTATTTCTATAATTTTCAATACGAAAATAAAGTAAAACTTCCATGTTCTTTCAAAATGAAAATATAATTATCCAGATAATGCTATTTCAAGATAGATATGGTTATGGGGTCTATCTCTGTTGGGGATTATGCTTCGGAATCTTTTTAGTTGGGGGTTGATATATTGTATTATCTTTGTACTATTGTTCTCATCTTTTGTGTTATCCTCACAACGTTTCGGCCGATGTAACCTCCGACCTTCTTCGGGTGTATCTTGTCGATCTCGGGAATCTTTCTATCGCACTAGGGAATCCTTCTGTCAAACTCGGGAATCTGTACGGAATTTCGAACGTCATATCTGACGATACAGAACGAGCGAAAGCTATCCTAGTTGTCTGTTCGAAATTCCGTACAGAATCCCGAGTTTGACAGAAAGATTCACGAGTTATACAGAAAGATTTCTGAGTTTGACAAGATACATCTGAAGAAAATCGGAGGTTACATCGGTCGAAACGTTGTGAGAATAACACTCAAGATACAAATAGTGGTTCGAATAATTTAAATAGTATATTTTATGAATGTCCTGTACCAACGATATTTTTGTTTCCACTTTGATCCACAACAAATATAATTATTCGAGTAGCCTGGGAAATGAAGTTTCACATCATATATGTTCATGAATGTCTATATTCCAAAGAAATGTAACGTTGTATTTCATTTTTGTTAATGTACAGCGCAGATGCAATCATCACGATATTCTGTTTCCGTTTGTGATCCAAATGAAATATAATTATACAATGCCCTAGGTAATGCAGTTTCAGAATACAGAAAGGTATTTCTCGTCCTAGCAAGTGATGACTGCCATAAACGAGAGCTACTTCGACACATGTATTTTCGTTCTCATAAATAAGTTTCTCTAATAATGCTTAAGAGTTTACAGTATTTTTTCTTCTTAGACATTCTCCCGAAACATTTTGTCATGAGCGTATATAGTCGTAAAGCAACGGAAAGTTTGGAAGTTTTTTTAACATAGACGAGTAATCGGCTTAGACTGACAAGCTTTGTGTGTCATTCTTCTTGCTTATGCTTTGTGTGTCATTCTTCTTGCTTATGCTTTGTGTGTTGTCCGGTTGGTCGCCCAGGTGGAGTTCTAACATGGCTCGGTGTTACTTTAATCCAGTGATTGAACGCGTACTCGTTTTTCAACTTGATATAGCCTAATACATATCACTCTACGACCCTATCTATATATATATATATATATATATATATATATATATATATATATATATATACAAGTAAGTGTTTGTTTGTGAGTGTGTGTGTGTAGAAATCGATGTGTTAGCAGTTAAAAATAAATTTCAATAAGAGTAAAATTTATCAGGGAATCTATAGACACCATTGAACTGTTCATTCGATTCCATCTACGGTCACAAAGGGCAATTATCAGTCAAGTCACTAAAATAACTGATATATTATAACGTAAAACAACTAAATTGATTCAAAAATATAGATTTTCTTAGGTTCATGATATAAAAAATAAATTAAACAAAACAACATCTCAGTGAAGAATGTATTTAAAAAAATAGTTTCACATTTGACCAATTATTGTATTGCTATTGTAAAGATTTAAAATAATTTGTTTCGATTCGCTAAATCAGTTATCGTTTTAAAGCTATATGTAATTAGTAGATTTTTAAGCTTCAACATAGCACTAACACTTTTTTTTTCACTTAACCTTAAATTGCAATGTTTTTACACCTTCATTTCAAAGGGGAAAATGTAATCCTGACTATATTTGGGATAATTCCGATTGACAACACCGGTTGAATACAACAAGTGCATTAATAAACTTGTTTAACTAATTCAGCACAAAATAAAATTTGACTAACATTTGAATTACTTCATATTACAGCAACAAACCCATTTAAGAGTTGACAGACTGACAAAATAAAAAAACAGCTCCAATTGATTGATCCAATAAGAAAATCTGCAAGTTCGAGGCAGTTGCGGTACATTTTTAATAATCAGTCATGTTAAAACAGTTCGAAGGTCTCAGTTCTCTACGATCAGTGAAAAAAGGAAATGCTGATTAAAACATTCAGAATTTGATGACACACATAATAGTCAGTTATTGTTGCGAAATTAATTTAATATATGTATACTAGTGTACCTTCCGTCATGCATGATGAAAAATATATGCTCCGCCAGTGTTCACACTAAAACTCTTATAATTTTATCAGTGATTTCATTGTTTAATATATAAACTATTATTATCATGTGTTTACCAAAAAAATACTTACCGTTTAATTTCTATTTAGAATGGAAGATTTATTTACGCATTAAGTTCAGACAGCAGTGGTTGCCAGGCTTGCTATTTGCTTTCCAATGTATGTATTTTCAATGATTTTGTTTTTGTTTATTTTAATAGGCTAGGACAGAAACATAGCGAGTAAAAAAACGCGATTTAATTTTGATGACCTGAACAAAAACAATGAAACACCAACATTGACTTTCTTTTTCTTTCCTTTAATGTTCTTCCTTTCATTATTACGTAGTAGGGGCTCGAGATTAAAAAATCACGCATGATGTTAAAACATGCTGAAAACAGTTGATAGGTAGGCGGTTAAAAATTAAATTGAAAGAGTACAATAATCACTCCCGTAGATAAATAAGAAAGAAAGATATCGTCAAAAACTGGGAAGTTTAATAAAAGAAAACAGTAATGAAAATGTATAGATCAGTCTTGAAAGGAGAACGGAAAACAGAAAGAAACCGTTTATTATGGAAATAGATTAACAGTCTTCCTTCATCGAACACAATTTTGTGCAACAGGACGGATATATATTTATATATTTACAAATAAATACACCTTGCTCTTTATTACAGAGTCGAGGATTCGATATATTCTACGTCGTTCGTGTTCATCAGTTGATCCAAAGGCATAAGATAACATGACAGTCAGCGACATAGTTCACACGTGGAGATCCATATAAAGCTTGAAGACACTCACTTAAACGATTATACAACAAAGCTGAACTTTTAGATACACACGTCTTTTTCCAATTAGTTATGACGGATACCTATTTTTCGGCAATCTTTTTTCACATCTGTACAGAATACTAATTGTTCTCTTATTGATCTTTAAACGTTAAACAGAATGGAAAAGATGTTCGCTTATGGCAAAACTGCTTCTATGTCTGAATATAAAATCGTTTTTGCACTCAAATCCTCCCATACCGTGAACTTGGGGTCAAGTAAAACGTATAAATAGAGACAGAAGAGATTAAAACAGTCAGTGATAAAACAGAGCTGCCGAGAACATAAAACTGCCAATTCCTTTTTCTTCGTCGTAAATCCGTGTCGGTTTGTAAGGTTAACAAATATAAAGAACACTGACGGACTGATTAAAACTTCCAAGGGCATCAAATAAAACATTTTTCTCTAATGACTAATATGTCTAAATACTTTCATGTTTTATGATGTCTACTGCCTGGTTTGTTCTTATATAAAACAATATGTACTTTTGTTATATGATCGTATATTGCATGACGTCTATAGTACAGTCTTTACACTATCTGAGTAAAATACAGAGTGATAAAATAAAAACAACACATGCTCCAATATTCGATCGGCTTCATTTTTTTGTTTTTGCAAAACTAAAATAAAACTTTGGTGATACCTGGTATAATGTGTTTAAAACATAGCATCAACACATGAAAGTCTTTAGCTATTTTTCTTTATTCTAGTTGTGTTTAAAACATAGCATCAACACATGAAAGTCTTTAGCTATTTTTCTTTTATTCTAGTTCATGTGCATTTCCTGAGGCGTAATACATATTCGTTCATGCAAGCCTTACCAACCGACTGAAATCTGGCTATAATCTAATTCCTGAGGTTCGGTTCTGTTTCCAGGTTTTAATCTTGCCATATTTGTTTTATGGAAATCTCTTCAGACAAAGCATTAAGCCACTTTATTTAAGGAGCTAAAATATATTATTTCAAGATGAAAAACTAGCCAACAATAAGAGCTATATGGATATACTCTGACCCAGAAAATAGCAGTTATTCCCGCTTTGTCAGAAACTTCGCTCATAGAATGTTAGAACTAAAAGAGAAAATAAAGGAAGTGAAAGTTACAAGTCCGCTGAAAGGAAACCCGATGTCCACTTTCAGTTAGACATTAACAAATGAACCAGTACTATTTCAGGAGAGACGTTTACAATTTAAATTATTAGACGCCAAAATCAGCGTCACAGGATAACATTTATTTTAAAATCTTGTCACTAGTTTTCTTTCCAGCAACCTAAAATCAATAAAATTACGTATGAAACCAGAACCAAATTAAACAAAGGTATAATGAAGCGGTAGCATTCTGTTATGTTTAACAATGTTTGATTAAATTGCTTTAGCTGCTTCCCATGAAGTCGGTTCTCTCTATCGCTCCAAACACTTTCTGAAACTTGAGACTATTCTCTATCTACGAATCAGACTTTTATTGGAGTTCTGTTCTCATATTTAGGGTGGTGAATCTCTGTCTCATTTGAGGCTTCTTGATTATTTGATTGCCCCCATCCTATTTTTCTATCCCACAGAAGTTCGTGTTGCTAGTCTCACTCTTTTCTATAAACAATCTTATAGTAGGTGTTCTTCAGAATTATGTGATCTATTCCCTGCTTTCTTTGTCCCAGCTTGTTTGACTCGTTAGTCTAGTAGTCTCCATCTATTCACCTTTTTGACACCTCATTGTAATACAGCTTCCTATTCCAGTAGCTTTTTCCAAAAACTGCAGGTCTGTATGTTCACTAATTTCCATCAAACAAAAAATGTAAAGTCTAAAATCCCGTAATTAAGGTCGACTTTTCAATGGCGAAGTTATCTTCTCTTTTCCTTTAAACTTATATTCAGTAGATGTGTGTGTGTCTTTCTCTCTCTCTATCTCTCTCTCTCTCTCTATCTATCTATATATTCTTATTCCTATTCTTCCTCTCGCTGTTTCTGCAACGGTTCTATCTGAACCTAAACCAAATGATATGTTAAAATTTGCCTTATATTGCTATAGCTGTAAAAATCTGAAACTTTTATTGTGATGTAAGGCAGATTCCGAAATGTAATCTCATATCCGAGGAATTGAAATCATATTATTCCCCAGCATAAATATAATACCCAGATAAATTAGCAGTTGCAACACGACATGTTAATTCAATTCCTTTGATTTAGAATCCGTTCTTGCTCGTTAAACATCTTAATTTGTGTTTCTGATGGCCAAACTAAATCTGCCATTATATACAATCAGGCTATTTCATCTGGGTGCATTTCCCTCATTCAATGAGTTAAAACCATCAATTGGACTGCACTACCAAGACAGATGGGGAAGCGGTTTTAATTAAAAGATAAATCAATACATGAAATGATCATTTTGATTTAAATAATCTTTGCTTATAAGCAATTCTAATATTCTGAACGCTACGACCGCCATCTTGGAATGGGTGGATGAATGCAGATTCTATTTTATGGATTTAATGAATCCAGAAAATAGATTCTACATTACATAGGAATCAGCATAGTACGACTGTTTTGACCAGCTCGATTTAGTTGTTGACATCAGTTTGTGGTGTGGATCTTTGTATGGATGAGATATAGACGATGGGCGCGTCTTTAATTGAACCGTCAACCACGCTAATTATTAAATGTTGCTCTCTCTATATATATACGTCAATTTTTGTTTGTATGTTATAAACATGAATATGTAAAAAGTTAGAACATTTACATAAGTGTCAATAAAGGTACAATTATTCACATAATATCAATACAATATTCGGATATTTCTTTCGGTCCAATCAGGGGTTCGTACGGGAAAGTTTCGGTTGGTCTATAAAACAACAGAAATATGTTAGAACGTAAGGAAACAAAACTAATCTTTTACAAAATAGATGTTCTTTTCATAGAACAAAACTAAAATTAAACATTAGATATTTCGTTGAAAAATGTAGCTAAACAGGGTTAAACGTTTAAATAATTATTTTATTAAGATTTTTAAGAGTTAAAAAACAACAACAAAATTTGTTTCGATTTGTTAACGCCATTTTCTGTTTCCTAGCTGTTTTTAAGTAACACAACGTCAACAAGTAAAGTTTTTTCAAAGCACCACTAATGCAAAAGTTGTATTTTACTTCTGGACCTCATATTGTAAATGTTAATTTTAGCCTTTCTTTCAGGGCAAAAATTATAAACATGACTGCATTTTAAATAAATTCCGACCAGCGATATAAGCAACGCAAGTAATAAATATATAAAGCAATGTACACACATTTATTTCATGAATGAACATGATAAAAACATTGTTAGAGAACGAAATAAATTTATATATTAACAAAATTATAGATGTTTGAAATAAATGTTTTTGTAAAATGTTCAAAGTGAGAAAAAGACACGCATTTTAGAAGTGTGTATTTCAAGTTTTATACTTATTTTACTGTTAGCGGGAATATGCGTGCTACCTACTGTGTTAGTTCAGTAGGAAGTGTGGACATCATGTATATACTAATAAGTCAACGTTTGTATATGTGGGTGGGTCCGATTATCGTTGTTGATGTGCTTCCCTGCGCCTCAAGTGGGAAGGCAGAGGCATCACTGTATCTGTGTTCCTTACTCTCCTTTGTCTATATGACCTGTCGTCGGATCGAGAAATTAATTTTTATTTCGAGCCTAAAAGATGATATTGTCGTGCGGAGGTATTTGTATACTTAACGGTTATTTTAGCGATTTTGTTAATTTCTCGCCTGGAGTTGGGTTTTGCATGAAAAATGTAATTGTGTTTTTTAAATTTTGTTTTGGGGCGTGGCTTTTGTGTTTTTCCTCTTGATCAATAAGCATATAAGATTAGAACACGTGTCAACTCAATAGGTTTCCGCGCAGTTCTTTCTAAAAGTTGGTACTTACAGGAGGGAACACATGCAGATTGTTACCATTCATAGTTAAAGTTATGCTTATGGAACCGACGCGATTAAAACTTGGCCCGCCCAGGTTTTCAGTCCATGTCGGTATTTACTTAACCAAAAAAAAATATTTATTCATTAATATTGATCATTAAGCTCCATTAAAGTTGAGTTTTTTTCGAGAGATCATAAATTGATGATTCATAAATTTGTAACGTTGCATAGTTCTCACACTTAAGTGATAGAACTCTTTTTAGAGACACATTACTTGTGTTTACATTAAAATAATACGATGCGTATTTCTCTTAGATTTTCAAAGCGTCATCGTCGTGTTGGCCGAATAGTTGCGAGACAAAGGTTCATAATACTTCCATATGGTTTTCGAATAGTTCGACCGGTAATTCTGTTCTGACGAGCGTAAGATAAAAACGTGCAACATATATATGTCTATGAATGTGGAAATATTATATATATATATATATATATATATATATATATATATATATATATATATATATATATATATATATAGAACAGTTTTTTATTATATTCCAATAACCATGGTTTGTTTTATTACTTTTATTTTTATTTTTATTTTTTTCACATTTCCAAAAATTCCAAATTTCTGTGAGATATATTTAACGGTCCGTTTCATTTGTTTTGTGCCAAACAACATTTCTATGTCAATATCGTCTCTGCAACACTACAAAATCATCAGAAAAAGTTCACAAATAATAATAGTTCTTAGATTAGAGTGTCTTGAAAAACACCCACATCATACATCAGTTTCATTTTAAGGTGAAAATAAACAAAAGAACAAACAAATTTTTTAGAGCAAACACTCACACGTGTACGATCAAACTAATCAGCCATTTTTTAAATTTTTTATTTTTTTTCGTTCAAAGCTAGTATCTCCCAAAAGAATTAGTGCGATCAGTTCAAAACAACTTTAATTCGGTAACATTTGCTAAAATATTTAATATGTACTATAATTTATTTATAAAGTTCCAGTTTATTTGAAGATAATTTATTTTTTATTAAAGTTACCTGAATGTTTATGGTGCGAAACTCATTTAAGCAGATCATTATAGAGCTAGTCTCAATGTGTCAAACCGTCAATTCAATCAACTATTAAAAAAGTTTCTTCTACATAAGTGTTTATATGGAATTTATATAGTATTTATTAGTAAACCCTTTCTAACAATATTGAGATGAGCTTACCTTCCCAGAAATTCATCACTCAAGTAGTAAGCCTCTAATTAAAATGCGAAACTAAGGGGGTTAATATTCACGGCGAAATATATCCTCCATATTTAGCCAGATTACGATTTCGAAATATAGAATGGGCATTATATATTTATTTATTTATTTATTTAATTTCTTAAAGTGTTCTAAGGATTAAAAAGTAGTTTTTACGGGGATCTGTACCTTAAACATTAATTTTTACTATGTTTTATTTCTAAACCGTACTATCAAGTGTCTTGCTAAGAGAAATATACGAATGTAAACAATTAGAGTCTTACATTAATATTTCCATCTATTATTTAGTCGTTTTTCTCCCTTCTTTTAAGTATCATTATGCTTATTAATATACATTCACAAATATGCTTAGTATCCATCAATAAATTCATACCAACCACACATATATACACACACATAACATAAGTATATATATACATACATATACACTTAGCTGGATCGTCCACCAGACTAAGTAGAGTATTGTCATGTAATTCGGTAAGATCAAGAAACCACAAGAAATATATACTATAGTTAACTGGTCAATTGGGGAGAGGAAAACTAATAGTCTTAACTTCTTTAGTAACTCAACGTTTGACAAGTAATGGAGAACTTTAATGGAATATTCGAATATTTATGTATCCCATATAAATATCAAGCGTAATCCCCAGGAAAGGCCTCATGATTTCTGAGAACTTCGAGTGAAGTAAAAGGAAACAAAAATTATATTATTTGTTTAATGCTTGTTGATTTGAAACCGAAAGTACCAATGTTGTGTGATCTTCTGTAATAGATATATATATATATATATATATATATATATAAGTAATACGCTTTTATTGTGTAATCACTCTGTTTGTGTTCTCTCCCAGTGATCTTACAAATTTACATATATATATATATATACATATATATATATATATATATATATATATAGAGAAAGAGAGAGAGAGAGAGAATCAGTAGATCAAATATAAACTAAAAGTAAACTTTTAGTAGATAGAGCCTATAGTGAAATGGTTTAAGCTCAATATACGAGATAGATAAATTATAAAGGTAGAAGAAATAAGAGTTATAAACATGTACGAATGTGCAGATTTATTTCCAACTTAGATTGTTCAATGCATATATATATATACATATATATATATATATACATATATATATATATATATATACATATATATATATATACATATATATATATATATATATACATATATATATATAAATATATATATACATATATATATATATACATATATATATATACATATATATATATACATATATATATATATGCCTCCTTCCTTACCATACCGTGTACCCTCCCCCCCCCCCGAATTTTTTCTTCATACATCGCATTAAAATACTGAGCTTTTTTTTTAATAAAGCTATATGGATATACGAATATGGTCGAATCTCTCGACCGCAATTTCTTAGTCCAACTTTAATCATGCGTTTTTGTTATTATTTCATTAGAATTTTACCGTTTTGCTTACATTTCCATAACCAATTTGAAATTTCGTCTGAAATGTTTATTTCTATATTTATTCCCTAATATATATATATATATATATATATATATATATATATATATATATATATATATGACAGAGAATTAAGTAATACTAGAGATGCAGAGTAATGCAAAATAAATAATTATGTTTCTTGTATGTTGTTCTCATTTCCCTCCCATTGATAACAAAATCAATTTCTTTCCGGTACACATTACATTGCTTTATGAGAAATATGTTGAAACGAAATTAATAAATAAATATATTACTTGGATTCACTGCGAGCAAAACATAGGGATATTTCATCTCGGTGCTTGGACCTTATTCAATAAAGAGGTCATAGATTTGGTATAAAAAGGTTCTGTCATCTTAAGGCAAATGGGAAGCGAGTTTAATTAACGCATATATCAATACATGGTTTTATATGAGATTATGCTTGTACATCGAGATATTTTCTTTCTTAGAAGTAATTCCGGCCTCTATATTACTACCATTTTGGAATGATTTGCAAAATACAGGAGACAGAAATATTTCATTGAATACACACAGACTTAAACAAGCTTTTGTTATTTTATCACATACATCGTTTTTGTTATTTTATCGTTTGTTTTTTTGTTAATATTTACTTACGCATTTGGCTTTAGTTTGCTTATACCCAATTCGTTATAAAATATTCATATTAACTTTCATGATATTAATATATTGATTATTGGTCATCACTTCATTTTAATTCTTAAATCCATTTGGTCCTCCTTCGGTGTGTATCTGGGAGTTTACATGCGCCGGTACATATGTGTGTATATATAACTGTGAGTATGCATATACTAAAATGCAGCTCTACTTTTTTTAGTAATATCTTGTAAACACCTTCGTTTCACGGGATTAATACCTATGAACTAATAACTTACAAAGACTACATATACATATATATATACATATACTACTTACGGTCCGTTTCATTTGTCTTGTGCCAAACAACATTTTTATGTTAATATCGTCTCTGAAACATTACAAAATCATCAGAAAAATTCATAAAGAGTAACATTCTTGGATTAAAGTGCCTTGAAAACACCTACACTATACAATAGTTATTTTTTGGGTGAAACCAAATAAAACACAAATAAAAGAGCAAACTCACACGTGGGGGAACTCACTAATACTCCATTTTGAGTTTGCCCTTTTCTTTGTTTTTTGTTTGGTTTCACCCAAAAAGTAACTATTGTATAGTGTAGGTTTTTTCAAGACACTTTAATCCAAGAACGTTTTACTCTTTATGAATTTTTCTGATGATTTTGTAATGTTGCAGAGACGATATTGACATAAAAATGGTGTTTGACACAAGGCAAATGAAACGGACCGTAAAAATATGTCTCACAGAAATGTTATGTTGTTTGGAAATGTGAAAAAATAAAAATAATAAAATAAAAACATGGTTATTGGAATATGATATGAACCTGACTTATATTTGCTCTGTTGTCACTAATTGACGATCATCGAGCTGAATATTTTAAGGAGACTGAAAAGTAAAAGGGCACTGATAGTATATGCTAATGCATATAATGGCATTAATAATTATACACACACATATATATATATATATATATATATATATATATATATATATATATATATATATATGTATATATATATATATACATATTTAAAAACTATAACAATGTGTATTTAAAATAAATCAAATTTATTTTTATCTAACCGTTCGAAAACAAAAATATTTTTTGTAAACGAAAAATGTAGTTTTTTTATTTTTGCTTGTCATATTGTCAGAGATGACATGTGGACCTCGACGTATTTTTCTTTCACTATGTCTACTATTAACTAGACGAACGTCTAGAGTCCTTGGTATCGCGTATTAATTAAAGGACACCCTCTCGACTTTAACAAGGTCCACATGCCATCTCGGAAAATATGAAAAGGAAAAATAAAAAAAAAACATATTTTCCGTTGACAAGGAAATGTTAAGTTGCGAAAGCTTAGATTAAAATCAATTTTATTTATTTAAAATAACACATTGTTATCGTTTTCAAAAAAAAGTATGAGTACTCAAGTCAACAGACATAAAGTCTGTTGACTTGAGTCGAGTGTCAAAATACATGTATTTAGGGATTACAATGTATATTCACCGTGACTGGCTCGAATTCTCTGGTTCTATTTACACAATTTATACCTCCACATATAGTTTCTGCATAGCGCACTCCTTCTTGCAAACTGTCACTTTCTCGACACGCCTACCTGTTATTGACGTCATCGTGTGGTAATGATTTATATCACCCTGGAATATTGTCCCAAAGCTGATGCCCCGTTTCTCAAAAGAGGTAGGTTTTGGGGCAATAAGTAATATTTAGTGTTAGATGGTGCGAATAATCAGCAATTTATTAAACCACGCTCAGATGAATTAGCTTAATCTTGTGGTGAGTTTAGTAGCCTGTGGTGCATGTGGTTATTTTTTTACACTTGTCGAAGATACATGGGAAACACGTCTAAACTTTATAAAACAAATTAGGCGGACAATAAATGTTGTGATTGTGTGGTACACGAGAACCTTTTACAATGCGACATTTTCATATACAGGCACACCACTGATTTTCCGGCAACTTATTGAGCAGCGACTATTTTAATCCGGACAATATCACTTGATAATCTCTAGCGCGCCATCTATTTATTTATGTACACTACACCTACGAGTTGTAGTCTCTCTTTATGTGGTCTGTAAACACTCTTATATTAATCTCAATTCATGTATTCACTTATATGTAATGCTACTTTTAGGTTTTAGTTATCCCCAGTTGTTTAGTAACAGATTAGATGCATAATGAACCGTTTGAGGTAGTTTTAAAAATTATTATTAAAGTAAAATCGGGTCAAGTAAACCGTAAATCCGGCATTACATTAGAAAAAAGGGTACCGAGAAATCAGTGTTGCCAATCTATGCTGACCACAAAGAAACAAAAGCAGCTATGTTGATCAAAATACAAGAATACCAGTACCGGGATTGGTAAATTTATTCCACTAACTGAACAGTTCTAAGTAAATTTGAAATCTTATTACGAGGATTATAACCGAGATATCAGGCTACTAAATCTTATTACTAGAAACCTTATTCCAATTTTCATCAAAATCGGTTCTATGATTTTTATTCCCGATAATTTCTAAAATGTTAAGCTCAAGCTTCAGGGGTCTTAAGGAGAAATTAATATTTAGGGAAACTTAGTTAATTACTATCTAATGACTATAGATCAAATCCATTGCAAATCTGATATATGTGTGAATTTTCTGATAGAAGATATTTAGCATGTCTCCTCATCCGAGAAACGATTAACAATATTGTCCCTTTGAGTATTATTCTTGTTATAATCAGCTGTTCGCTCCCCCACTTACAGTGTTTTCAGTATAAAAATCCGATGTTAGGATCAGCCCAGTCTGGCACAGGGTCATTCTACATTTGACACAAGTACATCTTTAAAAGCATCGTAAAATAATCTTCAAAAGGAGTTAATATAATTTGTTTAATAGGCGAGTGAGGGTTGTAGATGATTAAATCCGGTTTATGATCTTTTATGTCGTCTTTAAGTACTAACATGGGTCCACGTTGATCAACACAGTCAAGCATGGCTGGCTTTAAAGAGGGCGACCTGGTTTTATGACAAAGGACAGCTCACTTGTTGGCATTTATGATATGATCAAACGGAACCGATAAACTAAGAAATGTTTGTTTTTATTTTAATAAGACTATTCCCATCATATATGGGAATTACACACTTACACATTAATACACGCGCACACACACAATCACACCCACCCACATATATATATATATATATATATATATATATATATATATATATATAATTATTTAATTATAGATATTTAATTATCTACAGACGTATACTTTCATGATTTCGGAATCATCAGTGTAGAGATAATTATTTAAACCGGTCGCAAGATTCGAAACCTGGAACAAGAGTCAAATTTAACTCCAAATGCTAACCTATTAGGCCATGCTGAGTAACTATACGATGTGGTGAGAAATAAATCTTGTTATGCCGAGGAGTCAAACTCTTAACACTGGTCAACAAGGAGGCACATGAATTTATAGCTATAGTTGACGGCTGTATTATTACTTCTCATAAGAGGACCCACCCGTAATGGGGGCAACAACTAATATATATATATATATATATATATATATATATATATATAATTTAACAATTTTTAATTCCAGCTCATTCTAAAAACATTTTATTCAAAAACAATTGTGTATGTCCATTGTGTTACCTATACACATTTATGGAATGCAAGAATCCCAGAATTTCGCAAAAAAGGCCTCATCACTTCACAGCACACCAGTCTGACCGAGGAAAATCAAGATGAATCTAACATTTATTTAATTAATAAAAGCATGTTTGACCGAAGAAAATCAAGATGGATCTAATATTGATTTAATTAATAAAAGCTATTTTTATATTTATATAAGTTTATTTGTAAAGCTATATTTTGTATTAAGCACTTTTGAAAATATATTGGTTTTAATTTAATGTTATCAACATATTTGAAATTAATCAATTAATTTATTTATAAATGTATGTAAATACATGTAAACGTTTAGTAAATATATAGACTTGATTAGAGTATTAATGGACAACTGAAAAATATCACCACTTCAGACCGCCAAACAAATAGCGTAAACTGGTTAATAGAACCACGATTACATTTTAATTTTCCACAGTACCTAATTAAGAACAAAGGATACTACGATACAACCCGGTAAAAGGTTATATATCTAAAGAAACTAATAACCTTGTTTCCACTGACCCTGATGGCACTTTTCTCTTTAAATGACTTTTGTAACCATGCGAGCGTCATTCACAAATGTACTGTAATGTAATACAGGGCCTTAACCACAATATTAATACCAATAATAATTAAAAGGACACTGGTGGGAATTGTACTAGTAATAGTAGTAAAGTGAATGAACTTAATAACAATGATAGATCGGTTATAATTAATTCGCCTGCGAAAGAGGCGCTTTACATAAGCCCACGGCAAGTTGATTGAAAAATAGAATCTGAAGACAGGTTTATACCTTTAATAATACAGATCTTTCTAAATTAACATCGTTGGCTACCATGTTTGGGGTTTAACAGATCATAGCATTTGTTTTAACCATGAATTGGCAATTGCATAAAAAGATGATGGCGTGCAAACCTTTCAACAGGTACTGTGGATTGTATAATGATTAGGCTCATTTTATCATAAGCATAAGAGTCGGTTGTTTAATAAAAATAACGACGAAGTATGTTCTAGCTGCATACATGAAATCCGATGAAAATATAACTACTTTAAAGTACTGTAATTTTTATTTGGTCGCCGTAAATCGCCACATTGCCAATACATATTTTAGGTTGTTACTAAGTTGTCTAAAATATAGATACATTGAATTCTTGGAATATTGCATCAATTACTTCTTACTGAATAAATGCATTTATTTTCCATGTCTACCCCCTGACACTTGACTTGCTGGGTCTATGTTTTACCGACCTTTATTTATTTATGCATTTATTCTATTTTTTAATTAATTAATTGATTTATTTCTTTATTTATTTTTAATTTGTTTTTTATTTGTCCATTTATTTATATTTTTTATGTATTTGATTAATTTTATATTTTTATAGACATTCTTTATGTATTCTATGCATATTTATATAATTAGATTACAATCAGCTTTAACTAGTATTATTATAACTTTCCATGATCGAAATCTAGCCATTTCTTCTCTGACTAGAGCAATTATTACTTTGATTTAATTTAACCTCCATACATCAACTCTTACTTTTAAAGTGTTATCCGAAAATGTGGGCTTAACACTTTGGATAAACTACGAAGATTATTAAAACGTATATTTTAGATTTTTAAGTCTACAGTCTTATCCTTATCCATATACGCATTTAATACTTTCTTATTATAATAAAAATGTCCTTCCCTCCTATATCATGAATCTAGTAAAATCTTAAAATTTAGCTATTCCTCAGATTCATTTACCTTATTATATTTCGATCGCTTCAATCCATGTAATTATGATCTATCTTGTTAATTTACTTATTTTCTAATTATCTGTTATTATTATTTATTGTATATTATTGATAATTATTATTTATCATTATATTTCTTGGTTTATTTAATTTATTTATAGTTTATTAATATTTATAAAATATTCATTATAAAAAAATGCTAATTTTTTTAAGAAACATTTTTTTAGATAGTATAAAGTTATATTGTTGGATAATGGCCCTATGGGAAATGACGTATCTGTTGGAAATCGTTGGTTTGACTGGCGCGAATTAATGCGGGTGGGCCCGGCAGTCGAGTGCAGAATAGGGCTTGTTCTCACAGTCGGAAATCACTGACGTGACAAGGTCACCGCGTGACGAGATCTCAGATCAAGGGTCAATGTGCATTTGCGAGAGGTTCTGTGACGTCACACGCCTTTGCGTGGGAAACCGAGGGATCCGTGACGTCACTCGTTCTTCGTGAGAAGCGAGTTTTAGTCAGTCTGGGTTTTGGAGGCGAACCTATCTGACATGATTTTGATGTAGTCAGTAATTGATTAAGGGAATTATTTCCCTGGGAAAATACAGGCGAAAGATCTGTTTCCCCCCTCCGCGAATAGCTAAGACTTATAACTACGATAAAGTAGTAATTTGCTTTCTCTCTCTCGACGTAGTTAATATCTCCCAGCTGATTAAATAACTAACGATTGAAATAAAAACTGAAGTTAAATTAAAAGATTGTTTGTCTTCCGACCCGATCATGGAGTTTTGTTGCAGTGGCGTGGTTCACGGCAGGAAGGAAAGAAGAAATAATTCAACCACTAGACGACATCGAGACGGCGACCCTCTACGCGGCGAGGGAGAACTTTGGACGTATGCAAACGATATGATTTATGTTTTATAAATGACGAGTATTAAATGGGAACTGCCACGTCCCTTTACGGGGCGAGAATACGAAACGAGTACCGCCGCACTCCAAGAGAAGGGCTATGCAACATTATATTTTATGTTGATTTTCGAATTTAAACTCATATACTTTTAACTAGTTGATTGTTAATGCAGGTGTAAAGTTTAATATTCTAAATGACTCTTTTAAATTTCTATTTTTATTGTTTATTCCTTTTATTTTCTTAATCTTATTTAATTAAATATACTTACATTCAAATATTTCTGGGCTAATACTATAAACTTACAAAAGATTATTTATACTCTTGAAGTATTATTGATTCGATTCTTGCAAATCTTAATTAAAATAACTTGGAAAATTTATGAATTCCTTATTCTTCCAATTGGTTTGTTTTGAACTTTGTTTGAATGTGTTCCCCTTCTGATTTAGCCGGTTGGATCTTGATTGGACCAATCGTAGTTATCGCCCACATGCATCGTTTTGTAACCCGGTGTCTTTGCCTTTTAATTCCTCAAAGTTGGATTATTACAGAGAGCAAGTGCCGCATCTATAATTTAAATACGGACTGGTATTATTTGACCGATAAAATTACTCTTACTTCAGAATACACTGCTAAAATAATACCTTTCTGTTGATGGCGAAATAAACTGTATATTCATTAAGGCTATATATTCTTTGCTTAATCCTTATTAAATTTTGAAACAAAAACGATGGTATTTAAAGTTTTATGTGTCTCAATTTATTTTCGTTTAGATTAGTTTCTTTTGTTTTTGTTTTTCTGTTTTTGTTCCATTGTGATTTTGCATACAAAATGCTTTTCATGTATATTTTTATGTGACTTCATTTTATTGTTCTCATTAGAATATCATTATTATTACTTTAATCATTATTACTATAGTTTTTTATGGATTATTATTACAATTATAATTATCATTTACTTATTCACTAATATTACTTTTAGTGTTCTAATCCATTATATATTTTCGCATTATTTATTTCATTCTCTTCTTCTTTGTATTATTATTATTATTATTATTATTATTATTATTATTATTATTATTATTATTATTATTATTATTATTATTATTATTATTATTATTATTTACTCACTAGGAGTTATCACACTGGTCATCGTCAGTGGTCACCCACTGCCGACAACCTGTGGTATTCCCTGGAGTCCGAGTGACAACAAGTCTCCTCAGGCCTCCAGTATGCTCCACCTCTTTTCGTTCATCACCGCTGATGACCTTGCGGTAATCACAACAGCCACCTACCAACGATTTCCCGCTGATAAGGGCCATCGGTCCCCTCTGGGGCCCGAGTGGCAACAAGCCTTCCCGAGGTCCCAGAGCTGTCCGCGCTCTTCCAGCGGAGGTCTGGTTTGCGCTTTCCCTCCTCGACCCTCTGTCCATAATTTTTGTGGCGTCAGCCTATGCTTGCGCCTCTCTCGTGCGGTTGTATTTTCCCCGGTTCTGTTGTATTGTGCTTCCATGTGTTTGTTCTCCATTCGTTGCTTATGTGGGTTGGTTTCCGCATTCGAGGACATTTCTCAGGATTGTAGCTGTTTTGATCATTACTGTCCTTTGTATGGTCTCAGTTATCACTTTGATTCCTATTTCTCCTAGTCTTTTCTCCATGTTTTTGGGGACTGTTCCTAGTGCTCCTGTGATTATTGGTGTTATACTGACTTTCTTCATGTTCCATATTCCTTTCAGTTCTCTGGCAAGTTCAGTATATTTGCTTCTTTTTTCCGTCTCTTTGATCTTCACTCTGTGGTCTGCTGGAACGGCAAAGTCCACGATTTTGCAGGATTTTTCTTTCTTGCTGATTATTATCATATCCGGTCTCCTTGCTGTTATGGGTTTGTCTGTTTGTACATTCATATCCCATATGATTTTGTGTTTTTCGTTTTCTAGTACAGTTTCTGGTTTGTGTTTGTACCGTTTTTTTGCATATTCGAAATTCAGTTGTTTGCACATTTCCCGGTGTACTTCGTTCCCCATGCTGTCATGTCTGTTCTTGTATTCCCTTTGTGCTAGCTGGCTGCATTCACTTATTATATGATTTATCGTTTCGTCTCTTTGTCCACACAGTCGGCATTTGCTGTTTTCCTGGGTTTTATCTATCTTTGCTTTAATAAGGTTTGTCCTAATCGCATTGTTCTGTGCGGCCGCCAGCAGAGATTCCGTTTCTCTGTTCAGGTGTCCTTTTCTTAGCCATGCCCAGCTGTTTTCATTGGCTTCATCGCTTGTGAGTCTTATAAAGCGTCCATGTAGTTGTTTTTCTTCCCACTTTTCCTTTCTTGTCTTTTTGTTTCTGGGTTCAGTACTTCCGGGGTTGTTTGTTGGGCTGGTGTCGCTTGTTGTGGTGATCAGTCTTTCCGTGTTCTGGGTTACATATTTCTCCAGCTCTTTTTTGGTGTCTTCCACACAGTCTTCTATACTTACCAGTCCTCTACCTCCTTCATTTCTTTTCACGTAGAGTCTGTCCGTGTCGTCTTTTGGGTGCAATGCATTGTGCATAATCATTAGTTTTCTAGTTCTTTGGTCAAGGTGCCTGAGTTCTTCTTTGGTCCAGCCTATGAATGGTCCAGAGTATCTTATTAGTGATACAGCCCATGTGTTTATCCCTTTTACTAGGTTTCTGCTATATAGTTTAGTTTCTAAGAGTTTCCTTGTTCTTCGTAGATATTCTTTTCCAATCTTCTCTTTCATTTCTGTATATTTGATTGTGTCTGCTTCCAGAACTCCCAGCTATTTGTAACAACTTGTTCTCCTAGCGCCCTCATCTCCTCTTGGTTGGGGAGTTCTATACCTTCTGTCGTCTCCAGTTTTCCTCTTTTGATCTCTAGCAGTGCACATTTTTCTATTCCAAACTCCATTTGGATATCCTGGCTGAATATCCTGGTTGTGTTTATCAGCTTTTCCAGTTCTTTTTTGTTTTTTGCTCTGTTCTGATGTGTACCTGTATCGTCTCAGTCTTCCTTCTATTGCTGCTATCCTTTGTTTTATTTCTTCATGTTTCTCATTTAGTTTTTCCTTGCGTTTCTGATTTTTGCTTCTTAATCGTTTCATGTCCTCCTTCCTTCTGTTCACGGTTTTAGCTTCTTTCCGAAGTTTGGTGATCTGGGTTTCCAGTCTGATTTCCCATCCAGGTTTCGTCGGTCCTCTCTTTTGTCCATTCTCTTCCTTTCTTAGTTTCATACTTACCGATTTTGCCCATGCATATATCAGGTTGTTTAGGTCTGTAATAGTTACTGTTGGGATGTGTGTGAGGAGTCTGTTTACTCTTTCCGTTTCTGCTCGTAACTTCTTCGCTACTTCATTCCTGGGAGATGGGAGTTTTGTTTTGTTTTCTAACATGTATCGTCTAATGTTCTCCACTTCACTTGCTTCTTTTTCGTTGAGTTCTATCTCAGCAGGTTCTGTGGTTCCGCAGTCTTCTATCTCCCCTAGTTCTGTGATTCCGTAGTCTTCAATCTCTTCAGTTTCAGTGTGTATGTTTTGCCCGTCCTCTTCCTGTGGTCTCTCCTTTTGTGGTGTTTCTTGCTCCGTTTCGCCATTAGCCTTCTGTCTGATTTCCGTCAGTTCCATCTCTGAGAACCATCCTCGCTTGAGGATCTGTCTTGCTTGATCTGCTATCCTTTGTTCCGTTGTATGGTAGTCACTAGCAGTGTCCCAGAGATGTTTCATTCGTTTTCGGTAGCCTCTTTCTGTGGGGTAGCGGCTTTTATAATAGCACTCCATCACCAGTCTGTTCTTTTTCGTGGTCCATTTCTTTCTATATCCTTCCAGTTTGCTGTTTTCGCTCTGGTTTTCCCGTCTTTGGTCTGTGTCCTTGTCATACCTGGAATCAGAGAGGTTACTGTCACACAGACCATCAGTGATTGCTCGTTGACAACCGGTGGTATTCCCTGGGGTCTGAGTGACAACAAGTCTACCCAGATTTCCAGCATTCTCCACCTCTTTTCGATGGCCACCGCAAATAAATTAGCAGGCTCAAAACAGTCGTTTACCATTGATTTCTCGCTGGTAAGAACCATTGGTCTTCTTTGGGATTTGGGCGGCAATAAACCTCCCCAAGGTCCTAGCAGTCTCTGCTATTCCAGTGGAGGTCTGGTTTATTCTGTCTCTCCTCGGTCTTCTCACCCTCCTTGACCCTATTGTGTCTTCCTGTGTTTCATCTATTTTAGCTTTAATGTAGTTTGTCCTAATCGCATTGTTCTGTGCAGGCATCAATAAAGATTCCGTTTCTCTGTTCAAGTCTCATTTTCTTTGCTATGCCGAGCTATTTTCGTTGGTTTCTTCTCTTGTCAGTCTTCTGAAGCGTCCATGTAGTTTTTTTCTTCCCACTTTTCTTTTCTTGTCGTTTTGTTTCTAGTTTCGGTGCTTCCCGAGTTATTCGTTGCTCCGACAATTATTGGTATTATACTGACTTTCTTCATGCTCCATATTCCTTTCAGTTCTCTGGCTAGTTCCGTGTATTTGCTTCGTTTTTCCGTTTCTTTGATTTTCACTCAGTGGTCTGCTTGAACGGCGAAGTCTACGATTTTGCCAGATTTTTCCTTCTTGTTGATTATTATAACATCCTGTCTCCTTGCTTGTATAAGTGTGTCTGTTTGTATATCCATATCCCAGATGAATTTGTGTGTTTCGTTTTCAAGTACTGTTTCTGGTTTATGCTTGTACCATTTGTCTGCATATTCGAAATTTAATTGTTTGCGCAGTTCCCGGTGTACTGTTTTCCCCACACAGTCATGTCTGTTCTTGTATTCTTTTTGGACTAGTTTGCTGCATTCACTTATTATATGATTTACTGGTTTGTTTCATTGTCCACACAGTTTGCATTTACTGTCTTCCTGGGTTTAATCTGTTTTAGCTTTAATGTAGTTTGTCTTAATCGCATTGTTCTGTGCAGGCATCAATAAAGATTCCGTTTCTCTGTTCAAGTCTCCTTTTCTTTGCTATGCCGAGCTATTTTCGTTGGTTTCTTCTCTTGTCAGTATTCTGAAGCGTCCATGTAGTTTTTTTCTTCCCACTTTTCTTTTCTTCTCGTTTTGTTTCTGGTTTCGGTGCTTCCCGAGTTATTCGTTGGAACGGTGTCTCTTGCTGCAGTGATAAGGATTTCCATGTGTTGAGTTATGTATTTTTCCAGCTCTTTTTTTTTAGTCTTCCACACAATTTTCTATACTTACCAGTCCTCTTCCCCCTTCGTTTCTTTTCATGTAGAGTCTGTCCGTATCGTATTTTGGATGTAGTGCATTGTGCATGGTCATTAATTTTCTAGTCCTTTGGTCAAGGTGCCTGAGTTCTTCTTTGGTCCAGCCTATGAAACATCCAGAGTATCTTATTAGTGCTACAACCCGGGTGTGTATTTCTGTTACTAGATTCCTGCTATATAATTTCGTTTCTAGGAGTTTTCTTGTTCTTCGTAAATATTCTTTTCCAATCTCTCTTTCATTTCTGTAGATTTGATGGTGTCTACTTCCAGAACTCCAAGATATTTGTAGCTATCCTGTTCGCCTAGCACCCTCATTTCCTCTTGGTTGAAGAGTTCGATGTCCCCTTTTGTCTCCAGTTTTCCTTTTTTTTCTAGTAGTGCACACTTTTTCATTCCGAATTCTATTTGTATGTCTTGGCTGCAGAATCTGGTCATATTTATCAGCTTTCCCAGTTCCTCTTTGCTTTTGGCAAATAGTTTAAGGTCATACATGTACAACACGTAATTTACTGTTTGTGATGTGTCTGTAAAATTATATCCGGCATCACATTTTCTAAGTATGTAGTTAAGTGGCATACCTATTATAAACAGTAGTGGTGATAGGGAGTCTCATTGGAAGATGCTTCTCTGTATCTTTATCTCAGTCAAGTGCTGTCCTCCGGCTGTCAGTTCCAGTCCCTTTGTTCCCATTGCTTTCTTAATAAGATTATTATCATGATAAGGAGTATCAAAAATTCATGTAAATGTGTTTTTCTTTTTACCTGTAAAATTTTTTTTATATATATATATATATATATATATATATACGTAGGCACAGACAGTGGCCGATATCCGGGCGTTTACAAGCTCATAAGTCGCCCATCGGCGACCATTTATTGGAGTGCCATGTATGCACTGAGGGATATACGGATGAGGAATTTACTGTCTTGCACAGGGCTCGCTCGAAGGACAACCTTAAGATTATCGAAGCGGTCACCATCAACTTACGTAAACCGTATCTGTGCAAGCAGAAGGAATATACCCAGAGTTTGAAACTGATCGGTACATGATATTTTTTTCTTCCACTCATTCGATAATCCATGATTTTAATTCGCTTTTCAAATATTCTATTTTAGTCGACGTGAGATCTTTAAAATGTGTCGACTCGAAAGACGTCTCGATTTCACCATCATTTTTTGTTCTCCTCAATTCTAATTTTTTTATATTTTAACCGCTTTACTAAAGTAAGGTAGGAATAATTTATTTCTCGCGTTAGTATTATAGGCCTCTCTGTCCTTGGTAATTATGGCTACCTCGCCATTATTATTAAAATCAATATATATATATATATATATATATATATATATATATATATATATATATATATATATATACTTTTAAAGGAACAACATGTTGATGTATGTTGCTTGATTTCTATGGGTGATCTCTTGTAAACGCAATGAAAAAGTGATATATTGGAATAGAAAAGTTTAGAATAATTTAAAATATGAATGCATTAAAAAATCTTTATCGGCTGTGAAACGATCGTACCTATTCATTTTTTTATGTTGAAATCTTCGAACTAAAATTATTAATGTTAACAATGTATTTGTCTCAACTTACTCCCTCTGAACACGTATTTATATATGTATATGTTTGGTGTTTGCGTTTAATGTGCATATATGATGAAAATAAGCTAATTAAAATAAAAGTAGACATTTCCTACTTTATCGGTTCTGTTTGATCATATTATAAAATGCGAGCCATATATATATATATATATATATATATATATATATATATATATATATATATATATATGTAATTATTTTTATTGGTTATTGCAGCGTTCATTGTTTTTTTTGCTTCCTACTATTTCTATTGTTTCACTTCCTAAGCGATTAAGATGCAGACAATTGCATTATTAGTAACCCATAACTTTATAGGGCGTATTTTACGTTAATATATATATTTTCATTAATTTTATACATACAACGAGTAATCTATGGGCACGTGTTACTGGCTTACATCTGTAAGCAGCATGGCTAACTAAGTTAGCTATGCTGCTGACGGATTTGAGCGATAAACACATGTCCATGGATTACTTTTATGTACGTATTAAATTAATAATATATATATATATATATATATATATATATATATATATATATATATATATATATATATATGGGGTTAGGTACACGATAATACATGAAAATGAAGTCTCGTGATTGACAAAATGTGTAAAAAGATGACAAACAGAAAACAAGTCAAAATGCTGGAGAAAAACAAAAACAAGAGATTTTTTGACCGGTTTCGTTCGTGGAGAACATCTTCAGAAAATGAAGATACGGAAAATAATTTTATTTTGAAGGCACCCACATGGGATAAGGGAAGAATGATCTGATTGGATCATATGAGAAGACATTTAGTGATGTTGGGATATAATCAGTAGGTGACACATTCTTCTAAGGCAGTGGGAGAGGGGGGAAAGCGGCAAAGAACCTAACTACGGTGAACAAAAGGGGGGTATGAAATTGATACACTGGAAGTTAGCATCTAAAGATTAATAAGAAATAAACAGGGATGGGTCAGCTAATTTGTCAACAATAGGTTTTTAAAGAGCAATTATTAAAAATGAAAAGCCGAGGTGGACAAAATGTGTGAAAAAAGAAAACAAATGGGAAAGACAGGTTAAAGGTTAGGAGAAAAACAAAAATATAAATGGGTTTTAAAAATAGAAAAATAAAGGTTAAGTTAGAGAGAGAGATGTATTAAAATGATTCGATTATCAATGAGAGCTTGCTATTATTACGAAAATATATAAAAATATACACACACATACACACACACACACGCATATATATATATATATATATATATATATATATATATATATATATATATATATATATATATATATATATATATATATATATATAATAATGGTAATAATCCAGGTGAAAAATATCCACAGGGTGGTAATCCAGAGAATTTTAACCGGGTTTATAAAATGTGCTCAATATCAAAATAGAGCTTTATATATGATAATTTTATTTACACAGACATGTACAAAATCTGCGACACTGGCATGTCGATGTTATCGATCAACAGTTACTATAAACTGAGATCTCATCAGGCAGAGTTAGAATCCGATCTTAACCTCAGATCATATTTGGAGAGAATGAAGTGGAGGGATAGAGAAAGAGAAGAAGAAAGAAATAAATTTAACATTTCAAAAATTAAGGTCGTTAAAAAATTAAAAATTAAAAATTAAAAAATCTAAAAAACAAAAACAGAAAACAAAAAATCTAAAATCTTGAATCTGAAACAAACAGGGCAAATAAATAAATAAATAAATAAATAAAAATATAAGGTGGAAAGAGGAACAAATAATGATGAGGGGAGAGGTGGTGGGAAGGTAGACACATAGAGGAAAAGAAGGAGAAAGAGAGGGCGTCTGTTGATTCAGATCGAGAGGGAAAGAGGGGTGGTAGACATACACGAATCAAGTGTCAAAAAAACAGTCGAGTTTATAAATGTATTTTTTCAAGTTAACTGTAATATTGTGTATATGTGCGTATGCGTGCGGGCAAACTGGTCAGATGTGTCTGATTGTTGTGGTGGTGGGGCGGTGATCAAATGTGTCGCGATTCTGGGTTTAAATTGTCTTTATAATTTGTCTGGAGTTAATTTTTTTAGATTTTTTAATTTTTAATTTTTTAACGGCCTTAATTTTTGAAATGTTAAATTTCTTTCCTTCTTCTTCTCTTTCTCTATCCCTGCACTTCATTCTCTCCAAATATGATCTGAGGTTAAGATCGGATTCTACCTCTGCCTGATGAGATCTCAGTTTATAGTAACTGTTGATCGATAACATCGACATGCCAGTGTCGCGGATTTTGTACATGTCTGTGTAAATAAAATTATCATATATATATATATATATATATATATATATATATATATATATATATATACAACTGTGAACTCAAAGAAGGCTGACGCTTGCTAATAATCGAGTAAAAAAGAGCATGACATGTTAATACATATAGCAATTTAGACGACCTGTGTATATCATCTCTGAATGATGAATTTGAAATTCAAATTTTTAAAGAACCCCAAACCTATTAAACTGTAGTAGTTAAATAGCAAACAACTGTATAAAGATTATCATCTAGCCTTTATTATATTAAAACATAAAAAAGTTATTATAATTTAATAAAAAACTAAACTAAAACAACACATAAAATGGAAAAAGTATCTCAAGCACGCACGTGTTAAAATAAGGTCCCCTATTAATTCGATACATTGCCAGAAAGTTTCGTCACCCTTATGAAAAAAGAACATAAGAATAATTAAAAGTCAGCCGAACATTTATTTGATAGAAGCGCTGTCCTTAGTTAATTAAAACATTAACCTAAGACAAATAATGACAAATTAATTAGCCACTGAGGCTAAACACCACGTGTATATATATATAAACACTCAATAAAACGAATTACACGGTTTTTAGCCTGACGATTCTCAAGGGGGGATGGAACGTAGAAATACTCTATGTAGCTTAGTTGCGATAAATACATGTTCGTAACTTATGATATATATATATATATATATATATATATATATATATATATATATATATAATATATATATATATATATGTATATGTATAAATGTGCGGAGCCGTTAGCACAAATTCTTGTTCTATAAATTGTCCTTAGACATAACTATATCGA
>OY744531.1:46789699-46794699 GCA_963556195.1 Sepiola atlantica
ATAAAAAAATATATATATATATATATATATATATAGTCATTACTAGATTCTTGCTTCAACGTTTCAATAAGCATTAGTATGCCTAAATGTAGCGAGCGCAGCAACCCGGATATACGAAACCCGGACGCTTTTGTATGTATATGTGATGTTATCAAAATAATTTTAGTACATGGACGAAAGCGGCTTTATGAAGCAAGCTAACGACGAAAGAACTCACTGCATTTTGCTCACTCGCCAGAGGCCATTCGCCAAGTCCTCGAAGGATAAAGCTTTGATAATTGCCGGCGGGTAGAAAGAGAACGACTTAAATAATTAGTGTTTGCAACAACTATTTGGTATGGGTGTGCGAGCGATGAAGACGTAACGCCGGAAGGTTATCTGTACGGCTTGAAAGGAGGGCAAACAATGTTTATACTCCGCTGGTAATAAGGTTACACTGTCCTTCTCGTGGCTATTGGCAAAGGAGGAATGAAATAAGTCCATCTCACAGGCCATGGTAATGAAATTACGTTTGGTTTCGCTTTTTCGAAGATGGAAGATGGAAGTTATGATTGGGGCAATAAACGAGTTTTATGGGGGAAAAGAAGAATGTAGATTTGACTGCTTAACATTAGACGTATGAGTAAAGGATACTCGTATTTTGCGTAGACAAATTAAATATTATATTAACGGACAATAATTGTCACGCATGCTGGAACAAGGGAAAATCCACAAATAGTTAAATAAGAAAGACGGGACTAGAAAATATGTATACTAATAGGGTCTGTTCTGGCTAACGTTGTCCTTATAGCCAAGTGGTCGAAGACGAAGCAGGTATTAGATGGTCACCTTTCTGAGACACAGATTTGAATGATGTACCAGTGTAATGTTTCAGTTTGCCTTTTTGTTTATTCCCACCCCTGTGGACTAAACTAATCGTCTATTTACTGATACTATGAACGCTAACACGAGGTCAAACAAAAAGGCATAATGTATATTTCACTGTCGGGAATAAATGCCAGTGTAAACTACATACATACAGGTTTATTTTATTTTGTTTTACAGAATATCAACTTTTTCAGGTCAAATAACCAGAAGGCATTGCTCTTAGATTACCAGAATGCATGCTCTTCGATAACCAGAATACAATGCTCTTAAATAACCAGAATATAATGCTCTTAGATAAACAGAATACATTGCTCTTAGACAAACAATATTTTTCTCTTAGATAACTAGAAGACAGTACTCTGAGATAACTAGAATGTATTTCTCTTAGATAGCCAGAATATAGTACTCTTACATAACCAGAATACATTGCCCTTGATATAAAAAATAGCTCACTTGCATCTACATTTAGATTCTGTTCGTTTCCTATTATGTTGCTTATTAAACGAGATTAATTGTGCAAGAATTGATTTAACTGTAAATAAGTAAAACACGTTAAATTTATTCTAAATAAATCTCGGCGAAAACTTTTTTAATCAGCACTCATTATCAAATCTGACACAAATTAACAACGTAATTACTTCTGAAATGTATCTTCTTTAATCAGCAAAAAAATGCTAAACAAAGCAAAACCTACAGTTAGATAAAGGCTAGACATTTTTACACCAAATCACTTAGATTATAAGTTTGTACTTTCCTACCTATATATATACATAGGTATATCTATATACTATACAGCAACTTTATTAGATTTAGTTGTTTAAATATGTTTATGTTGCTTACTGCAATAGTGAAAGTATGTGGTATTCACCGTTGTCATTATGCCAGACTGTTAAATCACTTCCATTTGGTGTGTAAAGGTGCAGACAATAGATATTGAACGACCTCGTGACAGATTAAACATAGTTATTTAATAAGAAATACTCGAGTACAAAAATTCGTATACTTCACAATCTAAGATAACAGATTTTGTACAACGGAAAAACTAAAGTTCACGCAAGCCATTTCTTAAACATTCACTTACATAAACATTAGTTCCAAAATATTTAGGAAGTATCCTCCCACGGCAATTATTTGCTTTCAACTCGGCCTGAAAGGGATCCGCAAGTTACAATATACCAATATACTTTACAAGTTATGCGGAACATAGCAGAACCATCTCTGTGAGCTTATTTGTCTCTGAATGTGTGCCTGTATATATATATATATATATATATATATATATATATATATATATATATATATATATATGTGTGTGTGGGTGGGTGTGTAACCATACACGCATATATGTCCATAAACAGAACACTGTGCCACTGAATCTTCCCCCTTCTACTTCAATTTTACATTAGTAAACATACCAATATGCAGACCAATATATCCCAGTCTTTTACCTCTAGATACCTTCCTACTTATTTTCACTTTAAATCCCATCCCCATTATACACCCTCTCTATAAAATAGAAGGCTAACATTATGCTGATCATCTCTTCAAATCATTACTCTCATTCCTTCGTTGCGTTTCTCACGCATCTCTTGTCCATCCTATTCATCGATATTCATCAGAAACTAGTTATCATCATTGTTTTACAATCACCACATTTACTTTCTCTCATTTTTTGTATTTTACTTATATGTTAACTTTTTAGGATTAAAATTTTCATTAATATTAATAATTCTTTCTTCATTGTTAATTTAATCACCTTAAAATGCTGTAATGTATGTATGTCTTATGCATTGCATTGTAGGTTAACAATTATGTTCAGTTTTATGTTGTCATTTCTAATATCCACGTTTGTACTCATACTTTTTTTAGGCCGTCAGTCCAACTGTCCAAATGTCATAAATAGTTGCATATTCCCTATTTTCGCTATTAATTTGCTTACTGAATATTTTACTAAATATTCTGCTGTAGTCATTTTGCTAGTCAAACGGGCTTGATCGTTTAGACATTTTGAAATCGCTAGTACACATATGAATCATGGAATTACTAATGTATACTATTACTAATAATAATAATATACAGGGTGATTCATAAGTCACTTCACTTAGCTATTTAAAATGATTACCATATGAAGCACAAACATACTTTGAACTTTTGATAATTGTTATCTTACTTTCTCATTACTGCTATTTGTTATTTTAAATTTGTTCGTTTATATATTTGTTTCTATATATATATATATTTCATAATCAATCAAATATGCTACAAAGAGTCGTAAATTCCTTGCAAAAAAGAATGGAGCTATGCATGCAGAACGTAGGTGGACATTTTGAAAATCTGCTGTAATTTAAAACTCCCATAAATGAATTTGTTAGATAAACATTCTGTTTTGTATTATCGTATTTTTTAACTTTAGAATTTAAAAAATAAATACCTAAGAGTTACTTATGAATCACCCTGTATATATATATATATATATATATATATATATATATATATATATATATATATATATATAATAGTATATCCGGGTTGGGATGTATGTAAGTGATACCCGCCGCGTCTTTTATGGGGAAAATCTGAGTAAAGATTTCAATGTAAGTGCAGAGTAATATTGCTAGTAGAATATAGTTAAAACTATAGATAAATACTGGAAGTTTAAGGTAATTATTTATTTCAACCACATTTAGCGTGTTCTGCAGACCCTAAACCCCATGTTTTACTATCCTAAAATGAACATGAAAAACATGTAGTATTTCTAGTCATTCTTTGCAATAGTGAACAACGTATCTGAAAAATCATGCACAAATTTATGTGATATTGAAGGTCCGGGTAACGCCTAGTGGAAGTGCTAGTAATTATTTCATTGTTATCTGTTACATTTTTTATTTGTTTCCGCTAGTAATTATTTCTATTTTCCTTCTTTATGCCATATCTAAATTGGTACATTCATTTTGTTATCTAAAGTTTTCTTTTTGATTGGTGAACCATAACTTCTTTGCGACGACCAATGATAATTTCCCGACAATCTACAACAAACGATATGCATTGATGAAGAAAATTAAATTATGTATTCAATCGGGTTTGCCGGACATATATTTAAGGTATTCAAACGTATAGAAACCTTTACAGAAAGCATAAAACACATACACACACAATAAACACAGCAATTATATATTACATTGTTATGTAAGCGTAGTTTTAAGTAATTATATTGTGTAATTATTTGAAGATGTAAATTAAGTGGGAAATGACGTAACTTTATATACATCACAAGGACAAGTATATTAATAAATGTATGAAATAACTTTTGAATCATTCTAGAACACTCATATTTATAAATTTATGAAATAACTCAACGTATCCCAGTGTATTTTTCTCGCGTCACCGTAACTTCGATAATTACATATAGGAGTATTGCTCTTTCAGTGTAGTATGTAACGAATATTTATTCAAATCGAAAATGCAATCCAGAATGTATGTAGTTTTTGTCGATATTCTATCTGAAATTTAATTTAATAAAATCAATCAAAATTGTACAAAAGTCGTATGAAAGCGATTCCCTTTAATAAGGCGATACCTTTTGGAAGCAGTAATATTATATAATGGGGTCAGTGTTAAGTGGGGAAGAGCACAGATTTAATGATTCATTCATTAGTGAGTAGATGATAAGTCTTTCAAGTATTATTGCAATGTATAGCAACGTAGCAATACATTTCACAAGAATAAAAAATACAATAATAATACAAATAAACGACATATATCAGTATATATATATATATATATATATATATATATATATATATATATATGTATCATTCCTTCTCTAATAGAATTAGAATGCCTGGACATCAATCCGCTTTAAAATGTGTTTAATTATCATTGTTTATCACCTATTCAAATATTGGCCGCGCGGTTAGCGACGTTGGATTTAAGTGGAAAAATACTTGTAATCCGAATCGTGCTACCGGTAGTGAATAGTCATATCTCTATGCTGATGAGTCTCGATTGAAAAGGGACGAAACGTATACGTACATAGATAATAAACAATAATATATATATATTACCGACGTTCGAATTCGTTTCGAGCATACGGCTCTTATACGTGCAAGGAAATAACAATCTCAAACGGTCAC
>OY744531.1:46799699-46834699 GCA_963556195.1 Sepiola atlantica
AATTTAAGGATTTTTGCAGGTATATAGCATGACCTCAAATTCCAATGTTTCATCTTCCATCACTCTAGCAGAAGCAATATTTATACTTTCTCTCTCTCTCTCTCTCTCTCTCTCTCTCTCTTTCTCTGCCCTCTCTCTTCTCCCTCTCTTACTCTTTCTTCCCCGGCCTCTATCTCCCCTTCTCATATCTGTTTCTCTTCTTCCCAATCCTTAATCTCATCTATTTGCCTCTTAATCATTTAAATTATTCCATTCAATCTCCGTAATTGTAATTATATTCGAAAGCAGACGGCTAAGTCTCATTAACTTATTCAATTGTTTGATATTTTTAAAAGTATCAATTTTTAAAAATTTCTAATAATGGAACTGATGTAAATACTATCATTCTATCTGGTTATTTATTATTTAAATAAAACCAACCAATAAGAAACAACTTGTATTTATTTATTTAAAAACTCAATATATTAATTTGCTATCCCATTCACTCAACTATTTTCTTCGATATATGAATTGAATTGGCTTTTACAGAATAGCAATATATTAGTTCAACGGTGTAATTAATATATTGTATGTATTATTGATGATAGAAATTGAAAAATAAAATCATTTTAATATCACGATTAACGGAGAATTGTGATGTAATTAGAAGGAGGATAAGTTAGTTATGAGCAGATAAGAAATTTTCAATCTAAATTAAAATTGCGTTAGAGAATTTGACTCTACTGTGCTTGCTATACATTATTTGTTTTTTGATTTGTTGTTTACGGGTTTTAACCGAATGTTATTTTTAAATTTTAGAATGACTGGGCGAGGAAAATACTGTTTCTAATTTAGCGTGACAAACTGACACACATTTATAGAGATTCGTAGACACATCATACATTACATCTATGCGTTCAGCAATAAAGGGAGGCACGAGAGCGCTCTATCCATTAATAGACTTCAAGAATGGCGTATGCTGGAAATCTCATTTCTTTGATCAATTATAACTCAAAAACCAATGAGCCAAATTAGTTAACACTTTGCACAATTTTTTTACTTGATAGATTCTATAAGTGTGTAGAATTTCAGCATCATTAGTCAAGGCAACCCAGAGATCCAGAAAGTCCAATCATGAAATCAACTATTTCATGGATCAAGCTGATTTTTGGCAGAGATAGAGGTTCTAGGGTCTAGTTGATGGCATTTTAATATCACTTTACCATATACCTTAGTTTTCCAGAAAATCCAAAAAAAAAACTTATGAGAAGGCATTGTATTGAGGCATAGCTATTTACAAAAGTAGTGAAATTCCATGAAAAATGCCAGTATTCTTAAATCATATGCCCTTAATAGGGTTAAGATGAAAATTCATATACACTAAATGTACAAAAGCAAGGAAATTCCCAAATTTTTACACATACAATCAAATAACACATACATAAATCTCTATGCATTAGTGGATGAAGTGTGTAAGGTGCGCTTAAGAAAAATTCCTACCAGTAAAATGCATAGAATTGTTGTGCTCGCATACCCTTAATGACAATAAAGTATGCGAACACAACAGGGCTATGCATTTTACTGGTAGGAATTTTTCTTCAGCGCACCTCACACACTTCATCTAATAATGCATAGTGATTTATACTGTAGTGATGTGATAATTAAATGGTTTGGTTGATATGTAGTCATACCCTTAATTAATGACGATAAAAGTGTAAACATTTTGGAATTTCCTTGCTTTTGTATATTTAGTGTATAGGAGCTTTCATCTTAACCCTATTATGGGCATATGATTTCAGTATACTGGCATTTTTAATGGAATGTAAATGGTATTTAAATATAAGCGTAGGAAATAGAACTACACCACCCCTTCTCTCCAAAGGAGGTGGAAATGGCTGGGAGGATGATCTCATTACAACAGGAGAGATACTACACTATCTCTATAGAAAGTCAAAATTAATATAACATGTTATTTTCGGACATAAATTACACTGTACATAGTGTGAAGGAGTAATGCTCCATACTATGTCTAACTTTACTACACTACCTTCCCTCTATACAATTGTATATTAATTTCAATAAGACAATAGTCTGAAATAGTATAGTTTTTGCTTCAGACAGACGCATGCATACTTTCCATTATTAATAGATGTGTCCGTATAATATGAACGCTTGGCAATAAACATTAAAGGGAAACAAGACATATTTAAAATAGGGTTATCCATAGAATGAACGTTGTATTGTGGTGACTGTTGGGGTAAATTAGATAGATAAACGGCGAACAGTGCTTGAATGAACGAGTCTAGTGAAAAGTAACCGCTCGACCGTCACAGCATCAATAGATAAGCGTAGCCCCAACACATTTATTTTACATTTTAGCATGGCATACCAAAGAAAAATAGTGTTTCTACTCTAGTGTGACAGACTGACCGACGTATGTATTTATTTATGGCGATTTGTGGACGCATCTAAAATGCCTATCATACATTAAATCAATAAGTTTAGTGTTTAAAATGCTCAATTCAAATAAGCGTATGAAACCAACGAAAATGATATTTCAATATCTTATATGAACGCATGGTTGCATCTAGGAAATATTTCGCGCAACTCGAGATTGATCAGCTCAGAGACAAATAAATCCGATCGCCTACGATAAGTATTTTCAGTCTTATTAAAACGAACCGCTTTACAATTATTTCTTAATTCGCATTTTCTTCTATCCGTAAAATTTAAAGTCGTAAATAATTCCAATATAGATTATTACTTACATTTGGCTGAGTTTGTCAAAAATTTATTCATGCATTAAGAAAAAGCCCAGAGATTTGTCAGAGAAAAAACTAATACAGTTAAAAGGATTTTTTAATCTTATAGGATTAGACCATAAGTAAAATCTTCATTATGAATATTTTGATATCTAATATAACTTTGCGAGATGTATGTTTGTAAGTCTCACCAGAAGTGTAATTACGTTATAATGCGTCTCATCAACTTAAAATTCCCGCACTTCGAGAACAAATCCAAACTATCAGAGATATTTAGAATATTTACTTTATATGGACGGCTTAAGTATTACGGACATTTGGCTACATTTGCCTGTGAGGAACAAATTTGGATTCATTATGGAATGGGGTTGGGTCACCAAGGATGTTAATTATCCGCTTTTTAGCGGAATTCTGCATTATACATAGAGTGAACGTCGTATTGTTGTGACTGTTTGAGTGACCGCGATAGACAAATGGCGAAATAACAAAAGAGGCAATTCTTGAACGAATGGGTCTAGTTAAGAATGAAATAGCCACATAACCACTGAGGTCGCGTCATCCGCTCACTTTTCATAGCCTTGCACCTTATTTATAAATTTATTTTGGTAATTTTCTAATATGCTAATTCATTAATTCATATCGTATGAATCAGAATTCTAGTGTGAATTCGTTTTAAAAAGTAAACGGGTACTTACGGGAGGAACCACGTAAACGTTGCAAACATCCTAAGTGAAAGTGTTTCTGTGGAACGAACCGGATTTAAACTTGGCAACCCTAGGTCGTCAGTCGGTGTCGTTAACCACTCTATCATCATCACCTCCCATTTTCTAATAAAAAAAGTCAAAGTGTAGTATCTGTTTTGCCCTAGTTAACCAAAATCAACTTTCAGATTAAAGGAGCCCTTCTGAACTGAGGAGTTCTCCTTTTAATCTTAAAGCGTATTTTGTTTACCGCATAGAGAACAGATACTACACTTATTTTTTATTTATTTTGGTCCCAATCCTAAGTTCTCCTTTTTAGGAGGTGGCTATCACCAACATAAAAATATGTAACTTGTGTCTAACTTTTCCCTCGTGGAGAGGCAAGAAAATGGGGACTTAAAATATCAATGAATGACAAGATGATTCTTTCTTTTTTTTATACTAGAATAGATTATTTGCTCGGTCCTAGTAGGCGTCTTCACTTGCCTGCAACCACAACTCACACGGAAGGGAATGAATAAGCCGATGAGAATATTTATTAATTTTCGGTCATAAGCGGTCGTTTGAGGCTCAATAATATAAGACTAAGTAATTAAAATATTATTTAATATAAAATTCGTTTTCAAATGTGCAAATATAGGTAGTAGAGTACAGGTCAACATAAAAAACACAACTAAGACAGAAAATGATATGTCTGTTTATCTTCCTCCCACAAGGTAAGATGTGACACAAGGTCGGGAAAGTGGGAAAGAACCAGCGCTCGAGAATTTGAACACTCTGGCTGTTTAAAAATTGCCTGGCAGCCCCGTCGGCATTCCCCGGTAGGGGCGCCTCAGACAGTAAGCATAAACTTACTCCTCCCGAAAGAGGGGAGGCGAAGTCTGGGAAGGTGCACCTCCTAGAACTGCACAGAACAGACAACCAATAGACCAGCGTAAATCCAGACCCGAAGGCCCGGACGATACCGGTTTATTAGGCGGGGTAAAAACCCTGGTAGAAAATTATATTTATTCATTTGTGTCTGTTTGATTATTCTGACTACTCTTCTAATCTTTGATATTATTCTCATAGCGTTTCGGCCGATATCTCCTCTGACCTTCTTCAGGTGTATCTTGTAGAACCCGGGAATCTGTACGGAATTTCGAACGGAACCTTTTATTTAATCCACTTGCCTACTCGTGGCATAACGGATATAGGTGCTAGGTAATAATCAGTTCCAAGTGACAGTCTTCTGGGGGTTGTAGGTTCAATGCTACGTGCTAGCGATACTATGAATACCATTACGAATTACTTACGATTTCCACCCGGTCATGGCTGTCGAAACGAGAGCAAGCTACACCCGTTGATTAAATAAATAGTTCCGTTCAAATTTTGTCTACATTCTCAAGTTTGACAGAACGATTCTGATGGTCGACAAGATGCACCGGAAGAAGGTTGGACGTTACATCGGCCGAAACGTTGTGACTATAACATCCAATATAAGAATATTAGTCCGAATAATGAAAATAATACAAAGTATCTATCCTCATCTAAAAATATTTTAATTATGATAGTTTATCAGAATTTTCAGAAGTATTACCAAATATTCCAATCCAATGAAAATATGAACACGTATTTTCATTCAGGAATTCAGATATTTCAACAGAATTAAAAATAGACAAAGTGATTACAAATAATAACTATGTATTTCCTACAAATATTTTATCTTGTTTTTATATACTTTTAATTTTATACAGGGTGGGCCAAAATAAGGGTCCTATCTTTAAATTTGAATAACTTGAATTTGAATAACTTCCACAAAATAAAATTAAACTCACCAAACTTTATGTGTGTGTAGACTGACCCTTCCGAGATTTTTTGAAATAAACAAAACAAATTTTAGCCGAAAAACACTTCTTAAAACTTACAAAAACTAAAGTATTGTTTTTTACACTGTTTTGAGTTTTTTAAGCAAAAATAATGTTTTCTAAATGAGGGTACGTTCCTTAGGGCTAATACGGCTCATGCTTGCTTCGGAAGGGGTCCTTTACTTATTCTAAAAAATAAAATAAAAAATCAATAAATAAAAAAGTTATGAATTTTTTAAAATAGGACCCTTATTTTTGCCCACCCTATATATGATTTTAATTGCCCTTCTATAAAATGTGTTCATTTAGTTCGTCAACACAAGACGTTAGAATATTCGACAACTATTTACTAGTTGCAGAAAGACTGAATGTTGCTCGAAATCGAATGAGGATCACTAATATGCATTTTTCACAATGCTTGAAACACCATATTAATTTCTTTTTTTTTACTGCTCACTCATTCCGTTTCACCTCTAATATAGTCGGAATATTCTGAAATGTTGAAAAACTCTTTGAATCTGTGTCGTATATACTTAGGTTTAAATATCATTAAAAGCGAATAACGTCTTTGCAGTTTAAATTGATGTTTGTCTCAATGGGTAACAAAGACGTGGAGGCAAATAGATATTCAGTATATAAAGATTAACGTAGGACTACTTCTATTGTCTTCTCGGATAACTTATACATATGATATACATTTAATACAAATAGGATATATTTTCAGTTTTAAGGGGGTTATACCCTTAAAACACCATTAGGGGTGTACTTTGATATTCGGGAACATTTTAATTTCATTAATTCGTAAATTTTACATCATAATACACTTTTCGATTTGCATGCAGATTCTCTAACCATGCCTTCATATATACAACACACACAGAAACTTTACACACATAGACACAGTTATATATATATATATATATATATATATATATATATATATATAAATGTATATATATATATATTATATATTAATATATAGATAGAAAGAGAGGTGATAGAGAGAAATTGATATATTTATCTAATTAAAAAAACTATTTTTCAATGAAACCAGTCGAAAATTAAAGAGCATAAAATTTAATTGCATTTGTCGTTTGCTGTTAAAATTTAATTAAAATAATTTTTTCATGTTGCTTTTAAGCAAGGACAATCTATTTTGGAGGAGTTGACGGTTTCATGATGAGTACCCGTCTATAAGTAAAAAAAAACATTACTTTAAGTAACATCGTTTTTATTCAAAATTCAACATAGGAGAATTATTTTACGTTAAATACAGACGGAAAACCCTTTTTTTCTAAATAAAATTAAGATGTAAAAAACTTTGAAAATAACATTTGTTTCGATTTGTAAAAAAAATTGATGGGTGACTATTTCTCGAATATTCTGCTTCACATTTTTGTAACCTGCGATTTCAAAATGTAAATTCGCCTGATTGTGAATATTTACTCGTTTTCATTATCATAATTATAAAATAGTGGCTGTTCCTTCTCCGGCCTTCTTCAAATATCTTTCGTGTTCGATAAGATTCTAAAACTGACACATTTCCCTATATAATGCAAAAATATTGTTATTGTTTAAGCCACAGATAAGTGAAATGTTCATGTGCTTCAGGAGAATATAAGCCATTCTGTGTTGGCTGTCGTGCTCAATTTACAGCGGAACATATATTGCTGAAAGTTATTTATTTCAGTACTGTTTCGCAATCGTCAACCATTACTTTTACTGGCGGAGTTTTAGAATCCCTCTTTATATGGTGAGAGGGGCTTTGGTAACATTCGGTACGGTGTACTTGCTTCGTCTTTCTCGATTTCATAGCGTTCGTTGTACATAATTCACGCCTACGTACCGCTAGTAAAATCTATGGTTGACGTTTCCGTAATTGAACTTTTATTTCAATTAAATGCGTTATTCGATTACCAGGTGAGTCAGCTCAAGGAAGATTTTAAACAAATAAATCTGGACGATATTTACAGATTCCTAAAAAAGATAGGACAATGTTTTCTAGAAACAATTCCACTAAAAATAATTCTTGCAAAAACATATGTAACTACTAAACTATTAATCAAGCTTGTCTTAAGTTTAACAAACATATGCGAAGCACAAATCAGGGAGACTTCAAAAATGGCCTATGCTGTAAATCTAATTTCTTTGATCAATCATAACTCAAAAACCAATAAACCAAATTAGTTAAAACTTTGCACAACCTTTTTATTTGATAGGTTCTATAAGTGTGTAGAATTTGAGCATCATCAGTCAAGGCAACCCAGAGATTCAGAAAGTTCAATCATGAAATCATGTTATCTGTGTGTACGTACGTATGAACGTGCCACCCTGTATCTCATTAACTAGTTGATGGATTAAGCTGATGTTTGGCAGAGATAGAGGTTCTAGGGTCTAGTTGATGGCATTTTGATATCAGTTTACCATATACCTTAGTTTTCCAGAAAATTCCAAAAAACCTTAAAAATGACCATTGTATTGAGGCATAGCCTTTACAAAAGTAGTGACATTCCATGATAAATGCCAGTATACTGAAATCATATGCCCTTAATAGGATTAAGATGAAAATATTTATACACTAAATGTACAAAAGCAAGGAAATTCTGAAATGTTTACACTTTTATTGTCATTAAGTGTATGCGAGCACAACAGGGCTATGTATTTTACTGGTAGGAATTTTTCTTCAGCGCACCTCACACACTTCATCCACTCATGCATAGAGATGTATACTGTAGTGATGTGATAATGAAATGGTTTGGTTTATATGTAGTCATACCCTAAATTAATGACAATAAAAGTGTACACATTTGGGAATTTCCTTGCTTTTGTACATTTAGTGTATATGCATTTTCATCTCAACCCTATTAAGGGCATATGATTTCAGTATACTAGCATTTATCATGGAATAAAATTAGAAACAAGAATGAGATTATACAGCAGTTAAACTAAAATTTAATAACGACCAAATACACATGTTACAGAGTGATCGCACCGCATGAAGTTGTAATGACTGTATAGTTCTTCAGACTAACGGCAGAGGGCGTGGCAATAATTGGGGAGAAGTAATAATGTAATTGCCAACAATAAGTAAATAAGACTTTGAGGTTTATAACATTTTAAAAAGTAACGTTTTATTTCCTTTTTTTCAAAAACTTTCTTTACTACTCTTCTGGAGCAATTGTAAACATAGTGTGATAAAATATGGAAAGTCTAAATAAAAGGAGATCCTTAAACCTTGAACGAAATAAAAACCGACTTCCAAAGTGATCGTATGACGTAATTCAGTGCAAATCACATACGTAATCATGAAAATAATGATGACAAAGTCTGGGAAAATCCTGATATACTCTAACCGTTTAAGAATCCGAACATCTAAACTATCATTACATTGTTTCAGGGAAACGTTCTATTGTAGCATTTAAATATCTTCGATAATGTTGAATATTTTAAAACATGGGGATTCTCTATAGAAGTCTACTATTGTTTACTCGAGCTATCTAATGTTCTGAACATTATTTAAAATATTGTAGCAATAACGAATAATTTTCTGTGCGTGAATGAGTTGTTATGCCAAGTGAAAAATGGTCAGGTGTGGTCAAAACAAGCGACTCTGCGTAATGACCTCTTGGCGAATTACTTACACCCTTTCGCCTACGGAAGAAAAGAATGCTTATGACCTCGACACCGGCGTGGCGACAACCTCTTTCTTCCACTTACTGCTTTAGAAATAGGCTCGCTTGTCGGTCAGCCTGAAAAGATAACAGCACTTCAATCACAAAAGCGTGTACGAACACTCTTACGCATACACAGTTGCTCACCGAACAGCTAAACATCTTCCCTCCCAGCAAAAAGACAGTTTATGCTTGAGACCATTTAGTATTAAAAAATAACTTTCAAATATTTATAAATACACATATGTTGACGAATATATTCGTTTTTATTTATCTTCTACCTATATTAATTATAAGACGTGTCTTGTAGTTTATACTAAGATTCGTTTCCATTACATTAAATATGTGTTCGCGAATAGCACAGATGTCACGTACATTTACGGGATATACTTGTTTTGAGTGCATTGTCATATAATTCATTTTTCTTTGATGAGTCACCGCTTATCAAAGTCCGAGGACAATTCGAGGATGAAAGATAAAAGGATGGTTGGTTGGACGATATCACCGTCACGAGAGGATTGTAAACAGTGAGTAGAATGGAGAGAAGATTACTTGATTTTACAAGAGGACAGTTCGGCAAGTAGTTGTTTACATTAGACTTTAATACGACCATGCTGTAGCCGGTTGGGGAGCAGCTCGTTGTATCTTGTTCTACAGACGGGACGTTCTAGGAAAGAAACTTGGTTCATGAAAGTTCCTTTTAATATTTAGTATAGTGAGAAAGAGAGAAAGAAACGTTATTTGCTGTGGTTGTAGGAAGATAAGTTATTTTAGTAAATGTTTTACATGAGTTGAACAGGAATTGGAGCTTAGTAGAGCACGTACCATGACCTTAACGATATAGTAGAGAGAAGCTAGCACCATCTAATCTGTGTAAAAGAGTCTGTAGGGACGAGAATAGATCATCCCCCACGAGATTGTGAGTCAATTTTGTACTCTGTCAATACAAAATATAGTCGCCCGTGCGGCACCTCCTTCATATGACAGCAGTGCTCTATCTTAACACTAATGTGGAGTTTATACAGGTAAAGGGTTGTATGAGAAGTAATTTATGTAGCGGTAGAGTAAGCCAATCGTTTTTTCATTTACCTTATCAACATATGTGATGTAAGTCTTTAATGTCAGCTCTGGGTGTGTGAGTCACTCTTAGAAAGAGCTTTTCTCTATAGGAGAGTCATTTACACGACTAGATACTGAGTGAGGAAAGTTATGGATCATCAACGTTTAAGTAGAATGGTTTATCTCTATCACAGTGCACGCTTTTTTTAGGTTTATGTAATGTCGAAACACATGTTAATTGTAAAGATTCACTGTATACGATTGATAGCATATCATTTAGTAAACGCAATGTGCTATTTTACCAATTGGTCTCATAGGCAGCTAAAGAATGTCAGAGGTTGTATCACCCGAAATGTTGTGAGAATAATGCCCACGATGAGGACATAAAACTGAATAATTGAAATAATATAAATGCTGTCAGAAGTTTTGTCTTTTTTTACGGCTAATCGACCGTTTCTGTTTATGCCGAAAGAAAATACATATTTTAAACTTTCTATTCCATAGGAGGGAGGGGTATTTTTGAGGGAATAGATTAGATCAATCCAAGAACACGCATCACAAAGTTTAAACTGAATAACAGTTTCAGTTCTGCCTTGAAATATTTGTTTATTCCCAGTTATTTCTATCCAACTATCATTTGGCACCAAGTGTGTACACGTGGAGGCATAACCAATTTCTGAAAGCAATAGAAAATCTACTATCTCAGAAAGCAGATAAGTTTAATGAAGGAGAACTACAAAAAATAGAGCAGCTTGAACAACATGCAAGGTAAAAAGTAATTCAAGAATACAGTTAACTGATGAATGATGGCAAGGAAAATGTAACTTGTCGGTAGACCTCCAGAATACCTTGATCTTCCCATTGGTCCTTACACATCAGTAACACAACCTTGTAGTGTGGGGTGAGGAAAAGAAGTTTGGAATTATGTTTGAGCTGACTCTACCCTGGGATGATAATTTTGAAATTGCAGATGATAGGAAGGATGAGATATGTCATGATCTTCTTACTTGGTGCCAGGAAAAAGGATGGAATGTGTAATATTATCATTGGGCTGTCGGTGCTCGAGGATATGTTGAGAAACAGCTAATCAACATACTGCGACATCGTCTTTGTTGTACAAATACAGAAGTAAATAACTTTATAACAGATTACAAGAAGCAGCAGGGAAAAATCATATTCGGTCTGGTTGAAAATGAACAACCTGTGTTAGCAGAAAATTAGCTTATATCAGTACCAATACGACCTCCTGATGGAAGTGTCCCGCCAGTTCAGAAATATAGTAGAAGAGTAGAGGCTGAAACTACGAAGTATTTCCTCCTGGTGATCGTGCCACTAGGTCCGATTTTGGACTGTAAGCGGCGCATGCAAAATACTAAACAAAACAGGAACTACGTGTAAAACAAGATAACTTTATTTGAATCATGTTTAAAAATAATTTAAAGCAGTTTATTTTATTCACAATATTTATATTAACAATAGTTACACAGATGAAACTTTTTAAACGTTTTGTTACAAACAAATGAAAGTTTTAAGTAGATTTTTAACTTTATTTTTTGTATTATCTTTCTTAAAATAAATTTCAAAATCTCTATTAAAACTATTCATAACGCACGAATATAATCGCTACAAAAGTTATATCCCCTGGAAAGTAGTAATAACGGCACAGTTTTGTTAAAGAAACGCTAGAGGGAGTAAAACTAATCAAGGAAAAGTAATAATGTAATTTACAACATGACCCTGAGGTTAATACACATTTTAAAATTAATACAAAAGGAGTAAGAATTACTTTGCTATATTATATGTACAAAACATATGAAACATTGGGAACTTTTACCATGCAATATTGTGTTGCATTAATTAAGTTGTTTACTTTTAATCTTCAAATTAGATTCTGATTTTTTTATTGCTCCGAACCAAATTAACCAATCACACTCATCGTAGCAGGTGTAATAAATCAAGATGGCTGCCTCCATTAAAGAAATAATAAATATAAGCAAAATGAAAAGAAGAATGTTTGAACGCCTAAAAATACAAAATTATATATTTTTCAGAGAATACATGGACTCGCTTTCAGGAATACGTTAAAATATGAAAATGTTTAATAATGTTTTATTGTGAGACGCTAGATTTCCTTTTAGTTTTAAAAAAGCAATCGAAAATGTATATGTAAAGTTATCGTCTGCTGGGGTGATCACACTTGTAAAAAATAAAATTAAATTAAAAATATATGAATAAAATTAGCGTGTGCACGATAGACGATTTCCAGAATTTCAATTCTTCTAAGCACTCTATTTTTTGTAAATTTGTAGATTACCACCTTTGTTACCCACTCCTTAAGAGCCCACCTATTTTGTACATAATAGTCTATAAAGTATGACAACCATCAATATAAGGAGCCCCATCAATCTTGGACAGAAAAGAAAACATGAATTCCAAAGGGATAATGTGACGTAATTCAATTAAAAGCACACATAGACGTAATCATGTGAGTAATGATCACAGAGTCTGGAAATATCCTGGTTGAGAATACACATTTAAGAATCCAAACACTTAGACTATAAATGTATAATTATTAAATGTTTTAATACATGTGAATTGTCTATACATTTTATTATTTCTTACCGGAGCCATTTAATTAAAAAAAATAATTATTGTATATATTGCAGTAGTAACCAACTAATAGTAATTAATAATTTGCTTTACCACATTATATAAATCAGACTCCGAGATAAGTACACACATTTTAAAGTAATGTTCATTTTCCTTTTTTCCAAAACTGACTGTACTTATCTTCTGGGGAATTTCTAAACAATGTTTCTTAAATAAATGATAAGTTGTATTGATACGAATAATATTAAGCTAACAATTTTTACGTGAAGAAGGCAAATAATCTTACTATAATTTTAAATAAATGAATTACGTAACAAGAAATAATAGTTAATTAATAAAATGCCCTTGTTTTCTAAACCAATATGCTAATATCAGGAAGTTTAATTGGATATCCTGCTGGCTTAGCCGACCGATAACAGGCTCAAAGCCTTTCTACGAATAGTAGCGTTCGTAAAGTTACGTCAATTCATGATGGGCCCCGGTGTAGCGCGTCATTAACACCGTTGAAAAAGTCGCGCGTGACAGGTTCTATCGCCTCCTCCGTCTCCATGGCGATCGGTTTGTACACAAACTTGTCGAGAAGACATCAATATTTTGATTCTTTGTGGTGCTCTGCTGACGCTGCTGCACACTCAGAGGGGGTTGCCTATTCTGTCACTGACGATAGCGAAAAAAGGTCTACACTAGTCATATCCCATATAAGTGACGAGCTGTTCGCAAAGGGACATAATTGTAAAGTTTTAAAAGTTTTTAAAGTAATATTCTATACAAAGTGTTGTAACTAAAAGTTATTCAAAGAAAAAATGATATTGTTCGAGGATGGTTTCAGCGGAAATTTAAATAAAACCGTGTCAACATTTTAGTCAACTCATATATTATGCGTATTCTCCCTATAATCTAATTGATATATTAGAATTTAACTTCGAAATAGGCGATTCCAGAGGAAACGACGGTATCCATTAAGCAAACCTCGCACCCCTAAAATATAACGGGATGTTTTGTATGAAAGTTTCACGTGAAATACAAACATTCATATAAAATAATATCACTGCCGGCTTATGTAAGTTTCTTTGAAGTTTTATCTCAAGTAATTGTCCAGCGCAATTATTTTTCAAACCCAGAAAGTTAAAGTAAAAAATATATAAATAACAAACAACAAGTGGGAATTCGTTCTTTTTATCGGATCGGGTTTTATAAATTCATAGAAATACATTGTAAACAGATGGAACTCCATGTTTGACTTGTTGCGACGTGTAAATGGCAAAAATAAGTGACGACTTGTGTTGCGTTATGAAGGAACTTACACGTGTGGTCGGTCGGCTGTTTCTAATTGAAAGGGAAGCGAAAAAAAAAAAACTGAAGCTAAAGAAAACAAATAATGTTTGCGGTGAAATTCCCCATTCTTTTCCTTGGCTTTGGACCAACTCCACCACATACCATTCTAAAAAGGAATCATGTCTATGGAAAATATTACTTGACTTGTGGCTGCAAAACAACCGTGTATACACCCCAGAGCAACACATTCTTGGTTTGAGCAATGTGGTAAGTGAAATCGGCATCTACCATTAACGATAATGCAAAGATTTTCGTAAAAAACGAATGAAGCGTACTTTGGTAGTTGGTAGTGTTTACATAAATATAGAGATTTCGCTTACTCATGTCTCTAAATTGATGCCGGAATTATTAAATTCACCGAATGTCAACTTAGCAGTCTAATTTCGATCCCGGGTTAAAGCATTTACTAGTCTATACATATCGAAGAGTTATGATACTGCGAAACTGTCTGTCTCTTGGTGACTGCGTATACCGCGACTATCAGGGTCGAGCACTGTGGAAAGTGAAATCGCCAACTACCGTTTTAAAAAATGCAATGCTCTTTGTAAAATAGAATGAATCACTCCTCTGAAGCTGACAATAGTTATATAAATATTGAGATTTCACTTACTCATGGGTACTGCCTGATTTAGATTTGCCGAGTGTAAACTCAACTGTTTAATTTCGATCTCGGATTGAAGCACTCACTAATCTATCCGAATTTAAGAGATGTGCTACAACGAAACTGCGGATAACAACATATGACGCGCTCACTGAGTCGAGCAATGTGATAAGTAACATCGCCAACTACTATAAGAGAAAAGTATTTCATGAAAAACAAATTAAGTAGTTGTATGTAGTTGACAATGTTTGTATAAACGTTGAGATTTCGCTTATTCTTAGTTCATGACTGACGATTAAATATTTAGAATCGCCGACTGTGAACTAAAGAGTCAGGCATCCGTAACTGAAGAGTTGTGAAATAGTTGTCTGTAGATGATGATGAGGTGTGTGTTTTCTGTTTTTTTTGTATTGTAAAGGCATTAGGAACAGTTCCAACAAAGCGGGGAAAAGACTGGGAGAAATTTGAAGAAAAGAGGAAATTGACAACGTACATATTACAGCCCAGTTGAAAACAGCTGAAATATTAGGAAGATTGTTCGAGCGCGGAAACCAATTCACATAGCTAAGTTACACACACAATATGTAGGTAAGTTGAAATAGAACAACGTTGTATAAACGTAACACTGATCATTTGGATATAACGTTAGACGAAACCAAGAGAACTAAAACTGTCCGAGTACAAAAAATTCGGAGTCTGACACTCATCCTAAGTAAAAAATGGCTCCAGAATCGGTTACCATGGTTACCATGACGCAACATTTTTGTAAAGAGTTACGCGGATGAAGAAATCGAGGGTGAGATTCACTTTCAGACCTCCAGTACAAAGGTCCGGAGAATACTGGAATTCCGGAGAAAGTCATCCGCCGGCATTAGAGAGAAATCAACCGTGACAAGTTACTGCGAGAGCTCAAACTGAATTACAACGGGTATCGAAAAAAGCGGAGAGTAGTGGAAGACTTTATATCACTCAGAGGCTAAAGAAACACCTGGTGTGGCCAATGATCGATCACTAATAAACACACGTGTTATAACTACTAGTGAGTAAATAGAAATAAGATACTACACGTCGAAACCATTGCGACGTCAGAGTAACCCGTAACCCTTTTTATTTATAACAATGTGAAAGGAGTTTCCCCGATTTCATTAACGATTATAGATTTCTAACCTAAACCTACATACGCTGATCTGCTTCGGCAGCCATTTAAGCCAATTATTGATACGTGTTTTCCAGAAAATATGAATTAGATCTAGAAAGCAAAACGTCGTTTGTGAATTCATCAAGTGTACACAACGACAAATCATATGATAAACAAGAAAGATCCAAATAGTTATAGTAGTATACCAAACCTTATGGGTTGAGAATGTAAGTCTAGTATATATATATATATATATATATATATATATATATATATATATATATATATACAATCCCTATACTGATTATTTTTCTTTTTCATTTAACTTAGTTCACTTCAAATATAGCAAGTTACCACTGTAGACGTAAGGGGCTACTGACAATTAAGGTGAGAGATTTGGAAGCCTCCTAAATTGGGAGCTGTGCTGTGAGACGCTTCTTCACATTACTTTTAAATTTCTACATGTCGGTACAGTCAGGGAAAAGGGAACACGGAACAGGGAGGGAGTTCCTAAGGCCGGCAGTTAATTTCAAAACAGTTTTATATCTAATGAGATTTATCAGAAAATTGTGTGTAAGTGTGTAGATATGTGGATATATATACATTGCATTTATTGATACAGGGTGGGCAAAAATAAGGGTCCTATTTTTAAAAATTCATAACTTTTTTATTTATTGGTTTTTTTGTTTTTTTTAGAATAAGTAAAGGACCCATTCCGAAGCAAGCATGAGCCGTATTAGCCCTAAGGAACGTACCCTCATTTAGAAAACATTATTTTTGCTTAAAAAAACTCAAAACAGTGTAAAAAACAATACTTTAGTTTTTGTAAGTTTTAAGAAGTGTTTTTCGGCTAAAATTTGTTTTGTTTATTTCAAAAAATCTCGGAAGGGTCAGTCTACACACACATAAAGTTTGGTGAGTTTAACTTTTATTTTGTGGAAGTTATTCAAATTCAAGTTATTCAAAATTAAAGATAGGACCCTTATTTTGGCCCACCCTGTATATATGTATGTGATTGTGGCTGAGGTGGTCGTAAGTTATATAGCTGCTATCGGCGACTTTGAATCAATATATACTTCCAATCACCGCGAGTTCTCTGAACCAGGTTCCTTAGGAACTAGCTAGTGTGCTTGTTTATGTTTACTGCGTGTACATAATATGTATAAGGGTATTCATGTCAGGTCCCGCGACTGTGTAAACGAAGAATATGGAAATTCACCGATATATGCGCGAGTGGGTAAGTTTTTACTGTTTCGTATATTGCCTTATAAATTTATATATATATATATATATATATATATATATATATATATATATATATATATATTTGCTCTTTGCTAGTTTAGTTTCTTTCATATATCTTATGTTTATGTGTGTGTATGTATGCATAGGTATATAACTGTGTGTGATGTGTTTGCGTATGTATTTGTACACGTTTAAATTTAGTTCCTTACAATATCCTTTCTCCCCTTACAAATTACCCCCTGCCCCCTCCTAACAAAACTTTATACTAGCATGAATACATCCATCTTCCCAGAATTTTCTCTGTGGCCACACGAACTTAGACTTTTCATTAGGTCTTAGCTTAAACATGTATGCATATATGCAGCAGGAAATGTCTGTAAAAAGTATACTCATATACTTGTGAGGATGATATCATGACAACAGAATAGATAGTATACTACCCCCTTACACACAAAAAAAAAGTAATCCTGAGAGCATGGTATTGTGAGGAACGAAGTTATACTATACTGCCTTATCAATTGAAGTAGAGGGAATGCATGGGGGATATATCATGACGAAAATACTACAGAACATTAAATAAGCATAGACCGTTTTAATGTTAATATAGTCAGGATATGTGGGTTTAATTTTCGCATTTATTTATTTAAGTAACATTTAAAAAATGGTCAGTTTCATTGTCCACTTAAAACACCTAAATGAAAATTGGCCGGAAAAATATAGTTGCCATTTTATACACAAAGATAAATATGCTAGTTAAGGAAGAACGATAACTTCTTTGATTATTTTCTAGTTAAAAAAAGATATGTTTATTATAAACTTCAGTTATTATTTTTTCTTTGGCTAGTATTATTCTGAACGAACATATACTACAATGACCCCCTGACTTTGTGCATAATAATATGACGAACGAATACTACTTATCTCCACCCAAAAAGGAGGAGGAAATTTCCGTGAGGACGGTCTTATGAGAAAAGAACCAGTACTACACTCCCCTCCATAAAAGATATTACGATGAAATAGATTTTTAGGGGGTAATCCTGGGAGGAGTTCGACGCCTCTCACCGCACACATACCCTTAAAAAAAGAGGAAGGTAATTCCTAGAAAGATCGTCTTATGACAACAGCACTGATACTACACTACTGCACTCATTAAACAAATATTCTCATTAAATTATTATGTTTTATTTAATTTAAAAATGCCTTGTCACATACAATATTTTTATGGTTACTTGGCCTTTTGGTTAAGATCAACATGTAGTATTAGTTCTCGACATCTCGGCGATATTTGTCACTTTATTAAAGCCGCAAATAAATTATCTCCCTTCAAAATTAAATTCTAAAAAGTTTTTAAAACTCAATCATTGTTTTTATCACATCTCTTTATTTGATTGTATTTATAATTAAAATAATAGAACTATCGATTACACGAAGACAATTTGACAATACAAATTAGAAGGTATAGTACAAAATATTTATTGATCAGACACTTAAAAATAAATAAATATGCAAATGAGTAATATCGAGATTAGTTTGAGTGAGTTGGAGATGCCTATATGTACGGTATTTCAATATATTATTATATCATTAGAACCGGTTTTGATGTTAAATGTTAGGATGAATCGGAAAAAACTGTCGCCTTTATATATAAATATATATATATATATATATATATATATATATATATATATATACAAGGTGATTCATAAGTTACTTAGCTATTTATTTTTGAAATTCTAAGGTTAAAAAAATACGGTAATACAAAACAGAAAGTTAATTCACCAAATTCATTTATGGGAGTTTTAAATTACATCAAATTTTCACAATACTCACCTCCGTTCTGCATGCATAGCTCCATTCTTTTTTGCAAGGAATTTACGACTCTTTGTAGCATATTTGATTGATTATAAAATAAATATATATAGAAACAAATATATAAACGAACACATTTAAAATAACAAATAGCAGTAATTAGAGAGTAAGGTAACAATCATCAAAAGTTCATAGTATGTTTGTGCTTCAAATCATTGTAAATAGCTAAGTGAAGTGACTTATGAATCACCCTGTATATATATATAAGGTTAGTGGGGGAGAACCCTAGGAGCGAGCTCGATTGATAACATTCTTTTAAAGAGTGTAATATTTATTTATATATATATTACAGAAGATCAGAACAACATCGGTACCATCGGTTTCTAATCCAAAGTGAACCTATAGGTGACCTTTATTCTGGAAATAGACAGAAGCTGAAGAGAATCCGGCATAAGAGACCAATTATAGGTCCGTTTTGTTTGCATTTGAAACCGACAATACTGATGTTGTTCTGATCTGCTGTAATAGATATATATATATATATATATATATATATATATATATATATATATGTGTGTGTGTGTGTGTGTGTCTCTCTCTCTCTCTCTCTCTCTCTCTCTCTCTCTCTCTGTGTACGTAGTATATATGTTGAATCAACTGTCTGGTAGAAAGCAAAACAACTTAATAAAAATTGCGACACGTTTCTGCCAAACTTGTTATCATGACCAAACTGTTTGACCTTCTGTTTCTGCTTTCAAATAACAAAAAAGCCAGAAATATTCTCCAGACAGTTTTACGACCACATATCTTTCGTTTTATCTCTCTTTTCATCTTTCCACTCCGAGTTTGCTTTCCGTTTTTGTTACTGTTTCTTTCTATCGATAACACAAAGTCGATTCTCCAAGGATTTTACATAGATTGCCCCCTTCCCCGTTATGCTTACATCTTAAAAAAAGATATTTTTATAAGTTTAGACTAGATGGTGAATTACTTCAATATGCAGTGACCCCCTGCTGTTGTGGTTGGCAACTGATGGAAATATCCGACACAATCTTCGAGATCCAGTCAGCATGAAGCAAATCCGCAGCGATGTTTCTGCAGAGCCAATGCTCGCTTCTTTCTCAGTGTGAGTAAGGAGAGTTTCACAAACGGGAATCAATACTTTCCATACTGAGACACAGAGTTCGATTCCATTAAGGCCGGAAGTTAAGTGAACGAAGCATTCGGCATCATGTATGCATATATCATGTATGCAATACTTTCGTTCAGATGTTTAGGGAAAATGGATGCCAGTTCAGGTTGTTTACAACATAACTGCAATACCTCAATTTTGTTGAGTGAGAAAAACTCACTCAAATATTACTAATATTATATTACAAAACATATATTGTCTACATATATAATCTTTTATTTTTATAATATCGAACTATGAAATCGGCTAAACCCATTTAATTATTTTACTCAAATAAATTACCCTACTATAAAATAGTATAACTATTGTGTTTCCTTATAAAATGATCTGAAATTTGCTGATTTGTCGAAAACAGACACGCCAAACACGTTTCGCTCATTTAGCAACTCTTTCCCCCCCTCTCTCTCTCCCTCTCCCCCTCTCTCTCCTTCTCTCTCTCTCTCTCTCTCTCTATATATATATATATATATATATATATATATATAAAGACGTAGTGTTTTAAAGCTATGCCAATACAGTTTTGTAGAAAAGACCCGTTGCATACAAGACAAGGTAAACAGAATAAATGACAATATTTAAAGATTCCAATAATGTTCATTAACCAAGGTAATGTGTTAACCCAGGATGGTATCGCTGGTTTTATGTTCTTTTAAATTTTGGTGGAAACCACATCTTGAGAAAGAAAGAAACACACAAACTTGTCTAACACTCGGTTAGGGTGTGTTATTGCCAGTAGAGGAAGTTTGTGATCTATTTTGCTATAGGCTCGCGGGAAATAATTAAGTTATTGTTAGAATCTGAGCTGGTATTTTGTTTCTGCTATCTTAAAATTATTGTTATAATATTATACCAGTAATAATTATATTATTATAACTTGTATCTTCTTGAATGTTATTTTAATTTATTTATTGATTTATTGATTTATAATACACATGTGTGTTTTACATAATTTGTGTAAATTAGAAATAAGGGAAGTAACTCGTTGTAACTAAGGAGTTGTGAGTCAGTCAGAGTTGCTCCACTGGAGAAGGAACATAATTAGAATTTTTTTTTATTCTTTAAATTAGCTAGTTTTATTTACTCTATTTTTTGCATATTGTTATATGAATTCTTTTAATTTTTTTCATCTACTTATCTACCATAGACAGACCCCAGTACTTCATTCTGGTGTCCTGTACAAACGTCAGATGCAAGTGGGTTTATAGATCCCAGCCAACGCGTGTCCGCGAAATTTAAGCATATATGGATACACATGAATATATTTTTAGTATTTGTTTAATATTGTTTATTATTTATTAGTTATCGTATGTGTGTTTGTTCCGCCTCTCGTATTTTATTATACTAAAAGGTTGTAATTTAGCTACGCTCTGTTGTTTATTTTGTGGGTTGGATTGTATTATCAATAGACATTCCTTAATTATGAGGTTGCATAAACCCCTTAAGGTAGCAATATTTTTTTTACTAGTATGTCTTTACTGAGGTTGTGATTTCGTGATATATGTTTCTTGAATGAAGACGCATTGGTTATTTCGTGTTCATTAAAGCGTATATTCAATGGCTTAATTGTGATACCAATGTAGAACTCATTACATATTGCACACTGTATTTGGTATACTGCAGATATGCGGTTGCATAAGACTGTGTTGTTGATGGGGTAATTTGGTAGAGTGTGGAGGTTATTGTTGAGTTGTTTTCTATATTTGGATAAGTGTTTACTTAGTGTTGATCCAGAGTGTACGTTAGATGTCTAAATATTCTCTGCGGTTGGCTTGCCGATAACCAATATGTTTCTATCGTTGATATTAGGCACTTTTAGGAAGCAGGTGTTCGATAGTATGTACCGTCGTTTCTTTTTAGATGTCTTAGGGTGGTGTTTGGCGTTTGTAGAGTGGTATCCGTTCCGCTTCAATAGTTGTTGTCTAACAGAGATGATTTTGTCTATTTCTTTGGTGTCTTTGCTACGGATGCTGTTTGTCTCATTTATAGCATGCCCAATTGCTGCTTTGGTTGGGAGGGCTGATTTGGTGTTTATAAAAGTATTTTGCAGGCGGCTTTTCTGTATATGTATCACCTTCCTCGCTAATGCGGAAGGTAAACTCTTATAATGAGAGGGATCCAGATATGTTCAATTGTGAATTGTATTTTAGGCTTTGTGTTTATACAGGTTATAGAGAGTTTGTTTACTTCCTCGCGTGATGATGTGACGATGAAAATATCGTTTAGATATCTCGTAATATACGTTTGAGTTGCAGGTATGTGATGCGCGCTGTTATAGTATGTTCATGTATGTAATGACGAGTAGTACTGTAAGGCTGGATTGCATGGGTAGGCTTGTTATGTGTTTATATGTTAGCGGTTTGTACGTGAAGTATGTGTTCTCGACTATTATGCACAATAATTGGTGTATGTCGGTAGCAGTGAAACCGAAGCAGCAGAGGACGATTGAGGAGATATATTTAGTGATGATCCACATCTAGTTGTGCTTGTACGGACGTATAAGAGGATACAACATCGAGGTTGTATACATATCTGTTGAGTTTAAGGTGTTTGGGTTGTAGTGAGTGCAGTCTGTGGATATCTTCACCTGAGCTGCTAACGTGTCTTAGGTAGGCAGGGAGTTGGAGCTTAGGCAGGTGGACGAGTAGCCAGGAGATTTTGTAGAGTGGTCCCTCTATACTTGTGACTATGGTCTGATTTGTGTTGAGGGGTTGTTTTGTGTGTGTTTATAGGGTGGTAGCATGTGGAGAGTCTGCTTTTCTTGTATTACGGTTTAGTTTGTATTTATTGAAGAGGTTTCTTGCCTCTTAGGATCAAGACTGTATTGACCTGATTTTTATTTCTGTGGACGATAAATTTATGGTGTGGACATAGAGTGTGTCGGTGCTGAGGTGTTCTAGTGCTAGATCGTCATACGTATCTTATGAGATGACACAGGATTCCGCGCCTTTGTCGAAGGGTAGAAATACTAGTTTGTTTTTTCTTTTTGGTTTGACAGAGTGAGTCGTTGTGTTTTTGTGAGGTTTGGCGTGATGTTTGATTGTTGTTGCTATATCACAGATAGTATGCTGTGCCTTAGTCTTGTGAGTTTCAGGATGTAAGAAATGCGGTTTCCTATTTAATTGTAGTGGGTTGTCGTTGGTATTATGTGGGTTCTGAGAGTTCTCGTTGAAGGCAGACATTTCAGGTAATATGCAGTTTTGTTTAAACTTAACATCGAAACACAATTGTGGGGTACAAGTACAGGCAGTTCATCGGAGCACACTCCGTGGAAGTACTTGCAAAACAGGAACAGGAATTAAAATCTGCGACGATGCAAGCGGGGCTGGAGCTTGAAAGACAGTCCGAGACCTATTAAATTAGACATCCTTTTTTGTATCTTGTCTATAATAGAGAGGCTAGTATTTCGTGCACCAGCGCGGATGTGGCAACAATTACCCATGCATGGGCGAATGGGGTACTTTATAGAGATACATGATCATGGCAGATTTAAGAGAGCGTACAATCTTTGCAGCAGATTTCTCAACATCTTCTATGTACTGTTACTAGCTCATGTTGCCTGAGAATGTCAGTATATTGCCAAAGTTACAGTAATTTCATGATTTAATTTTACTTAGCATCTTCATTCAATGGAATAAATTTGAGCTACAACTTATTTTAGATGCAAATATATTTAATATAATTTAGTAAACTGATGATGAAATGACCTAGCATGTTTTAAATATTTCAAACAAATCGTAAAGAAAATGAGCTCATACGTTTACTATCCATCTTCTCACATTTACATCTCCGCCCACTTATTCTACTTCATACCAAGTTATATCCTCCCTTAATTAGACACCAATCAAGAGTTTACTCTCTTCGTGTCCGTCTTTATTATACGTCATCTACTTGTGCGACCAACAAAACTGTGGTACAAAATGAAGGACAGAACGAACCAACGTACTAATGAGTTCGACTGTTTCATGACCGTGTTATGTGGAACATAGTTTTCGGCGATCACTTGATTCTTTTCTCGTGAAACTGGTATATTTCTTATTAGAAAGAGGGCAATTATAATTTTAACTCAAAATATATGATTTTTACTTAACTGATGGAGCTCCATTTATAAGGAGAAGTTGTTTCTAGCTAGACAATCAGCACAGTACATAAATCACTAATCATTTAGAGCCGAGATAACGCCTAAGTTAGTGTATTTCCTAATTCGTTTAAAATTAGTAATACACTATTTATTCTCACTATGCAGTTCTATCTGCTCCTAAAATTCATTCGTTTATCAAACTGTATAAACCACTAAACGAAGGGACTATTCCTCTCACCTCCAAAAGTAGATCACCTAAAATAAGACGAGCTCGTATTTCTCCCACATTCTTCTTCCATTATCACCTCTTTCTACTTTCTCTTTTTCATACTATGTTTCCTCCTCCCTTCTACATCTTGAATCGAACGTGTGCTACTCACACTTCTTCCATACCAGGTCTCTTACTCCCGCTGTAACGATATTTCCCCGGGATGATCGACAAATCAGGATAGTAAATAAAACTTATAATAATCTAGATAGTAACGAAATGTACGTCAATAGTATCGGCAGACGTCGCGTTTGCATTGTGACTATGATTGTTTTTATAATTGCAAGCTTGAGATGAGAATTTAAAGAAAAAATATTTCTATTGTTGGTATTTTGAGGAATATTTTTAAAACAATTTTCGCAATTACGTCACCGATCGAAGGAGAATCGAAGAATAAACGATGAGAGCAACCCTGCAGTCGAAGAGAGCGGACGTTTCGCCTTTTGCTCCTTCTAGCTGGGGTTAGGGAGTTGTCTGCATCTCAAGAAAAGAGTGTATTAAAAGAATGGCGATCTTTTATTACGATAAAATTGTACTATAAAAAACGTACCTTATTTCGATTTTTATTTTTTTCTGTAAAACCTTTCGCATTTTGATACCACACCGTTATCAATGAACGCGCGGCACAAAACTAAACAGAACATTAGTTATGTACACTTTTTTTCTCATGGCGTTTATCATATCAGATGATAGATTTGTAGATGTGTTTTTAGAAAATTATTCGATCGATCGAAAAGTTTGAATTCATGTATTGTACGTTTGCGGATTGTGAAATGCAATTTTTAGATCACTGAAATTTGCACCATGCACATTTTTTTTCTTAATTTGATAAGCGAGTACAAAATGTTGTGGAAATGATAAATTCTACTTCTCTTGAAAAGGATACTTTTACTTCAAAAATAAAACGCAGCATTTCTTTTGAATTATGTTGGTTTATTAAAAGAGAAAGAAAGAAACAAGCATGACATAAAAACCAAAACATAGCAGGAATAAAAAGAAATGTATTTCATCGCAATATGTTATCAATGAGATTAATGGAAAATAGAAGGTCGTTTTTTACTTGTAATAAAAAGTATCAATATTTGAAACCTTCGAAACTTTAAAATCCACATTTATATTTATATAGCCGACAACTCCTTACCCTTTGGGTCAATATTTTTTTATTTATATTATTACATATCTCACTCGTCTAATCTCTCTATTCCGATGTATCTCTCTATCATTTTTTCTCTCTTCTTCTCTCTCCTTCTTATTTTACTCCCTCTATCATTTCCGAATTATTATTATCAATTATAATATGTACATATATATATATATATATATATATATATATAATTTAAATCATGAAAGAAGGCATCCGTCTAACTTTGCGAGGTCATCCAGTGTATAAGGTTACACGATGCTAATATAAAAACAAACAGGATCCACAGAGTTGTTTTAGTATATTGATTTGTTGCAGTGTCCGGTTAAGCCACACACCCCAAACACCCTCCTGGTAAATTCATATATTTTGTGACTCCCACGCATTTTTACGAACACCTACAAATTTTAGCGTTGCTTAGTATTTTCTGTGATTGGACAAAAACATTGGACCGGTTCCGGTCACTTGGGGGAGATTTGGCCGACGCTTGGACACCACCGGTAGGACGCTTGGGCACCACCGGTACGACGCTTGGGCAGCGCCAGTACGTCGCTTGGAAAGGGCCGGAACGTCGCTTGATCAGCACCGTTACTCTGGTTTCCAGGGTGATCAGTCTTACAACTAAGAAAGTTATCACACAGCAAAAATGCGTCAGAGGCAAAGAAGACAGGACAAACGCACACGAATCGTTTATTTACTATAAATGTAATAACGTGAGAACGCAACGGAAGTAACGTCATTAACAGGAAAGACAGAAACGCCGTCACTGGAAGCAGGAACGGCTAAAATGACAGAGATGAAGTCACTGGAAGAAATAACGGTTGGAATGACAGGGATGACGTCACTAAAAGCGGGAAAGGTTGGAATTACAGGGATGACGTCACCGGAAGCAGGAAAGGCTGGAATGAGAAAGCTGGAACCTGGACAGCAAGAAGTATTTTCCGGAACCTGGACAGCTAAGGATGAGGTGACACGAAGATTAACGTATACGTACCTGAAGTGTGATTTTATGCCTCAAATACGTCTGGCCCGTGTGGACGTCATCAAGGGCTGAACTGACAGGAAGAGGATTTGCTGGGGCAAGGAACGACAGCTGGAGCAGTGGTTGCAGGAGAGGAGCCACTGGAGCAGTCGTTTCTGGAAAATGGAGCATAGACCACTGGAAGATGCTGCAGCAGGCGTTGCTGGAAGCTAGAGCAGGAGATGCTGGAAGGAGCAGGCGTTGCTAGAATCTGGAACACGCGTTGCTAAAGCTGGAGCAGCAGCCGCTAGAAAGAGGATTGAACTGTGTCAGCCACTGTAAAAAGGTGGAACAAGCTTGAAGGAGCTGTAACAGGCGTTACTGGAAGCTGAATCAGGGGTCACTGGAAGGTGCGTGAGCAAGTGCTGCAGGAAGCTGGAACCGCTAGAGGAGCTGGAGCAGGCTTTGTTAGAATTAAATAAAGCAAGGAACCGCTGAAAGGAGCAGGGGGCGGTAAAGACTGGAGTCAGATGAATGAAGTAGGAAGTAGCAAAGTGTGAATCGCATTAAGTAGTTTGAAAGTAGCCCTGAAAACGGCAGTTTTATTGCTGCTGTTGGTGCCTTTTCCAGTCTCAGCGACTGGTCCACACAATCGGATGTACAAGGCTCCCGACTCCGTCTGTCCCGGGACGAACTGTTCTTTTTTTCGGTACAAATACCTCTGAATGTATTTCTTCGATGTTACATTCGATGGTCCATAAAATAAATAAACACTTGTAATAATTTCGTAGCCGTATTCATGATAGTCAAATATAGCTTTGATGTTAGATGACTGTCTTTAGGTCCAATGTTTTGTCCACTCAAAGAAATGACTAAGCAACTCCAAAATGTGTAGGCTTCTGTAAAAATGCGTGGGCGTCACAAAATATATTAGTGGTAATTTAACAGGAACGTGTTTTGGGGCGTGACTTCACGCCTACGCTTCGAACGCGTGTTTGAGTTTGTAAGAATGGGAGCGATGTACGAACGACGCAATAAGGCTCTTCTCTCCTTGAATAATGTACATATACAGAATGTTTAACATAAATTTAACATGTATTTAAAAGGATTGCTAAAATGAGGAGTGCCAGCATGTCTGCAATGTTTGTGAGATTTGTGGTGCGCGTGAATCTGCACGGTTGATTGAAAGTAATGAGTTCGTGCAAGTGAGTCTGCACGATTGTTGGTACACTTGATCTGCACGTGTGTCTGCAAATGCAAAGAGATAAGTGCAAGTTGGTCTGCACTTGTATGTTACGTCGTTCATGTTGATTAGCCTGCATGTTGTGGAGTTAATGAACGAACGTATAATTGGCAAGGTCGGTTGTGCACTATGGTCGAAGTCAGATGCGCAAGGTTTGAAAGTGAGTTTGCAGATGTAAGTACAAGTGGGCCTGTGATGTTGTAAGAGCGCGTTGTTAAAATTGATTGCTCCCTGAGTTAATCAACCCACGTATAATTGTTCAGTATTTTAGTTGTGCATCTTAAACTGGCGCAATATGTTATATAGTGTTGTCAATGATGTCCGTGAATGTTTGGCGTTTGATGAATGTCTGGGAAGGTTTGTTTGTCACCTCTTTTTCTGGAGAGAGTTAGTATCCCTTCAAGGGTGATGTTGATGCTTGCTGAGCCTGATTTATTTTCAACTAGAATTAATCAAGAGCTCACTAATTTTGTTTGTTCTTGGCTAAGTTTGTTGAGATGTTCAAATTCGTGGTTGGTCAGGTCTGGCCGATATGTTATCTTGTTTACCGGCCGTTGCCTGTGGCCAAGACCACGTCGGGATCACCACTTGTTGCGGGGACGGGTGCTGGTGATCTCGGTGTGATTTACTGCACCGAGTTGTTATACTAGATAACTGAGGAGAACGTGAGTACAGGAATGGAGTGAGGATGTCTCTGAAAGCAGGAAGACATAGATGACAAGGGCGACGTCACTGGAAGCAGGAAATTCTGAGATATCGTCACCGGAAGCAGGAAAGCTGGAGTGCCATCACTGAAACCCGGACAGTATAGAATGACATCGCCCGAGATCTGATGTGGACGTCCCTCAGGTATAATGTTAAGTCCGGTCCGCGTGGACACGACCACGAGCTATGTTGACAGGAAAGGTAGACCCATGACTCGTTGGATTTAAATGTATCATATATTTATATTAGTAAATATATAATTTCTTAATTTTTACATTGACTTACGATCATGTTTTTGTAAAAAAGTATTTATTAAAAAATGGATTACGTCATAAAAACTGAATAGGAACTATTAACAACGTTGGAAAAAATTAAGCTAATTTTATAACGTCATCTACTTTGAGATTGCCTTAAAAACGCGGGAGAGGTGATCAGAACCGATAACTGTGAATTTCGATCATATATATATATATATATATATATATATATATATATATATATACATATATATATATATATATATATATATAAGAAGAAAAATAACAAAATGCAAAACGGTTAAGACCAATTTTTCAACAATGCAGCGTAATTCTTGCACGTGTTGTTTTTTAAATAACGAGATTTCTCTTCTGATTTTCATGATTTACTATTTGGTTAAAAAGCCGACAGGTGTTTTTGAAAATTTCAATTCCGCACATTGGAAAAGATCTGGTAGCACCAGGTTTCAGCTAATGAATCGCCCTCGTTCTGCAACAACGCTACAAATAGGAACAACCATTCTATGTTTGCCTATCTATATAAACTTCCATTTTAAATATATATAAAATATCTCTTTGTGAACTTATGCTTTTATACTCATTATTTCGTTTGTTTTTTTATCTTATAACATTGCTCTCGTTCTCTCACATTTGATTATTCTCGAAAACTGGTTCTTTCCAAAGGTCGACTACAAAACTGGAACCCTCAAAAAGGGCTCTCCAAAATATAACCTATGCAGATATAGTTTCTAGACAAAGAGTCGAAATACCATAGTGACTGGCATTGTTTCGCCCTGCGTTCTTTTAATGAACGCAAAGACAGAAACGGACAGTCGCTATGCGCTGCTGAGTCATACCATCAAACTTCTACATGTTTCTTTTTCACTCTCTTTATGTCATTGTGGCTCTCTTTCCTTTTCTCTCAACTTCTCTCTCTTTATAACTCAATTTCTCTCTCTCCCTCTCTCTCTCTCTCTCTCTATTTGGCCTGGAAATAGCATGCCTTTATTTCGCTTAAGTATCGTTTTCCTATACTAAAGTTTCTATTACGCTGGGTAATTGTTAGCGTAATCTTCAAAATGGATCCAGGTCAATCGTATTTCCATCTTTATATATACGTAACCGCCATTTTTCCCTTCATCTATAACTGTCGCAATGTACTTACCGGCCATATTGATCATTTGAGACGTAAATAATATGTGTGCAATAGTAATTTACATTGAAACCGACGTCACTTGTCACACAATAGATACCGGAAGTAGCATAATGTTTGTTTATGCAATACGCATGCGCTCTCCTGTATCGGTGGTTTCTTTGTTTCTCTGCCCTAGTCTTCTTTTTCGTCTTCTTCTACCATTTATATTCTTCCATTTTCTTATTTTTCTTCCTACACCTATTTTTCTTTACGCTTGGTATTCTTGTATTTCTTTTCTTATTGCTGTTCTTGTTCTTCTTGTTTTTTTTTGTTTTTCTATCTTTCCATATTCTTCCATTTTTATTTTCCTATTTCCTCTTTTTTCTTTTTTTCGTTACTTCCTCTTCTGTTTTATTCATTCTTCTTCTTCTTCTTCTTCTTCTTCTTCTTCTTTTTCTTCTTCTTCTTTCTTATTATTTTAATTACTATCATTATTAATAAAAATAATAATTAATTATATATTTACTATAATACCTGGCGTAGTTTACCCTCTCAACATTTTTAAATTCTACTATTTCTTGCAATTACATTTAAACAGCTGGAAAAAATATCCGAAAAAAAAGGAATTTAAAAAAGTTCAATATTTTAGATTTTATGGTGGGGGATCACTTTCCTATATACATTTACAATAAAATATGCACCCACTACCGACCCAGCTAGTGGTAAATTGAAACTTCCAACCAAATGGTTTCTTAATTTTTGGACGGTAAACTTTGGGTGTTCCCATTTTCTTTTGTCATCCAATTTAGTTTGTCTTCTGTTTTAAATATAAATGTAGGGATAATTAAATTACACATTTTATTTAGATTTTCTTGGTTTTTGAGTTTTGTTTTTAAAATTTTGAACTTAGCGACCACTTGCAAGATAAATCAACCATGATGGAAAATACTCGTTTTTGGCTGAGTAAAAGAGACGATATGAACGTTAACAAACATCACCGAACAATTTATACAACACAAACCTAACTGCTGTTTTTAAATTTGTATTTTAACAATTACCTAACCTAACCCTAAACTAGCCCTAAGCTGAGCCTAACTTAACCCCAACCTTAACCCCAACGTAGTTTTTGTTTGCAAAGTCGGTTGAGTCTAGTTCGTATTGTGTATAAGCATCGGAACTTGATTCGGCTTTCTCCGGAATGTCGGAACTGCTTACGTTACGACTAGAAATTTCTGGATACCTATTCTTGAAAAGAACAAAAAATAACCCTCTGCCCCCCCATCTACTCACAAAAAGGTGGGGCAGAAAACTGTATCTTAAAACATTAAATATTGTTTCTACAATTTATTTTATTGTAAGAAAAAAAATGCCACTCCCCTAAAAAAAAGTAAAATAAAAATATAAGTTAGCAAACACTTACCTCCACCTAGCACACATTTTATTCTTTTAAAATATTGAAAATAAATTTATTCCACGTCTTGATATTTACGCTAAAATGCCCGGAATGCGTGTTCATTTTTCGTTAAATTCACACAGGAAAAGTGATCCCCCATTCTAAAAAGCTAAAATATTTATTTATTTTAATTCTTTTTTTGCAGATATTCTTTACATGTAATCATCCCCTAAAAATGAGATTCTGGTTTTTATTTTTGGGTAAACTACGTCGGGTGTGATAGTAAAATATACCAAATCTTCTTTCTTTCTTCTTCTTCTTCTTCTTCTTCTTCTTCTTCTTCTTCTTATTATTATTATTATTATTATTATTATTATTATTATTATTAATAATAATACTATTTTATTCTTAGTATTATTTCCTTTTTTTCTATTTATTCTTATTATTTCTTCTTTTTTATTTTTCCCCTTGATAATTTTCTTTCATTTTATTCTGGTTATTCTTTATTACTTATTTCTCTTGTTCCGTTTTGCTCTCTTCTTCGATTGTAATCCCTGATTTGTATTCTTCATCTCCCTTTTCTTCTTTATCTTCTTTTTATTCCTTCTTTGCTGTATTATATCTTTCTTCTTCTTTTCCGTCTTCTTATTAGTATTTGTTTCTTCTACTCATTATTTCTGTCTGATAATAATCATCAGTATTATGTATTGTTGTGTTTGGCATTATTTATGTTTTATTACTGTTCTGCTTTTTTATTTATTCTTCTTCCTTTTTATTTTGTTAGTTCCTTTCTTTCCCCTTTATTTCCTTACCTTGTATTCTTCTATTTCACCTTCTTATTCTTCCTTTTCTTTTTCTATATACGGAATAACTGATAGAAAATGTGATATGCGATCAACCTCTTTTCTTTCCTTTTTTCAAGATTATCTTTCACGACGCACCTTGACTGGATATTCTCCGATGGCAAACGGAAAAAAGAAACCATTTGTAATAAATAGAAGATAACTGTTTCCTGTCAGCATTATCGCAGCTTATCTATCGGCAACACACAGAAATAGATATGGAATCGCATACGCGAGTCTATAAACAATTGCCAAAACCTATCAGTTCCTGTAAGGTAACATATATTTCAAAAATTCTTTTACATAAAGAATGAAGATGAGATATGCTAAAGACTCTGATTGGTTAAACTAGAGTACATCTTTTAGAAGAGGACATTTTATTTTACTATTGGGTCATGACATATCAAGGCAGAGATCCACTTGATTATTAGCGTCGATGAGACGGAAATGATTGTCAATCGAAAGATGAGGTATACTATGGGAGTACTAACGTTGATCAATGGCATGAACAGCATTTGTTTGCTTATGGCGAGGTCCATGACAATATTGAGTTGTAATGAGCATGGAAGCAGTTCTGCGGTAATATGTTACACTGGCAGGAATCACTTGCACAGAAGATCTGTTCATGGAAATCCCGGCTGACTCTATGCAAATAAAAGGAGAAAGGAGAGACTTTTTTTATTGTGTTAGTAAAACGAGTTCTTTCCGGGAATGTCTTACGAAGGGGAACTGATGATTGAAGCTCAGTCGAGCACCTGCTATTGAGATGCCGATAGAATAGAGAGAGACTAGCAACATTTTTTCTGAGCAGAAAGGGGTTGTAGGGATGGGATGAAACCAACCCAACTAGATTTCGAATCGATTGTGTACTCAGTAAAGGCAGGAAAATGTGCTCTTTGCAGAACTTTCCAGATGTAGCAGCAGTATTTAGTCTTTGTACGTATCTGAGTCTTATATAGGTAGAAGATTGAATCTGAAGTTAGGTACTTTCTAGAACGGTAGAAACCCAAGCGTTGATGGAGAAGCTTGGTTTTAGTAACTAGCCACATTTTCCGCACTGTTCCATATTTTTGAAATATACTTAAGTATTATGTTTAATAACGAGATGTGGCAGCCAACATCAGCCACCTGGAATTCTGTTTCCATAGATCAACCCATAATAGAAAAAGTCCTTAGTGTTTTATTCTGCAACTAATAACTCGACCAAATAAATTGGTCAGCGGATGAATAAAATAATTATTTCAATTCAATTATGCCTACATGATCGCCAGTGCAGTACATACAAAGCAACAAGATGTTCATAACAAGAATATAAAGTAATTCTTGCGGAATTAGTATTTGGATTATGAACTACTGTTCTTTACTTTGATGTTATTGGACCAACGCGTTTCGGCAAATATAACCTACTACGATCTTGAAGTGCATCTTGTCGAATTCTGGAATCTTTATGTGGCACTTGCGAATCTGTACAGAATATTGCACTGAACCCTTTCTTCACTCAACAAGTGTATCTTTTTTTCGTTGCGTTGCGTCGATGTCTTCAATAATTATTAATTGTATTCTTCGTTATTGCCCGTACTGTGAAGATTTGAACCTTAAACCTCCAAAAGGTCGGAAGTTACATCGGGCGAAGCCTTGTGTAAATTATATCTAAAAGAAGAGTAGGCCTAATAATCCGAATAATACAAAGTATCAATCTTCATCGAAAAAATTCCGATACAATTGTTAGAGAATTAAAAAGAAATAAAAATAAAATGATTGAAATATAATTTTTCATACGTTTAACCACTGGTGTTATTCTATTATATAAAATGGACTGTTTTTGTCTTTCTGTATTTTTTCGAGAGTAAAAAAATAACCCCATGCATCATAGGCTACTAAACACACAACTTAGTTTACCTTATTAACTCGAGCGTGTTTCAGGAAATGTATCACAATTTTTTAAATCTAACAGAAAATGTTACTTCTAGACCGCCATTACAGACTCTCACAAAAACATACTCTATACAGATTGTAGCAAAGTCTAATCATTATCTACTCTAACTCTCCCACTTAAAACCAGCAAATAAATTACATCGGATAATTTATAGAATCATCACCGTAAATATTTCATTCCATTCTTCTAATTATTTCATACATAGTATAGGAGATTCCTTAATAAATAAATAACCGCTCTCTGATATTTCTTCAAAATTAAAGAATATCGGATTGCGTATACTTATTTATTGTCCGTCTTACTCATAAATATAAAACACACACTTAAACTCATTCCGGAGGTTAAGGTTTACATTAACACACTGAATAAATTATTTTGTACATTGATTCAAAATGTCGTCACGTTAATATCAATCTGCTCGAAAATATTAATTTCAGTTGCGAATCTCCGATTGTTATAGGTATAATTTATTTTTGTATTATTTATACTTCCATGCCATACATTCTTAGGCAATTTCATCCATAATACTTTTAAAGCTTATAACACATTTTCAAACAATCAACAGCGTAATGCGAACAGAGGCCCATGGTTTAAAACATCCAATTGCTCATAGAAATCTTATGAAGACCCGTAATAGTTTTTTCCACCACGTTGGCCAGTAACAAAAACAGATAAAACAGATAAATTGTTTAATTTGACTATTCCTACTTATCGAACATTATCCAAACAATCGCAAAACTTCAGAATATATTATTATTATTATTATTATTATTATTATTATTATTATTATTATTATTATTATTATTATTATTATTATTATTATTATTATTATTATTATTATTATTATTATTATTATTATTATTATTATTATTATTATTATTATTATTATTATTATTATTATTATTATTATTATTATTATTATTATTATTATTATTATTTCATATGCTTTTTTTCTTCATGATTTAAAAAAAATCGATATTTTGGGTGATTTTTATTTTACGTAATTTCTTATCTTTGTGTCATTTTCTTTTTCATTTTTACATTTACCTATTATAACCATCCGCTCTCTACGCCTCTCTACGTCTCTCTCTC
>OY744531.1:46839699-46894699 GCA_963556195.1 Sepiola atlantica
ATTTTACCTAAGAATACACTTTTATATTTTATCTATATTCTCGAACCTTTTTTAAACGAACCAAAATTTTGTTTTTAAACGTGAGTTATCGTTCTTTCTTAGCTATCCTCTAACACATAAATTGCATTCAAAACCATTAATTGTTTTATGTACTTGAGGTATAATTTGCCGGAAAACGCCGAATACTTTTCTTATATAAGATATTATAAAATGTCCATGTACATGTATTTGCGTACGTACAGAGTGGCGGGCAGTGGCGGCTAGTGGCGGACCTTCGCATAGTTTCTTACCCTCTCTATGTAAATAAAATTGACGCTAAGAAACGTTAAATAAAATTAAAAGTTACTAAAAGTATTACGTAATTAAAGCAAAATATGACTCAGCATTTTCTAATTACTATAAAATAGAATGAAAAATAACTGAAAACGACCTCCCTGATAAAATCTGCTCCATAGACCCCTAAAAGGTGGGTTGATACATTCGGGAATACTCTCATCATCTTACTCTGTGAATTTCATATGAGAATACACTTTTTTATGTTATGTATATTCTCTAACCTTGTTTTAAAAACCACCTAAATTGTGTTTTTCTACGTGAGTTATCGTTCTTCCTTAGCTATCCTCTAACAAATAAATTTCATTAAAAAACATAAATTGTTTTATGTACTTGAGGTATAATTTGCCGGACAACGTCGAATACTTTTCTTATATAAGATATTATAAAATGTACATGTATTTGTGTACATACAGAGTGGCGGTCAGTGGCGGCTAGTGGCGGACCTTGGCGTAGTTTCGTACCCCCATGTAAATAGAATTGACGCTAAGAAACTTTAAATACAATTTAAAGTTGTTTCAAATTATTACGTAATTAAATTACAATATGACTCAGCAATTTCAAATTACTATAAAATATAATGAGAAATAACTGAAAATGCCCCCCCCCCGATGAAATCTACCCCATAGACCCCTAAGTGGTGGGTTTATAGATTAGGATATACGCCCATCAACTTACTCTGTAAATTTTACATAGGAATACACTTTTATATTGTATCTATATTCTCTAACATTTTTTCTATAGGGCACACACACACAAACATACAGGCATTCAATTTTATATAGAAGATATATATATATATATATATACGCCATATATATATATATATATATATATATATATATATATTTATTTATATAATATATATATATATATATTCTATTAACCATTTATTGTGTTTGTTTTGAGAGTGTGTTCGTAAGAAAATCGAAAAATGTAATTTGTTTATAAAAAAGACTAGGTATAATGCACATTACTTAAGCAGTAGATCTTACGAGGTCAAATCGATAAAACACTGAAAATTACGTGCTAGTGGTAGCTCTAGCTATACCGGAGTTGCAATCTACTGTAAAGGTAACACACTTTATTTTAACTGCATACGTGTTCTATTTATAGAAATAAATTAACATAATATAATCAAATAAAATAAAACATTACATACATATTTTTAAAAACAAAGTTATTTTGTTTTTTATAATTCACAAAAAAGTAAATATATAGGGTATTTGACAGTAGGTTAAAGCGAATTATTATTTCCTCACAACATACTTTCTAAAGCGGTAGATTCTAGGTAAAGAGGGTAATTAGCAAACCCATGTATTGTGCCAACACTGTTAAAAAACAGATATAAACTAGTGTATGGCTATTTCAACTAAACTTCCCACCTTCTGCCTTACTTTCTTTCTTTCCAACCCACCTCTTAATTCTACATTGTTTTTAACTTATAAATTCTACTGCTAATATCATTCGTTTTCGATTCTAACTCGGCCCAGGAAGTATTGTTTAAAATGGCCCGATTTTTTCATTTTAATTCCGTTTAAGTGCGCTCCATCTACGATTTGAATTCAACATCTCACTATTGGATTAACTTCATTCTTGAGTACTTTCCTATGCTGCCTTCACGAAACTTTTTCTTCTCCATCTAAATCTCCTTCCATTGGACACCTTATCAACGGACAATTACCATCTAGACAAACCCCATATATTTTTTACACGAACTTTTTTTTCACCCTCCATTTTCTTAATAATATTTTTTCAAATGTTGAATTTTTGGCTTTCATACTGCCAACTTATCTATCTGTATATCTCCTGTGATGATAAGATCTCTCTCGATCTTTGAAAAGCCTTGGCTTAAGGAAAGAATTATAAACATAATTTTATTACAGAATATACCTTGCTTTGAACAATCGAAGTTTGAAATAAATCTGGACATTCGTATATGTTTATAACTCTTCGTTCATCTATTTTTATATATAACAGTTTTTCATGGTACAAACTGATGATCCCTTAAATAATGGTAGAAGCAAACTAATATAATAACTGTAAAAATAAATTGACTCACATGAGTGATATTCCACTGAACGACTTGGGATTAAAAAGTTTTTATTTTTAATATAGTTTTAATGGTTGAGAAACTTCCGAGACTATATATATATATATATACATATATATATATATATATATATATATATATATATATACATATAAAAAGTAACTTTCCTAATTTATATATATATATATATATATATATATATATATATATATATATATATATATATATATATATATATATATAATGGGAAATGAAAAAAGCAAAAACCAAAAGATATTTTTTCATGTATTCATCAACGTTTCGTCTTTATTTCTCATGATGATAATTTTAAGAAAAATGTCATGCAAGTACATAGAAATATTGGGTTGACATGATGGGTTAATGAGAAGAAGTAGTAGCCACTACTGGGAGCGCAAGACCAAGGTCCGGGCTGAGAGAAGTCGGTGGCAGGGAGTGAAATGAATATGGATGGCTGTGAGTGAAAAAGGGGAGGGGTGGAAGTGTTAGTGAATTTGTCTTAGGGTGGGAGAGAGGGGAGGCTGAGGTTTTTGTTGTGGTGAGGTGTAGTATGGATTTTGAGGGGCTGGGGAAAGGGGAGGGTTGGACTCTCTGTGTGTTTGGTGTGTAGGTAGTATCATAGTTTTAGAAAAAAGATTTGAAGAAATGAAGATGATTTGAAAGTGGGCGGGGTGGGTGGGTAAGAGTGTGTAAGAAGTAGTCGAAAGGGTGAGATCAGGGAGAGGGGAGATTTTTTTGTAGTTATGTGTGACATTTTTGGAGGGTAGGAATATTGACCAGCTGGCTATGTCAGGAATGTGTGAATATAAGTGAGTTAGAAGGAAAGTGTTGAAATGTGCTGAGAATATGACAATGAGGGGAAGGAAAAAGAAAAAGAAAAAGAAAGAGAAAAATGATATTAAATATGGTGAGAAATAGGTTAAATGTAGTTTTGTGCAGGCAGTGTTGATGGTTTGAAATTAAATTGAGGGCAAAAGGGGTTTAAATATCTAAATATTTGTGAGGATGTCTAGATTGTGTTCTATGGTGATGCTGTTATTTGTGGTTAAGTTGTTTGGATTCGTGCTGAATGAAAATGTATGTGGGAAGCGGTTTGTGCGTGAGTGTGTATGCGGGGACTTGTATATAAGTACAATTGAGAACGAAGAGAAGAAAGGTTAGCCATGATCTATGTTTAGTTTTTGTTCGGTCAGGATAATTTTGCTTATTAAGAGGGATAGATTGTAGAAGCCATTTCGTTGAATTATGGTGCACTAATCACAGCCTCCAACACCATCAGACAACGAAATGGCTTCTACAATCTATCCCCCTTAAAAAGCAAAATTATCCATATGGTCTAGCATTCTTAAATGTTGTTTTTATTATAATATTTAAAACTGTAATCAATTATGTACCCAATTATAACATGTAAGGTGTCTATGGCATTAATTGTTATGCATTGAGCTTAATTTCATCTGCAGCTTAAAATTAAAACGAACAATGTTGAATAGTATTTGTATTTGAATGATACTTCAGTACCATTAACATAAACGTATATACGTTTTATTGCACCCTTACGTTTATCATATTTGGTCAGGTTCAAGCAAAGGTAAAACTGACAAGCATTGGTCTTCGATGTATGCCTTCTCTGGCATTTGTAAAACAGGCTGTTGACTTGTTTTGTACCTTTACTTTTTGCGCCCACGAATAATAATTTGACCTCATTATTTTTTCTGTACACCTTGCTCTCACCTGAATATGTGAATCTTGTTTAACATTTTAATCCTAAATTCTTTTGGCTAAGATCAAAGTGTAGTATCTGTTCTGATGGGTACTGCACCCCATACTGGTGTTGTCTTGGCCTTCGGGTCTTGATTTACGCCGGTCAATGGGTCTGTCCTGTGCAGTTCTAGGAGGTCCACCTTCCCAGGCTTCCCAAGCAATTTTTAAACCCCACTTTCCTGACCCAACCTTGAGTCACATCTTACTTGTGGGAGAAAGATAATAACTAGCCTTGTATCTAACTCCTGGAGAGGAGTAAATCAATACTCAGTCTGTTTAAAACAAGACACGCGACCCGGACCGCTTTTCTGCGGGGCATTTTCGTAGAATCTTTACAATAGCTATTATACATCATTTAATAAATATTCTACCAAATTTTGTGTATGGTATTTTAAACATGTTGATGGTGCATACTATGGGCACAACCTTCGATTTCAGATTTGCATTTAAAATTTAGCTATAATCAATCATTCAACACCAATTAAGCAGGATTCATTGAAATGCAATTGTTTTAGACACATGCGCTTACTACTTAAATTTCAGACACTTTCTTAAAACAAAATCAATTAATAGATTTTGATCAAAATTTGAATAAGGATTCTTACAAAAAGGTTGAGTAGCATTATATGTTGATTTTAATCTTTCTTATAAGATATAAAAATAGTAAAACACTGTTCTGTTCGGGGAATTAATTTTAACTGTCATGAGACGGGTATTCGTCCAATTATGAATACCTGAAAATATCGTAGAAGTATCAGAGAATATTGACCTTATTACAAAAGGTCAATAATATTTCGTAATTTGGCATCTATGATCATAAGACCGTAATTATGAATGTCGATCTTATATTGCTTGCGAGTAAATTTCAGTTTTCAAAATTCGATAGAGGATAGTAAATTGACGCCAAATAAGCTGACTGTCTGGAGAGAGTAAAACTTGCTTTCCTAAAATGTATTAAATTATAAAGCTGACTGTATCTCTTAAGTAAAGGAGAAAGCGTATATATTGACAGTAAGTTAGTGCCTATTCCTATGCCTGTAGATACTAAAAGTTGATAATTACAAAAAATAGTTTCATAATTCATTAGTATAGTTCAGTGATGCTTTGGATATGCTCAATCGATATCTCAATCATCAAGTTTTAACAAATTACTTCCATTGTTGGACTCAGATTCAACTCAGAATGCTGGTTAGGAATTAGTAAAGCTTTCTCCTAATTCGGAAATAAATGCTTATTTGCATAAGTTATATTCCACTGCCTATGTATTTAAATAATGTTTAAAATAAAGGCAAAGCGAAGAATATTATTGTACTTCTGAAAATACTGTTCCAGAAATTACGAAGGATATTATGCCTCGCCAGTGTTTATACCTGTTATTTATCTAATTATATTACTAAAATATTCATATAAAATCATATAATTACGACAGTAATTTTCCAGATGTACATAGCTATCCTCATTTCCGATATGAGTTACCTTAAATAAATGACAACACCCACGGTTAACTTTTTTATTAGAGAGTGAAGGATTGATTTCCGAATTCATTTCCGGCGGCGGGATAAATCTGAAGTTGTTGTCTGACATGCTATTTGCTTGATCCCTTCACCTCGTCACTTGAAATAGTTTCGTCCGGGAGCTAGAAAAAGGCATGTGTTTTACTCGCTAACTTTAGCGTGACAGGATGGACATACATGAATTCATTCATATAAAACTAAATACATATTATAGAGTGGAGCATGGGTGTAAGTTTTGCTATTTAGCACCACAAGCCGCTCATATTAAGCAAGAGAACCGTCAAAGAAAGTACATTGCAACGTCGGCGTGAACACATCTCACCATGGAGATGAAGATTTTGAAGATGAATGAATTCGTGAGCAGTAGTCAGCAGTGAACGGCGAATTGGATGAGTTTGTTGAAGCAGTTCCCCAGCAGTTAGAGAATCTGCTGAAATGGTAGGTATTCGACACGTGATAGTTGTGGACCAATTCAAGAAACTGGAGAGAAATGGTTCTCGCTAAAACTTATACTAAATATAAGTTAATCAACGTTAGTTTCCAAATGATTTTTCCTATTGAGTTTAATCACATAAAATACAAGATAACATATTCTTTTGATTTTAGGATTGAGTTATGTTTGAAAAATATATATTTCAATTGTTCTCATTTGCTGTACTTTGCAATTCAATATCGAAGTTACTCATGTCTTACTAAGTGTGTGTCTATTACTCTGAGTCTATAGAGGTAGACTTCCCTGCGTTTAATTTCACTTCTGTCAGCTTCTATCTCTCTATCTCCCCTTCCCTCTTTCTATGTATCCCTCCCTTCCTTGCCTCGCTGTTTAGTAATAGCCAAATGTAATGAAACTAACTATAAAACAGAAATTTCGAATAGTCGATAAATAATATAATCAATAAACAATAAGTAATATCATCGTACGTATTTATATTTGTAATTCATAGCTGTCGGGAAAAGAAAAGATTAAGAAAGATAGAATGAGAGAAACAGAGAGAGAGAGAGAGGGGGGAGAGAGAGCAAAAATACTAATATTGGATTTTTATTTCATTTATTTTTTGAAATTAAATGGCTTTGCGAACTCACTTTTTTCTGGTTCAAACTATCTAATTCGAACTCAAAAGGTCATATGATCTCTAGTATGAGTTAATTAGTTAATATTGGTTTATAATATCAATTAGTTTTATATATGTATTCCTGTGATAATTTATATGTTAAGTTACGCGTTTCAAACGTTTTCATTTATATAGCCTATGAGCTATCTTTTCCATTATTTGGATTATTCGGATTACTGCTATCATCATCGTTGTCATGCGCACAACGTTTCGGTCGATGTAACCTCCGATCTTCTCATTTATGTCTTTTGTCAACTCGTGAATCTTTACGGAATTTCGAATGATCTAAATATTGCAAATTATTAATCCTCATCTAAAAAATTCTAAAACATAGTTTGAAATCTGTTCTACATTCTTTTGTGCAATAGGTTATAGGTGCCAGTTTTGGTGTAGTGAATACCAGCATGGACTTACTAACCACCGTACCGTTAACAAGATATATTACACTTTTTCCTTGGTAATGTTGCAACCTACACGTGGTCCCTTTTATAAGTAATTCATTCTTACGGAAAAAAATAATGCAACCAAAAGGAAATATTGCGCGTCAAAATTTCTAAACTTGCTGATGTGTATGTATTGCTTTTAAGATTAACTTTTCATTTTCAAACTATGTTAACGTATGGAGCATTCGATTTAATAACTACATCAATCAAATGGTTCTTAATATTTCATGTCGAAGAAAGATGTTGGTTACTTTTCTGGTAAGAATACAGTTTTATTTTGTTATCAAACTTACGATATATACATCCATTATTGATGAGATTGTCTACAATACTTAATAATTTAAAAACTAGCCCTTTCGCGCTAAAGATTATATGATATTAGATAGACTACCTGTTGTTTTTCAGAACCGCTCTTGTCCTTTTGTATAATATATAGAAATTTAACAAGCCGCGCGTGCGTGGCCCCCCTCTGTATGTGACTCAATGTGGCGAGTGTAAAATGCAATACATTTGGGCAATTTGGAGTATTTTTACCTCCCTTTGACCCCCTGGGGGCGCGAACCAGAATTTCTCTGAGGTCAAGGATGCTCATTTCATATCCAGAACAATTGCGTCTACATTTTGGCCAAGTTTTAGGAAAATTGAATTGATGGATCAAACGTTATGGGAGAAAAGGGTCATTTTTTGCTATTTTGAGGGCTTTTGCCCCCCTGGGGGCGCGAACCAGATTTTTTCCAAGGTCAGCGATACTTATTTTCTATTAGAAACAATTGCCTCCACATTTTGGCCAAGTCTCAGAGAAATTGAATGGATGCATGTAAAGTTATGTAATATTTTGCCATTTCGAGGCCTTTTGACTCCCTGGGGGACTAACCAGATTTTTTTTTAAAAATCGGAGAATGTCACTTTCTAACCTGACCTAAGTTACAACTTCATACAAAATTTCCAAGAAATTCAATGGATGGTTACGGAGAAAAATCCGGACGGACGGACGCACGGACGGACGGACATGCCTCGAAACATAAGTCTCCCGATTTTATAAATCGGGGGAATAATAAGACGGAAACAATACTTATTATGACGGTGTTAGTAAAAGTGTACTTAATAGTCGGTCGTAATGTTAAAGTGTGACTATATCTGAGGTATATAGCAGGAACACACGTGCCCTCCCTGTTTGTCTTCAATGAAATCGCAAGACATCGGTCTTGTTTTGACAGAAGTTTTCATTCGCGTGATGAATATATTCAGATATCACATACATAAATCTGAGAGGGAGGGATATAAATATAGGAGTCTCTATAGTTATACACTCTTGGCTAAGATATATACAGAGAGACATGCATTGGCTGCTGTCATACTAGACTATAGTATTGCTCGCTCAGCCCACCCCATTTGAGTTTTTTTACGGGCACGGGCGTTCTGTGTATACTCGCTTCAAAATCTGACAGAAATAAGTGGCGACAATGCACCTAAGGGGAAATGACGTCAGATTCTTAATACGCTTATTCGATTGAGTCACCTTCTTATCCCACATCAATCAATTATGTCTAGTTTGTCGGTGTCAACAAATCCATCATTTTCTTATCTTTATAATCTAACAATAACGGGAGGTTCGCTTCCATGATCATAAAAGCCGGCACCTGGTAAACGTTGATGCTATGTGATACATATGTATTAAAATACAAACAATAACAATACTGATTGAGTAAACAATTAACATCAAGTATATTAATACAACCTAATAGAAATAATGCATTACTACACTTACAGATGTGTTATGATTAATTTAAACAAGGATTCAAATTTAAGTGTTAAGCACATGTTCGTTGTCTTGGAAAAGAGTCCTCTCTCACAATGCAATGAAGAGGAATGGGCATATCAAAGAGAAGTAACAGCGTTCATGACTGAACATAAGTCATGCCATTTGGCTGTCTTTTATAAGGTTTAAACCTAGGAATAAAATATCAGTTAACTACTTCCCAACATAACTAACTTTTGAAAAATACATGTAAAATTAATAAAAAGCTGGTACCTAAAAACGAGTGTGGTATAAAGTTTGGGCGGATTAAGACGGCATCCCTCGGAGAATAGTAAATGCATAAGCGGTACCACGTCACATGTATATCTCTGCTATGAGAGATGGTAAGGTCAGTTCTTGTCGTTTCTTGTATAGAAGTGTATCCGCACTCCCACATAAAGCACCTTGCCCCAAATCGACACACATCTGGTGTTAACCAAGCCATACATTGTTTCAGTTTGTTGATCTAAGAAGACACGATGTTAATATGCCATATATGTAGAAATGACGGAGATATATGACAAAATACAATATTATATTGGAAGTTTATTCAATTGCAGTATTCTTACTTATCGGTTCATCTATTTATCATGATATGGCTGCCGGAAACACAGGTTCTATTTGTGTGCTGATAAACCCTACTCTGACGCCGATGTTTACAAAAAGCTCGACTACAAAGAAAAATAATGTCACAGATAAAAGCAATGACAGGTTACTTTTGTACGCGTGACGGAGAAAAAGACAGATAGATAGACGGATAGTTCGTTCAGCTACACCAATAGGGACTTGCGCGCCAAAATGTAATTACAAACATAATAATGACTTGAAAACTACATGGTCTTCGAGAGAAATAGACATTATACCAGTTGTGGTACGAGAAACTAGTCTATGTTATAGATAGGTTAAAATAGCAGCCTAAAGGAAAAAAAATGTAAACCTTAAAAGAACACTTGGATATAAATTTAACGAGTAAAGAAATCAAATTTGAGCTACAAGAGGCGGCCGTTTGATCTATAAGAACTAATTGAAATAAATTTGTAAAAAGTTAAAACTACGTATTTCTCTTTATTACTATATACATAAAGTAATCTCGATGTTTCCCCTTTAAATTCAGTCTCAGTAGGAAAATAACCGAGTACTTCCTATGATAAACTGTTTCGCTAGGCAATTAGCTAACGTCGTCATGGATGTTTCTAGACATTATCCATTAATTTTACATCCTTGCAATTGTTGTTACATTTTATCCGGGAAATGTAACTCTCACAAAAATCGTCTCCCACAAAGCCGGTAGCAAACTTGTTACTCAGTCATATGTATCTCCTCCCACATAACTCAAATACACCGAGTTAATAGACTTCCAACTATTTAAGCACCATTACTGTTCCACCTTTCTTCATTCCTAACTGCCTACATAGTACACTACATATTTAATATAAATAACGAACGCTCCCTCATTTTTTCCTCCCACAATTTGTCAGGAATGTATTCGCAGACTATAGGAATATCAGAATACATATAGAATACAGACTGCCGCTACGGCTGAGTATAAAGATCACAGCTATTTTGATTCCGGAATAACATTTTCTATTAACAAACACTTCGAACTGTACACCTTGTTAGTATCAATAGTGTCTACTTAAATTAGTGGTTTCCTTTTCTTTTTACTACTGATGGTTATCCGATTTTCATTACGTAGTTTTCAATTCCGTACGAAACTGTTCCTGGCGTAAACAACACGCCATATTGTTTCTTTACATGAATATTTGTTTGTCAATCCATTGTATTATTTTTTGTCGATTTACTCCAGACAAGGGTTAATACTTAAAATGTTTTACAAACAAGTTCCTTTAGGTTTTTCAAACTATCTCCCTCACTCTGTTTCTTTTTTCGTTTGTTTTCTGCATCGCTTTCACAATAACACTCAATATTTTGCTTTTTCACGATTCTAAAACCAGATCATTTTATTTGATTTTCAAGCACTCCTTTCTTCATCGATTTTTCCGAGACAAGAATAATGCTCAAGAGTGTGATCCCCCTAAGTCTAGAAGGACTTCTACTCAGGATTAATTATTCTCTGGATTTCGCCTTCAATGTCTTCAGTAGCTCAAATAACGGAACTCTGACAATTTACAGATCGTACTGAAATCAAAGTTTCGTCGGCACATTAAAGCAGATTATAAAACCGCCAGTTTTTGCTGGACAAATCTTTGTGACTGTTTTGACAAAGACGCTATTAAAACTTTAAAACAAAGAAAAAATCATCTTATTAAAGAATCAAACAACATGTATAAGTAGGTTTACATGTCTGGTGTTGCCCGTGGGTCTTAACTTTTTTCTATCAATTTTTTAAAATTGTATATATGCGATTTTCCAGTTAAATTCAATATTTACAGTATCATTTGTATATTTAATTGTTTGTGACAGGAAAGAATACTTAAGAACTCACCAGAATAACATAATCTTAACATTACGATGGGGTAGGGGGATGTTTTGTCGGTATCTCCTGGCGGTTTACGTAACCTGTCAGAATCCCGACGAAATGCTGGTTTCAGCCCGGTCTGTAAGCTGCAAAACTCGCAGTTGTTGTTTTTTAACAATATAATTTAAACTATTAATCTTTTATTTACGCCTAAAATGTATAACATGTTATTTGATTAGTTAGCTAATTTTAAATAAGTTATTTATTTAATTTTCACAGCATAGTTACACGCGCCAATCGGAACACCGTAGAATACTAAAAGAAGGAAAACATTTATCAAGAATTTAGAGTGAGGAATGAGTTCCATATATATTCAACGTAAAATGTCCCCTTTCTAACTGTTAAGTGTGGTAAACCAAAATAATGTCTCACTTGCAGTAAGACGAGTGGCAAAGAAACAAAACCACGCGTAATCGCCTGAAAAGGTAGCCCCCTACTACAAAAAAAAAACAGCGGAGTAAGCTACAATAGAAAAACACAATATATTGGCTTGGAAATATGGGATCATTTATTATTGAATTTATATACGTAACTGATTATGCTCTAAATTCTAAAATAACCGTTTTTTTTCATCCCACCAATATTTTCATGGTTTTCACACGTAATCACCTAATAAAAAAGAGAATCTATTTTCGGGGGGAGATGGGTATGGTATAAGTTTTGAGGAGGATGTTAATGTAAAATTATGCAAAAATTAAACATTTTGTTTTCATTTGCCAATGAGAATAGTAAAAAAAAGGTTTATAAACACTATTGTACTATCGAATCCATCTTATTTCGAAATATAATACAGTCCGTCTGTTTCTCGGATTAGCAATTTTTTCTTGATTTTTCTTAAGCAGTAAGAAATCATATTTTTGAGGGTGTTTACTGATTAAATTTGCGCTACAAATAATCGTATTTTAATCATCCGTTCTATAATGTTCTTACATATGAAGGACATTAGATGTTCTACCAATCACAGAGCAAACATAAGTTAGTTTTGTACATAGCAATGTTGCCTTTCATTTTATGTAATTTTCAGGCGAGCATGTTCTTTTCTCGAGTCCGATGCTTTCCAAGGAGAACAAAAATGTGAAATATGACTCCGAAACAGAATTTTCTTGGTCGTACTAAAAGAGCAGTTGGCTCTCGAAATGGGATAATAGGAAAACTAAACACACACATTTATTTTGTTTCCAATAAATTGTATAGAAAAATGTGTTAACTTATCAATTGTGATGGTAAAAACTAACAACAACGCTGAGACACGAGTCCATGTAAAATTCTATTTTGATCAACTATATAACTTACAGTGAAATGGTTTCATTTATCATTTTTTTAATACCCTACTATCGGTTTTATTATAATTAAAATAAGTATTTTATCTTTTCTTCCGTAAAACGCAGAAATACAGGATCTGCTATATATATATATATATATATATATATATATATATATATATATATATATATATATATATATATATATATAGTAAACTTTGAAAATATATTCATAGCAATTAAGCTACACAGACGCTCTCGCGTTTCATTCCCGGGGGAAATCTTCAGGCTAATTTGCCTGAAGATTCCTTCCGGGGATGAAACGCGGGAGCCTCTGTGTAGCTTATTGCCATAAATATATTTCATAGATTTCTACCTTGCTCTACTTACGTACCGGTCACTGTTTAATTAAATACTCAAAATTGATTCATAAACAATTATATCACCTTATAAAATTTAATGTGGATACATGAAATACTAATATATATATATATATATATATATATATATATATATATATATATATATATATATATATCTAAAACACATGTTGATGAAAAACAGGGAATGTTGCTCCTTAATAAGTATTTTTTCGATTTTTCGGATGCTCCATCGAGTATATTTGTCAAGTTGTCGTATGTAGAGTCCGTAGCATTTATAAATTATTTACTTTGAGTGGATTCATTCTATTGTTTTCAGGCGTGGTCTTAGTTAGGTGTGTTTATATCTTCTGAGTTAGCTGAACGATGCGGAAATTCATGGCTTTTTAAATTAACCCATGGAACTCTTAAATATTGCGGTCTGTCTCGTAATTGACATTGTTTATTTCGGGTGTCTAGTTTTTATACACAGTGCTCAAATAATTTTTAGTCTTTTTAAATTGTGGTTGTGATGTATAGTTGTTGTGTTGTTGACTAAACAATGTCTGAATTTAGAAGTGGGCAGTTATGTTCTTTGTTGACAGATTGAACGAGAGTCAGAGAGATGTAATGTGAGCATTCGGGGAAGTGTAATACTGGTGAAACCAATGTAACAATTAGTTTTAGTACTGTTGAAGATACATTCTTCCAAAAAGCATTGTTACTGATGTATTACTTCAGTTTGTTCTACTAGGTGTTCAGCCTTAGAAGTGTTATTGTTAATTATGTAGTTAGACGTCTAAAATTTATTATAATAAATGCGGAAGCTGATGATTTATTACTATCGACAGCAGATATATATATCTGTGAATTATGTTTTCAATAACCTTTTCGTCTAATGAATAGTTCGTATGCATCTGATTAGGATTGAATATGTTGATGTAGTCTGAAATATTTAGCTGGTTCGTATTGCTAAGGTTTCGAATCGTCAATTAAGTTTGTTTATCTACAAGATCATTGAAGAATTTGTTGTTTATTAGGACTTGTCCAATGTTTTTTTAATTAGTTGAGGAATATATTTCTGGTTGAGGAGATTAATTTTGCGCGGTTTAATGGATTTTTCGCCACTGCGTTTTCATATCGATGTGATTATTCGTTTCTGTAATTTAGTATGCAAGAGTCTATATAGATTGGTACTTGGTCACCGTCATGACTGCCAATATTGACTCGATTAACTTTGGTTACTAGTAACATGACTGCCAATATTACTAGTAACTCCAACAGCTACCAAATAAAAGTTCGTTCCAGAATCTGAACACTAAAAAAACAATCACTAATTTATTTAAATGGTTTCATTTAACATTGTTTTTCATATAATCACTCCGGTCTCTAATTTGGACGTTATTTGTATTTTCGTAATATCCTTTTTTTTTTCTTTTTGTTTTTTGTTAAGCATTCTCTTTCTTACTATTTTAAAACACAATTGGTGATATTTCATTTTATTTGCCACGCATCTATTTAAGACAAAAAACAAAAAAATGCGGGTTGTCAATGAAACTTGAACTATGAGTCCTGATTCCGTCTCACCTGAAAAAAAAAGGTTTTACATTTATATTGCGATCTCTGCCTTCGCACAGAAAGAAACCAAAAACAAATCAATAGATTTTATCATGTATTATTTGTTCTTTCTTTTATTTTAGTTTGGGAAATTTTCTTATAACAGTCACACGTCTGTTCTAAGCAAAATTGTCCTTTGTTAACCTAATACAAACCTTAAGACCAGGTTGACAATTAAACAATAAATAAACATTCGGGTAACTCGCCCCCAATTGTTTTCATTAAATTCGTGGAGGCTGTGATTTCGCTGAACACCAATACTTCAACAGTGGGGACGGAATTCTTTTGAGTTCATATAATTCCTCGGGCAACATCGGGACACGGGTATTGCTAATAAAATTAGATATTTAACAAGACTTTCCATTAAGATTAAACTCGAAACAAAACTTCATATTGGCACTATATATTATTTTTCTCAGCTAAAAACGAGGAATTATTCAAACATAAAAATAGCTATTTATAAGACATGAAAGCATGTCAATTATAAAATGTTACTATAATTTTAATATCATAATTTCTAACGGTCTTCTTTTCTTAATTTACTTTTGGATAAAACTTGACTGAATATGAAACTGTAATGACACACCTCACATTTACATACAATACTCCTTTCAAATGTTGTTTGATAACGCATCTGTATGTTCACGAGTATATTCACAAACACATACACACTCATACACACACATACACACACACACACACATATATATATATATATATATATATATATATATATATATATATATATAGAGAGAGAGAGAGAGAGAGAGAGAGAGAAAGATAAATAAATAGATATATAGATAGATATATAGATAATAGAAGCATCCAATACATGGTCTGAATTTGTATGAATAAAAATGTTTGTGAAAAAAATTCCAAACCGTTGTTAAATTATGATATTAAATTAATTATGTTATTAAATTCTATTATATTTTGAGTAATTTATACACTATTGAGCGATGAACGCAAGTTTTGTGCGAATTAAAGTAATTTAAATTATATTTATATACATATGTCTGTGGATTGTCTACAAATGACAAACTAAAACATATGATTACATGAATTAGTGCTATTTACTTACAACCGACTATTTGCTGAAAGAAAGTGACTCGAAATAATATATACGTATATATATATATATATATATATGATATATGTAAATATACCACATCTGTATATATATACGTATATATATATATATATATATATATATATATATATATATATATATATACATATACATCATATGTATATATGTGTGTGTTATAGATACGATTATTAAATTATATATACATATATTATTTTTATGATTCTTATCATTTTATGAATGGCATTACATTTTTGATTGTTTTTCGCGTATTTTGTTGTCTTTAAAGAGTAGTCATTATATTCATTATGCACCGATCACTGATCTTAATCATGTCTGACAGAAATGCCAGGAAAATTGTTTGCCACGAGCGATTACTGAAGAAATCGTATTTCAAGTAATTTGCATCCATCTACAAATTATAGAATTTAGAAAATAAAACTTCTGTAAATGCTAAACGTCAGGGGAAATTTACAGTTGGTTGTACCATACAGTGTTTAATCGAAACCGCATATTAATAAAATACTTATCACCATGTGTGACGCCTAATTTTATGTTAAAGTGACATACCGAAAGGTCTATCATATTGAAACACTAGTTTGAGTACCAGAGGCTACGAATATATATATATATATATATATATATATATATATATATATATATATATATATTATATATATATATATGATATTTATAAAGTAAATATTAATTATTCTTAACCACAGACATCGATGTTTCATGCTTACCCAATCTTCAGAATAGGGAGTGTTAATTCACGTCGGCGGAGGGCTCGAACCCGGTTTACAAATCGCCACTTATTCGTAGTCGAGTTTCTATACCTCTCGGCCGGCGTCAATTAGCATGGAAATCTATAAACGCCAAATCGAGCAAAGGACAGTGATTCAAGAACAACAACAAACGTGGTTTGAATATCGCTTCACGCCAAGATATTACTGCTCGTTTATAAATTCTTTCAGGGAGCAACAATCTTTGTTAATGGTGCCTATGAATATATTTTTAAAGTAAATATTAATCATTTTACATACATACATATATATATATATATATATATATATATATATAAAAGATAGGTAGTTTGATTGAAGCATTGTGTGTAATATATATATAGACTAGTATTAGAAGGCTATCACAATGCAAGAAATGGAAATATGTCGGCGTTGAGAAGTTATACTAAAACAAGTGATTTTAATTTATATATTTTTCAAAACCTTTTTTTAAATATTTTTTTTACCTATAAAGCAAATCTTACTTGAGTATGAAAGACTTCAACACTGTGATGTAATGTGTGGGGCCGTGTTCCATAACATATTTCGAGGAATACCTCTTTGTCAAACGGTAGGTGTTTCAAATCTAAAAAAAACATGGGGTGTGCAATATTGCTTATAACGCAGTAAATATTAATACCCGCAGCAAATGTAATAGAAGTAAAACTATAACTAATTTTTGCTCTTTTTATTATTTTAATTACTTATTTATTTTATTTTCATTTTTTCTGAAGATTTTATATTTGACCCCACCGATGAAGTGACATATTTTATATGAAAAAGAAAAAAAAATGTTATTTGGAGGGGGAGGTAGAGATAACAGCTGAGAGCGGTGTTCAATTAATTTTTTGTTATGTTATTTATTTAATATTTTTTTATATATACTATTTTTATCTTATTTTATTCTAACAATATTTACTTCTTTGATTTTCTGAAAAAAAACTATTGTAAGTGCTTCTTTATATTAATACATGTATAGTTCGATATTGCTTACCTCAAACGTCGGCCTGTGTATCTCGGCTGCTGAACGATAATACATGGACGCTGGTTTGCTTTTTAAAGTGTTTTTTAAAATATACAACAAGAGACAAAATCGTTTGTACGGGAGAGAAATAATGAAATACTTTACTTGAAAATATACCTTTTTACTTTAAGCCGTCTGTGTCCAAGGGCTGGAGAAGGCTTCGAGTTGTTCACTTGTAATTTATTTGCTGGTTAGCGACCGAGAGGCATAATCAGACCCGAACGGAAGTGATGTCATTTTCGACTTTTGTTTATAACCACTTCTGGGAACCATTTTCTGTATAGCAGTATAATCTATATATAAGTAAATAAGTTTATTGTAATGTTAATATGCTTTTCTAGTACTGTAGATTTAAATGTGTTATATCAACGATGGCAATGTTTTCATATCTTATTTTATCAGATAGAAGGTTTTATAATTATCTCTGTGCTCTCATCCGCTTGTGTGTGACAAGAAGAAACCAAAGAATTCCGTAGTAAAGCGGAAAACGGTTATTTCATTTTGATGTTTTCTTTTCATAGATAAATTGCTATCCAAAGAGCAGAGAATCTCTCCGACTATACTCACATGTAGATGAGAGGGGGCGAGATCGATTTATACTTTTCGCAATGCTATCGGGAAATCGAATTTATATCCACTGCCACACCCACGCATACATCAACTGTTATTTTCAAATGTTTACCCATCTAAGTGTTGATCAGTCTCAATGTTGCTTAACCGGAGACGCATTTAAGATCAGTAGATTAATGCATACCTTGAATAAATGTAAATAATGATCTTTTTACATTTTTGTTTATGAAGTGGAGTGAGTTGGTTAAATGTTCTTGCCTTTTCTTTAAACATCTATTATGATCGGATCTGGTTTCGTGACAGGCGGCACAATCCTTAGCGGTTATTAATAATTATCGTTCCGTTTCAAAGTGATCGAATATTAATTATTTCAATTTCGAAATGCGCACGCTGATCAAGAAACAAACCAAGCGATGATGAACACAGAAAAGAAGCGGAAACAATCGTGGGAGGACAGAGGATGTTCGCGTGAGCAAGTAACGATCAATTGTCTTCAATTTATCCCCGTCAAGATCGTTTCCACTCCGTTAGCTGGAATAGCCTTCCCTTTTTTTTCTTCTGTGCAATGAAATCCTTGCGTTCCTTGGTCCGTGAAAATTAATTACACTTGCAGGATTTTTCGGTTGCCTGTTATTAACTCGGCATTAATTCGATAATTAAACAGTAATAATTTAATTGTGGGCGAACGCCTTTCGCTTTCTCTTGCTAACATATTCGATTATTGATCCACAAGTCGGATTATTATTTAGACAAACAGCAGTGGCGTGCATACGAAACTGCCGCTGATAAAAAATGGGAGAAAGAAAAAGACAGATAGAGGGAGAAAGAAGAGAGTGAGATAAGATAAATTCTATTATGAATAGTTTGGACATAGTTTGTCTGTGTGATCCCCGCCTTCTATCTTATTTAATCTCATATGCAGTCTGTATTTATGTTCCGTTCTACGAGTGGAGTATTAGAAACCAGGTAGGGTTTTAATGTAGGAAAAATCAATCTGCCATAAAAGAGACACAATGGATTGGGACAAAAATGAAAATTGTCTAAGTCTAGAAACATTGTTGAGGAGAAACGTCGGACTAGGGGATAGCAGCCGAGGATCCGTTCTTAACAATCAGTCCCGCATAAACTGAACCATTTAGGTGACCTGTTATCTGTCGAGCTGATGCATTATTCCTGAGTAGCCTTAGGAGGAAATGCCTCCTCTCTTTTGGGTAGAGTTAGTTCATTTATAACTGCCCGAAACGCCGCGAATGGAGAATGCCGACGAGGCTTCCTAAGCATTTTATAAGCTAGAGTGCCCTTTCTTTAGAGGCGCTGGCTTGATTACCCACTACTGTCTGTCTTGTGCCACATATTTTTGTGGTAGGGGTGAAGTAAATACCCAGTCTTGAAATAGTTCCTCTTCACTGATTGAATACAGAACATATTAAGTGTAGTATCAGAATAGATGTTACATTTTGATCTTAGCCTAAAGGTCAAGCGGGTTTTATGTAGTCCGTCGAAGCGAAGATTACTGTTTCATGAGGGCCACAAACCCATGATCATACTTTTTCACTTATTTTTTTACTTCGCGTAATCGTACCAATAACTAGTATTGATATTTCTCCATATCAAGTTAGTTTTCATTTTGCCCTATAATCTAAGTATTGAATTAATTAAAACAAGTATAGTCATATGAATAAAATATTTCCCATCATATCGAATGTTTAAAGTACAAAATGGCAGGGATTGAGGGAGGAAACGTGAATCATTTTTTAGCACATTGAATATTGGAAACATATCATTGTCTGATAGACACTAATAGAGTGGTTGTCCTGGCCTTGCTTCCCAGTCATCACAGGTAAAATAAAGTATATAAACATCAACTAACAGTTGGAATTAATTAAAGGCAATAAAGCCATGGATTTCAGTTTCCTCTCTAAATCCCAATCATTTTAAACTCTAAAGGTTTCCTGTGATAGCACATTATTGATCTCTCATCATCATTTCTTCACACAGTGTGAAATACAGCAGTTGTCCTATGAGTTGTTCTGATTCTATTTTTACCCAGCTGAGATTCTTCTGTATTAAGAGATTTACAAGAGATGACAAACATGCCCGTTCTAGTATTTTATTGTTTCTTTATTATGCCATACAAAGGTTGCATTAATACCCTCTCTGAAGAGACATACCATGTAGCCATTTAGCCGCCAGTAGAGTCTGCGATTTATTTTTCCTCCCGATAGATAAAAGTAGACAGGAAAATTTGCACGTTCCTCCGATAGTAATTGTTTTGCTTTCTTTATAGTATCTTGTGGTTTGCCAGTCTGAAGCAGGATTTAGGTGTAAAACTCGACACTTTCTGAGACTGTGCTTTCTTTGATATGTGAAACTATTGCATCGGAGCGGCTCATCGTTGATTCTCACATAAGAAGGTTTTGCACGAGGACTGAGAAATCTAAACAGCTGATGAAGGTATTCGATTTTCATAATGAATGTTTCCACCTTCTGTAAAATAAAACCGACTCCTATTTTAAAACATTTTGAATTGTGTTCAGTTCATTTTATTTACCCAATTTTTAAAAATTTAAACTGTTATTAGCGTGTGAAGCAGAGATGGAGATGTATTTATATGATTAAAGCTGTATTCAGGTTTAGGCACGCAGGTTTATGAAATTCTGCGATGAAGTGTAGTTTATGTTTAGTCTAAAGACAAAAAGTGCAATACCTTCGAAACTGAGGAAATTATATTGGTATATCTGTATATTTGCAGCGTGTGTATATTCGGAGCGTTTGAAATGATATCATTTCTCGCTTCCAAAATAAACAAATACAGAAAAGTATATAAGGTTATTTGTTCTTATTATTCACAATTTATAATAATAAATTTCGTGATTGTTGCAGAATAATTTACTAATTAGTGATTTGTGGGAGTGGTGTAATACAGTAACATATATTTATATTATGTACGATAAGTTTCTAGTCTTTAACACATTCGAGACATACCCGTCGTTTTCTGTGAAGGAATAGGGAACATTGTGTACTTCTGTTCGGAATACTGAATTAATACAAACACCTTTATATTATTTCTTTAATTTCCAAGTTATAAATCAAATGAAATGATATCAAAAGTGTATTTTCTTTCTATGGATGTCCGATGTGAAGAAATATCCAATGGTTTTATTGTAACTTCTTTTAGAAAAATAAAATATCCTCATATAAGTATTGGTTTAGGCACTCTTATGATAATATGTGGCTATGATTGTCTGTTTCCATTTTCCAGTCATAAATACAATAAAATAAGGTTGTTAGCGATATTATTGTGTTCCTTTTTGTATATTTGACTATTTTATTACACGCCTTACTCGTGGTTAAATGTAGGCAACGGTCGGTGCATGTGGTCAGGAGGAGTATGGAGGGTCTGATCATTTAAACTGACTGACTGCGGGTGTTAACGCCCGCTAGTGGGTTACCCCCCGCCGGGGGTATTGCAGTTATTCCTACAACCTAAGATAGAGAAAACCAAGGTCACCCTGGACCTGACAACCTTGCAACTGAAAGACTCTGGGAAGAGGTAGTAACTTTCATGTTCGGCAAGCTACATCCTACCTGGTAGGGTGGACGGAATCACTGGTACTCACCCATCTCCTAAATCTCTGATGTGTTGTCTCCAAGCGCTATGACCCGGAAAACCGCTTCAGCAAGCGGGATACGCCATGTAAGGGTGTGGTATGTTTACACGGCACCAATAGGCGTATTAATCTCAGACACAGATGACAGAAGACTTCCAAGAAAAAAAAACTTGATTACAACGTGAGACCCATCCATTGGATTATGGCCCCACTGCCTTGTGTGTATGTCCGGGACGAGAAAAGGCTATAAGAGTAAACACAAAAACAAAATTCAGAGTGAAGCGCCTAAAGAGGTTAGATATCACAATCACTTCTTTCTGAAGCTACTGCAGGATAGCTGGTTCAAATAGATTGCTGAGCCTTCCATTGAACCATAGCAGCGAGGCCAAGAAATTGACATCTGATGTCTGGGCATCTCAGGATCACCATGCGAATTGCCCAGGCTTGCGCGCTGGAGAAGCCACTTCAATGCCTATGTTTGCAGCGTGAGAAACAGCACGAGAGAGAACAGTTAAATGTAATAAGCTAGGTATGATTGGCGTAACTTCAGGCGCTAGGGATTGTATTTGACGGTGGGAGGGACCATCGCAGTCCCATTTGTCAGCTACCACCTGTCTCAAGCTTGGCAGTCCACAGCAAGAAAGGTGCTAACACGCCGTAAGCTGCTTGTTTCAATGAGTGATTGGAGCTGGGAATAATAAAAAAAATGCAGACTGAAAACCTTGCATCAAACAAAACCACAAATCCTGCGATTAAGAAGCTGAAATGTCAGGATAATGGCTACTCTGATCCTTTACCACAGGTCAATGACTCCTGAAAAACAGCTATCATCGAGCAAGAGATCACAAGACTCAATATTGACGTAGCGGCACTACAAAAACAAGACTCCCATCAAGCGGAAGCCTCAGAGAACAAAACTACCCGTTTTTCTGGCATTGACAAAAAAGCTGATGAACCAATATTGCATGGCGTTGGACTCGCAGTGAAAAACTATCTACCCATTACTGCAGAACCACCATCAAGTGGCAGAGTCAGTATCTTGTCTCTCCGCTTACCAGCCGACTCAGGCCCGGTGAACATTCTGTGCATTTACGCTTCCACGCTATGCTCTCCAGTCGAGATCAAGGACAAATTATATGAGAAACCTAACACACGATCAAAGAAATCCCTTTCCCGGATAAATTGTATCTGCTCGGTGACTGCAATGCACAGGTGGGTTCTGACCATGACTTGTGGTCCCAACTGCATTGGGCATTTTAGTGTCGGCAGGCTGAACAAGAATGGACAGAGGTTCCTTGAGCTATTCCTCCACCACAACCTCTGCATAACAAACGAATCTTTCGCCACCAAGCCACATCATCAAGTATACTGGCAACAGCCAAAATCCCATAACTGGCACCAGTTAGAACTTGTCATCACACAGAGACCCTCACTGAACTGCGTTCTAACGACAGTGCTAAATGTGACACCGACAACTAACTGGTTTGCAGTAAAGTCCGTCTCTCGTCCAAGTGAATCTATCGAACCAAGCAGAAAAGCCACCTACTCGCATTAACACCAGCAGAACGACAATACAAGTCATACGCGAGTGGTTTGCCAACACAACCAAAGACGCCCTCATATACTGTTCAACTGGAAATGCTCTAGAGAGGTGAGTTCACATCCGTGATACCATATACAACTACGCAGAGACTACCTTTGCTATGAAAGACAGGAAAACCCCGGACTGGTTCGATACGGCATTGTTGAATTACAGCCATCAATAAATGCCAAAAAAGCCTTCGTTAACTACAACAGGAAGCCTTCTTATAAGACAATCACCGAACTGAAGAAGGCCAATACCGACTCTCAACGAATCGCTTGGCACTGTGCTAATGACTACTGACTAAATCTCTGTGAGAGTACACAGCTCTCTGGTGATTGCGCCGACACCCGTGGCATGTACGATGTTTGAAAAAGGACTTTGGCCAACCCAAAACAAGATTGTACCCCTGCGATCAGCTGCCATTGACAAAATATTAGACCGCAGCAGACTGACGGAAAGTCAGGCTGAGCACTATCACGTAAAGTTTTACGTGGTGGAAAACGTTGTCACGGACACAGTCGCCGAGAGCATTATCAACTTACATGTTAAAGAAGAGCTAGACGTCCTCCCCTTTGTAACACAACCAAAAAAAGTCATTGACTCCCTTGACTGCGGGAAAGCTCCAGGAAAAAAATAACATCCCACCTAAAATCATCAAGGTGGAATAGAAGACATCCATCTTCCACTACCTGCATCAGTTCTGGGAAAGGGAAACAGTGCCCCAGCAGATGCGTGACGCAATCATTATCACTCTGTACAAAAATAAGGGTCACCACGGAAACTGAAACAACTGCCGTGGAATATATTTTCTCAGTGTTATTGGGAAGATCTTCGCCCAGGTCGTCCTCAAGAGCCTGCAATAACTTGCAGCGCGTGTATACCCTGAGGCACAGTGTGGTGTTATGGCAAGAGGATCAACTGTTAACAGGATCTTTTCCCTACGACAGCTCCAGGAAAAATGCCATAGACAGAGACAACCACTGTAAATCGCCTTCATCGACCTAACCAAAGCCTTTGACCTTGTCATCAGAAAGAAACATTCCACTCTGTTGCAGAAGATTGAATGTCCCCCTAAACTCTTGAAAATTATTCTATGCTTTGATGTGGAAACGCTGGGCCCCGTAGAGTACGGTGGCTCTTCCTCGGATCCTTTCCCAATCAAGACCGGGGTAAAACAGGGTTACGTACTCGCCCCGACGCTCTTTGGCATTTTCTTCTCTCTCCTGTTGTCCTACACCTTCAACTGGTCGGAGGATGAAGTGTATCTCCAAACATGAAGCAGTGGAAGCCTCCTCAACATTGTCCGCCTTCAAGCTAAAACCAAAGTGTGGAAGGTACTTATACGCAAGATACTCTTCGCTGATGATTCAGCACTGACGGCACATTCTGAAAAGGCATTGCGGCGACCCATCAACTGTTTCACACACGGATGCAGAGAGTTTGGAATGACTATCAGCCTAAAAAAACTAACACTCTCGGCCAAGATGTAAGCAGTACCCCAAACGTCACTATTGGCGACTACATCCTCGAGGTTGTCGAGGAGTTTACATATCTAGGCTCCACCATTCCCAGCAATCTTTTTCTGAATGCACAACTCTACAAATGTGTCGGCAAGGCGGCAACAGCCATGGCTCGCTTGACGGAAGGAGTCTGAGATAACAAGATGCTGACCACCAATACCAAGATATAGGTGTAGCGTGCGAACAAAAACAGACTCAACACCTTCCATTTGCGCAACGTCAAAAGACTCCTAGAAAGCAAATGGCAGGACCACACTCAAACAAAAGCGTCCTTGATCAAGCGGACATGCCGAACATGTTCGCGTGCTCATCCAATGGTGACTACGGTGGCTTGGCCATACCATGACAATAGACCATGATAGAATCCCAAACGATATTCTTTATGGCGAACTCGCAATAGGCTTCAGACTAGCAGAAATACCTGTCCTACGCTACAAAGAGTTCTGCAAACGAGACATAAGAGCAGGTACTCTCGACTTAATAGGCTGTGAATCCGTCGCTAAAGATTATAGCCGCTGGTGAATAGCTATGAAGGCATATACAAGAGGAGTGAGGAGAGGAGAGACCAACAAGTTTCAGAGGGTTGCAACAGAGCTCTCGCAACCAGACACAACCTAGATTGTGGCAACTGCAACAGATCGTGTCAGAGTAAAATAGGATTGCACAATAACAGAAGACGCTGAAGTTCAGCAACCGATAACTCTGAGGCGCATAACTCCATTATCTCCTGGAACAACCAATTATATGACATACTACTAAAATATTTATATGAAATCATATAATTACGTCAAAGATTCAATTTTTCATATATAAATAATTAATGCCATTTCTAATAGCTAATAAAATACATATCATTGACATTTTAGTATAGAAGGGAGTATTTATTTTTCGAATTTATATCTGACTTACTACTTGCGTTGACACTTCCTATAACCACTTGAATGTTTTTCTTCCTGGTGATAGAAAATACGCACGTGTTTTATTCCTTAACTTTTACGTGACGAGATGGAAGTACATATCTTTTTATGGACAAACAAATACACATTGCTCTTTGTTAAAAAGTAAAAAATATAATTGGAGAACTTACAAATCTATAGAAACATAAAGTAGACAAAGATAAGCACGTATCATCATGCGTTTGTTTGGCTGTGAAATCATATTGCTAAAGATTCGCACGAAGTGCCTATGAATAGATGATTCTGTATCAGTATCTACTCCGTGTGTTATGATGTGTCTAACTATACAGTCCAATTGGAAATGTTCACACCTGAATGTTCTAGTAAGAAGAGTCAACATCTGTAGATTAGACAAATTATCAGTTTTGAAAAGTCCCATCGTTTACAATTATTCCAAATATTCCGAAAATATCATTTTAACACACATGAAAGTACAAATATTTATGAATTCGTGTTTATCATACAACTTTCCACGAACTTCTCTTGCATACTAATTGTACGTGAACAAAGGTATACCAGAAAAGTATACATACATATATATATATATATATATTTAAAAATATTAAGATATTTTTATTAGATCCTATTGTGATAGAGATATGTTCGGAATTCGAGATAGAGCATTATAGGAAATGTTGAAATAATGAAACTAATGTAAAATTGCATAGTTTACATATTTAACGCAATCATCAGGTATTTAAGCAAAGAATAAACTAAAACTGACATTTAACTTTTGAATCGTTCCTGAATTTTATTAGAACCTATTACCCTTCACTATACACTAAATTGTTTTAATCGGATTTCCTTTCAATAACTGCACTAGTACATTCAATACTGCAATGATTTATGTTCATAATTCAAACATCTTTGGATTATGTTTACTTTGTAACATAACTTAAAATTTTGTTATTAATTTTTAAAATTAATACTTTCCAATAATTAGCATATTATTGTTTTTTCTTCTGAGGATAATTGTAATTTTTTGAAAATCCACGGATTAAAGGTCATACTCATATCTTATTGTATTCCTTGTGTAAACACATGATTATAATAATGAACTTGTAAAATATGTTACTTCAGCTTTATTTAAATATTTGATATATATATATATATATATATATATATATATATATACATACACGCTCAGCACACCGACAAATAATAATAACGCACCGGTTAACACCGGTAAACTATTGCAAAAAAAAAACAATAAGAAAAATCAGAGTAACATTATAGGGGATAAAAGTCAGGCACAAAATGTGTAAGTTAATACTCTTATTAGGATAAAGCGCTAGACTACGAATATTTGCATGAAGGGATCGATTTCTGTCTGGGTATCTCATTTTGATGACGGCTCTAGCCAGAGATACGTGTCCATGTCTAGCTGTTGTTCACGCATAAATTGATTTATTAATTAATTAAATAAATCTGTAAACAAAAATTAATTCATGAATTAATCAATTAAAACATCTATAAATACATAAATTGATATCTCTTCCTATTCAGGACGACTTAAATTACGGACCTCTGGATACTCTTTAAAACAAAAAAAACGCTAAGTGTAGTGAAAAATAATAAAAAAAACTCGTGAGCAAACAGCGGTCGACTATCACTAAAATACAATAACAAAAAATCAGCGTAGTAACATTGTAGACGATAAAACGTCGACCACAAAATAAGAAGGTCATTCTAGTTTAGTGATGAAGCCTTAAACTACGAATATTTACATAAAGGGTTCGATTCCTGACCGGATAAGTCATGCTGATGACGGCTCATAGTAGAAACACGTGTCCATGTCTACCTTTTATGCACGGACACATTAATTTATCAATTAATTAAATAAATCTGTACACAAAGATTTATTTATGAATTAATTAATATATATATATATGTATATATATATATATATATATATATATATATATATATATATATATATATGTGTGTGTGTGATTTCTTGAAGGCTTATCAAAGCATTCCGTTCAAGAGACCAATCATCACCACAAAATAATAAGAATTCAAATCATGGTCATTCATGTTGTGTAAGTATCATAAAAACTCATATTAAGGCCCCCTGTTTTATCAAAGTATTAAAATAATGCTAATTCATGTTATGTCACTATCATAAAAAATAACTCATATTAAGGCGCCCCTGTTGTGTCAAAGAAAAAACATCATGTTCATTCATGTTGTGTCACTGTCGTAAAAACCTCGTATTAAGACACCTGTGTTGTATCAAAGTAACACACTCATTCATGTAGCGTCATTATCACTAAACATACCTCATATTTAATTGACCCTGTCGTATCAAAGAACAAAAATCATGTTCATTCATGTAGCCTTACTATGATAAAAAATAACTTATATTCAGGCACCCCTGTCGCATAAAAGCATACAAATCGGTCATTCATGTAGCGTCACTATCATAAAAAGTAACTCATATTGAGGCGCCTCTGTCGTATCAAAGAACAACAATCATGTTCATTCATGTTGTGTCACTATCATAAAAAGAACTCATATTAAGGGGCCTTTGTCGTATCAAAGAAAAAAATTATCTTCATACATGTAGCGTCACTTTCATTAAAAGAAGGAAGGGAGGAAGGAGAGAAGAAAGGAAGAAATGTAGGAAGGAAAAGAAGGAAGAAATGGACGGAGGTAGGTAAAAACGAAAAGAAAGAAGGGAGGGAGGAAGGAAAGAAAGAAGGAAGGAAGAGGGGGAGGAAGAAAGGAAGTAAAGGATTGGGGAAGAGAAGGGAGAACGGAAGGAAGAGAGGAAGGCAGGTAGGGATGGAGGGAGGAAGGAAGGAAAAAAGGAAAGAAGTATTAAACTATTAGCGTCTATTAATTTAGATATCCACCATGCATATTCCCTCTGATGTCATTTCTGGTTGAATATTAAGAATGGCTTGCAAGAATAGGTGAGCAAAATTACTTCATATCTCATTAATTTTAAAATTACTACATAATAACGTTGACTTCACGAAAACCAGCCCAGTTGACTCACAGGGAATAATTTTTTCTGAATTTTCAATATAATATGTTCGAGCAGGGAAGGAAGGAATGGAGGTAGATAATGAAGGAAGGAAGGAAGGGACGGAGGGATCAAAGAATGAACGCATGAAATAATGTAGGAAGGAAGGAAGGAATGAAGGAAGGAAGGAGAGAAGGGAGAAATATATGGAAGGATGGAGGAAGGAATAAAAGAAAAGGCGGAAGAGGAAGGAAAGAACAAAGAAATGATAGAATGAAGTAAGGAAAGAAGAGAGGAAGGAAGAAAGGAAATGAAGAAGAAAAGAAGACGGGGAGGAAGGAAGGAAAGAAGGAAAGAAATCATGAAGGAAAGAAAAGGAAGAAAGCAAGAAGGGAAAAGGAAATAAGGAAAGGAGGTAGGGAGAATCGGGGGAAGAAAAGAAGTAAGTAGGGATGGAGGGAATAAGGGAGATAGGAAGGGAGAGAGGAAGGAGTGAATGCAAGAAAAAAGAAAGAAGTAAGAGAGGATGGGAGTGAGTGAGGAAGGAAAAGGGCGGAAAGAAACGTGGGAGCGAGGAAGAAAAAATGACGGAGAGAGAAAGGTATGAAAGGAGGAAGGGGGAGAAGCAAGGAAGGAATGGAAAGGAGAAAGGAAGGAAGGAAGGAAGGAAGGAAGGAAGGAAGGAAGGAAGAAAGAGACTGGGGAAATCAGGAAGAAAGAAAGAAAGAAAAGTTCGGAGTGTGATGGAAAGACAGAAACAAAGGGTAGTAGTAGGAGCGAGGAAAGAAAGTGGGTAGTGGAATGGAAGGGACAAAGGTTTGTAGTGGGAGGGAAAGAAGAAAGGTAGGAAGAAAAGGTGGTACTAGGAGTTAAAGAGGAAAGAAAAGGATCAAATGTGGTAGTAGTAGGGTAACAAGAAATAAAGGAAAAAAAGGTGGGTTGATGACGGAAGGAAGAAAAAGTGGGAGTTGGTGGATAACTGAAGGAAGGGTGGTAGTGGAAGGGAAATACGAAAGGAATGAGGAAAGAGGTGTAGCAGGAGTGAAATTCTCTTTTTGCCACCCTTATTCCTCTGATTTCATGTCCGGTTGAATTGTTAGAAATGACTTGCATTTTTCTAAAATCATAAATAATACTATTGTTTTTTCCCAAATTAATACATAAAAACGTTGGTAAATGGAGGAGAAAAAGTAACCCCATTGGAGAAAATAGCCCCGTATACCCTCAAATAATGGATTTTTTAATGAATTTTCGATATTATACGTCCGAGTTTACGGGGTTTCAAAGAAAATATCAACTTGCTGGGTGTCGATCGCGTGTGGCGAAAGCGTTTTGCGGATATACAAACATACACACGCATACAAACTGACACACACACAAACAACTTCCCTTTCTATAATAGATAGAAGATTATATAGATACCTTCTTTGTAATATAGCAGGAAAAATCCCAGCTGAGTGCTCGATTAATTAAGAATTAAAGTTAAAAATTAAAAATTAAGAGCGTAATATTTATTTATTTTGGTACAGAAAAATTAGTACAACATTCGTACCGTCGGTTTCGAGCACGGAAAGACTTAGCCATCCGGCTCTCTAGCTGAAGAGAGCCAGATAGCTAAGTCCTTCCGTGATGGACACCGACGGTACGAATGTTGTACTCATTTTTTGTACCAAAATAAATAAATAAATATAAATAAATAAATAAATATATATATATATATATATATATATATATATATATATATATATATATATATTTATGTACATATATATATATATATATATATATATATATATATATATATGTGTGTGTGTGTAATAAGAAGTTTTATTCTACAAATAATTTGGCTACACATTAAAACGTGTTTCAGTCACAACTTTAATAAACTATAAATAGTCTACAGCCAGCTTTTATTTCTTTATACTTCTATTTTGTTGATTGAAGAACAAAGTATCTCAGCCAAATGAAGTGTGTATACATATAACTGTACATTACAAGTAAATAGCTATATTTATTATTAAGCACTGTTATATAAACACAGTAAATATTCTCATGTTGTTTAACCCCGTGAATTCTTACGTAACCATATATATATATATATATATATATATATATATATATAAAACTATTTAACAATAACTATTAAATTATTGTTACCTACACACGCCAGAGTTTCAGCTTATTTCTCTCATTAAGGAAGTGACAATTTAAGACGGTCAAAAAGCGCCAACCCAGTTCATAGGGTCAGCCTAGACTTTTAAATCTATCGCTATATTCCCACGGCCACTGGGAATCATCACGTGCTTAAGAGGTAACTAAGTTCTATTTGGTACTAAGAGGGTTCAACGAACGTTTTCTGAACTTCGTTTTCGGAAACTCTTATTCAATAAAACCTGCACATATTACTTAAGTAAGTTGAATATCCAATTTTATACATGGTCTGGCTTAATGAAGATCGCTGTATTTTTTAAGCCTTGGTTGAACATGTTTACCTTTTGCCACAACTTTGCCAAACGTCCTCGGTCGCCGTTTTTATTTACACCACGTGGCACAGACCAACGTCGTTTAAAAAAAAAACACAACAAAAATTCACAGATAATATCTTACGAACTCTGGCCAATGAATACATCGTTGTGAACCGTGTTTCCAAATCGTTATTCGTATCCACCCAAACTTCCCCGCTATCAGGTCGCTGTACAGTATTGGGGCGTCCTTTCCCACTTAATTCTAACTGGAGAAAATACACGTCAAACAATAAGAGAACTAATATCTCCACGTTGTTCTTTATGTACCCATCCCCTAAAGTGCAATCGTTAAGAACCGTAAGAGGGGTGGTGACAACGTAGTAGTGTATGTGCTATGCCATCTGGAAATCCAGTTCTTGGCCGAACCAGCTACAGCTGAGATATCTGTGATCCAGCGGTATTAGGACTGAAACCGGCAACCAGGACTGCTGAAAATACAGGAGTAGTCTATATCAGAATCCGTTATCCTTTGTCCCTCCCTACTCTGCGTGTGGAAAGCAAAGACGTGTCAGCCGCAGAATCGCAAATCAATGGAATGTGATTGGCAACGTTCACTGAGTACCATTCCTTTCTTTTCTGCCCTAAACTTTGATCAGGTCGTATGCAATCACTGAAAACTTCTGCTCCCTGTGCGGGTAGTGAAATCCGAAAATGTTGCAGGTTTAACGAATAACTAAGACAACCAACGCGCACTTCATGCAGACCAATAAATCCCGAAGCACAATCTTCGTCAGATGGCCGAGTTGTCTAGGAAACATACACAATAAGATAATTTGTTCATGTGTCGGTCTATTTAAGTTAAGTTTTAAATAGAAGTTGTGTCGTCTTGTAACGCTTGAGTTCATAAAATAATTTCTAGATGCTCGCCCACCACTATACGGGGTTTTGCTTGGCGATCTGTTACGCTTAAGATTTAAACATCGTCTTCATAACTAAATGCGCGAAATGAATGGACGCATTTAAATAGTATCCGCGCTTGTGAAGATATACGCTCTTGACTAAGGATGGAAAGATAGTTACATTAGTCACGTGTATCAGTCATGTTATTAACCTCCCTACAACTGCAGGAAGCTGTGGCACAAGACCAGACGGCCAAAGTACAGATGCAGTGCACTCGGGCTCCACAAAAATGCTTTAGCAACCTCGTCGACATCCCCCATATACGCGCTTATCGATTGGCAATAAACCAAAGAAAAGGTAATGCCTGAAAAGGTGCCCCTTCTAGAACTGCACAGAACCATACAGTAACCCTCGGCTGTTATTAAGTACCAAGACGAATTTTATCACGTTCATACGTCATTATATAACGACTGGGCAAGTTTAAATAAAGGCTTGCAAACAATTACGACTGTTAACTTTACAACATAATGAGTAGAACTGTAAACAATCATATTAATTTCATGCTTATAAATAGGCTTGATTGAGTGTATGCATACAATGGTGGATCCATGTTTATCTATTTTTCTGAATAAAACTAATTGATCTCGAATTGAATGTATATGCTTGAGGTTCTTACACGGTAAGTAAGTTTACAAACAATTATTCTTGCCAATTTTGTTATTTCTATTAGTTTATTTTTTCGGCATTCTATTTACTTTTTGTGAGAGGAGGACGGGTCGTGAGTTGTTGGGCTGAAAATTAATACCAAAACGCCGCACATGTGAGAAAGGCTCAACGTCTTACGGTCCTCATTTATCACAAGAAGCTGCCATTTGTGACTGTGTATTGCCTATTCGTATGTTTGCATAAAGGTTGTTATTTCTGTCTTTTTTCGTTATTACCATTTTTACCGTCAGATGAACACATTATGTTGTATACTACTAAAGCTGCGATAGATGCAATGGAATAAAAGGCTAATTCATATATTTATACGGTGGTACGTTCGTTTGTTCCTTTATTCTGTTTGTGTCTCATCTATGCTTCAAGAAGAAGAAAAAGAAGATGAAGAAAACAGAGCAGAAGAAGATGATGATGATGATGATGATGATGATGATGATGATGATGATGATGATGATGATGATGATGATGATGATGATAGTGATGATGATGATGATGATGATGATGATGATGAAATATGTGGTGAGCACATTAGTAAATAGAGAAACAGGGATAGATGGACTAGGCGAACGAAGCAAAACTGAAATAACGAACTAAGATTATTAACAATTTAAACAAAAACAGATACATTCCTCCGTTAACATTTTTTTTAAACATGCAACGTAATCTCACCAACAGTTTTCTAAATTATGTTAAAAGATTTCCAATTTTTAAATAATTAAGTGTCCTCATTAAATTATACAATTACGGTAACTTTGGACAACCCGACTATTTCGATTTTCAATTTGATTCGAATCAGAAGAGTTTTATTCTCCATAATTTTAATAGTTTATTATTATTATTATTATTATTATTATTATTATTATTATTATTATTATTATTATTATTATTATTATTATTATTATTATTATTATTATTATTATTATTAACAATAGTAGAAGTAGTAGCAGTAGTAGTAATAGTTGTAGTAGTATACACATGTGAATGAGCGTGATTTCAATTTGTCATTTATTTGGTTTAACGTTGAGTGTTTCGTTTTGATGTAGATAATTTGTAACATTATAAGTCGTGTCTTACAACGGTTATAATCTACGTGAGTGGCCATGAATGTAACTACTCAAATTAGGATTTATTAATGGCCCATAATATTCAATATCATTTCGCCATTGTTGATGAATGACTTGATTGAATGTTCAACCAAATACCAGCGCAACAAAAACTCTATTTAGTGTCACATTTCTCGAAGGCAAATCGACAAAACGACTTGGTTCAAATAAGAACGATATGAGATGTTTTGACATTTACATCAATAGAGATGCCAATATTTAGTAAGGAAGTATGCGGCTTTCATTATTCATTTTGAGTGTAAAACGTCGGCCAATCAATTTCAGTATTTTGAGAATAGACGTGAAGGGCTTCTTCGTTCCCATGAAGAAAAGCTTCCCGATGTTCGCTTATTGAATCCTGAGCTAATTACGCATCAATAGGATGCGAAAGTTGGAGAAACGTTTGTCGTCATAGAATAATTTTATTAGATCAGCAATATTCTTATTGGTGACGGGTGAGCTTGTTTCTCCTCAAGGGAGACAACTCTGCTATTCGTTTAACGGAAACGTGCTTGATGATTCAAGTTAGTAATACGCTTTTAGAAAAAGAAATATTTTTGAAGTTTCGGTTCAGAAGTAAAACGTCTGTAATCGAAGCACACATTGCTTTCTGTTTGCTATTTCATTTTTACGACATATCAACACGTTTAGGGTTAGTTAATGATAATTTTTGAAACGATATATATATATACATATATATATATATATATATATATATATATATGCAAAATAACTTGAACTGGTCCACCTAGATACTAAATCCATACTAGCTGATGAAATCGTTCTTCCCATACGTCCATCTATTATATAAGAGTAAGACTCTACGAAAGAAATATGAGAATTCTTAAGATATCTGTTTCGCAATTAAAATGGTGTTTCAAACCTGAGCGTGTGTACGCGACATACCGACTGACGGAAGCTCTTAAAATATCAGAATTCGTGTTTTACGAATAATAGTAATGACACAGAAAACAAAAGTATTGATCATTTTACTTTTAGTATTTTATTTTACCTATTTAAAAAATGTAGTGGTTAGGGTACTTGCAACTTTAAATACGTTTCAATTAATACCGGTTAAAATATCTATATAATAATATGATTACGCAATTCTATGTTCGTCTGTAGGTTATCAACTTTAACATACATAAATAAGTGAGATCGTTTTATCAGCAAATATAGTGGTTGCTAATTCATCTGATGTTTCTAGGGTAAAAAATCAGACTTCACACATTTCAAAATGAAATGTTTGAAAATCCAATTATGTCTTTCGGTCGACAAAAACTACAATTTAAAATAAATACGTTAAAAAAAGCGAAATTCGTTTTATTGATTCAAAGAATATTTAGCTAATAATTATTAAATACTTAAACATTTAACTATTAAATTACTACAATTTTGAATAAGTAAATAAAAAAAGAAGAGATAATTTATTTTTTATTCATTTAAAGAATATTTAGCTGATGATGATTATTAGTTTTAGGAAAGAAAGAAGAGTAATAGTTTCTTAATAATATTGGCCCTGACAAGCATTTATTATTTTAAAATTAAAGTTATTATCATTATTTGTAGTAAATTATACCAATTGACGTAGAAAGAACCCATGTATTTTCTACATAGTCCAGCTATTAAATATATAATTAAATATAGTAGAATAATCTGTATATAAAGACGCTTCTTCACCTTTGAACGTACGTTCTCACATTCAACAAACATTTAAAAGAATCAGCCCGCTCGATCGCCAAATATTTGAAAATTAACTGGTGTCATTCAGGTAAAATTATCCTACTCTATTCATTTTAAAATGAATCGTTTTAAAATCGAATTCTACCACCCCGTCAATTAAACCTGTTTTTAAAACCTATTTATTTTTATGTAATTTAATACTGATTGTTACAGTATTAAATAAATGAATTTAAAAGTTACATTCCTTTTAGTTTTTTTTAAGAATATTTAGCTTGAAATTACGTGCATGAAAAGAAGAAAGCGAATATTTGTTTGAAATATGTAAGTTGTTACAATAAGTTAATTGAAATGTTAAAACTTTAATTCGATTTATGAACAAATGTTTAGATGACTATCATTTCACGATAAGAATAAATAATGTTTATTGTTTTAAATATATTTAAATCGCTACAAGCTTCAATAACACATAAGTTAAGGCATTTTTGTTATACAGGGTGGCCCAAAAGTAGGTTTACAGTTATCATTTTAATATTTGAAGTTTTTTAACTAGGTTATTCGAAAAACTTTAAATAGGTTAAATATTTATTTAATAACTGTAAACCTACTTTTGGGCCTACCTGTATGTATTTAAAGACTATTTAATTTACAATGACACTTATTTTTACGTTTTTAATTTTGTTAAACTCTACATATTTTATTATTTCAAGAAAATATCATCATTTACTATAAGTTATACTGGGTTACTAAGAAAGAAACGTAGAATTTCCATAATATTCTACTTGCCTTGTATTCTTTTGTATCTTGAAAATTACTTTTAAACTATACTACTCCGTAGTATTACTTTTTTAATCAAGTATTTATTCACATTTTTTTATTCACTATCTTCTAGCTGGCCAGTGTCTGATCGGCGCAGATCACAAAGAAAAGCCCGAGATTGTGTGAACCAGTCAATCATATTGCGTCACAGATCTTCTCGAAGCGAATAACGCCATCATGCTAACGGTTACCTGAGTGGTGGCTTGTAGGTAATCGGCAGCACTTAGTCATTATCAATGTCGTTAGATGTTGCGGCCGGTCTTATTCTTCTTTGACTTGTTGGCCGAATCAATCGCGTTCGCCACCCTGACTGCCGACCGCATCTGCTCGTTCTTCCTTTCAGTATAAGGTCACCACGTATCAAACCCAAGATGCATATGCGGATAAGGGTTAATAAGATAGAAGTATTTTCAGCCTAAAATAGGGAACACTCCATGCTATAAACTTATAGTGACCACTTTTGGTTCTCTTTATTGCAATCATTTGTTGACATTGGGTTTGAAGACCACGATGTTGTAATCTGCAGGGAACAAGTCTTGCGATAATATATTCCACAAAAAGCTCTCAACATTGAAATACCGCCTGACGTGAGGCACACAGAAGAAAATAGGAAAGTCTTGTTGAAAAAAGAAGAGTTCTTGCTAGGTTAGTCTTACAGGATGGAACCAGCAAAAGAATTCATTTGTATATTGATCATAACATGTAAATATTGTCAGGTTATTTAAGGCAAACCTTACATTTTTTAAATTAAATGTTCATTAAAAAATACATCATGTAATGTTGCTATCTTCTTTAGTTAATCAATGAGTCTTATTCAAGAAAACACTGATCAGGTTGAACACCGCCATTATTAATTATCTTAATTAATTTGTATTGGTCTTGATTTGATAAAAACACGATGGGTCGTCATAGATTTTGTTCTGTTTTGCCATTAACAAATATTGAAGATTCATTATCAGGTATTGTTTTAATTAAATATCAATTGATCGATCAAAGATACAAAATAAACTTGTACAATAAGAAATATAACGTTATTTAAGATGTAACCACTGACGAAATGTACTGCTTCAAAACTGTTTTCAAATATATATGTAAAAGATGATTTTAGTCTGAATTTTTAGAATGAGGAGAAGTCATTACTTACGTTGTTCCTATGCAGACTATTGTCCTCATCAACGTTGATATTTATATTTCGCCAACATCTCGTCAATGCGCTCTTTAATCTTTCTCACGTGTATGATTTATGTTTCCATGTGTAATTTTAATTTCAGTTGTAAGGTAGATAACTCCTATTACATTCTTCAATTTTATATATAGGTTATCTCACATTATTTGAATTCAGCTTTGAAATGAAGACTCCTTTTACAAATGATGTTGCACGTGACCTTTTAATTTAAAATTTTTCAGATATTATTTATTTTCATTTGTTTGACGGAAAATATTAATTTCAATATTAATGTATTATTATTAAACGGGTGTATGTATAAATATTAGTATTCTGTATAAATAGCGATATCTTTTGTTGCTAGAAACAATAGATTCTATCTGTAATTTATATTTTCTTGTAGCGAAGAAAGATGTTTTTAAAAAAAAACTATTCCTAAGTTTGCATTTATGAAAAAAATTAAATCAATTACATGAACCAACGTAAAAGAAAATGAAAGAAATATTCAGATTGAAATGTTGATATTTAACGACGGAAGCTATTCAGCTCTGAAGCATAAGACCTAACTTGCTGCTTGTTTTTAAAAAAATAATTGTATAATAGGTAAATGAATCTTTGTTATATTATGTATTCCTTGTATTTCCTAGCGTTGATTTACATTGGTAAGTGGTTATAACTATGATTTTTTCAATTTATGAAACATTCATTTCCCGTAAAAACTCTAAAAAATGCTGTCTTTTGTAAAAGAAACTTTTAAGATGGTTCGATAATAAAACATAGACACTGGTAACATTCTTAATAGTTCTCGGGGATCTGTATATAATCTACAACTTGCTTCGGTTAAAAGAAATCCGGGAAATGATGAAGTTCAACTTCATTAATAAACTCGTTTGTTTATATTAAAATATATTTTTGATTAAGTAAGTGAAATCCGTAGTTGATTTTGAGACATTTAAAAAATGTACAGGGTGTCCTAAAAAATCTCACTCACCGAATTATTAATAAATTTCACAATTCTTTCTGCAATCCAACCATATTTAGAACAAATAAACTGTAGTCGATGCTTGACATGTCCATCATGTTTATGGGTTTAATATTCAATAGTCTTGTTATATATCGCCGTTCAATGATACTCACACCTGAATACAACATGCAAAATTGTCAATAACTCTGACCGACTCTACTTCAGACATTGCCTTGATTTTGGCTGTTATACTCGAGAATAATCTGGCAATTCTTTTCATAGACAATAGCTCCACATATAAAATAAGGGGTGAGTGTTAAGCCCATTCAGGATCAGATCTACTTGAAGAGACGATAAACAAAGTGTCCTTACATTAATTATTTTTAGACGAATGGGAGTTAATGTCGGATATCACTCGGATTCTAATATAACATGAACTTGTCGGCTCACTTGAACTTGCTATTGAAACGTGCGTTTACTATTATACACTGTCTATTGAGTAGCACGCGTGTTGGGAATATCGTATAAATTGTACACGTGGAAACAGCGTTGATGTCTGAAAAGAAAGATAAATAGAAATGTTGTTAACAATATCATTTTTATCTATTTATAGTTTGCCAGTGTATATTCTTGGCATGACATGTGGGCAAAATGAACGCACACATATTCGAGGCAATGGATGAATTTTAAAAGAAGACTCCTAGATTGTAGCGGAATAGGTTAAACAATGAATGCTAATATTTAATGTCACTAGGACAAAGCTCATTTCCATAAACAATTATCAGATAACGATCCAAGTACCGATTGAGAGTCCACAATTTAAACTCGTCGCCCTAACATTCACAGGTAAAATAAATTGGAACCCATACAAAGAATATACCGCTAAGTCGGCTTCAAAGGTGGGCTCTCTCTACCGGGATAGACATTTCTTTACATCTGCCAGTATCCTATATATTTACAAAGCAATTATTCCCCTATTAATGAAAGTTTGTTGCCACATCTGAGCTAGTGCATCAACCACTAGTCTCTTCATTTTAGACAGGTTCTAAAACAGAACCTCTAATCTAATAATTGTCACACTGTCAAATAAGCTTAGTGCCCTGTCCCATCGCCGCAATGTTGCAACCCCGTGCTACTTTACACGTACTTCAATAGAATGTGCTCCCACGAACTTGCTGTACTTGTGCCCGTTAAATACGTAAGTACCTCCAGCTAATTCGACAATTAGAAAAATCGAACCCTAACAGTGTAGAGGTCTCCAAATGCCGGAATGTTTTCTACTCTCATAGATTATTTCCTAAAACTGTTTGCTTTTTTAATTTTCTCCCTTCTCTTGTTTTCCTCGACTGTTGCAATATACAGACATTTTAATGTAATTTGAACAGACATCTCGCTGCACAACACCCTACTTATGATGTCCCTTGCAATTTGGCCCTTAATTTAAGTAGCCTCTTAGGTCTCAGTGTGCCAAAGTAGTCGGATCGGGTACCGTAGTTAGGAGCTAGTATGCATCTTGGTGATGATGCTAGACCCTAGGTAGAAACAAGGTGTAGATATAAGACCAGTACATATATTCAACACGAATCGACTATCCAAACACGGCCGGTCGGGCGTCGCGTTGTCTGGGTTGTCTAAGAAAAAGTCATGTAAATTGTCAATTGCGATTAACCACATACAAAGCCTACGTTTTACAGATATGAAATCAGAAATTAGGGCAAAATCTTTTAATCACCAAAATACTAAATAAATATCAATAAAAAATATATGACCAGGTGTATCAGTGCTAGCCTAGCCGGGCGGGCTAAGCTGATGGTCAAAGATAACCATCTAAAGCTGTCGTCATTAATTAGGGCGAACGGCTTTTGCTCCACAACAAAAAAGGGGGTAATTGTTTTATCATCACGAAGAAAAAGAGAAAAAACCAGAGGGAAATTTGATTTATCTGTATCGTTGAGAGAGGAAGAAAGACACAGAGAAAGGGGCGAGAGAAGAAGAGAGACGATGGACATTCTCGGTAAGAGATAGTTAGTCACTCAGAGCCAGGACACAGAGCAGACTTGGGCAACGACCGAACGGGAAATGTCCGGCGTTCGGCCTCCCGTTCGGATGGCAGAGCGCGTTGGCTGACGTATTCTACCCATCGTTTTCCTTACCATAGTTTAAGACTTTAATAAGCTAATTGCGATTGTATGCGCGCACAGAGAGACAACGTAATAGTCGGATGCAAAATACAGTTACCATACGATAGACATTACTTCAAAGTAAAAACAATTTGTTTATCTTAATTAATAATAACTTTCATACAAAAAGACCTCGCCGGTGTTGTTGCATCATTTCTACTATTTATTTGTTCTGCTTGAATAACCTTTGCCTTCACAGAGACGAGATCGACGAAGCCATCATTATCGTCGACATCATCCCATCCTGGAGGAATTTCGACCGACATATTTTTTTATTGCCACTACGACGATCGGCCAGAGAGTGTTCACGGTCTGGCACGATCTCTGTGTAGAGAACCAGAGGCGTGAGCAGCGAGACAGAGACACGAGCGGGGTACATGTTTAAAAGTGGTTCCCTGACAGAAACAGAGTGGGGTATCTGTTATACTTGGCACCGCGACCAGAATATCAAACACCTGTGCGTGAGTGACCAACGATACCCACGGTGTCGAGACGTGTAACGTACCTGTTATATCAGTAGAAAAAGTGTCATGTTTGAAAGGAATATAAGTGAAAAAATACTGAATAAAGGTAATATTCAATTTAAACAGTAACACTGAAAACGTGCATTACAACGTGTAAAAACGTTCTAACGTTATATCCTGACACTACAAATAGCTCGAAGTATCGTTTTGATTTTGCGCATAATGGAGGTGCAAGAGTCCTAAATCTTGCGACAATAGCGCCATCTCACATAAAAATTATTATATCCAAGGAAGGTTACTCTGGTCCTTAGACTCTGCTTTTTGGAGTATTCATAGTTTTAATATCTACTAGATAATCCATAGTCTAGTCTAATCTAGTTTCTGTAGTGGACGTGTTATCCATATTGTCGCCTAAATCCAACGAATCACGGGTCGGTTAGTATATATATAAAACTGTCAAACTCTTATATTCCGCTCTTGTGACTTCGTCTATATTCATAAATAGAGTAGCCGAAATGTGACTCGTTAGATCTAGACGCTAAAATCTTGCTGCCCAAATCCTCTATTTCGCTATTGTGACGTCATCGGTTTTCAATAAATTGCTGTTTTTTTTACTATTGAGGTCACGGCTTATAGAGGCTAAAATCCACTCTCGGATAAGAATTAAATAGATATATAAATGCTAATACTCATTTGGTTCATGCGATTTCCTACCTATCTCCCCATTTCCCCCTCCTCTCTCTCTCTCTCTCCTTTCTCTCATGATTTTATAACTCTCATCTTCTTCTCCATTTATTTTTCTCATTAATATCTATTTAATTCTATCATAGAGGAAGTATGCCACTCTCTTTTATGTCTGTTGTACTGGATTATAGTTCGTTTCTTACGCCATAAAAAATATTTCTCCTTTGTTGATGACGTCATCCACTGTGCGCTGACCGTTTTATGACGGCATCCAGTGGACACGACACCTCTGTCTCGAACCTGCAATCTTAATTTCGATTCCGTTACTATTTTGAGAGGTTGATGTATTGATCCCTTGTGCCAGTAGGTGACGAGTTCACCTACTGATCTTAATTGACGAATCAAAACAACGTGTTTCTCTTGTCAAATGTTTCGCATATTCGATTTCATAGGAACACAACTTATCTATTGTCATTAGCACATTATTCGTTCACAAAGTAAACAAATACATTTCTCCCGGATATTTTCATATTCAAAGTAGTTGTACACGCTCACTTATCCAAAATCCGATTAAGCTCTTTTTCATCTCGTCAATGCCGAAAGGAAATATATTGAACATTGATTAATTATAGATTAAAATATGAATGAATGTTTTTACTTTAAATAAAACGAAGGTTAATTGATATTCATTTTGTTCTTGTTTTTGTTACAGTATATGTTGTTTACATGAATCAAAAATTAATATCTTGATTTTAAAAGCATACATGATAAATAGAATAAATAAAAATAGAACAATGGCTTCTACCCCCGACAATAATTAAAAACTATTGATTTAATTTTTATTCGCCACACATCAAGGATATTGCCACTGAAGCGTTAGGGGCTACTGTGGTAGAAGTAACATTTATAGGAGCATGCTGCGTGAGGAACTGGGCAGCAAGATGTTTGCTCATTTACATTTCTGCATGTCGGTACAGTCGGTGGGAACATGAAGCAAGTGGACATTTTAACTGCAAGCGGTCTGAGGAAAAAAAAACCCTTCAGAATTGAACATTTTCCGGCATGAAGGGATACGATTTTGCTGCTTACCGGGAGGATCGGGCTAATTACGTTACGGGTACAATACAGTAATTTCCTCATGAAAATCGCAAAATAAATATCCTTAAAATAAATATTACTTTCAAGTCAGAGGCGGCGGAAAAATTCTATCTTTGACGTTTTATTTTATTTCAGAACAATTAATTTTGAAATTGGTATAATCCTATTTTGGGCATATAGCGACAGCATCTAGTCATCTAGTCAGCATTTATTTTATATATTGGTATACCGCATTTTTTATGACATGTACGTATCCCATATTATTATATAAATAGCGTGAACATCCCTACTTCTTCAAATGTAAATATATTATTCTTTTTTCCTGTTTTTTTAATCAAAGATGTATTTATATTTCCCTGCGTTGTATTTGACATGTCTAAATTATTGATACCGTTTTGATCACTTTTGTGATTCAGTTTCTATCAATTTTACAAGATCTTTTTTATTTGTAATCTTTATGTTATTGTGTTCGGGATGATTTAAAGACTTACTATAATTTTTCCTATGTAGATTTTCGAATCATGTTCCATATTACGTTTTAGTTACTGTTTAATGTTTAATGATACGCCTAGCTTTTTTAGAGTTTTTATAAATATTAAGGATTTTTTCTGAGTTATTTTTGAATGGCTTTAGAACAATGTTAGAAGCGCATGCGAATGTTTTGAAAATCATCGTTAAACCATGACCGAATTGACTTTGCAAAGGAAGAAAACATTGCTATTCTTTTCTCAAATGTTTTCGTGAAGATTTTAATGAGATCTGCACATATGTTTTTAAATATTTATATTGGTGTAGATTGACATAGCTTTTGGAATTGATCATAATAAGACTTCCGCATGTTTTAGCGTGATATTATTTCGGCTAACTTTAGATAGGTCTAGTGCTTCAATAATAATCGAAAAATAGTTTCATCTCGGACTTTCCAGAAATACTACAAATAAATAAATGTTAGAAGCACTTATGAATCTATCGCTACATTATATTGTCGTACCTACTTTGTAATATTAAATGCACACTTGATAGTGTCTATTATTCGGCTTTTTAATTGTAATAATCAAAAACAAATATGTAGGGTAAGTTATACTCTCATTTAATGACAAGACAACTTGTTCTGTTAGTTTCTGCCCTGGTACACTTGGTTCTCCTATACCCCACTTGTGTATTAGCGGGAGTGGATCATGAACTATACAATGCATGTACAATGTTCAACTTAAAGAAATGATCGAGGGGCAACAACGGTATATATATATATATATATATATATATATATATATATATATATAGATAGATAGATAGATATATATAGATATATATAATTTTTTGTTGGTGATTTTATTATTCAATTAATTTCGACAAAATATATGCTGTTTCATTAGCGTCCATAATGAACGCCAACCTTTCAAGCTTCAATGGAATCCAAATGCCTAAGATTTTAAATTCAACCCCAACCGGAAATTAAAGATGCATAAGAGGGAGGGGGAGAAGATGGGGCTCAGCTTATAGCGAGGACAGGAAAGGGGGAGGGGGAGACCCCAACAAGTGATATTCAAGAAAGTTGAGTGGGGTGACCTCTAGTGTCTGGGCCATCGTGACCTCAATTCCAACCAGGGCGGAGGTCATGGTTGGTTTAATTTAATAATGAGAATAGAATTATAATTATAAAGTTATAACTGTCATTTCTGTTGTAATAGGTAATTATCGTGTAGATAAAAATGTTTGATAATTTTTATTTAGGGTATTAATTGCTACTTTTGCATTCTATTTTAATATAATTATTTATGGCTTGTATAATGAGCTCAGTAACGGTAATGAATTTTGTTGTGATAATATTTTTTAATTGTGATTATATTATAATAAAATTAATACTAATGAAATTATTATATAAAAGAAGTTTAATGGTGTTACTATCTTTAGTATTAATAAATACAATTATAATAACAATAATAATAATGCCAATCATACCTACGATTGTCGCAGTGACAATAGTATAAATAATAATAATAATAATAATAATAATAATAATAATAATAATAATAATAATAATAATAATAGTAATAATAATAATTATTATTATTAGTATGATCCTGTTATTTGTGAAGTCATTGGGCGAAATAAGTCTACAAGTGATGGTAGGCTTTTATAGTTCTACTACCAATAATAAGGACTAAGCCCCAGTCAATAATTTAGTGTTCAAGATAGTAATCGAAGGATTAAGTAATTGAGATTAGATTAATCTAAGTGATATCAGAGTTAATAGCTATCACAGTTATGGGTTTAGGTGGGAGATGATTTTGGTAGAATTGGTAGTATTACTGAGAGGCTATTGAGGCTGAGAATTATAGGTAATACTTAGAGATTTGATGTTATTGATGGTTTAGTGGAGTGGTTATGTATATATATGGATTCATCGGGACTTGTTGGGGGTGGGGTTGGGTGGTAAATTAGGGTTGGTGGGTAGGGGTTGTAATGTGTTTTGAAGTAGTGTATAATAGGGGGAGGGTTAATGTAATCATTCATTTTTAATTTTTTTTACTTTTTATAATATGTGGGGGTTGGTGTGGGGTTAAGGTGGAGTATGTGGGTTGCTAAGGAGGTAGAGTATACTATGTTTACAGTTGATAGACGTCTCTTGTTTTCTATTTAGGAGTTTATTTCTGTCTTTAAAACGGATAATTTCCAGTTTTTCATTTAAACATAATCTACATGGTGAGTTCATTGATTTGCAGGTGCGAGATTTTTAAAAAGATTTTTCACTTTATTATCGGAATTTCTTTTTTTGTTTTTATTTTGTGGTAATGTCGTGCAAGTCCAGTTTGGCCAGGATGGTCAGGGTTGTTAAAGGAGAGTTTATGGTTGTAGAATCTTTCCTTGAATTATATATATATATATATATATATATATATATATATATATATACCCTTGTGAGGGTAAGAGAATCCGAAACGACGTCGTCTGTAAGCAGATATACACAACATATTTAAAAATATTTATAGCTATGAGTCCCTTTAAAAATATAATAGTCTTGAAAGAAGAATCCTGTTTGAAACTGAAAAGATTGTTTTCATTTCTGCGATGAGCAAGTTCCGCTCGAGCGTTGAACACTGTAGACGACAGGTAAGTGTATCTAAATTTAAATTACTGTCTGTGTCAATTTCACGTTGCTGTGTGGTCCTGAGCTTTTGTCTCGTGATTCTAGTTTGAAAATACCAAATGCGTTCAATCCTATACGAATGCCCCAACCACCACTCCTACACTGATGAGAGTAAAAGAGCCCTAAACGACGTCGTCTGTGGGTGAAAAAACCTTTAAAATGTTATATGTATATCATGGACTCTCCCGTCGATTTCGACGTATGAGGTCTTGACAACTCAAAATATATATATATATATATATATATATATATATATATATATATAATTATTGGAACTGAAATGAAAAATGTTATACATTTATTTGTCTCAATTTGCTCTACTATAGCTCTGCTTGGTCTGAAAGTTCAATCATTGAGCTGATTGCATTCCTGCAGTATTGGAGTGTTGAATGCTAATACTTTATACTAGTTTTCTGTTACGCTAGAAGAGTTTTATATTGTCAATTTATATTCTAGTTGAGTCTATACTTTTATTTACTTCTTTATGTCTCTCTCTCTCTCTCTCTCTCTCTCTCTCTCTCTATATATATATATATATATATATATATATATATATATATAATATTTAATAATTTAAAAAATATTTTACTACGTATGACGTCGTTTCGTGCCCAGAAAGATAACAATCTCAGGCGGCCATAAGGCGCGAAATTTGTTCACAGAGACACCTGGAATCTGTAAGCGTTACCTAGTCCAATTAGACCACGAGAAAGAGTCTCGCGTGATAACGGGGGAAATAAAGTGATATTTACACTGAAGCAGCAAGTCTAAATATCTAAACATAATATAGTACTCAACGACAGAGTCGGAGCATTGCACTGAGGCTTTTAGATGAATGTTTATTTTTAAACTTTCCGACAGTGCTCGACTTTATATTTCACCTGGAAGGGGCTTCTAATATAAATATTTAAAAAAAATATTTTACCTACGCACGACGTCGTTTCGAGCTTACGGCTCCCATCAACGAAGGGAAATAACAATCTCAGACGGTCATAGAGAGCGAACCAGGTTCACACAGAGACACCTCCAATCTGTAAGCGTTCTTATATATATATATATATATATATATATATATATATATATATATATATATATATATATATATATATATATATATATGAAGCAATCCAACAAAAGATATAAGCGTCAACAAATATCTTATAATTAGTAAAACATCCGGATAAAAACTGAAGCTCAATATACTGGATAGAGCATTAATATTATAATATAAAATGAAGTAATAAAATAAGGTGTCAATCAAATTTTATTAGAATTCAAAGTTCAAGCAAAGTATCCTTAAGTCCTTAGCTCATGAGTTTTCAAAGATAATTCTTCTCTTCAGAGAACCATTACCGCAGTTATACTACTACAGGTAATAAAATTACGCTTTGAAAATATATAAAATTATATACACAAATACATAAAAATACATAACATCAAACATATCAACCCAAAAACATACTTTTTGTTGAATCCATACAGTCCATCCAATCTGGGTGGGGTTGATGGCGGGGTTGTATGTTGCTTTCTTTGTTGAGTTCATCAAGTGGGCTTAAACAGGATGTAACACAGACATAATTTCCGATCTATTAAAGTCATTTAGAGATGTAAACAATTTAATATCGCCTTCTGTTCGTTAGGGATTTGTCATGTCTGGTTGAATCGCTGGGGAGAGAAGATTATTTATTTTTTCGCTCTGCTGGCAAGATGCGACCGGGATTCAGTCTTATTTTGCTCAATTCGGATTTAACGGGTTTTGTAATTGAACAACGAACTTTGATTTGATTTGGTTTGCACATATTCGGATTTTGGAATTTTAATTGAACTTTCTATATTATTTGATTTATTTATCATTAACATTGAATATTGACACATTTCGCGACTGGATAACTTTGTCAGCTCCTTCAATTTCACGTATATGGACTGCTGTTTATAACTTGGAGTAATGTATTTCCTGATTATGTTTCTCAATGTGTATGACCTGGATGGACTGTATGGATTCAACAAAAAGTATGTTTTGGGTTGATATGTTTGATGTTATGTATTTTTATGTATTTGTGTATATAATTTTATATATTTTCAAAGCGTAATTACCTGTAGTAGTATAACTGCGGTAATGGTCCTCCGAAGAGACGAATTATCTTTGAAAACTCATGAGCTAAGGACTTAAGGATACTTTTCTTGAACTTTGAATTCTAATAAAATTTGATTGACACCTTATTTTATTACTTTATTTTATATTATAATATATATATATATATATATATATATATATATATACATATATACATATATATATATATATACATATATATATATATATATATATATATATATATATATATATATATATATGTATATATATATACTTGTGTGTGTATTAATAATGTATTTTATGTAATTATTTTTATTGGCGAGAGTAGCGTTTGCTACTTTGTTTACAACTATTATTATATTTGTTCACTTCCTAAGTGATACAGATTAAGATTGCATTATTAGTCGCATTAACTATATAGGAAATATTTTTCGTTAATGTATATATTTATATCAATTCTATAAGTAAATAAAAGCAATACGCGGGTACGTGTTTCTGGCTACCAGTTGTAATCAGCAGGCCTCACTTAGACAAGGATCGAACCTTCGATATTGATGCCTATAGTCTGGCGTTTACTTATAAACCCTATTACATAATATACATTAAATATTTAGGTGATAAAAACTGTACATATTTCTTTGCAGAGCGTCATAGTCTGGAGGTAAACGCCAGACTATAGCCATTAATATCGAACGTTCGATCCTTATGTAATATAGCCATGCAGATGACGTATGTGAGCCAGAAATACGTGCCCATGGATTACTTTTATGTACGCATAAAATCAATAAACTCGATCTATCTATCTATCTATCTATCTATCTATCTATCTATCTATCTATCTATCTGTCTATCTATCTATCTATCTATCTATCTATCTATCTATCTATCTCTCTCTCTCTATATATATATATATATATATATATATATATATTGGAAATCTAAACATTTGACAGTTTGATGATAAGTATGTTAAACATGTTTCGAATTTAGTCACGTCAACTTTAGGGATATACACTTTTGATTATTCTACAATATGAATGCGTAAAGAATAGAACACTTTTTAGTGGGTCTGATGATATTGGGTTTATTATATCTACGACTAGAATATGTTACGAAATGTGTAGCCATGCTATGTTTATATAAATTAAACTTTTTATTATAAATAAATAGCTATATTTATTATTTAGCACTAATTGTTATAGAAACAACAGTAGATATTCTCACGTAGAATTCACCGCGGAAAACAATGGAAGTGATCCCTAATGCTTAAGTGCATCATTAATGGGGAGCTATGAAGGTATAACCCCATTAAAACTTAAAGTATATCATATTTAAATTAAATGTAACTCATATGTATAAATGTTTCGGGGAAATACAATAGAAGTGGTCCAGAATTTGTAAGTGCCTTCTTAACCCAAATAAGACATAGAGACTGAACCTCCTTTAACACTACAAATACATGTATTGTGATGAAATTTATATCATATGGATTACATTCTCCAGGAGAGACTATCAAAGTGGTGCTGCATATCTACGTTAACCTTTACGTACTAAAAGTTTACGTCACCCACTACTATGTGACCCCTAAACACTTAAAATACCTATATCGAGTTTTTGATGAAATTTACAATATATTTATAAGAGACTAATTTTGAGAGTTTTCAGATATTTCAGCTGGTTCCGACTATATTATGGGCGACATGCGAGAAGTGTGCGACAAAAAACAAATAAAGTAATATTCTGTTATTAGCATAGTAGTTATCCTAATCTAACTCCGAGGCACGTCAGCTCTTCCTCCCAGTATATGTATATATATATATATATATATATATATATATATAAATTATTATTAATTTTATACGCACATAAAAGTTATCTATGGACACATGTTTCTAGCTCACAGCCGTCTTCAGCTTGGCAAACTTAGACAATGATCGAACCTTCGATATTAATGTCTATAGTCCAGCGTTTTAGCATTTGACTACGACGCTTTGCCTAAAAATATGTATGATTTTTATAACCTAAATATTTTATGTATTTTCATGTAATTGTTTTTATTGGTCATTGCAGCGTTCCTTGTTTTTGCTTACTACTATTTCGATTCTTTCACTTTTTAATTACTGACTAACTTCACTTTCTTAATACTAAGTGCTTGCTTTATGGGTTTGTTTTCCAACCAGTTAAAGGCCACACTTGTTGACCTACCCAATGAATAGTTTGCTACTGTAAACCATCATATATATATATATATATATATATATATATATATATATATATATATATATATATATATATATATATATATATATATACTAGGAAATATATGCTCCCCCAGTCGCATATTTTTACTTGCCTGGGATAATGATATCATGATCAACGAACATATACTACACATACCCTCAAACAACTGAGAGTATAGTATCATGACAAACGTCCCCCACATTGAAAAAGGAATAATGATATTATGAGAACAGTACAGATACTATACTAACAACCCCCATTAAAAGATAATACAATACTACATTAATTCATGTTTTTATTCATTTTAAAATGTTTAACATTTTTATATAATATATATATATATACCCATATATATATATGGTAAATGCATTTATTCAAACATGTACAAGGTCTGCTACACTGGCATGTCGATGTTATCGATCTACAGCTATCAAGAGCTGAGGTCTCATCAGGCAGAAAGTTTTTTATGATCCAACCCGGTCGCTGAATTCCAGGAAGTATGGAGTCAAGCAAAGAAGAAGAGGAAAAAGAAATAAAACTCATGTGACCGATTTTTTAAATATATTTGCCGTTAGAAATTCATATTTTCATTTTTTTATCCAACACTGCGCTGGGGTAGAGGGGGGTCGAGGAAAAGAAAAAAGGAAGAACAATATATATATATATTTTTCTTCCTTTTTCTTTTTCTTTTCCTCGCCCCCCCCCCTACCCCAGCTCAGTGTTGGATAAAGAAAAAATAAAAAAAAATGAAAATATGAATTTCTAACGGCAAATATATTTAAAAAATCAGTCACATGGACCATAATCTTATACCCATAAAAATCATAACAAGATAGCATTTTTTTTATTACTAACGGTTTGGTTTACGGATTTGTTTTCCAAACATTGAAATGATACTTTTATTGACTTGCGCAATGAATGATCGGGTACTGTAAAGCATGATACGCATAATTTATTAACGAGATGCGCTGAAGTTTTTGTTTCGTAGATGCAAAATGATGTCTCGATTATGGAACCCCTTGACCAACTATTACAACAGAAACTCGACGTGTCTCGAGAACATTACAACGTACTTCATGTGTTCATCTCGGAGTTTTATTGGCATGTATAACCACATTAATTTCATCAACTCCAACATGTTACAGAGCCATATTTAAGTATTGGATATAATTATCTTCTTTGTGAAGAATACTATGCAATTCAAGAACAATATATACTGTTGTGTTTGAGAAAGAGTTAGACTTAACCGTTGCCCATTGCTGTTCATACCCATGAAATATATTCGAAGAAATTGTGGCTCTTCACCGTCAATGGGAAGCCAGGAACTCACTCTATGACAAATCTGTCCAAACACTTTACATGTAGGAATATAGCCCTTTTCACATTTTTCTTCACAACGACGCTGTTCAAAATGAAGCACTGGTTATAACTCCAAATGGGGATTCGAAAATTGGATAGTATCATGCAAAGTGTTATTAGGGATTTTAATAGTTCAAAAGGTGTACTTAGATCTGCTAGAAAAACTTTGCTTCCAGAACAGCACAGTCTACTTCAGGTATCCTAACGGTCGTCCCTGGACGCATATACCATACATTGGACAATGCAGGTTATATTAGGGCAGTAGCGCTTGATATATCTATGACCATTGACAGGGGCTGTCATAAAGGTTTTCTCATAAAAATAAATTCATATAGTTTTACTGGATCAATATTTAATATAATTAGATCCTTATTATCAAAAAGCAAGATGCATGTTGTCCTCGGTGGCGATTAATCCAAACAACATGGCATAAATGCGGGTTTACCCCAAGGATTGGTCATTGATCTTTTATTGGTAATCATTTTCATAAATTACTTCTTTAGTGACATTGTGTCTGAGATGGGTATATTTGCTGACGACACCACGCTCTACCCTCGCGATGTAGGTCACATGGACGAGCACATATCCGGAGCAATGACCGAATCTTTAGACAATGACCTCTAATCTATAGTAGAATGGGGTCATGAATTGATGGTTACATTTAATGCTTCTAAAACAAAGCACATTTCTATCAACAACTACAAGAAGCCTCTTCAAACACCAATTGCCATGGAAAATGGCACCTTACCTGAGAGTTAAATGTTCAGACTCACAGGTAATATGAATTGGAACAAATACATAGAATACATCGCCAAGGCTGCTGCAAAGACAGTGGGCTCCCTCTACCGTGCTAGAAATTGCTCACACCTGACAGTATCCTATATTTCTACAAAGTTACCATCCGACCATGCATGGAATATTGTTGTCACATCTTGGGTGGTGCAATACCCACTAGTGTCTCCTTCTTAGACAAGGTCCCAACAATAGTATCTTATCTAATAGGTCCCTCACTATCTACCAAGCTCCAGACCGTGTCCCATCGCCGCAATGCTTGTTTTACAAGTACTTCACTGGATTGTGCTCTAATCAACTTGCTGATCTGGTGCCCCTTCGACGTAAATACACTCGAATAACCCGACAATGAACTAAATCCTATCCATTCACTGTGGAGGTCCCCAGATAGTTCTATTCTCGAGCTGCCAGCGTTTGCCACTCCTTTCCTAGTCCCTGTTCCCTCGATTGCACCGACATGCCGCAATTAAAACCTAATATGAACAAACATCTTGCTGCACAAGTCCCAAATTAGGATTACCCCCTAAACTTTCACCTTAATGCTCAGTAGCCCTTTACGTCTACAGTGGTAACTTGCTTTGTTTAGAGTGGACTAAGTTTTTTTTTAAAATCTACTGACTCCCTAAGCTATATTTTAGCTTTAAATTCTGTACACGTTGTTCTGTTACTGGCAAGTCTCTGCGTAGGTGATAATCACGTGCAGCATAACAAATCCGCTTTACATGCAACCAGCAACATGATTGAGGAACAGTTGTATTCGATGTATGTACTTGCATGGCTTCAAACTACGTGTTTTCTCTTTGGAAAAATCGAACTCTAGGAACGAAAAATGAGAACCTGAAAATTAAATAAAATGGAAAGGTTAGATTGCTATGTACAAAACTAATAAACTTGTGTTTGTAGTGCGATTGGCTAGAACATTTAATGTTCTTTATATGTAAGATCAGAGAAGAGAGATTAGCGTACGATAAGAGTTTGATTTTAGTGCAGGTTGTATTAGTAAACAACATATGCAGTGCTCTCCTCCATAAAAATATAAAACATGTACCTTTCTGCACTGCTTGAGAAAACAGCAGGGACACGAAGCTTATTCTAAAAGCAGCCGGGCTGTATCATATTTTGAAAAACATATTTTAAAAATGCGTCCCTACTTCTATTAGTTTGATAGTACAATGGCGTTTCAAAACATCTTTACATTATTCTCATTGACAACTTAACATAAAAGTCTAGTAACACTGATTTGTCCCACTTCAGAAAAAAAGGGTCATCTTTTGGTCAATGTTCTTTATATTTGAGAAGATTAGAGATGAGAAGATTAAGATAAGAGTTTGATTTGTAGTGTAGGTTTAATCAGTGCATTGATATTATTAAAATTAAATGATTTATCCATTCAATTCAAAATAAAGGAGTTGAAACAAATTCATGAATGAATATCATTTGTATTTACTTTAGAGTATATGACTTCTTGATACTTCTTCTTAGGGTTAGGTAAGAAGTAGTTTATAGATAGGTTTGTTTAAGTACGAAGGTTTGTTTATCTAAGAGCCCACTCTCTCACATATGAATAAACTATGTCATTCTTTTCACTGCTTAAGCAAAAGAAGGAACACACACATTCGAAAAGCAAACGGGCTTAATTATATCTGAAGAAAAGAAAAAAATGAAATCAATCCCACTACGATGGGTGTGATATTACAATGATGTTTATAAACCTCCTTTTACTATTCTCATTGACAAATGAGAACTAAAGTTTAGTGGCACTGATTTGTTTAAATTACGATAATAAAACATTTATATTTTTATATAATTGTAGATGAATGATTTTCGCTAACTCACCCCACCTACCACTTCAAAATATATTCTTCCTTTTTTAGGCGTTTACGTGTGAACACCCTGAAACATTTGTGTGGAAATAAAAAACACCCATTATTTTAGAATAAAAATATAGGTGATCAGATAATCAACTGCATTCAATTTTATGGGGGGGGGGGCGACTATTTTTTAGGCGATTACATGTCGTTTAAATGCATTGCCACTCAGACTTAGGCTTAGTAATAAAAAAATGTTAACTACCTAACAAGTTAGAATGGCCTAAAAAAGGAACATTTTACGTTTAATATATATGAAACTGATCTCCCATTCTAAATTCTCTTACATTTCCATCTTTCTGTTTTCCAAGGTGTTTAATTGGCGTGTTCACCTTTCCGTGAACATGTAATAAATGCCTCATTAGTATTTGAAGGTGTAAATAAAAAACTGAAA
>OY744531.1:46899699-46989699 GCA_963556195.1 Sepiola atlantica
TATACCTGATTTAAAAAAAAACTAGCGAAATATAAATGCCAACGACAGATTTGAGCCGGTGAAAATTCGTACCATGCTGATTCATACGGATTTCCGTTTCTTATTGACCATGATTTTATCCTTAGCCCTCCACCAGTGCCCATTAATTCTGGTCCTTCTCACTCTGATCAAGGCTGAAACCTAAGTAAGTTGCAACCCTACAAAAATCTTCCTTGATCAGAAAGAGAAGGACCAGATTTGCTGGGCACTGCTGTAGGGAAAATGATGAACTCATCAGCGATGTATTTTACTGCTTGACAGAATAGGGATGCGGATCAGTGGGGAGACCTCACAGGACTTACGCCAAACAACAAACATCAGACACACAATGCACCTATGAAGACCTACCGAGTGTGATGGAGGATAGAGGGACATGGCCTGAGAGACATAGGAATATATGTGAAACTACCACGACTAGATGATGATGATGATTGACCGTGTAACATTCTGTCCTGTTTGGAAATTATATGTGTACATCTTATTGTAAATATCCATTCCGCTATTGACGGAATTAAATTATGCATTTTCCATTCATAAATGAATTACAGAATGAATATTTAAGAAAAGAACGACTATGTTTTATATAACGATTCATTCATGGTCTTTCATATTTCGTAGTAATTGTGCCGTTGTTGTTATTTAATTATGTTTCCTTCCGTAGCGAAAATATTCCGATACATTTCCTTTTCATCTTCTTCCACCCGTTAAACAATAGAACCTCGTAAAGTTGAACACCGTAATACATGGCATAGAATCATCAATAAAATATGAGAGAGAGAATAAGAGAGAGTAAGGGCGGGAGAGAGATATGAAGAAAGCAATACGAAGAATCGATAAACGCTAGCCATGTTAAAAAAGAGCACACCATTTTTTATAGTTTCTTTTGCTTCTTCTTCGACTTGTTCTCTCTTTTGATTCCCCATTTCGTTTTTCTTTGCGATTCTTTCCGAAAGTAATTAACAAACTGAAACGCATCGAGGCTAAAATGGCAGAGTAGCTTCGTTTTCTCTTTTTGGTTATCCGTTGTTCATGTTTCCTTGATTACATTCCCCACAAGGTTTCTTGAAAACGCTTATTGTCTTGCATGATCTCTGCTATCGAATAAGAGAACTGATAGAGGCGTAATGGTTACCGACTTGGTCTAAAGAATGAGCTGTTAAACACCCCGTTTTGCGGTAAAGAAAAAAGGAACCCGGAACAGCTTTATAAAAATAAAAGTCATTTTTTATTCGCTCTATTCGTACCCATACGAGTTCGTTTGTCTTTCTGTTTCATAGGTATTTTAATGCCGAAACACATTATTTTCTGTAAGCTATTTGTTACACACGATCAACTGAACACAGGTTGATATTTTTCTAAAGAACCGGAGGATTTTACGGGTTCATACTATGTCTAACTGTGTTAGTGCGTAGTGATCACTATATATTCGAAAATATTCCACATAAAGGGTTAACTACGAGAAATTACAAGAAGGACTACGAGGATAATTTTGAGAAAACAAAATTTCAAAGTCAAACAATATAAAAGTGAAAATTCAGTGATTAAAGCGTGATTCCTACGGTTAATAGTCGACTGACACCGACTTGACAAATTACATTTTTATAAGACCCTTGTCCTGGTATTAAAGTGTTATTAGTTTTCTCTGTCTTTTTGTGGTGTTCTTTAGTTTTCAAAACAGCTCATTTTTTATTTATTCAAAGAAATTGGTAATATATTGTTAAATAAAATTGATTTAAAATCATTTGAGGTATTTAAGTAAGGAAGTCCTGCGAGTAAATGTGGTATTGTGGTGACTTTTAAAGTGACAGTGGTAAGCAAATAATGAAATAACGACAGAAACAATGCTTAAACAATACTTGAACAGATGGGTAAAATGCGTCTTACTTAGAGTATGGTAAAGCAGAGGATTACTTACGACCACCGCACACGGCTCATCACATCATTGATAGTCGTGTGCCTAATTTTTAATTAAAATTGATTTTTTAATTTGCGAAAAAGTAATTGAAAATGTAGTAATGATACTTTATTGGGCGGAGATCCTTCCAATCCTTACCCTGCCTTTTGGAGACGGATAATATTTGTATTTTGTCTCCTCCTTATTAAGAGAAATAGCTTGATTTCCTTCACCCGAGGTGCCATAACTTGTGGAGAAATTCCGCCAGGATCAACCAGACTGTTTGTGTAGCCGAATTAAAGAGCCGCCATTTTTGTGAGCGCTGAACTTCCATTTTAAACTGACGCTATGAGGAACGTGGCGACTGTGGGAAACAGGTAAACAAGTTATTTATCTACCTCCCACAGCGGTAAGATGTGACACAAGGTCGGGAAAGTGGGATTAGATAAGCCAGCGCTCGAGAGGTGAGCAATCTGGCCATTTAAACATTGCCTGGGTAGCCCCGTCGACATTCCCGATAGGGGCGCCTCAGGCGGGAAGCAATAAACTTACTCCTTCCCAAAGAGGGGAGGCAACGCATGGTAGGGTGGACCTTCTATAACTGCACAGGTCCGTCCCATAGACCGGCGTAAATCAAGCCCCTAAGTCCAAGACGATACCAGTCTATGGAGTGCAGTATCCATCGGAACAGATACTACATTTTGATCGCGACCAGAAGATAACGAATGACTCTCTCAAGCTTAACCTCTTCCTTTAATAAGAGGTGTGTGTTTATTTTCTCTCACCTGGCACTCCTTCTTCGCGAGGGAGTTTCGACGAGACTATACAGGTATATTTCCTATCCAGATTGACATTTTGTTGGGAGCTGGATTTCCCCACATTAACAAATGACATATTTAAATGTATCCTTGTGGGAATACAACTAAAGAGTGATGTAACTTGAACTTGTTGTGACATATATGGATACATACATGAACACACACACTTAAGATAAAATATAAAAAGGAAAAAGACAGGTGAGAGAAGGAAATAATTTAATTAAAGAAAGAGAGAAAGAAAGAAGTCATACATTAAAGAATTTGTCGGGTTTTGAAGACAGGGTAAGAAATATATAAACAAACTGTGACGATCCGAGACTTAAGATTGTTCAAACGAGATTACTCCTGGGGTGTTAGTGATTGTGGTGGTAATACTGATTATGATGATAATAATTATTCGTAATAATTATTGCGATGACACAAACTGGGGTTGCAAATGTTTGCAATGTAATATAGGTTATGACCAGAATGTAGATCGGAATTCACTATTTAAAATATTATTTTGGCAGATCATGAGGTCAGAGTTGACTTGAAAAGTATGTTGTTTGGAATAAGGAATGCGTGAAAATATAAATAATTTTGAAAAGTACAGTTTAAGAATCGAAAACTTAAGAGCGACGATTCCCGACGAGGCACCCACACTACATGCGTAGACTAGCCTGAAAAATATTATGTCGACTTAATACGAACAATAACAGTTAGAAATAAGCAATCATTTTATGTTTTCGCGACGTCATTTTTTGCGAAAGTCAATGCTTCGGAAAATGCTAAGAGAATTAGCAACGGAATGTTTCTTATCAGGCTGATGTAACGTGGAATCCTCAATGAAGATATTTTCTTTTTGAAGCATAATTATGGGAGGCAATGCCAGGCCTTAAACTTCTAGTAATATTAAACTTTCACATGTGACATACCGCAAAATATTATAGGCAAACATGTTATATTGCGAGGGAAATATTTCTGATAATTGAGACATTTTAACCTTTAATTTTTTTATAATTTCTCCACGCTTTTGAAACGTTCCATTGAAATAATACATAACCTAATATATCCCAGGATCGCGCCGCTCATGAAATAATCTATATACTCTTGTATCAAGTACACACTTGAAAATAACACGTGTCAATATTTCAGCCCAATCAGAAAATTAAGCCATTCCATCCCGAAGCAGTCACTCTGGTGTCAAGTTTTCCAATGCCCAGATATTAAACAGGACCTGAAGAGTTTTCAATATATCTATATATAAATACATATTACTTTGCTTGTAAAACCAACAGAGGTAATTCAGCATGCATCCAAACAAGCAGTCGAATCAATCAGCAGCAGTTTAATGAAGTATTAGTATTTTTGTAAACACGAGAACAACTGTTTTTGTAAGTGATTTTAAGTATAAAAATTGTATGTAAGTTGAGAAGCAATAACACATGTATCTAACCCTGCTCCTTACCCTAACCCTAACCCTGCTCCTAACCCTAACCCTAACCCTGACTGAAAGAATGAAAACAGACGCTCAAGTCAACTAAAAGAGCAAAATTATTGATACAAGCAAATCGCAAACAAATACTTGAATCTAGTATTCACGTAAAATAAATTTAGTAGATACATTCTGAATAATGATATTTTAATTGATCTCTATCGTTGAGTATTATGTCACAATCTATCGTTGATCGACTTTGGAGAGTTGATTGTGATAGACTGGATACAGACGGGGACTGGTGATTGGAGCATCCACAGTTCGAATTCCTTCTCTTCCATAGGATTCAGTAAGCCTTATCTTCGACTAGCATTTGGCTTTTATACGTGGTGACCATTTATTAAAATAGCATCACTTTACATATAAAACTAGGGAACGTTTACGTGTTGCCGCTCATAGATACCCAATTCTAATTACTGGGGTAAACAATGCCAACAATTGAGTCAAACCGGTCAAAAGCCGTACAATGCTAGGACATACGAATTTACGTTTATAAACCATAACTTTTAAGTGTGTATTCCTCATAACATTCAACGGAAAGTGTTCAATAAATATTTCATATATGTTATGGCATATGGTATCAATAGAAAAGCTATGAAGCAACAGAAAGGCTAAGAGTGGCACAATGCCAAATGAAACGCATTCTGATCGGCACCAGTCTACATAAAAGATAAATACACACCTGGATCAGACAGCTATCTAGTTTGAACGATATTATCACCAGTATACGAACGGCAAAACATCGATAGACAGTTAACCTTTCGAGATATACAGAAAACAGGTGGGCATCTAGGGCGATAGATTGGACCCCAAAGTAATGGAAAAGACCAAGAGTAAAGGCCAAAGGTCGGTAGAGAGACTACTACGACATCCATCTGGATCCTACGTTTCCACTCTTAGCCAGGGACAAAAGTATTTCTCCTTTACAAATCGAGGACAGAACGGATGTATTTACCTACAACGGCAAAAGTGTACAGGACGCGAGTTTATAAGGGCCAAAAGGCGTTCTGGTCTGGCTCTAAAATTAGCCGGCCTAGTTCCGTTGGCATTTCCTCACAGATATAATGTATACAAAAGATACTTGATGATTGCTTATATCCAGCATAAACAACTAAAAAACGGAAACATTAAAAAACGAAGAGTTCGACTGCAAAACGCGATAAATCAAATTTCTTTAACTTTTGAAACTAAAAAAATAAAATGACGAATACATCAAATCTTGACTTCGCTTGAAAGCTTCTTTTAATTGAAAGCTAAGAAAAAGTATGCCGATATCACACTATTAAAAAATAGTTTTGGGGTGCTGTAGAGTTTCATGATGCAACACTTTTTGTAGTAATAGGATCGCAATTTTGAAAATGGCGTTTATCGCGTTTTGTATACGAATTCTTCAGATATATCTTTTTACTCAAAATAGTAAACTGTTTCATTCATTGCATGTTCTTTTAGAATAATAACAGCAACATTGAAAACCTGAGTGTAAATAATCTTGGAGAATCGGTTTCACCAAAGAAATCGGATTCCTTAATGCCGTAGTTATGCTGAAGTACTTTTGAAAATAGTTTTTCTTGTAATGAAAAACGATAAATAATACATTGGTTGCCTCACAATTATCGTAATAAAATTCATCCTGGCTCGACAGTGTTTTTTTTCTGCAAAAGAAAATTAAAAATTCATTAAAAATGTTCATAATGTTCATTTATAGACGTCACCGAGAAAGATTTACGACTGTGCTTTCCTGAAATTGGGAAAATTGTCGGATAATTCACCTTTTAGAGACAGGCGACTATGAATTATGAGAAGAGTAAATGGCACAAGTTGCTAACATTCAATACACATTCAACACATGTCCGTTCATGTTTGCAAGGTGTGAGATTTGCTGTGACGATTAATTTATCATCTTGTACACGTGAGTAATCTATTAGAAGTGGCACTTAATAAATCAATTTCATACCCACGTGTACGCACGCACATACATCGAAAGCATAGCCTGCAATGGAAAATCCATGTGACTGCCTATCAAACTGGGAGGTTACAATTGATGATTTCGTTAGCAGGCGAACGAACACAGATGTGTGAAATGTAGTCCTAAAGCCGACTATTGAGGCAATGAATAATCTCTGAAAGCCTGTCAGTGAAATAAGGCATTTCAAGTGAAGCAAGGGTCGCACTATAACTAACCGCACGTATCCGACATTGTCACCGTCAATTTATAAGGAGAAATCAAAGACTCTTAGTAATGTTGGGTCAAGCGGAGATAAAAATGACATATTAGAGCTTTCCTTCGCTTAGACAAGTTTCTCGACTGAAATTTAAATGGCTAGTCTACTCTATTATTTCCCATATAGCTAAGCAGACTAGAGATGAGACAATAGTTAACACAAGAGTATTAGAAAATAACTTTACAGTCATTTACAAAGTAACACCATCTGCTATTCATAAATGGCCATTCAATAAGTACTGATCAGAATTAACATTGCTAACTTCGCTATTGATTCGACGGAAACTGGTGGTTGTAAATATGATCATAAGAATAACTTTATTTATAATAGTAAACTTAGTAGTTGCAATAATACTAACAATATTAATAATAGTAATAATAATAATAATAATAATAATAATAATAATAATAATAATAGCTATAATAATAATAATAATGATAAAAATTGTAACCATAATTATCTTAATAATTATAATAATGATAATGATAATTTTGATTTTTTGATTTTGATTCTTAACGGTCCCAACCACGTGACTTTCCAAATTTAAATTTTAAATTACTTTTCTTTTTTCTCCATCTAATTCTTTCCAAATATGATCTAAGATTAAGATCGGATTCTAACTCTGCCTGATGATATCTCAGTTTATAATAGCAGTTGATCGATAACATCGACATGCCAGTGTCCCAGATTTTGTACACGTCTGTGTAAATAAAAATAATCATATATAAAAGCTCTATTTGATATTGATCACTTTTCATAAACCCGGTTAAAATTCTTTAGATTACTACCCTTTGGATGTTTTACCTGGATTATATATATATATATATATATATATATATATATATATGTGTGTGTGTGGGTGTGTGTGTGTGTGTGTGTGTGTGTGTGTGTGTGTGTGTGTACGTGTTTTTGCAAAATAAATCCTCAAAATATAGAACCAACAAACAACTAAATATTTCAGGCAAAAACGAATTGAAGCGATCGTCATAAAATAGACAAATCTACAAAAGCACCTTACTCTCTGCGTCAAGTCAAGGGTGGATCTTTAAGGATTTCGCTCCGCGACTACTTATTTAACATGCTTATATGTAAATAGTATATTCTTATTTCAGCAGATTTAAATACAAAAAATAAAAATACAATTGCGTATTTTCCCCTTTATTTATGGTTGTAATTTTTCTGATAAATCATTTTAATATCAGGGCTAATAATTTTAATGAAAACCCAAAATTCTTTAAAGTAATTTCGAATCCACTGGAAATTATTCGCGTATAAAGAATGGATGCTAATGATGAACCTTACCAGTATTTGTTTTTCATAATTATGTGGAATGATAAAATAAATGAAAATAAGTTTATATGTTAATCTCAAAGTTACTAATGTTAAACAGTAGATAAATAATGCAATATGAAGAACATATTTCCGATCTCATATTAAGGCATTCTGGTCCGATAGCAAACAATGAATATCAAACCTGAATGTAGCGTTGTGAAATCAGCAATATACAGGGTGATTCATGAGTCACTTAGCTATTTAAAATGATTACCATATGAAGCACAAACATACTATGAACTTTTGATGATTGTTATCTTACTCTCTAATTACTACTATTTGTTATTTTAAATTTGTTCGTTTATATATTTGTTTCTATATATATTTATTTTTTATTTATTTAAGTTTGTGTAAATCATCATATGTTCTTATTTTTCAGGCAGTATGTCATTTACAATTGAAGAGCGTATTTTTATTGTTATTCATGTGGCCAAATTTGATGAATCTTCCACACTTGTTGAAAGGCAATGGAAACGTGATGTGAACAGAAAGCCTCCTTCGCACAACACTCAATCAATCAAATATGCTACAAAGAGTCGTAAATTCCTTGCAAAAAAGAATGGAGCTATGCATACAGAACGAAGGTGGAAATTTTGAAAATTTGTTGTAATATTAAACTCCCATACATGAATTTGTTGAATAAACTTTCTGTTTTGTATTACCGTATTTTTTAACTTTAGAATTTCAAAAATAAATAGCTAAGTGACTTATGAATCACCCTGTACATTTATTCACATATTAAAAAAAACATTTTGTCTATGATTAGTGCCATTATTCCCACATTCAAAAAGTAGTCCGACTGCAGCGTTATTTATACGTGGGTGGCGTGACATGGAACTCTAACAAGATATACTGACTTTAAATATGGTTGGATAGTACATAGTAAAATGATTTTAAATGAATAAAACTGAATTATATGTAAAAGAGACAAAGTTTATTAATGATTTAATTCAATAATATATTAACAATTTATTACTATACTATTAGTCCTTTCATTTAATATTTTACAACATCAAAATACAAATACGACAAACTCACGTCGAGAGACAGTTTCCCGTTTGATAACCGTAATTAAGCGGCGTTGAGTCTCGTCGGAATCAGATAAGTAATGATTTGGTAATACCAGGAACGTTATGTAGAAGGGCGACTATATCTTCACAGAAAAACTGCAAAAACAAACGTCTTAAACATCATCTACTGTTGCCGTCATATTCATACGACTGGCGATAACTTGTGAATTCTATTTTCCATAGAAACATTTATACTCCAAGAACGAGACCGACCAGTCCGTGTAGAGTGCCATAGAAAGAATACAAATATATAGCAACATTATTTATGTTTTAAAATTAATACAACTTTATTAACAACTTTTGCCATCTGAAAGATACATAATTCGTAACATTAAACAAGAATAGACCATGCACGCTCTTTGAACGGAGTTGTTAGAGTTCGCTTGTATGTCAATTTTCATACTTACTTAACTTATAGTACATACGAAGAAAATGTTTGTGAAATTGTGTGACAAATACGCTATCAAGTATTTGCATGAGATAATCAGTAATTACGATGAATGTATTTACTTATTGGTTTTCGTGACAAAAATAACTAAAATTATGTGTTTAAGCAAAAATAATTCGGGTTGAACTGATGTCGAATACCGTTTGTTTTACTGGTGTGTGGTTTATCAAAAATGGTTACTTAGATTTTTAAATATATTTATGTTATGTCGTATATGTTTTTATGTTATGTTAATTTCTTTACATTTATAAAACACGTATCTTATGTTTAAAAAAATATGTAGATTTTCGTGAGATGCGATATAGGGTATTGACATCCTAAACACTACTGCCTTAGTAATCTGTACTCTGCCTATTCCTTTTTTGTCAAGCAATCACATGTTTCCATCTTCGTACGGCTGGACACGCACATTCGAAAAACGCTAAACCTTTTTAATGGTATATAAATGATCGTTAATTTATTGTATATCATTTATACAAAACGACAATAAAATGAGAGATAAAAATAACCTAGAAAAGGTAAACAGTGAGTGATACAATTCTCACTTAAAGAAAGTGATAATAAATCCTAATTAGAGCACTTCACACATGTTGCTTTTGCTTGGGGTTCCAGTGTGTACACATGCATGAAATTAGTTGGTCTCACACCTGTATGTAACAGAAGCTTTTCGTAATGCTCACTCCCCACAAATACAAGTAATGTTGATGCTATCATCAAAAGAAATGCGAATAAAAAGGGGTGTTAACAAAATGCTGTACCCTCTGTATATCACAAGCATGCTACCTTTTTAATAGCTCAGCTGCAAAAGTTATATGCGTGGCAGTGTGTCGTATCCTGAAGGGATAGAACCATATGACTGCCTAACAGGCTGGGTAAGGGTTGAGGGAACCGAACGTCTGAAATGTAGTTTTTAAATTAGCCAGTAATCTCTTTCTCTCTCTCTCTCACTCTCTCTCTCTCTTTCTCTTTCTCTCTCTCTCTCACTCTCTCTCTCTCTCTCTATATATATATATGTATATATATAAATTTTAGAAATATTATTTCTTCTATATCTATTTATATTTATATACTTGTCTATTGTCTACCGCTTTCCATCTCTTAATCTCTACCAAAAGAATGCACCTTAGATGAATAATAACTAACATATACTTTTAATACATATGATTGGTTTTAATTATTGTGCCGAACAAACGACCTTGACAACAGATAATTTGATAAAAAATTTCGTCACTACAGTTTCGTTTGATTCCCGCTTGACAGAACCACCGACTGACTCGAAGTAGGCTTCATCTCTTAATGCATTCAGATCACTAGCCTGTCTCAAGCAAGTGACCATCGCAGAAGTAAAACTGTATACAACACTCCTTACGTATACAGCTTAATTTCTAAGACATTTCTCACTTGTTTATGTATAAGTTTTCCAGTGTCAGAGCTTTGATACAATTGATTACATATGGCGCTATTCAGGATTTCTGGTTACAGTAATTTACTTTATTTTGTCTGTTTTAAAGTCAGAATTGGCATTCGAAATTAAATGAATCGGAGCGTCTCCTCTCATTCACAATATTAATTTGATAACGTAATACCTTAAATGTGAAGCAAATATTCGTACACTTTGAATGTGTTAATGTATTTCAATCGTTAATTAAATTCTACTTTAGTTTATCGAAAATACAGTATTATTATTATTATTATTATTATTATTATTATTATTATTATTATTATTATTATTATTATTATTATTATCATTATATGTTCTTCTTATGATTATTTTAATTATTATTTATTATTATTTTTATTATCATTATTTATTTATTACTATTTTTATTAATTATTAATATTATTATTTTATTATTATTATTATTATTATTATTATTACATTGATTATTATTATTAATATTATTATTATTTGTTATTATTTTTTTTAAATTTAATATCATTTTACTATTTTTTATTATTATTATTATTATTATTATTATTATTATTATTATTATTATTATTATTATTATTATTATTATTTTTATTACTAATATATCCTCTTTCTTCCTTTTCTCGTTCTTCTTCTGATTATTATTATTATTATAATCATTATTATCATTATTATTTACTCCCTAGCAGTCGTCACAGTCATTAGTAGTGATCGCTAAGTTGAAAATTCAGGCGGCGTTTTGAAAGAAAGAAATCCCAAGATTTCTAATACGTTAGCTTAGTTCTATCACTAGTTAAACTTACTTTACATTCTTGTAACAGCCGCTTACCATTTAATTCTTGTTGATTATGATGATGCCTCTTTCTGCAATTTTAGATACAATAAGTATCTGTGGGATGCCAGTATACTATGGCCTTCTATCCTCCTTGACCGTTCGAGACAATTTTGTATGGTACTAATCGATGACGGTGCAATTTCCGTTCGGGGTGGGGAGAGATAATAAGATATATTTTAAATTATTATGATGTACTCACTGGGAGTTATCACACAGCTCATCATCAGTAATTGCTCACTGACAATAATTGATGGTGTTCCCTTGAGTCTGAGTGACAACAAGCCTCCCAAGATTTTTAGTACTCTCTATCTATTTTGATAACCACTGCAAATGACTTTGCGTTATCGCAACAACGGCTTACAATTGATTTCTTGCGGGCAAAGACCATTGGTGTTCACTGAGATTTGGTCGGCAATAAGTCTCCCCAAAGCTGCAGTCATTTCAGCACTCATGTTGCGGAGGTTCGGTTAGTGAGCCTATCATCCTCAGTCCTTCTATAGTTTTTTACCCTTCGCGACTATTTTGGGTGATATCAACCTAGCCTGGTGCTATCACTGTTGAGGGGGGGGGGCAGTTTATGAAAATTATTGCAGGTTCAGTTTCCTTTGGGTTCATGTGGTGGCGTATTTTCTATTGTCTAGTTTCCTTTCTTATTGCACTTCTATGTGACTGGATAGATTTCTTAGTTTCTGTGGATTGGTGTCCGCATTTGGTGATTTCTTTAAGATTTCAGCCGTGTTAATCATTGTCGTCCGTTCTATCATCCAATTTCCCCCGGCTTTTTTGACAGGTTTTTGGGACTGTTCCTAGCGCTCCTACCATTATTAGTATTATATTGACTTTATTTATCTTCCATATCACTCTCAGTTCTCTGGCAAGTTCTGTTTATTTGCTTCGTTTATTTGTCTCCATCTTTGATCTTTCCATCATCACTAACACGTAATGGCTATTTATTTTGGCCCTTAATGAACATATTATTATCATTATTATTATTATTATTATTATTATTATTATTATTATTATTATTTAGTGGAAAAACAAAACAAATGAAGCAAATAGTGCTTTTCCCTTTTGTAACATTCGTACTTTTATGGTCTTAACTGGTGGCTTTTCTTTTGACTAAAATTAACTTTTGTCACCATAGTTAAACCCCACCAGCTCCGATCCGATATCCAAGTCATCTAGATCTTCAATTTGAACAACAAAAATATTTTTATTTTAAAATGTCCAACTGTCAGTTTATCTATCCAAGTCTATAATCTCTCAACAACGAACTGTTTTGTTTTAACAATGGAAAGAATTCGAAAACACTAAGAAGGGGTATGAAGTCATGTCAATTAGTGTCGGTTGCTCAACACAATATCTGTGTCGCTTGTGGAAACGTTATCCGATGTTTATACATGTCGTTTTGTAGAAAGGGAACAGGCAAAACATCCAGTATTTTAATGACATGTGTGTCGCCACGAAGAGACATACATAGTTATATATACATATATATATATATATATATATATATATATATATATATATATATATATGTGTGTGTGTGTGTGTGTGTGTGTGTGTGTATATATACGTATAAATGGTTATGATAATTATTACAATAATCCAAGGTAATGGAAAATAGAAAAAGGAAACACCGAAAAATGTTTATATATTCATACACGGTTCGTCTTTATTTGAAGAATTTTTAAAGATGTCTGATTTGAAGAAAAACAGAAGTCAATATTTTAAAATACGTGGTGCGTCTCTGACGTAAAAAAACAATAGTTTTGTTCTTTTTTATTGCGAACGTAATATAGACGTTATCATTCAAAATATGCAGTGCGTTAATGAATTGGTATTAATGTCTGTTTTGTTTTTCTATTAATATTGCTGTTATGTACAATGTTTCGCTGGGAATGTTGTGTACATTAACTAGTGTGGATGTAAATTAAATTTATTCTCTTTAAGTATTATATTTCTCATTAATGGGGAATACTTGTAGTAGCCTTTACGTGGTGTAATTATATCAGAGTTTATAAAAGAGTCATCATTCAAAGATGTATTCGGCACGATTTATTTAAACTTAATTTAATAAGTTTAGTTTATATAAAGTTAAAAGAATGACCATAGTGCATTTAGGGGATTGTACTTTTTATATCTCTTTAATGTTCACCAAACATTTTCATAAGATCTCGTTGAGGTTCACCAACGTATATCTGATGGCAATTATTGCATGGCACAGTAGACATACTTACATTAGATGCGGGGGTTCTAGGAAAATATTTTGTTGTTTTAGTGTTTCTTTTATGGTTTGTGATGTACGTTGTATCGTTATAATTCTTAGTTTACTTAGAATGTTGTAAATTATCATATTACTGGCGTGAGTAGGTAAGCTAATATGTCTGTTTATAACAACATTTTGTTGATAACATCGATATTAAAACACAAAACAAAAAAGCACTATCATTCCACTTCTTAAACACACCACATATTTTGAATTGTAACGTCTATGTTTCGTTCGAGAAAAATACCAACACATTATTTTCACATAATAGGCACACCATATTTTTGAATTATAACGTCTATATTTGGTTTGCAAATAAACTAAAAAACAAAAACATTGTTTTCACGTCAGAAACGCACAACATATTTTCAAATATTGACTTCTATGTGTTTCTTCAAATCAGTCATGTTGACAAAAAGTATTGAAATAAAGACGAAACGTCAATAAATATATAAACAATTTTCGGTTTTACTTTTTTTCATTTTCCATATATATATAAAAGTAAGACTTTTAGGGCTTAGATCAATTGTCTAGATTTCGGTCCCTACGACGTTCCAAGAGTCACCATTGTGTATGTCTATTCATATGAAGTAAGGTATGTCTATATGTGTATATATGTACTGGACTTCCTCCTAAACTAATGATTCAATTATTATGAATTTTTGAACACGATGCATAAGGGTGGATCATGTTTTGTTACAACTTAGTTTAGTTCAATTTTATGGAAGTCGCTCCAGACAGAACATGAAGCCACTTGATGTAAGGAGCTAAACAAAACTACTTCAAGATCAACTACTAGCCAACGATAAGTGTTAGATGGATGGATTTCGACCCCAAAACAAAAATTATTTCCCCCTATATCAGAAACATCGTGTATGGAATGTGAGGACTACAGGACAAAAAAAGGGAAGCGAGAGTTACAAGGCTGCCAAAGGTAAACCCAAGGTTCACTTATTTACTCTTCTAGTTTCATGTAAAGAGGGGCAAAAATGCAAATTCAGATAGCTCCAATATTTGTTAAATTTTAATATTAGATATTAGATATGTATTCTCCATATGTCAGTTTAAGCAGGTTTAGGAGACATTAGTTAGACACAACCTTTAATTTGAAAATGTAATTATTGAAAATACATATTATTTTTCCATAGTCATTAGAAACCGATTTAGCAATATTCCGTGAATGTTCAATCTTTTTCAATACCCTAAAACTTAAGATCTAAATGTTAGACATTTTCTATAATCAAATCATGTGATGGATTTAGTTAAAAATTGGAAGAAAAATTATAGACATCCGGTTTAGTGTTTCTTCCAATCGGAATAGTTACAGAACCATTACGAAACAATCATTCATAACGGGCGAAATTTAGATTCCGGCATTCTATCATTCTGAAATTAGAATTTAGTTTGATGATTACATTAATATCCACGGAGATGTTCAGGCATTTTTTGTCAGGGCTAGAGTTTGTTAACAGTTAACTTAATTTTTTGTAAGAATTATGTTGTTGGTTTAGAGTCATGCTTCTTTTAATCTTCATAAGGAGACATAACATGAGTTTAAGTCGTATTTTGTGTTTGTGTGTGTGTATTTACGAACTTTTTTAGTTTTTTAAAGAGATATCCCTATACCATATTCTGAAGATCTATTACCCAGGATGCAGTGATTGCATTGACTTGGCGTTTTCCAGTTGAGATCCATAAAAAGGAACAAAGACGTATTACGTCATTGCATTTCATTCATAATTTGAACTGTATATACAGTTAAAAATTAAAAAAGAACAACATTTATGTTACTTTACTGTCGCCCTCTCTCACAAAATAAATGTTGAGCACATTATAAGACCTACACAACTGTTCAATATTAAAAAAACATAAATAAGAATAAAATGTAAACTAATGTTATTTGTAATGGCAGACAGATAGAACACTCCTTATTCTATCTGGATTTTCCTGCAAGTATGCACAAGTCTGTAGGATGCTTTATTATATATTTCTTAAAATTTTTATTATTCAATATTGTACAAAAATAATAGATTCTAAGTTGGAAAGTATGCGTTGAAATTTCAATAGTATTGATGAGTTTGACTCATAGTTTAGTCATACAATTATTATATACGGTGGTGTTCACTCTCACTTCGCAAGTAAACCACCGCGAATGAAAAATGTTCTTTCACCAAGACAATGCACGGTTTCAGACATCGATCGCAGCGATATAGAAACAACATGGATTACACTTCAAATTGCTTCTGTACCCACTATATTCTCTATATATCGTCCTTAGCAACTACTGGTTGTTTACAGACATCAAAAGAGTGATCCAGGGAAATAGATTTTGCTCTAATAAAAGAGTGATATCAGAAACTGAGGCGTATTGTGAGGCCAAATGCAAACGTTGTACAAAAAACATCAAGTTATTAGAGAAGCGTTAGCATCTTCCAAGATGTAGACTACGTAAATGAATGAAATCGAATGTAGCTTTAAGTTTGTTGTTTGTTTAGTCATTTTCTGATTTGTTATTTGTCTCTTTTTAGCGGATCTCTAGAATAATCCTGTTAATATTTTCCTCATGTTAATACATCCTCTCTTTGTAAAAATGATTGTGTGTTCCGTGAAGTAATCGTAGACGAAGAGAAAATGACACGTTAATCACGACTGAAAGGATGTATAAAAGTCATACACTCAACAGACGATTAAAATGAGTCACAGATACGTCCTTGACGATCAGTCCGACATAGAGTGGGTAGATATGGCATTTTATTTTCCTGATCTTTCGGGCTAATGTATTTGTTCTGGAGACCCTTACCCTCTCAAGCTTTACCGTCTCTCTTTGAGAAGAGTTTGGTCTATGGCCAATCGCCCTAGGCGTCCGACCGCGAAATGATGACGAGGGTGATGGGTCAGTTTTTGCGGGGCTAGAGTGCACTACATCTCGTACGCTGGTCTACCATTTCTATTTTCCAGCTTTCTGCCACATCTTTCCCCGGCAATAGGGAGGTTGAGGCTGTATATAGATATATAGATTTAGGTATCACTATACCATGCTCCTAATCGATTCTCGCTAATAAACTACCAATATACACTCTTTTATACACATCTAGGTGATTGTGCATTTTTATTTCGTCTAAATCTGTTTTTTTCGAAAAACTAACATATATAGTCCCCATATCCGAAATGTTGTTGTTTACTCTCTAGGAATATTTCAAGTTATTATCATTGACTGCTCGCAAACAAAAAAACAGTGGTGGTGTTCCCTATCGTCTGAGTGACAAAAGGTTTCCTGAATTTCGAGCACTCTCATTTTGTTTCAATAACCGTTGTAAATCAGTTTATTTCAGTTTACGTTATCGCAACACCCGTTAACCATTTATTTATCACTAGCAACCACCGTTTGTATTCTCTTGAATTTAAGTGTAAATAAGCATCCCCAAAGTCTAGTACTGTCCGCAACTTAGAGGTCAGGTAGGTACTCTTATACATCGGTCTTTTAATCCTCATTGACTTTTCACGAACATTTTGTGTAAGCTAAGCCGAGGCTTATACTTTCATATGTGTATGTGTGTGTGTTGAGAGTTAATTCGATTTCTTGCAGATGTATTGTCATCATGAATTTTAATTTTAGTATTAACATCTCTATTGAAATAAAACATTTATTCACGTCTTCTTTATCTCAGTCTCCCAGCATTTTCCCCTCTTCTCTACAGAACAAAAATGAATTATTCAGCGATATTCTTTCAGATTCTGCCTCACAGGATAAATACAAAACACCATTTAATCGAAATAAAAAAGAACAAGACAAAACACGGTAAAGATAATAAGAGAGACCACTTTCAAATGAATTAAGAGATTTCGTTTCAATATGTCTCCAGTTGAGAAGATAGGTGAGTTTCTATTGCCCATTTGCGTATTTATAATCATAGTATTATTCTATTTAAACAAAACCTATCAGATAAAACGAAAAGAAAAACAGTATTTTCGTAATGTCGTTTGATTAATGGCCCAGGAAGCAATTTTATACCAAAAAGGTTTTGAAAACGACGTTTTGATTTATATTTTTCTCCAACTTTCTATTCGGCAAAATTGTCCACAGGTGTGATTTTGATTTGGACAAATCGGAACCATTAAAAAAATATAGAACATTTATTCTATGGCTTGGAATTAGCGAAATATAAAGAATACATATCGATTTTGTATCCCATTTGCTATTTATTTCGAACTGAATAAACTATATAGCAAATACATTTTTTTACTTACACTCTTTTTCTCTTCTCGGTTCTGAGAGCAAACATTTTGTAGGTTTAGTTTAAGAGTTACACAAGAGATTGTTTATGACAGGCTCCCAATGTTATATGAGGACTTTTAGGACTTTTAGGAGGATAAACATTCGAGACAGAATCAACAGAGACATTACAAAGATGATGTTAAAGACACATTTAAAACCATTAGTATGAATTAACATCGTTTGGGAGAGGACAGTTTCCTAGCGATGGCTGTGGGGGAAACACGTTTATTGTGGCTTTGGAGATTTGAAGCGAGCGATTAGAGTAGTTTATCTTGAGATGTGAGCTGTGAAAGCGACACGTATGAAACGTCTCATGCACATATCAGTCACATAAGATGACAATAAAGTAATCAATATCGCAAGGGGCACACAGTGAAAAACATAGGTATGCACATACCGAAGGCGACGATGTCGTGTGTCATAAGTAAAGCAAGGCTTGTAAAAATATCTCCTTGCTTCTAAGCCATTTGTTTCCTACAAGCGGACATTGTAATCTTGTCAATCTGTAAAAAAGCGTCACTGAACATGTATTGTTTATAATATACATTGTCATTGAATATAAATACATTTTATGATATTTTGCCTATCAATTAATATTGACCGTATATAGTTTTAAAAATTATCAACTTGTGTTATTTATTGTTTTAACAATTAGCCATTTCCCCATCTTAAGCAGAGAGTTTACATTTATAGTTTCCATGGGGTTGTCTGTCTTAGATTATCACAATAAAAACTGTATCTAATCAAATGTACAAATAAACGTAAAAATAATATATCATTGACTGCGGATAGAAGTATTGTCATTAAATCTCGAGCAACGTCGAATGTCCCTGCTAGTTTAAAAATATAAACAATACTTTTTTTTACTTTATTCATGATTTTAAGTAATCATTACTATCTTTCTAGACAAAGATGAGTCTTAATATTCTCATCGCCATTTACAGAGATCCACTTATTTCGTCTAAAATAAAATCAGAATTCGAGATATTTTAGCTATTACTCAGATCGTTATGTCTGGAAAAGAGAAGCCTCGAATGTCATTTTGAATCGCGATCTGCGTCGACTTGCCTCTTAAGTTTCTTGACAAATCTGTTGTCTTTCTATACGGTTTTCCAGTTTTCCAAACGCCATTACGAAAGAATCTGAGATAAACACGAAGAAAGCAGATAGAAATACGGATTTAAGGGGGAAAGGGGATCAGATGTGTCTTTCTTTCTTATCAGGTGTATTATATGCGGATGACTGAAGATAACGCTTACGAAAGAGAATTTGTTCTGCTATGTCTTATTTGGGTTACATTAAGTAGACTTGTTTGCTCATAACGGTGCTTTCGATTCCATACGTAGTTTATCATGACTTATCTCAGCTAAAATAATTCATATATTAATCTTGGTATTCCATATATATATATATATATATATATATGTATATATATATATATATATATATATATATATATATATTCGATGTATTTAGGCAGTATTCTTGCATTTAAGCACACCTTGTTAAACACTGTTTGATTATAACTTTTTCTTTAAATCATCCTTTTTGTATCAAAATCACAAATAAATATTCATGTTCCACATGTTCACAAACGTTTTCGATTCTTCATCGAATCGTTTTCAGGTAACGAAAACAAATGAACAAAACAGCTGGAGAAAATAAAAGAACTTCAATCAATCGACAAGGCGCACGTGAAGTCAGTGAGACCAAAAACAATTTTAACCAGTGCAGTTGGAGGAGAAACGTACAAAGTTAAATTCCGGGACGCTAAAATGAGTGTCACAGGATGAATGGTATTACGTTTAGTATATTTTAATGGTGTTACTGGTTTCATACGTAATACTAGTGATTATGTTGTTTAGGTTTAATAAAGATAGACTGGATTATTTTAATTATTTTTAATTGGTTTCGGAATGTATTATAGTCGTGTTATTAACTAAGGGTTGTCTTAAATACGATAACGACAGTTATGTTTTTGTAATTGGGTGTAAATTGAGCAACAGTTTATATGGTAAGCTGGCAGGACAGTGATGTAGTACAATAAATATAATAGTGACATTGTCTTAATATATATATATATATATATATATATATATATATATATATATATATATATATATATATATATATATATGAATCAAATATAAGCCAAAAGTAAACTTTTAGTAGATAGGACCTATAGTGAAAAGGTAAGCTCAATATACGAGATAGAGCAATTATAAAGATAGAAGAAATAAGAGTGATAAACATGTACGAATGTCCAAATTTATTTCAAGTTTCGATTGTTCAATGCTAGGTGTATTCTGTAATAGATTAGTGTTTATTATTCTTTCCTTAAGCCAAGGCTTTTCAAAGATCGAAATCTTACCATCAGAGGAGAAATACAGATAGATGAGTAAGCTGTGGAAAAGCCAAAGTTCAAATATTTGAAAAATATTATTAAAAATGGAGTTAAAAAAGTTCGTATAAAAAAACAGATAACTTTTTTACACGAACATTTTTCACGACGACATCTTTTTTACACGAACATAAATATGTATATAAATATAATATCACATTATTGTTTATATTTTACCTTAGTGCAGCGTCGTTTCGAGCATACGGCTCTCATCAGCGAAGGGAAATAACAATCTCAGGCGGTCACAGGGCGCGAACCTGATTCACAGAGACACTTTAATCTGTAAGAGTTCACTAAGTTGATGAGGCCACGAGAGATAGTTACGAGATAACGGAAAAATTAAGTGATACTTACACTGAAAGCAGTGAGTATAAATATGTAGACATCTGATAGAACCTAACGACAGAGTCTGAGTATTCACTGAGGCTTTAGGTAAATGTCTATTTTTAATCTCTCTGATAGTGCTCTACTTTTTATTTTACTTAAAAAGGGGCTTCTTATGATATCAAATTATTTTTTAATATTTAACCTACGTACGATGTCGTTTCAAGCTTACAGCTATCACCAGCGCAGGAGAATAACAATCTTAGACGGTATATATATATATATATATATATATATATATATATATATACTTATTATCATGGGTTTCTTTATCTATATGTCTATTAACATTTACTGATCTGCGTATATGCAAAATGCTAATGCATGTGTGTGTTTTGTTTTTTAGTCCGAATGGTAGATTTCTAAAAACTAAAACACCTAGTGTATACATCGCGTTAACTTTCATTAATTACAATTCATAGGAAAACATGCGATTGAATCGAATACGCTATAACGATAGAAATTAAACTAATAAAGATTCCTAATTCGACATATACAAACATGTAATACACATGAGATACAAATTGTGCATTCCAATTTAATCTCTAAAGAGTATAAAACCAAGCTATATTTTGAACTTTAGTCTTTAGTGTTTTGTTTATTATTTTGGCAACTTCTCTGCATTGTTTTATAAAATCCATTACAATCATATATTTTTCTGATTCCCGCTGTGGCTTCATCATCATCATCATCATCATCATCATCATCATCATCATCATCATCATCATCATCATCATCATCATCAGTTTAACGCACATTTTACATGCTGGCATGTTAGCTTTAAAAAGTCGACTTCCAAACTAAACTATCTGTGGCAGGTCTTTATTTATCTATCTTTCTATCAAACCCTTATTTATCACGTATTTCTATGTTTTCTTGGCTTTCACCTATGTACATGAACTTTAACTGTTCTACATCTACTTACCCAAGACATCTCATACATTATTTCAACATGGCCATACCATTGATTCCTCCTGTTCTGCAGAATTTCTCTATACTGTCAAGATTTTATCTTCGTCTGAAGTCATCAGAACTACGGCTGTTTTTTAGATCTGAATTACACATTTAACTTTTCACTCTAATATAATTTCTCTTCAGGCAAGGCATGTAGTCCACCGTCATCGGAAAAGTTAAACTTCAATATATCATCACACCGTGTATACATGCTTGATCCTCTTCCCTTTTTGACAATGGTAAATCTCTGCTGTTAAGTAAAGGCAGAAGTTCTCGGATCTTACTCCATTCACTCCTGGCTCTAGCAATTACACTAGAATATGGCTCACCTAGTGCTCCAATTAAATGGCCAAGATAGCAAAGCTTCTCGACAACCTCAATAGCTTCGCCATCCATCTCAGCTGCCTTTAATTGCACCTGACTTCTATTTCACAAACTCTTCTGACCTTGAAGGGTCAATAACATATAAGACTACACGGTAGTGTATTTATATGAATGTATTGACAAAAGTACAGAATTGTATGTTACAGAAAGTCTGCGTTTGATACTGTGGCTATGAATGCCACCAATTAATGCCGCCGTAACTGCTTCGACACTTCGTTGTAATTCTATTCATAGTCTCTGGAAGAGTCCATCTACTCCTTAAATAGGGATGATACGCATCAGCCCATATTATAAACTGAGAAGGGGAACTTTGCGCTATTAATGAAGGTTTTCCCATCTACAACTACTGATCATCACTTTGGTATTTGTAACATTCACTCTCAAACCTTTATTTTCTATAGCCATTCTCCCGTCTACCATTTAATAAGTAGGTCTTCCATTGTATCACAGCCAAATACTAAATAATCAGTATACAGCATCTTATGTAAACAATTCGTACGAAACTCACTCGACAATGCTTCTAAGACACAAATGAAAAGTAACGGCCTCAATACAGACCCCTGGTGTACTCCTACTTTAACATTAAAGCTGTCAATAAATGCGCTGTTGATTCTAACACGACTTTGAACATTTCTGTACATTGCTTAGACATCCTTTTATGACCATCCATTTGCCCCTAGTATACGCAAAGCCCACCAGACAACACATCTTGGAACTCTGTAAAATATTTTCTCATTATCGAAAAAAAGCAAAATACAAGTGTTTCTTCTTATTAATGTATTTCTCTTGCATTTGTCAAGGTATATACATAGCACTAGTGGCAGTTTACCCGGACATAAAACTAACCTGCATTTAATCTATTCATACTTTGCCCAGACATAAAACTAACCTGCATTTAATCTATTCATACTTTGCCCAGACATAAAACTAACCTGCATTTAATCTATTCATACTTTGCCCAGACATAAAACTAACCTGCATTTAATCTATTCATACTTTGCCCAGACATAAAACTAACCTGCATTTAATCTATTCATACTTTGCCCAGACATAAAACTAACCTGCATTTAATCTATTCATACTTTGCCCAGACATAAAACTAACCTGCATTTAATCTATTCATAATTGACTTCTATTTTGCTGCTTAATTATTCTCAATCATTTTCAGGACTTTATCCGCCAAATTTACGCCTCTTTGATTACGTCTACCGAGTGCTATCTCTTTACCCTTGTAAACATTTAAAATTTTACTAAGTTCCCAATTGTTCGAGATAACCTTTTCCTTTATAATCGGGTGTTGCTTGATATATTTTCTCAGATACAAAGTATCGTTTAATATTAATTTCTTGATCCCATGTGTGGCCACAGCTGATGTTCTAAATTGTAGGGGTGTTTACATCTAATTTACTAGGTTTCCAGTTGCAAGTAAAGCGAGATCTAATCGTCTATAATCCATTTTTTAAAATTCTATTCACCCGCAAAAAGGCACCTTTCCAGTGAGACGTACGAGGCTACTGTGAACTGGGGGCCATATCCATATCTAAGTGAAGAGTTGTGAGCGATATGTTTGTTCACATTACATTTAAATTCCTGCATGTTGGTACAGTCAGGTAAACATGGACGAGGGAGGGAATTCAATATGCTAGCAATTTGAGGAAACAGGCTATCATGGTGGAAAACCTTCCATCATCTGGAGATCTTTACCGTGAAGAGTAAGCATTTAGCTGATTGCCAGTTTGGTGGGGAGAATTTACGACGAGGGCCACCAGAACAGAAGTTCGTCGGAGTACAGTCAATTGAAGTACTTGTAAAACAAGTACAGGGATGAAACATTATGGCAATGAGATAGGGGTTTGAACTTGGTGGGCAGTGTAAGTCATATTAGATGAAATACTCTCTTTAAACCTTGTCTAAGAGGTAGAAGATAGTGGTTGGTGCATCAGCCGATATGTGACAACAATACTCAATGCATGTTGATTTGTAAAGATATAGGATACTGGCAGGTATGCTAGAACGGTAGAGGGACCTTGCTTTTCTGCAGAACCCTTGGAACTACATACTATGTACTTGCCCTAATTTATGTTACCTGTAAATCTGTAGTCGAGATGTTTGAATATTAAACTCTTAGGTGGGGTGCTATTAGCCATGAAAATCGGTGGTTGAAAATGCTTCTTATCATTGTTAAAAGAACGGAGCTTCATCGTAGAAGCATTAAATAGTACTATCAATTTATGTCTCCATCCAACTACAGACTGGAGGTCATTTTCTAAGGATTCGGTGATTGCCTTAAATATGTGTGCGTTCGTATTTTCTCATATGTCGATAATAGAGTGTGGCCTAATCAGCAAATATATCCATGTTACACACAATATAATCAGGGAGGTCGTTTATGAAGTTCAGGAAAAATAAAGTACCAATGATCGATCCTTGTAGTACACCTGCATCCATTTCATTTTTTTGGATGTACGACCATTGATGGCAACCTGTATTTTCCTTTTAGCTAGGAAACTCCTAATTGCATTAAATATTCGTCCAGTAATCTCGTAGGATTAAATGGTACTGCGAATACCTTCATGCGAGACATAATAAAAGGCTTTAGATATATTATGTACTCCGCTCTAGCTTCACTTGCTTTGTCCAGTGTATCGTATATGCGTTCAAAGATGACCATTAGGAAATCCATAGGAGACTGTGCTCTTCTAAATTCATACTGATTGCCAGAAGAAAAAAGTTTAGCATTAACCAGGTCACGGAATATCGGTAGCTGTCACTAGGTCTGTTATTACGATTAAAAATGTGGCTACATCTCTTATGTTGCAGAGTTCAGGTATGGCAAGATCTAATTTTCTAGATCTAAGACTAGATATAATGTGCGAGTATTTAAGTGTGTTTATATCTAATGTTACATATTTAAGTTACAGCTCGATCTAATTTTCTATATTTCAGTTGTTACTTGATCTAATCTTCTAGATTATATGTGAGGCTAGATCTAATATGCTAGTTCTCAGGTAGATCTGATCTGATGTTCTATATTCCAGATGTAGTTATATAATATGTACTATGTTTAAGTCGTAGCAACATCTAACGTGTCGGATTCTAGGTGTGTCCAGATCTAATTTTCTAAATTCCATGCATTTACAACCATCATACTCTAGAACTTATATCTGTCTTGTCAGACGCATTATTTAAAGTTTAAACTATTAATCGATGTTTTAATACTAAACACGTTTAATTCCTATGTTTCACAAAGACATGTTTATGCATAATTGTTATATTAGGTTTTTAAAATGATTAAAATAAAAATGAAAAGTATTATATTAACCAAATAAACATACTGCAACGACAAATATTGAAAGAACATTTCGAGGGACAGATAATGTGTAAACAAAGCTAATGTTCGGTGCTTAGCGATTCGGCCAATAAACAACGGCCTCGAGAGAATTGATAGTCGACATTAATAACATATTTGGCGGGAAATAGTTCGAGATTCAATCAGATAAAAATAGTAATTATAATACAGTTTGTTGAGAGAAAATTAAAATAAAAGTCATCCTATCGAAACATCAAACCAAACAATATCAAGAGCAAATATGTTTAACATACGTCCATTTAATGTATTTAAACGGCAGAGACCAAGGAATATGTTATTTTAAAATGATACTTGACATACCTACTTAAATGCTATTTTCTACCTAAACGGGAGAGACCAAAGAATATGCTGTTTAAAACTGAAGCATGATAAACTAAAGTGAATGATATTCTACACTTCAACGGCAGCGACTAAGGAATATGCTATTTTAAACTTAACCATTACAGAGAAACTAAAATGATATTATAAACTCAAGCAGCAGAGATAATGGAATACGCTATTTAAAACGTGGGTGTCACAAATCAACGAACCTGCTATTTCAAGAAGTGCTAAGGAATATTTATTCCGAATTTAAGCAGGACATGCTATCTTAAACTAAAAAAACAGAGACCTAAATGTACACTTTTCCCACTTAAACTATTACATACGATCGAAAATGCTATTTCGAACAATAAAACCCAAGGGATACTCTATTTTAAACTTAACCGTGACAGCCCAGCAGACATGTTATTTCAAATTTAAACGACAGAGACCAAGGAATACACTATTTCATACTTAAGCATGACACACACACAAACATGCTATTTAATACCTAAACTACAGAGCCAAAGGAATACACTATACAAACGGTACATACTACAGATCAACGCAAATGGTATTTTAAACTTAAACATCAGAGACCATATAGTCTCTCATTTTAAACTTAAGCATGACAGACTAAGGATAATGTAATTTCAAACTCATATATTACCAAACCTAAGTATGACATACCAGCGAAAATGCTATTTTGAACGCAAACAAAACAGACCAACGAACATATTATTTTAAAATTAAATGTGACAGCCTGACCGACGGACATAGCTTCTTATGAAGTGAGTGAACGTATCTTATTTTAGACGCGTATAATTCATCTGAGCGTTTAACAGTTATAATGCTATTACAAACTGAAGCGTGACAGACTGATCGCTCGACCTACGAACACGCAAGTTATCTCATAGAGATTCGCGGACGCATCTTAACATCATTCAATTTGATGTTGGTAAAATAGATCGTATCGCAACCTTTTTTTATTTGTCATGTTATAAAAGAAAGAGTAAAAATAACAATTGACAATGAAAAAATGAAATGTAAAAGACGGGGAAATAATAATAAAAAAAAAACATCGTTATCAAATCCGAATCACGCTGGCTTTTTGGAGTACAACAGATGTCGAGAAACATAGCGAAATAATTCATTCATGGAAATCTTGAAGATAAACGATCCTCGTAATTCAACAGGGTGAAATCAATCGTACCGACATCAATGGTTCCAATTATTTAGTTTTCTGATTTTTGTTGGCCATTCTTTTCGTCTTTTAGTAATTTGCTTCATAGTTTTCGATACACCATTATGATAAAAAATGTTTAGATCAGAACGCCGATCAATGATTATAATCAGTAGTTAAGATTGCAGAAAAAAACAACAAATCGGTTCATCTGCAGAGGGGCATTCTCCCCCCCCTTGTGCATGTAGTAAAACTATTATTGGCTTTAAGGCGGCAATGTTCACACGCCATTACCATTAAAACGCCTGCTAAAGTGTTTATTGCTGCTTGTCGGTGTTCCGGCCTTAAAGGTGGTTAGAACGAGTTGAGAGCTTTGGCTATTAATTTTGCTGGTTAATAAAACATAGAAAGACATATACTGATACAGTTTTGCAACCAGACAAGACTGACTTTTGCTGACGCCGAAATACGTAAACAGCAGAATCAAAACTAACCGGCGTCAAAATGAAAACGAGGTCTGTTTTCAACATGAACTACATAATGAAATAAAAACCTCATATGTATGTTTTTTTTTTAATGACAATTGATTTATTTTTTGACGATGAAAATAAATGAAATGTTTTTTTTACGGAAAGTTAAATATTGTTTTCGATAAATTGTGTTTTATGAATAACTACAGATTTGAAGAAAATTATCAATGAATGAAACAACGATTTTGACAGATTTCTTTTCTTTTTTGTTTGTACTCGTACAGCTTATGAACCGGAGATAACCAGACTAGAGAAGGGGCAAGTTAGGGTTAAATTTTATTTTATGTGATATAAAGCATTGGTCTTTATGTATTGCGTTGCGTTGTGAAATAATTCAACAGCGTTTCATAGTGAGTGATCATGGTTCACCAAACTTGTTATTATTAGAAGACATATGCTCCACCAATACTCTCGTTGCTTGACGCAGGTATCCGCAGAGAAGTTGATTTAATCACTCTTCATCAATCTCAATTGGTTGTTTTGTGTATGATTCGCTGTAATATGCGGGAGGGAATCTTTCTATACCCTCGAATTGTTGTCGTCTTTCCTAGCAATAAAAGACGACTGTTCGTCTATCTTACACGTAAGTAGTAGGTTCATTGTGAAGTGACGTCTAGCTCTAAAGGTTATCTAAGTGGTGATGTAGCAGCCTGAGAGTCTGTGTATTCAAACCTCTGTGTAGCTGTAATAAGGTAATACAATTATTTAAAAAAATAATATTACATCAGCATTGTTGCTTAATAACGTGGATACAAGCAATGTGTCCACCGTAACTCTATCTTACCGCCCGAGGATTGTGTGACGAAAGCCCATAGCCGGCTCGGAAACACTGATCACACTGTGGTAATGATTGTTATCACTCTAACACTCGTCCAAAAGCTTCTCAGTAGTGGCTCAAAACGACAAGATACTACGAGCGGGTTGATTTTGAGTTAATCAGAAATGACATCAGCGACGACCCATATAGTAAAACTTTCTTACTCCCTGCTGATCAGTGTGCAAATGAGTTAATCGAATGGGTAAAGCAGGCATTGAAACTTATGTCCCCATGCGAAAATTCTTGAGTAAACCCCACTCTCTTCAATAGTTCACCTCGGAATGTGCAGCTGCTATTGCTGAGAGGCAGCAAACATTCTGAAAAGTCAGCTGTTAAAAGTCAACTGCGAATAGACATAACTTTTTAGAGTCAATAAATAATTGTAAAGCAGTGATAGGTGAAGCAAATAGTACGTATATAGGGATGATCTAAAATCGCATTCAGTCACGGCAACTAGGTACTCGCAGTTTTTGAAAAATTACATTAGTGTGGGGAACAATGGGCAATCAACAATTTATCCGCTATTCAACCAAAATGGTGTCGTTTTCACGGCAACTGGTAAGGCTTATCTACTTGCCCAGCGTTTTGCCGTAAACTCATCTTTGGACTCAGCAAACCAGTCCCTCCCTAAATTCCCATTGCCTACCGAAGCCACACTTTAAAACCTGGTTATCATACCTTCCCAGATCAGGGGCACCATAAAAAGCCTTGACCCCTCCAAAGCTTGTCTGCCTGATCTTATACCAGTAAAGGTAATAATGAAATGATCCGCAAAACTTGCTCCTATCCGTTCAAACTCTACAACAAATGACTTACAGAATCTTCCTTCCCTGACAGCTAGAAAAAGTGCCTTTGTGGTACCAGTCTTCAAGAATTCTGAAGATAGAACAGATCTGCAGAACTATCGCCCAATCAGTCTACTCCCGATCTTTGCTAATATCTGTGAATCCTCAATCGATCTAGCGATAGTCCTGCATCTAGTAAATCCTAAACTCCTTTCAGACTATCAGTATGGATTTAGACTAGCACGATCTACTGCGGATATCCCAACGGCCATCTCTGAACGCATATATCATACAATGGACTAGGCAGGTGAAGCTAGATATACCCGACGCCTTTGCATAGTCTGACATACAGGGCTTCTCCTAAAAATACACTAATATAGTATTACTAGACAAATATTTAATATAAGTAGATCCTTCCTAACCAAAAGAAAAATCCAGGTTTTCCTTGATGACCGCTTATCTAAGCAACATGACATAAATGCGGGTGTGCCCCTGGAATCCATCTTTGAACCTTAAACTGTTCTTGATTTTCATAAACGACCTCCCTGATGATATTGAGTCTGAGATAGATATGTTTGCTGCCAACACCACGATTTACTCTCGCCATGTGGGTTAAACGGGCACGCGCATATTCGAGGTAATGACAAAGTCCTTAGAAAATTACCTCTAGAATGTAGAGGATTGCGGTCATAAATGCTTCGTAATCTTTATTGCTCAAAATACAAAACTACTTTCTTTCAATTACTACATTAAACCTTCTCAATCACTGATTGCCATGGCAAATCAGACCTTACCTGAAAGTCTAAGATTAAGACTCATCAGCGTAACATTCAGAGAGAACATGCATTGAAATACATACATTGGAGACATTTCCAAGGTTGCTGCAAAGAAGGTGGGATTTCTATACCGTGCTAGTAAACTTCTTACACCTGGTATTATCTTATACCTCTACATAGTCATTATCCGCACATGCATAAAGTACTGTTGCTACGTCTGTGCTAGTGCATCCTCCTCTAGTATCGTCATCTAAGACAAAGTCCAAAAAAGAATCGACAAAATTAATAGGTCCCTCACTATCCACGAAGCTCAAGCCTCTGTTTCATCGCCGCAGTGTCTCACCCTTATTCTTATTTATAAGTACTTCAATAAATAGTGTTCCGATGAGATAGCTGTTCTGGTGCCTCTTCGACGTAAATACACCAGACCAACCCGACAATCAGCTAAATCCCATCCATTCACTGTGAAGGTTCCCAGATGCCGGAGAGCCTTTTACTTCAATAGCTTCTTTCCTCGTGTTGCCGAACTCTGAGCTCCGCCCATTGTACTGACACGCAGAAGATGAAACCTAATGCAAACAGACATCTCGCTGCACAGCTCCCAACTTAGGATGACCCTAGAAACTTACACCTTAATTCTCAGTAGCGCCTTACGTCTAAAGTGGTGGCCTGCCTTGTTTGGGGAGAACTATATATATATATATGTACATATATATATATATATATATATATATATATATATATATATATATATATATATATATATTGAGATGGACCAGCTAGTACTTATTCCAATATCTATATTTACTTAAGACTAATCAATCTTTTAGTTTATTATGGTCTTTAAATGTAATTACCTGAACTGTCTCTTCTAAACCGAATTGAGAGTGCTTTTTTCTTGTGATGTTTTGATGACGGCTTATTTCATTTGTGAAGTTTTGATTTCGTCCCTACTAATTACTCTGTCTACGCCAGTCATCATAATTTAGTTATAGAGAGATATGCTCTCTCTTTCCCTCTCTCCTTCTGATTAGCTATTTATCTATATTTTTATATATACAAATATATATTTCGCCTTTATTTTTAATAATGATCGAAATTTGGTTATCTAAATTCAAAATATATTTTATTTCTTAATTCATAAGTCAGACATTTTAAAGATTTATGATATATATATATATATATATATATATATATCGTATGTTAGTGAACTTTAAGTTAAGTAACAAGTCGCCATTCTGCGTAATGTATTACTCTGGGCTCCGCCTATTGAGTGCTCTCGATATCTTAATGGATAGCCGCCGTGTTTTCTATATAAATGTACCTGTACATCATATTTTAGACAATGCGTGGTGAAGCATTGTTGCGCGCCTCGACTGCTTAGTCAAACATAATTTTCAAGTCGGGTTTGAACCGGTTCACTGGCATGGATTGTCTCCTGCCATTATAACGATTGCAGGTTTGGCATGCAACGCATGTGTATATGGGTTTATTTTGAAAATAATATTTATTTATAATGTGTTTCTAAATCTCTCGCATGATAGAGCATTTAAAGTTAAGTTGGCAACAAGCCGTCATTTTTCGTAATGCATAACTCTGGGCTACGCCTATCGAGTTCTCTCTCGACTGCTTTCTGGGTAACCGCCGTCTTTGCTATTTAGATGTTAATTTACTTCCCATTTCTAGACAATGCGTAGTGGAGTATTGGTGCGCGCCTCGGCTTATGAGTCAAACATGATTTTCGTGTCGGGGGTCGAACCATGTGACCGGCATGAATTGTCTCCTCCCATACTGACGATTTCATGATTGGCATAAAACACACGTGTATATTAGTTTATTTAAAAATAATATTTGTTTATAAACAATTATATATATATATATATATATATATATATATATATATATATATATATATATATATATGTGTGTGTGTGATTTTATGAAGGCTTACCAAAGCATTCCTTTCAGGACACCAATGATCACCATTAAATATATTTTTTTTTACAAATATTATTTATTCAAATTAAATGTTTTTTCCTACACGTGTTTCACTACCAAGCAGGTAATTGCTTGGCAGATCATCAGAGAAATTAAATGTCTGGAATACGGGTTTCAACTGCCGACAATACACAATGTGGCGTTGCAATAGTTGAGGTCACTTAAGAAGAGAAGAGGAAAAAAAATAAAAATAAAAGTTAAAATAAAAAAACAAGGAAGAACAACGATAAATAAAAGAAAGTCTAGGACTTTCTTTTATTTATCGTTGTTCTTCAGAGTCGAGGCTGATTGTGTACTGGGTTCATGCTCGACGAGCGTCTGAAACCGTCACTCCCTACACTGCTGATAGCAAAAGCTTAGACACCGGAGTATGTAGGTTAACATAATTTGATGTTTATTAAATAAGATATTGTTATTAGCCCCTTTACGTTGAGTTCTATTCGGCGGTTAAAAATAGACAGTCACCTAGCTATATGCAAAGTTTTGAATACGTTCGTAAAACACTCTAGACTGTCAACTATCTGTGACCTGCTTTCTCAACGCACAAATATAACTTAATTTCCCTTCCTTACGTGATAATTCCCCATGGCCGTTGGGTCAAAGCCGTAGCTAGCAGAATCGAACCTGCTTCTGTACTGGATTCGTTCCCGACGATGATAACAAAAGCTTGAAACGCCGGCGTGTGTAGGTTAAAATAATTTAATATTTATTTAATAATATTGGTACGTATATATATATATATATATTGGTACGTATATATATATATATATATATATATATATATATATATATATATATATATATATATATATACATAAATATTGTGTGCGTGTGTGTATTTTGATTGATCCTATACATTGAATAAAATAAGGTTGATAGAAACGAATGTCTCATACGGTCGCGTTTTTTTATGAATTTTACAAGGTATATTTCTCTCTCCCTAAGAATAAAAGATCCCCCACAAATTCAGCATGTTTTGATTCATAATAATCATATCTTTTGACTAATAGTGAGGTTATATATTATATCCTGTCGGTAGACTGCTGAAAAGAGAGTTGTTTATATTTCAGATTGTTTACTGGTCGTTAATTTATTCGACTGAGGCTGTCATATCATTACATTCCTATTATTATAACCTAATAGTTTATCCTTTCTTCTTTTCCCGTTTTATTTCTTTTGTTTATAATATGTTATCGTCAACTTCTAGTCGCGTGTTGAATATCAGGTTTTAATAAGAAGCGTCTATTGTAAACGTTGTGTTTTACTGCTTCACTGGTCTCAATACTTATGATAATATTTATAATTTCTCTATTTCTTTTTCAGGTTCATCTGACTAAAATATAAACACGTATTAATCAGCATAGTACCAGTGTTAACAAGTTCGGTTTTGCTGTTGTAATTGATTTTTCAAATCTTTCTAGAAAAAGGACCCTACAGAAGTGATGAATGAACGTTGCCAACATCGATAGTGAAAGTAGTGATGTTACACAGAAAGGATTTGAACTTGACACTCCATGTCGTTAATCCACGTAGATAACCACTTCATCACCCTAACCACCCATGTATCTGATAATTGGGTGCGTTATAATGACACTTTAAATAAATTTCTCAGAATATTATAAATATTTAAAATATTGCAACTGTTTAATGTCATTGTAAAACCGTATACCCATAATCAATTAATTACTTATTGATATTATACAATTTTACAAAGATTAGCAAAAATAAGTAGAAGTCGTACAAGTTTCTCCGTCTCTTGTTTTGGTTGCTGTTTCGAATGCCCAAATTAGCATTATAATTAACCAATTTATTTCTTAAGCATGTTATTAATATTTATATATACCAGATTGCACCTTTATATAGACACAAGTGTCGACCATCTGTCAAAGATGACGGAAATAATTATGCTTCGCCATTGTTCGATCTTGCTATTTATCTAGATATATTATTTAAATATTCATAAACAATCACCGAATTAGGTCAGTAATTAAAATTCTCATATATAAATTAGTATTATCATTTTGTATGACCAAGAGTAACAACAGGCACACCGTTGATTTATTATTATAGAGTGGCAGGATCTATTTCCTACTTCATTTCAGAAAGCAAGTCTGATGTGTTTGTGTGATTTACTATTTGCTTACTCACTTCCCCTCACCACTTGAAATGTTTTCGTCCGGAGACTTGAATAAGACACGTGTACTAATTTCTAACATTTACGTAGCGAAATGGAAGTACATACATTTATCTACATACAAATAAATACACATTGGCCTTTACTATATAGTGGGGGATGTACGTTGGTATGTAGTGGTAGACTTTCTGCGTATTTTAAGCCTCCAGTAACAAATAGAATTAAATAAATTATTTGTCTTTATTCATCTTCTTTGTGTAGGACTGTCAGTTTTAAACCAACTTTTAGATAAGCAATGACGTGGCCTTTGACATGTGTCTATGCGGAAAATTCTGAAGAGGCCATTCAAAGTAAAACAAGTAAACTTAAAGCGATGGCCGATGGCAAAAAGAGAACTGAGTATTTGTGTTAACTGAAAATGTAAAAAAGAAACATAAACAGATAAAACAAAAACAAACATTAAATATGAATCAGACGGAGACGAGTCTTATATCGGGTTTTTCTTAGAAAAAAACAATGGTAATCAGGTTTTATCAAAAGCAAAGCCTCCTCATAATACGCTAGCTTGTAACCCTAATATTTCCTGTGAATGAAAATGCGTATTTCCAACCCCCATGTTACCGTTTGTATTCTTATTATCATTATATTGTTTAAAATTCAGGTTATGAATTAAATATCATTGTTATTATTCTTATTATCATCCCATTTCTTATTATTATACACCTATTATCTTATATTAGTATTACCTTATGATTTATGATCCTTACTTATTTATATTCATATTACTATTATTATTAATTTCCATTATTATATTCCTATATTGTTCAAAAATCATGTTACTATTATTATTATTATTATTATAATTATTATTGTTATCATTGTTATCATTGTTATTATCATCATCATTCTTATTATACTCTTCCCAGTACCTTATATTCTTATTACTTTATTATTAATATTCTTATTTATTCCTATTTATGTTCCTAGTATCTTATATTCGTATCATTCTTGTTATAATTCCTATAATGTTAAAAATTCATGTTATAAATTCAATATTCTCTGTTTATCGATGTTCGATGAAAACGCAGTCGCTCAATCTAATGTAAATTCACCCGATAACAAAACTTGTACCTACATTGGATTTCACGTAAATTTAATACGAGGAACGTTTTTGTTGCTCTTTCAATAAGGCTGTGTTTACACTTGCTTTCACAGACAAAGAGACAGACAAAAACACCTGACATATACAGGGTGTTTCAAAAGTCTTGGGAACATAACGATTTTTAATAACTCAAAAACTATTAGGAGTTGAAAAATGAAATTGGTACCGTTGGAAAGGTTAAAGTTTCAAGTTTTGTGGGGAATCTTCAAAGTTGCTCAATATGAGCACCATTCGTCACACGGCAGACATCTAGTCGATAGTCCATTTCCTGCCAAACGCGTTCCAGCATCTTGACGTCAATGGTTCCCACAACTGCCGTTACTCGAGTCTTTAGTTCGTCAATATCTCTTGGAAGGGACGGCACATAGACTTGTTGCTTGACAAAGCCCCAAAGGAAAAAGTCACACGGGGTAAGATCTGGAGACCTAGGAGGCCAGGGCATGAGAATGTCATCACCTCGCCCAGATCTCCCAATCCATCTACCAGGCAGCCTTGTGTTAAGAAACTGCCTTACTCTAAGACTCCAGTGTGGTGGTGCACCATCTTGTTGAAAAATGAAGTCATCAGATTCTGCTTGTTCCAACTGAGCCATTAACCAGTCTTCCAGCATGTTGAGATAGGATTCACCAATGATAGTTGCCTCTTCAAAGAAGAACGGTCCATAGACACCTTTCTTGGAAATTGCACAAAACACATTCACTTTTGGTGAATCTCGCTCGTGCTCAAGAAGTTCATGAGGATTCTCAGTACCCCATATGCGAGTGTTATGCTTGTTAACTTTGCCATTCAGATGGAGGGTCGCCTCATCGCTAAAAACAAGCCGGTCATCAAAGCCGTTATCTTCCAACTTCTCTTGCATTGCAATGCAAAAGTCACGGCGAAGTGGCTTATCAGTGTCCTTCAACTTTTGGACCAACTTGAGCTTGTAAGGTACCATTTGCAGTCGTTTCCTTAAGACACGCCAGACAGTTGCTGGAGCAAGCTGAAGTTCCCTGCTGGCTCTTCTCACTGATTTACGGGGGCTCCGCTGAAAGGCTGTCCGAACTTGCTCAACTGCATCTTCTGAAGTTGAAGGGCGACCTGTTCGCTTACTTGGGCACAAACACCCATCTTTCACAAATTTAGCATGCCATCTGACAATGGATTTCCTTTCAGGGGCTTCTTTTTTAAATTTCCTGCGAAATGCACGCTGAACACATGTCCACGATTCAGTCTTTGCAAATTGGAGGACGCAAAATGCCTTGTCTTGTTTAGAGAACGCCATTACTGCACCTGGAAAGATAACACGAAAATCATTAGTATGACCAAAAACTTGATTAAGCAAGCTTTAAAATCGCACCAGTTTCATTTTTCTACCTGGAATAGTTCATGAGATATACGCATTTGTAATGTTCCCAAGACTTTTGAAACACCCTGTATAATAGATATTTATCGATGTGTAACGTATACTAAATGTTAAGTTATAATTCTTCTTTGTTCTTTTTCACGACTAAGTCGTCCTATTAAACATAATGCTGCGGACAATTACAGTTCAATTTTGTCTGTTGAAACACGTGTTTTTAAGGATGTTAAGGTTCTGATTATTGCTGCATTCTAGACTGATTAATGACATATTCTCTATTTCATTGTGTACCAATTGTGAATCAGGTTGTTTTTGTACTTCCTGTTGACCTCTTTACTTGCTTGCCGAACTGATCCAATGCAATAATGCAGGTTTTTCTTATGGTAGACGTAGCAGATGACCAAGCTACGTAAGTCTTCTTTTCAGAACTTTAGTGCACCAGAGTTTTATCCTTGTGGGTTAGTAAATATCGATATTTCAGATTAGATCAGTAGATTTTCAAAATTTTCCACAAATCTTCCCCTGAAAGAAAATCTATGTTGTGTCATCGTGACTTCATCATTATCCAGAGCTTTTAGTTTTAATGTTATAATACTCCACGAAAACCAAGTGGTTGAAAGTTTCTAAGAGAATACCTCCAAAGTAAAATCCGTACAGCACTTACAAGATAGCATAATAAACCTTATTTTGGATAGCTATGGAATAAAAGTGATTGTGTTTGTAATAAAAATAAAGTAAAAATATCGTTAGTGTTTCTAAGTAATTTAAATAATTTAACAGAATTCAATATACTTTTACATAGATCACGTAACGTGTCTGTTTTCATTTATGAAATAATTTGTAGTAAAAAGTAATAAAATTACACTTGATATAAATACACGGTTTCTAATGATAGCGGCTTTATCAGTTCTCACAAAACACGATCTCGGGCGCAATAGACAATTTTACAAATTTAGGGGGCGAGGATATAAGCTTCGCCTCTTATTTCAGACGGAACGACACTGCAATAGTTGGGTAGACTCTAAAACGCTTCATCTACTTGTAAAACTAGTCACCACGGGACGCACTCTATTTATACACTATATCTTATCCCGTAAAACAAGGGAACTGACATTTACCAAAGCAGATACACTTCTTACAGAACATTTTAGTCATAAAACGACATTCTTTTCATAAGACATAAAATTACATAAATTTAACCAGCATCGATACTGAATATTATTATGAATGATAATGAATATTACACTACATTCTCGTCGGTCAGAAACAGGCATTTCGACAATTTTGAACTGTTTTAATATTCTGCAGATTATTTCAAGTGTCTGATATAAGTTCAAACACTTGTTTATGCTACAGACGCTGGAATTACGTGACAAGTTCTGCATAATTTTGAAAATGAGCCAAACCATACTCTCCAACAAATAGCGGTAACTCTGCGAGATTCGTTACAGTACGTACAGATTCAGAAAAACACCGAGGAATCCGGCAAAGCACACATAACAAAAACATGCCAGAGGAGAAACAATGTAATTCTGCCTTTAAATCAAACCAATCGAAAAGAAAAACGACAACCTACCCACCTTACCCGTGTTCCGGTTGTAGGTAACTTACCGGAATAATAAATGTCTGACTCGTTGCCGTGTCTCCACAAGAGTTCACACTGTCGAGCGAGCAAAGGGTTAATAGTTGAAAAAAAGTAATGTTTCTAACTTCTTTACTAAGTCAACGTTTGAGAGGTAAAAAATAACTATACTGAAATATTGTAATATCTATGTATCTTATATAGAGATCAACTGTTAGTCCCAAGAAAAGGTCTCTTGGTTTTTGAGAACTTCGATTGAAGTAAAATTAAACAATATTTTAGAAGCCTGCGAGGCTTATTCTTTTTAAAAGCGTGGAGGCTTATTCTTTTTAGAAGCGTGAGAGGCTGATTCGTTTTAGAAGCGTAAGAGGCTGATTCTTTTTAGAAACGTAGAGACATATATTACAAAAAATACTTTTATTCCAATGAAAATCATAATCATGTGATTATCCTGCAGTTCTATTATCGCACTATTCAGGCACGTAGTGCAGTGGCAAGATAACATCGTATACATCCTTTAATATTAGATGTAGGTTTGATATCCATCGATATCTTATCATTGAATACCGGCATTCCATGTACACAAAAAGTATCACCATAACTCAGTATTACTGTTATCATTTTATTTCGTCCTTAAGTATATCATTGTTCATCTTTTTTTAGACTAAAACACGTAAACGGAGGATGCGTATTTCAACGTCCGATCTGTCTGGTGGTCGGAGAGAAAAAAACGGATTCTATTTTGGTGTCATTTTTCCCGCCTGCCCCATGTTTGACCTATGAATTTCATAATTAAATTCACTCGTTTACTCTGTAACTTGTATGTTTGTATATAATGTCAATATATTGTTTTTCTCTAGTGTGCCACAATATCTAGTAAACATGACAGGTTAAACATCAGGAAGTACGTGCAAGTAAAAATCCTAAATAATAATACTAAACTACAGTTGAATTCTGGGTCAGATTTTAAAATCATAAATCTTCACATTTGGACACATATAGGAATAATACCTTTTTTAGGATCTAATAAAATGACGAGGTCTGTGACAGGTGAATAAAGCAAGTTTGAGGATAACTTATACTAAATGTAACCTTTCAAGGAAAGACTAAACTAAACGTTCGTATTTAAGAATACAGAAGATTAACCTGTGATCGACTGAACAGATACATTTAAGTTATCATGTCAGACACACCAATAATTCATTTTGCCCTCAACTTTAAAACATGACCACCAAAGCAAATGATACAATGACAGATTTTAAGTAATTTTTTCTGGAATATTTTCTTGAGACCTTGCTCTCTGTAATAAAATAATGGCAACATTCGAGTTTAAAATGGCATCCAGCAAGGGTTTAAGAAAAAGCTATGCTCTTTACCTTTTACCACAAATAAATAGACTTAACGACAGATTAGAAAGAACCGAGGTCTTTTCGAAAATTCAGTGAAGTCAATGAGTTCACGGACTGTCTATATGAAAAATAAGTAAATAAAGATACAGATCTAGGCGGACTTCTCGATCGGGATTTATGCTGCACTCAGAAACTACCACTAGCGTTTATCACACACGGAAGACATACTCGCGAAATTAAATGGAGGAACATTATTTTCAGGAACTGACCTAAGTGACGCATCTATTCAAATACTGGTGGAGAAAGAATGTTTTAAGTTGCTCTGTATTAAAACCCATCGTTGCTTGTACAAGTTCGAACATTTATCGTTCGAGCTCAGGGTAGCACCAGCAACATTTTATAATCATTTATTCTGAACAATTTTGACTTCGTGATTGCATATTTGAACGACATAGTGATAAGCAGCTAAAATATATACACACACAACATAAAGTTTTATCAAGAATGCAGCAGTACGGTTTTAATGTAAAACATTTAATGCTTGGGACACATTTTCGACAAAAATTGTAGACAGCTAGACCCTAAACAGGTTACCGCAATGTTTATGCCTTATATACATAACTAACGTTCTCTTTTAAATGATCGTCACATACAAGGACTGGGAGTGGACACATTAAGGCTAAGAAGCATTCGTCAAAATAAAAGAAGTCTTGACGTTGGGCTTGTTACTCACCAACTATCAGCTAATTTGGACATTATAGTTGCCAGTGACCCCAGCTCTTGTGGCATCGGAGCATATAATCCGCACAAAATGCAAGATGGATCTCACAAACCAAATGCCCACGCGTCGAGAACACATTTCCTTCAGAAAATAAGTACTCCCAAATTGAGGAGTTGTTAGGAATTATTTTAGCAGTCACTAATTTTTACGGTAGACACCTTAAATTGCAGACGGACCATTAACCATTATGTCCCATCTTTGGTTCTAAAGATGGCCCGCTTGAGAATACAGCAAATAGATTGCGGAGATGGGGAGCAATCCTCTTAAATGATGACTTTAAAATAAAAGTCTTACCGTCTAAAAACAATGTATCGTCGTGGAAGTTCCAGATGCATCTCTAAACATAGAGGACGTCTTGAGATTACTGTTATCGCTTCACTTTGAATAAGGATACATTTCGAGCAAATAAAAGGACACACTCTAAGCGATGTGTTTAGCAGGCTAATCGAAACCAACATTTGTGAAAATAACAGACTTCAGATATGTTCTCACTATGTGATGAAGTACTGCTATAAAATATGGGAATTCTTATTCTGACAATGCTACACAGGAGAATTCTAAAAGAGTTTCATGCTAGAAATCTAGAGATTATACGAATAAAAACTTTAGGCACAGTTATGTAAACTGCCCGAACATTGATAAGATATTGAAACATCTTTAAAGGCAGTGCCTTAGTAACTAGTGCACCCCAATAAAATATAGTATTTGACCTAAAACATACCGACGATGATCCCTAGTACATGTAGACTTCACAGGCCTGCTAGACGGATTTTACTATCTTATAGCAGTAGATATTCTGTTCGAAACGACTGGACGTTTTAGATGTAGAATCCCCACTACAGAAATTACACTCAATTTTGGAGGCGAATAGTGCGCCGAATTTAGTGAAGTCGAGTTTATAGGGTCCGACAATCGGACACAGTTTACGTCCAGCTAATTTAATGAGTTTTGTGAAGCACTCAATAGTAATAATATCGCGAGATCTCTATATCAATAGGGGTCGAACGGAAAGGCTGAGCGCTACATGGTACGTTGAAAAGGGCCTTAAAGTAAACTACGGACACTTTCCCAGTAAAAAGCACTCAAGAGGTTATTCAGGTATATAAAAGTATGCCCAAAGTCAACCGATAAGACAATCATTATTACTCAAATCAGAGTTAAACTTTGTGAGTAAAATAAGGTCTGTGCTCAACTAGCTTCTTCCCAAACAAACAAAATCCGGACGAACAAACACTGGGCTCTGAATACGCTACCAACCTTCAGAAAAGTTGTATTTTTTATTGCGAATGTTTCGTGATAATACATCTTTCTGGCAAATAAATTCAATTGAGAGTAGGAAATATTATCTATATAATAAGAAGTCACCAGTTTACTCCCAAGATATATTTGAAACACTTCAGAAAATGCCAGTGACCTACGATGCTGAGAACAGTCAGCTTGAAGAGGAAAAAGTCATGGACGTCATCTAATATACTTTTGACATATACATTCCGCAAGAGGCTTCGTAACAATTAGGTTTAAAAAGTTAAATAAAATGATGAACTTTATCATCGTTATTCCAAGAGAAACCCGTATTGACACGTCTGCGGAGTTAATACTTAAGTGAGGGGTTATTGCAATTTACCACCGCACGTATAAACTCTCCTTTCTACAAATAGCAGCAGGTACTTCTATGAGGGAACTAAATATTCTAGTAGACAGTCCTGGTAGTTGAACCGAATTGTTTTGCGGATAAGCGTTTCATTTGTATCCGTTTTTAATTGCTATTCTTTGTTAATATATGTGCTTACCCAATTCTTTCGTATATTTAAGCTGGTCACCAACAAAGTCACAACACATAAAACAATGTCTGAATGATTACTTTGAAAATTTGGTTTGAATTGTAAGCAAGTAAACATATAATATATTTGCATTATTTGAAGGGAAATGAAAGTTTAGAATTCTAGCTCAGACGCGTCCTGAGTAACATAAAAATAAAAATAAGGTACAATTATGAGCTTGGTGCAAAAAGAACATATTATTTTTTAAATTCAGCCGTGAGCAACCGTGCGCAACGCTTGTTGTTTATGCTAGTAGATATATATATATATATATATATATATATATATATATATATATATATATATATATATATATTTAGGAACGTTTACGCATTTAGATAAAATAGTTATCAACGTGCACGTGTTTCGCCGTTCTGCGGCCCACAGTGTGGCTGACTAAGACAGGATTCGAAACCTTTAATCGAGTGGTCTACCCTTGATATGTTTATATATTCGTTCGTACAGGATTGAGTGTATAACTAATTACACGAGCATAATGGAACGCAGCGGCTAGGCGTAAACGGCTGAAATATGTACTATATTTTGTGTAATGTAGTTTTATGCAAAGGGATAAAAAGAGATGGAAGCCCTTCGTAAAATTTTAGATAACTCTAATACGAGTAGAGTTATTTGTCTTGTAAGGCTATAAACTCCGCCACGACTGTATACTTTGCTATTGCTGCTTACTTCTGATCTGCTCAGAGTGAGGAATTGGCAATTAATGGTCTAAGCTCGAGGAGGATATTATAGCTATGTGTGCCCGATCTATACAAAAAAGAACGACGCTGGAATAAAGAGAAATTACAACTGAAGATGCTGACAAATGTTTTGTTACTAGTAGCAGTTAGTGTTGCGGATGGAATCTAAGCTGTCGTCGTTGAGACGTGGATATAACTTCGACGTGTGCGGGAGGGGAGACACACCAAGGAGGATAAAAGTAACGTTCCGTGGTCTGTTATAGAATTGCGTATTGGATGTGAAACCTTTGCGGAATTAATTTCATTTTTCCATAACTATCACACTCATTTGAGGTTCTAAGCGAAGGAGCATTTCCTACAATTGATAGGGACCAATACGCGTAAATGAACAAGCTATGGGAACCGTTAATTACAGAGTTTCTCAGTACTACGTTTGAGAAGATGCATGAGCTGTTACCACCCGTAAGAAAAGTGAACCTTGAGAGATAAAGGGCCGAATTCAACCAGATAGACAAGACCACCTTTTCTGGACAAGTAAGTAAATTATACACCAAGATAGCCTGGTCGGTAGTCTGTGATTATAGCGGTGATGTTAATAGTTTCGTTAGTATATGTGGTGAAAAGTGTAAGGCAATCCTTAACCTTGACGGACAGTTTCCTGATATAAAATGTGAATCTATCCAGTGACCGGAACCGAAGTGAATCTGTTGTGAGTAAGCTTGTATTCGTGCATGGTATACCCGCAGAATGTCCAAGAAAGGATAAGTTGAAAATCGTTCCTGTGTAGGAGAAAGCAGGCGATGGCTGAGACGCAGTGAGGCCCGCTGTGAAAACAATACTGATAAAAAAACTGACTTTGGACACACATGCATGATCAGACGATGATAAGAGTAATTGTAAGGGGCGTTGAGGGCCATTCTTTTTATATTAGAATGCTCGTTTCATTGCATGCGTGGGTGTAATCTTTGCTACCATTTCTTTGACACCTCGAAGCGACGAATTGGACAACTTACTTAATGTTTGTTATTATTGTAATATTGATGATTATTGATTGTTTTCCTTCTATTTTCATAGTTATTTCTGTGTTTCGTGATCTATAATGCAAAATGACAAGGTTTTGGCATAGGGGAAAAGGGCGGTTATGACGAAAGATTTAGGTTCGATTTAGGGGCTAGTATATATTTGGGAAACAGTATCCAAGAAAGTGCAATTATCATTCACACGATTTATTAAAATCAGGTTTGGGGAGAAAATATTGTTAAAATTATTAGTCGGGTTAAACGGCGTGAGCTGAACCCCACAGCTGAGTCAGATTATAATGTAAAAAGGAGTCAGCTCGAAGATTAACACTGTCATAAATGACAAGATATCGTTGAGAAGATAATTTCGTGCGTGAGTGATATTTGACTTAAGTGAAACGAGAATGATTCGCATGACTAGTCTCGACCCGAAGGATCGGGCGAGGTAGCCAACGACCATTGGGATTGCGTGATGACTGAGGCACACATAATTTCGTCCGGCGACTTCGAGTGATTTTTCCGATGTAGATTTAAGAGTCTGAGAGCAGATTTTGAGTTAGATAGCCAGTAAGAGACCAGAAGCTGCGCGCCTATTACCATTTTCCGTATCGAGCGGATTTGCATTTTTAAGACCCCCGAGAGAAAAGTTATTTTCGTGTCGATCATCCACTGAATCGCGAGTTACAACTATACGACACCCTAAAGTTATTATCCGGATGAAAATACACTACTCCCCTCTACGTATAAAACGACTTGAGTTTCTTCAGTTTTAAAGAGAATATATATTATAATCTTAGAAAACAAAACAAGAGTGTTGTAGTTTTTTTTTTAATGAGCCAAACTCTTTTTAATTTCAGCATGTTTCTTATTGTTCATATTTAGCTGTCTTCCCTCACCGGGCTATCCGCCCGTGCAGCCGCGACCCGTGCTTCTTGAATAGAGAAATCACGGTGTAGCCGGGGTGACTGTTCGGCTGATAAAAAAAACGTTTCAACCTTACGCTGCGGAGCCTCTTCCAAAAGATGGAGTTGATCATCTAGGGGTCCCGAGAACGTCCAAAAAGATCGAAGACGCGACATCAACCCGCGAAGACAGAGAATTGTGTGTAAATTGTGTGTAAAATAAAAATTGTGTGTAAAATAAAAAAAACTGTTAGATATTTATAAATAAAACTTGTTGAATAAGTCAGCAACATACATGAATTTATTTCTACCCAATATCGTTAGATCGCAGGATTGTGAATGTTATTCCTTGTTCCATGGGTGGCACTTTTGGAGTCACTCCATATAAATATCATTTAGCCACCTTGGTTATTCAATGAATTTTGTCCTTATTTCAGTCGAAATAATCAATGCAACAACTTGTCCCCTTAATATCCACCCACATCTAGATTTCTTTATAATTAGCTATTCGAAATAAATATCTACAATGCTTCTTTGTAACGGCAAATAAATCCGATATTGTTGAGAGATACGGGACTAAAACGCACGACCTCGGGAGTTTTCTGTTCGACAAAGACGATCGACAATAAGAACACTCTCTTTAATGAAAGAAACCGCTCCCAGCCCTGTTCCGTAAAACAAATTATCAGCCGTCTGCTTGACAGTAGACGAATGTCACTGATGTCAATAACAATAAGAAATGGCCCAAAGGGTACCTCTGTCTGATAAAGAATTTCTTTGCCACAACCACGAAGCTCGCAGTCAATAGCTGATCGATCCGTCTGATAATACGTAACCCGACAAACCTAACAGACATATGCGGGAGATTTCTTGTGTTAGCAGATCGATATTAATCGGGATGAATGAAGTAAGAGATAAAAGCACAACATACTTTTCATGGAGATGTTGTGTGATTCGAAATATTTTACTTTTTTATATTTATTTTCTGTAGAGGGTTACTATACACTTCATAAAAAATAATATAGAAATACAACTAAAACAAATAGAGTGTTTTGCTTGACATGTCTACTCTACGGCATATCAACTATTTTACCTCTTTCAGGATTTTTTTAATTATGTATTTCAGATTCTGCGTCCATCTATTCTCTTTTCGGAATCCTTATTGTTGCTCGAGAAATATTCCCCGATTATTAAGGAAGTGGTAAATCAGTTATCTCAGTTGTGTCGTCAGGATTTTCGACATAGTTGGTAAACAGTTAATTGATTTGTAGCTGCTTCGGATATTTCCATTTTCTGTGTCTTTTTGTATAAACGTGTCCTTCCTTTCGTAATTTATACGGGTACGTCTGTTTTGTGGGTACATCTCAGTCTATGCACTACTCTTTCATGTATGGCCATACGTCTTTTTAGGCTAGTATGCATATATTCAATAGTGGCCTGGCGCTTTCCAGTTTGCCATTTTCCTTAGGATTGTCTTAATTGTTTCTTCATCAATTTATGTTTCTGCTTCTACTTAAATATCCTGAAGTTCTTTTATATTTAACATCCGTTTGAAGTTTCTCTTTTGGTCTTGTGGCTTTCCCTATATCTTGCCCCAGAAGTGTTTTATTTTTTTAGGGTTATCTTTTTTTTTTCCTTGTTCTTAATCAGTTTACGTTTTTATAAAACTGAGTTTCATTGTTTTCGAATGTCCTGTTTTGTTTGTACTGTTCCGATTTGTATCCATATCGTCCTTATCTCCACTCTTTTGCTGTTGTATTGTTTTAGTTCTTCATGTTTCTCATTTAGTATTTTATTATGATCCAGATCTTCCCTATTCCATCGTTGTTTGTTATCTTATTTACGGTTTTAGGTCGTTTTCGAAGTTTGGTGATCTAGGTTTCTTGTCTAATTTTCCATCCAGTTGGTCTATTATTTTAGTCATTTTTTTCTATTTTTACTTTCATACTTACTGATTTAGTACCTACATATATAAAGTCGTTTAGGTCTGTGATAGTATCTGTTGAGATGTATGGTAGGAGTCTGTAACATTTTCTTTTTTCTAATTTTAATTCATTCTAATCGTTATCTTTTGAGAATTGGAAGTTTGTTTTGTCGTTCATCTGTCGTTTAAGGTCAATTTTTCTACTTCTGTTGTTTCTTCTACAGTGATCTCTGTGCGAGGGTAACCTTGTCGATCCTGATACTAACACCATTCTTCTGAATTTAGTGTGAGATAGGTGTTCATAGTTTTATGTGTTGTTGCTACACTTATTTTACCTGTCAGAGGGATAGTGTTTATCTCTCATTTTTATGAGAAACTAGGTGTAATACTACACGCATAAAACTATACAGTTAAAACTAAAATGGCGATTATATATATATATATATATATATATATATATATATATATATATATATATATATCAAGTATGTATATATATATATATATATATATATATATATCATGTATAAATATATATATATATATTTCGTATATACTATATATATTAAGTATAAATATATATATGAATAATAATAATAATAATAATAATAATAATAATGTTATAAACAGCGAAAGTGTTAAGGAACAGCTTGAATGTCTAAAGTCAAGAGAATTAACTTTATGTTAAAAAAAAGAAAACTTCAACTAAAAACATTCACATGTTGAGACGACTATGAAATAATAATAATGATAATAATGACATTTTACATGCTCTATAAAAAAATCAATACCAATAATCGTAGTAGCACTAGGAAAAAACATGAAGAAAAGACTGGGAGAAATTTAAATAAAATGGACCATTGAAACAATACAAAAGAAGGCAATGAGCAAAACAGCTGCAATCTTAAGGAAAATCCTTGAATGCGTAAACTAACCCTCATAAGCTACAAAGGGTAACCGATCACACGGAATCTACAACAGGAAGAAAACAAAACCACACGAAGAACATTACATCACGGACCAAGGAACAGAAACTTCAAGAAACATCATTTCATACCCCCTCTAATAAATTACACTGGCCTCAGCTAACACCACACGAAAATGAACCAATGGACAGAAATTAGAAGAACCACCATAAGATCTCCCCATCACCCCCCCCCAAAAAAAAAAGAAAATGGTGCAGGCCTAGGCTGACACCAGACAAAATATTTGTAGAGGGTCAAGTGGGATGAGAAGACCGAGGAGGGACACCACAAACGAGACTTCCACTGGAAGAGTACGGAGAATGCTGGGACCTTGGAGAGGCTAATGCTACCCAAATCGCAGAGAAGACCTATGGTCCTTACCAGTGAGAAATCAATGGTAAACGGCTGTTGCGATACCGCAAGGTTATTTGCGATGGATATCGAAAAGAGGTGACAAATACTGGAAATCTGGGGAGGCTTGTTGTCACTCATACTCCAGGAAATACCACTGCTTTTTGTCGGTGAGCAATCACTAATTATTATAAGTGTGAGAACTCTTAGTGAGTACAAATAATAATAAAAATAATAGTAATAATGCTATCATGGTGAGATCTGTGATTTGTCATGTTTTTTTCTTCTTGTTGAAATAACATCACGCCCGGTCCAATCCTTTTTATAAGTTTGTTCTTCTTATTACTTTGACCCAGATCATGTTATGATTTTTGTTGACCACTACCATATTCGGTTTTAGTTTGTGTCATTTTTATGCGAGTCAACGCGCAAATGTTTGCATAGTTCCCAGTGCACTGCCTATCCAACGCAGCGGTATTATTTTTTTCTTGCTCACTAGTAGTTATCACCCAAGTCATCATCAGCGATTGCTCACCGACAAAAACAAATTGTGTTCCCTGGAGTCTGAGTGATAACATGTATCCCTATATTTCCAGTACTCTCCAATTATTTTCGATCAATTCCGCAGATTACCTTGCGGTATCGCAACAACCGCCTAGCATTAGTATCGCTCTGGTAACGACCATTGATCTCCCCTGGGATTTGGGTGTCAATAAGAGCTACCAAGGTCCTAGCACTCTCCGCAGTCTTCCAGTGGAGGTATTGTTAGGGCTGGCCCTCGTCGGTCTTTCCATCCGCCTTGACCCTCCAGGACTATTTTGTGTGGTGTCAGCCGAGGCCTATGCCATTTGGGGTTCAGCTTCTTCTTCTTCTTCTTCTTCTTCTTCTTCTTTTCTTATTCTTATTCTTCTTCTTCTTATTATTATTATTATTATTATTCGATTCAAAATTCATAGACAGTATTTATGTGTAATTTCCACTAAAATTTATATTAGAATGTCTTTCATGTTCTAACACCATTGTTCGAATCGCATCCTTGACCCCCAATGTCACCATTTACGCATTTATAAAATATAAAACGCGCAACAAACAAAGCAAATTGCTTTTAATAATATCATGAAAATCCAACGAAAAGCTAATTTTATTTTTTTGGAGTTTACTTGCGCTCGCTATTGTCGACAAATTTGGTATGAATTCATGTGCATTCACCGAACTGCTCAGCTATCCACAACGGACCAGTGAACTCCTTTTTATTTCATTCATAAACACGTCATACGTCGTAATGAACGGTTCGTTTAGAACCTTCGCCTGACAAGGCGCGGAACGATTCTATTCGACATTATTCTTGACACGCGTAACAAAAGTAGACAACATGTTTAAACAATGGGCAATCAAACGAGACAGCACTGTCCTATTTTTTCATTGTTTGAAGTGCTCTGTGAAAGTTAAGGGTTTTCTTTCCCTTTTAATTTGCTTGTATTGTAGTAACCTAATTAATGAGCCATTACAAAATACAATGTGATGTGAATCTTCTTTATCCTTTTGTTGTCAGAAGAGGGTGGCTCATCTGACAAACACTGTGCTCTATTTAAATCAAAATCCAACCTACGTTTTCTTATTTAATAGTACGCATTCTGGAGTTGGTCGGAAATGGACGAGGATGTGTTGTACACTTGATGTAACAAGATATAATATGGAATATATATGTTACGGAAAAATAATCGTCAAATTCCCACTTCGAAGATTCCTCGCTTTCAGAAGAGAGTTTTTAATTATTTGGAAAATAATAAGGTAACGCAAAATATAGGTTATCGATATAAATGTATCGGGTAAGATTTTGGTTGCATCTGCAATTCAAAACAGGCTTGTTTTGACAGTTCATGATTTTTGTTCGTAAATTTGTAAAATTAAATTTTGTGCCTTGTTGTTTAGAGAGAATTGTGAAGATAAAACATATTTTGATACGATGAGCTGATCGGAAATCGGTTTCGAACAGCGGGGAAATGTTGGCTTGCCTTTCAAGTAGGGTTCTAGTAGATATATATATATATATATATATATATATATATATATATATATATATAAAGAGTTAGCGTAGATTAGAAGATTGTGTGCTAATTTGCGGGACACAAAAACAACTTTCTCGATGTTAAGTGGTCAACCACCGAACGATTCCATTTAATTTAATTTCTAGTCTTTTTTTTTTAGAGTAACCCCATTTTATTTTGCTTAAGTCAGACTAGTTTAGATGTCCATGTCGGTTGTACAGTCTTCTTCTTCTTTCGTGTGAATCAGATGATCCTGGTGTTGGCATTAGTTTCCTCGATGTTTTTCTAGTTAAAATTCTTTCTGGAAATACATCGGGTACTTACGGGAAGGACCACGAGACGTTTGCCAACATCTCTAACTGGAAGTGCTACTATGGAACCGATTGGATTCGAACTTGGAACGCCCATGTCTTCAGTCCGTGTCGATATCCACTTAACCACCGTCACTTCCCAAGGGTGTTCAGTAATTATGTAACACTGCACATGCACAAACAAAAAGCCTACGAAACAATTAGCAAATCGGTGGACAGAGGCGAACACAACACCTTCAACAACGTTCCGCAGGAGTATTTATAAAAGCCAAGAAAATCGCATCGAAAAATAACATTGAAATCACAAAACCTCCGATGCATCAGTAATCCAGGAGAACGCATCATTCCCCACTAACAGATACGCCCATGTTGGAGGCTATGTTGCATCAGCACTGTCAACATCAACCAGGTTTGACGAGCGCTATCGTCGTCACGCGCGCGAACCGCTTAAAACAGAGTGATACAGCGAAATTGCAACACTCAGCACCCGCGACTTGATTAATAAATCTAGCAGAACAGCTAAACTATGACTGATAAACTCACACATACATTTCGCTGCCCAACAAACATTTGCTTACATTAAGCAAGCATGAGAGACATTTCTCACACACAAAACCCCTCATACTAACGCAACGCAACTTGTAAACACATGAACATCGTTTATTATTTTACTAAATAAATATTGTTACGTCTTAACTACTGTTTAGTCATGTGTATTTGAAACCTTTTTAGTCTATGTTTGCTTTCGTGTATTTTACAAGTTGATGCATGAACTAATAGAGAATGTAATTAAAGTTAAACACGATGAAAAATAAAATCTTACAATCTTTTTCGGAGTAAAACAAAAATACGTGGACACTGCTCAGATGCATTTATGCCAAATAAAGAATCATAAAAGAGAAATGAAATACAAGCCTATCGAATCTTATTCGTGTGAGATCGATAAACTATTACAAAATGTTATCATCGTGATTCCAAGACTACATAATTACATCAGTCGCATACAAGTTCCATGGTATCGTTTTAAATCGATAACGTCCAATTAAAATCTGATTGGAAATGATTACAATCTTTATATATATATTTTTACTGTTCGTGAATTTTGCTTTCAATAGGAAACATTCCTCGCAGAAGTTGAAACTTTAAACGGTCTTCTAAAGAAACTGTATGATGTATTTGTTATGTATATCACCATAACGGAGCTGGGATATTGTCGCGTGTGTCTTTAATGATCCAGGGATAACGCATTTTCTAATGATAGTTTTTTGGGGAAGCTGATGGATCTCGATGGTACTTCTGGCGAGACCATCCACTGACTGGAGCATGTCTATTTCTGTAACTAAGTTGTAATTCAAGCAGAACAGTCAACACAGGGGGACTAAGAACCATCACTTTTGCATTTAATATCTTAGAGTTTATTTTGGCAGGGTCTTCCACACAAAGTGTCCACACACCGTGCATCTCCCTTTTGATATCTACGACTGTATCAGGTTTGACCATTTACACAGAGGGTTCGCCACCTATCTATTTGGGTTTCACAGTACGAGCTAACTTCACCGTACATATAATGATGATGATGATGATGATGATGATGATGATGATGATGATGATGATGATGATGATGATGATGATGAAATATTTCAATCAACATAACATTTAGACATCTAAAAGCTATTGATATCCATCTAAGAGTTATTCGTGGCTACTCAGTCCTCACCTGAAGTAAAAACGCCGCCGCCCCACTGGAGCGTACATTAGGTTGTAACTTGATGGAAACGTCTATGTGTTTTGTAACATCAATTGATATTCCAACTACCGATTCTAGTACGATACTTTAGTATGGTCTTTAATGTTTTTGGCATTGTTGACAATAGACATGTTGATGATCGTTCTATCACCGAGATGTGTAGTTAAACGTTCGTTTTGTTGATATTGACATTATATTATTATTATTGTTTTACTGGCGAATCTGCGGTAGAGTAAACAAAGAAAAAAGGGGTGAATAAAATAAATAGACAAAAAATAACTGCTACCAAATTACAGGGAAATTAACTCTTCTACTTACATGTATAATGTTCACGTTTGTTTACTGTTTGTAAGATATAATATCTAGAGTTTTGTCATCGTCCCTACTACTTAGCCAACTACGTGTGCTTTCCAATACGGCTTCAATTCTTATAAGGACTTGGTCGCGAATTTAAGGCTAAAAATAGTAAAATAACATTTTAAAAGGGAGGTTGTAGAACCTTAATCTAAGTCCGAGGGTGGTTGCACATCGGATTAGAGTACGCTTTTTTATTGTTATATTTTAAGCAACTAAGTCCCCAAAACATTGACAACCATGTTGGAGGCCACGCGAGCTTAGTCAAGGAAAAGTGACGCAAACAAATGTATAGATAAAAAATATTACAATCAGTAAACACACGCGAAGAGTATACAGGTAAGTAGAAAAGTTCAGTTTTTGCGATTGGTAACAGTTATTTGTTGTCATTTTGTTTTCTTCATCTATTTGTACTTGTTAACTAGACTACACCATTGCCGTTTGTTTTTAATGTTGCATATTTTTCGCTGCAACCCTGTCATCTTACAAAGAATCGTGGCAGCAAGTGATTTCAACCGAAAATCTTTCCTTCATTCCTTAGTTGTGTTAATAATTCCCCCGGTCTTCGCATTCTAATTTGATGGAAACTTCTGCGTATTTAAAAATGGCAAATGTATTCCAGCTGAAGATTATAATGTTTTTCTATTGTTTTTTGTTTTGTTGACAGTAAACCTGTTGACGGTCGCTTCTTCCTCAACCGGTTGAATCAACTGTTTCATCAAATAATGTCATTGTTTTATTTTCTGCTGCCACCACGTAACTGAACAAGCCGCGCATGCGTGGCCCCCCTCTGTATGTGACCCGATGTGGCGAGTGTAGAATGCAATAAATTTTGGCAATTTGGGGCATTTTGGGGCATTTTTGACCCCCTGGGGTCGAGAACCAGAATTTTTCTGAGGTCAAGGATGCTCATTTTATATCCAGAACAATTGCCTCTACATTTTGGCCAAGTTTCAGAGAAATTGAATCCATGGATGAAAAGTTATGGGGTAGAAAATGTAATTTTTTACCATTTCGGGGCCTTTTGACCCCCTGGGGGATAACCAGATTTTGTTTTTAAATCGGAGAATGTCACTTTCTAACCTGACAAAAGTTACAACTTCATGCAAAATTTCAGAGCTCTTTACTAACAATAACGCACATCCTCCTGAAGACGGTCGCGAAGACCGAAATCGCTAGAGAAATGGCCCAAGATACAACATTAGGCACCATAATCCACCAATTTACACCGGGAACCCGACGTATCGCTCGCCGAGAAATTAACCAGAAATATCGCAAAGAAAGAAAACTCCGTGATCTTCAATGACACATGTATAATAAACCACTTGCTGCCGAAATATATATATATATATATATATATATATATATATATATATATATATATATATATAATAAGAGTTTTTAAAAAGGTTTAAGGCAATGCGAAGGTCCGGGTTGCTGGAAGCTGTGAAGAACAAAAACAGAACAAAACCGAAATAAGTCGGATATAGATCGAAAGGTTTGTTTATTTTTCTAGACAGCAAGGGTGTTAGTTTGTAATGTCCGGATTGTCAAGAATCAATTTGATATTTCGAGAGATTTTTTTTTTTTTCTTCTTCCTCTCCTTGTCAAAAATAAATAAAAGAAAAATTCCGGGTACCGAGAAAATGCCAGGAGCGCTGGGGGGTTAAACCGGAAGTGTTCAGAGTAAAGTATTCAGAGGAAAACTAAATAGATTCATTTTATTTATTTATTTATTTTTTTTTTTTTTAAATATATATATATATATATACACCCATATATATATGTAATTGTCTGTTGTTTCTATTTATTTAATTTTTATTTTTATTTATATGTTTAATATTATTGTTATTTGTTTTTTTTTTTTTTGTTTTTTTTTTTTTTTTCCGTATATAAAACGTAGTTATTACTTATAGTATATATGTTTGTCAACAGGCTGATTCCGGCATTAGATTTTAAATGTGTGTTGATAGCTAATTATTTGTTGTCGGTGCAGTATATTAAAATTTAGTTATGTCTGGTTAAGTTTAATCCTTATTTATTGGTTTTAATTTATCTCTTAAATGCCTATTGTTTTAGTTATGGAAAGTTTGCTGGTTAAGGGGAGACAAATCTCTTATTTTTGGTATTCTGTTATTCTGTTAATTGGCTTTGTATGTTGAATTTATTTAACTAAAGTAATGGTCAATTCTTAGTATAACGGATATGATTTGTGCAAATAGTGTTTATTATGGGGGGGGGGTTATTATCTGGGGATGGGTTCGGGGGGGGGTAGGTTATATGATGAAGGTAGAATTTAATTCATGTCTTTGATTCAAAAATGGGCTAAGTTTGGAAATGAGAATAGCTTCCATCAGTCTTAGGTCGCCTAGGTTCCTGGTCGAGGCTAAAATGGAAACTTTTATGTCTTGTTGTGTGGTATTGCATGAGGAAGTATGTTTGAAGAAGGAAGATATATTTGTATTCATGTGTTCTTTTATACGTTGGTGTAATTGTCTTGTAGTATATCCAATATAGGAGTGGTTACAAATAGTGCATGATATATTGTATACACAGTTAGTGCGGTGGCATAGTCCAGTGGTAGGAATGGGACAATTGGCTAGTGAGCATGGTTCTTGGGTGCGTGTAGTGCGTTTTTTGGAAAGGTGTTGGCGTAAGGTGGTGCCGGTGTGGGTGAGTTGAATGTCTAGTTTTTCTTTATGTATTGCACTGCGGATGGCATTAGTGATTCTGTCGTTAAAGAAAGGTAGTTTTAGGAAGCATGTGTTGGAGAGTGTGTTGTGTCTGCGTGGTCTGGTCTTGCTGAGGTGGGTTATTGTGGAAGTGGGGTAGCCGTTGGTGATTAGGGTTTGATGGAAGTCTTTGGTGTGTTTAATTTTATTGGCAGTAGATGAGCATTTATTTTGTATGCGGGTAATTTCATTACGGGCATAGTCTAGTTTGGCTTTAAGGGGCAGGGCAGATTTAAAATGAACAAATAGGTTTTTACAGGCAGGTTTTCTGTAGAAGTTGGTCTGTATAGAACCGTCTTCTGTGATTTTGAGGTTGAAATCGAGGAGAGATAGTGAGCCGGAGTCGCTAGGGTGTTCAATAGTAAATTTTATATGGGGGTCGGTGTTGTTGAAAGTGTCGAAAATGCTGATAGCTTCTTCACGAGATGAGGTGAGGACAAGAATGTCATCTATGTATCTAGTGAAGAAGATATGTGAGTGGCAGGTGTTGAGGGCTTGTTGCTCGAGTCTGTCCATGTAGGATATGGCTAAGAGGCCAGACAGGCTAGAACCCATGGGAAGACCAGTAATCTGTTTAAATATGTGGTGTTGGAAGGTAAAATATGTATTGTTAATGATAATGTCTAGGAGTTGGTGTATGTCTTCAGGTGTTAACCCGAAGAGTTCTAAGTTATCGGAGGAAGAGATGTGGTCGGAGATGAGGTCAATGGCTGGGTGTGCGGGTATTGATGTGTATAGGGAAACAACATCGAGGCTAAATGTGTATTTGTTAGAGCTTAGCTGTTGTTGTTGGAGTAGGTTTAGTCTGCTAATGACTTGGTCAGAGCTGCTGACATGTGCAGGGAAGGTAGGGAGTAGTGGTTTCAGGAGTCTAGAAAGTAGCCAGGAGATTTTATATAATGGTCCTTCGACGCTGGAGACGATGGGCCTAATTTGAGTGTAATTGCTGGTCTTATGGGTTTTGATAAGGTGGTAGAAGGTAGGGAGCTTGCTATTTTTAGTAGTGAAATTAATTTTGTATTTCTTAGGGAGGTTGCGTTTGGCGCAGATTTTAGACCAGGTATTGTTTATAGTATTTTGGATCTTAATGGCTGATATGTTAGGGGCAGGAGTGTATAATGTGTTATTGTCTAGGTGTTTTAGTGCAAGGGTGTTATAAGAGTCTTGCGAGACGACGCAGAATTCTTTGCCTTTATCGGAGGGTAGGTAGATTAAGTCTTTATCTTTTAGTGTTTTAAGTGTAAGGCGTTGGGATCTGGTGATGTTAGGGGTGATGTGGTGTTGTTCTTGTTGCAGTATGGTAAAGATTCTTTGTTTTAATCTGGTGAGTTTGTGGTCGAGTAGGTGGTTGCTGGGTGGAGGGTGTAGAGGATGGTCTAGTTGGTAAACCGGGAAGGATTCGTTAGGGTTGTTCGTGTTATTGGGGTGGTCAGGGGTATTGGAATTGAATGCCGAGAGCCATTTCAGGTGGTAGGCTGTTCTACAGAATTGGGTTTCTATATTGAATTTTGCATGGTCGTTCAGTTTTTGGGTAGTAATGAATTTGGGGCCAAGGCTGAGTAGATTTGTTTCATCTGTAGAAAGGGAGTTGGTGAGGTCAGTAACTAGGGGGTGGGTAGCTTGAGGAATGTTAAGGTCATGTGTGTGGTCGATATTTGTTCCACTAGGTGTTTGATGTTGAGGGTATTTTAATGAAAGCCAGGTGAATTTCCGTTGGAGTCTATTCTTCTCTAGGTTGAAGCATTGGAGATAGGCGTGGTCGACAGATGTGGATATGGTCTGTGCTGATTGGTCAGTTGATTCGGGGTCAGACGATTTCATCTCTGTGATGTTGCGGATGATTTTGTGTAGCTCGCAATGTAGGAATTTTATGATGTTCCTGATACAGTAGGTGTATAGGAACTTACGGGTTGGATAGAGTCTGGGGAGTTGGAGGCAAGCAGGTAAGTGGATATTCCGTATGGTGTTGGGTATGACATTATGTTTAAGGCATCTCTTAAGGAAAGTGATCTGGCAGCTGAGTCTGGCACGCTTCTCGGAGAGTCGGAATAGTCTTTTAATTAGTGCAAACTGTGTCTGGCCTAGACGTAGGGTTAATAGAAATTGGTAGTTTGCTGTAAGCATTGCTGGGAGTAATAATAAGAGTTTTTAAAAAGGTTTAAGGCAATGCGAAGGTCCGGGTTGCTGGAAGCTGTGAAGAACAAAAACAGAACAAAACCGAAATAAGTCGGATATAGATCGAAAGGTTTGTTTATTTTTCTAGACAGCAAGGGTGTTAGTTTGTAATGTCCGGATTGTCAAGAATCAATTTGATATTTCGAGAGATTTTTTTTTTTTTTCTTCTTCCTCTCCTTGTCAAAAATAAATAAAAGAAAAATCCCGGGTACCGAGAAAATGCCAGGAGCGCTGGGGGGTTAAACCGGAAGTGTTCAGAGTAAAGTATTCAGAGGAAAACTAAATAGATTCATTTTATTTATTTATTTATTTATTTTTTTTTTAAATATATATATATATATATACACCCATATATATATGTAATTGTCTGTTGTTTCTATTTATTTAATTTTTATTTTTATTTATATGTTTAATATTATTCTTATTTGTTTTTTTTTTTTTTTTTTTTTTTTTTTTTTTCCGTATATAAAACGTAGTTATTACTTATAGTATATATGTTTGTCAACAGGCTGATTCCGGCATTAGATTTTAAATGTGTGTTGATAGCTAATTATTTGTTGTCGGTGCAGTATATTAAAATTTAGTTATGTCTGGTTAAGTTTAATCCTTATTTATTGGTTTTAATTTATCTCTTAAATGCCTATTGTTTTAGTTATGGAAAGTTTGCTGGTTAAGGGGAGACAAATCTCTTATTTTTGGTATTCTGTTATTCTGTTAATTGGCTTTGTATGTTGAATTTATTTAACTAAAGTAATGGTCAATTCTTAGTATAACGGATATGATTTGTGCAAATAGTGTTTATTATGGGGGGGGGTTATTATCTGGGGATGGGTTCGGGGGGGGGGGTAGGTTATATGATGAAGGTAGAATTTAATTCATGTCTTTGATTCAAAAATGGGCTAAGTTTGGAAATGAGAATAGCTTCCATCAGTCTTAGGTCGCCTAGGTTCCTGGTCGAGGCTAAAATGGAAACTTTTATGTCTTGTTGTGTGGTATTGCATGAGGAAGTATGTTTGAAGAAGGAAGATATATTTGTATTCATGTGTTCTTTTATACGTTGGTGTAATTGTCTTGTAGTATATCCAATATAGGAGTGGTTACAAATAGTGCATGATATATTGTATACACAGTTAGTGCGGTAGTTTCCATTTTAGCCTCGACCAGGAACCTAGGCGACCTAAGACTGATGGAAGCTATTCTCATTTCCAAACTTAGCCCATTTTTGAATCAAAGACATGAATTAAATTCTACCTTCATCATATAACCTACCCCCCCCCCCGAACCCATCCCCAGATAATAACCCCCCCCATAATAAACACTATTTGCACAAATCATATCCGTTATACTAAGAATTGACCATTACTTTAGTTTAATAAATTCAACATACAAAGCCAATTAACAGAATAACAGAATACCAAAAATAAGAGATTTGTCTCCCCTTAACCAGCAAACTTTCCATAACTAAAACAATAGGCATGTAAGAGATAAATTAAAACCAATAAATAAGGATTAAACTTAACCAGACATAACTAAATTTTAATATACTGCACCGACAACAAATAATTAGCTATCAACACACATTTAAAATCTAATGCCGGAATCAGCCTGTTGACAAACATATATACTATAAGTAATAACTACGTTTTATATACGGAAAAAAAAAAAAAAAAAAAAAAAAAAAACAAAAAAAAAAAAAAAAAAAAAAACAAATAACAATAATATTAAACATATAAATAAAAATAAAAATTAAATAAATAGAAACAACAGACAATTACATATATATATGGGTGTATATATATATATATATATTTAAAAAAAAAAAAAATAAATAAATAAATAAAATGAATCTATTTAGTTTTCCTCTGAATACTTTACTCTGAACACTTCCGGTTTAACCCCCCAGCGCTCCTGGCATTTTCTCGGTACCCGGGATTTTTCTTTTATTTATTTTTGACAAGGAGAGGAAGAAGAAAAAAAAAAAAAAATCTCTCGAAATATCAAATTGATTCTTGACAATCCGGACATTACAAACTAACACCCTTGCTGTCTAGAAAAATAAACAAACCTTTCGATCTATATCCGACTTATTTCGGTTTTGTTCTGTTTTTGTTCTTCACAGCTTCCAGCAACCCGGACCTTCGCATTGCCTTAAACCTTTTTAAAAACTCTTATTATTACTCCCAGCAATGCTTACAGCAAACTACCAATTTCTATATATATATATATATATATATATATATATATATATGACTTCTTTGTAATATAGTAGGAAAAATCCCAGCAGAGTGCTTGATTAATTAAGAGTTAAAGTTAAAAATTTAGAGCATGATATTTATTTATTTATTTTGGTACAGAAAAAATAGTACAACATTCGTACCGTCGGTTTCAAGCACGGAAAGACTTAGCCATCCGGCTCTCTTCAACTTTTGTTGTCATCTGTTTCGGAACGTTGGGACGCGTGTTGTGTATGTTGGTTTGAATTTAAATTTAGTGTGAGGAAACGGTTGAGATTTAAAAAATATATTAAAAAGATAATAAGAATAATATATATATATAAAAAAATAATAAAAAATATGATAAATAAAGTGACAAGAAATAAAAAAAATATAACATAAAAAAATTAAAAATTAAAAAAGTTTCTATATAATTACTGTGAGTCAATTTTAGGAATTTGTATATTTGGCTGTTACTGTTTTGGGGTTTGATGATATGCGTTCTAAAGGGAGAGAGAAAAGGGAAGAGAGAAAAAAATTATTAACGGGAAAACCGTTACTTAATTTCGTGTTTAAATTTTTCTAGACAACCCGAAGGGATTTAAATTAAGAATTCGCTCGGTCTAAGGGAGGTAACTCTGTTAGAATTTTAAATGGTTTGAAGTCGTTTAATTGGGTTTGTTTGTGAGATTAATCTAATGACCGAGAAATAAATTGTGAAATGGTGGTGTTATCCTCATAATGACTGGAGGAATCTTTTTGTGAAAGTTTTTGTTCTTGAAAATTAATGTTGATATGGGTTGATAAGGTGTTTGTTCGTATTTTGTAAATTTATTTATATTAGTAATAGTTGGAAGTAGAGGGGAGAGTATTGATTTACTCCTCTCCAGACGTTAGGCACAAGGCCAGTTTTTATCTTACTCCCACAAGTAAGATGTGACCCAAGGGCGGGTCGGGAAAGTGGGGTTTAAAAATTGCCTGGGCAGCCCCGTCAGTATTCCCCGGTAGAGGCGCCTCAGACAGTAAGCAATAAACTTACTCCTCCTTAAAGAAGGGGGGGCAAGGCCTGGGAAGGTGGACCTCCCAGAACTGCACAGGACAGACCCATTAACCGGCGTAAATGAAGACCCGAAGGCCAAGACAACACCAGTATGGTGTGCAGTATCCACCGGAACAGACACTACACTTTGATCTTAGCCAAAAGGCCAAAAAGAGGGGGGAGTAGCTAGGCTTATGTGAATCGGTCAGTCCAGTTTATGAGTAGTGTTTGTCTAATGTGATTACATCCCTTAAAGATTTCATCGCGGATATTCAAACAGGCTTTATTCAGATCAATGATGGCCTTTAAGATGTGGTATTTTTCAGCGTCACATAGAGGACATCTGTTTAGGGCTGGAGAGAAGGATTGTTTTTTCTCAATTACTTTCCATTTGATGGTGAAGGGTGTATTTTTTTTATTTAAGTTGCCATATTCGTGTCGCGAGGGCCGTATTTGCCTTGTTTTTGTATCTAAATTCAAACAAACATACACAACAGGCTGAGCAAATAACGCATCACAACGAGAGTACCACGTGACTTCACATTTCCGAAACGAATGACAACAGATACTGACGAGAGCCGGTTGGCTAAGTCTTTCCGTGCTTGAAACCGATTGTACGAATGTTGTACTAATTTTTCTGTACCAATATATATATATATATATATATATATATATATATATATATATATATATATGGATCTGTGTGCGTCTGTGTCATACCGATTAGTTAAGTTTACATATTTTATTAGTCGCTGTTAATTATGCATGCACACAGAAATTAATCACTAACAAAACTATAAAATTCATAAAGAGAGCATAAAAGAAATGTTTCCATGAATTATTCATACCATTCAAAAATGTCTGTAGATGCTCCGGGCAATTGTTCTTATCTTGGAAAAAAGATGAAAAGTCATCCTCTTCAAAAACTATTTAAACATGCTACAGGCCATATACAGACGTTGTTGACGAATTGGAATTGCAAAATATGTAAAGCATTGTTACACACACACACACACACACACACACACACACACACATATATATATATATGTTGTCACACGGAATAATCACGTTCACACAGCGGTTCCTGTTATATCATCAAGTTAAGTGACGTTATGCCTGGTCAGTACTAAATGGGTGCCCATTTATGAATACCAGATGCAGTATGTGCTCTTCGCTTATCTCAGCCTTGTTTCAAGTTGTCCTAGATCTGTTTTACCGCTCTATTCTAGCAGTGTCTATTCAGGAGAGATGTTGATGGTTATTGTGCAACCTTTGCTTCACAATTACACGCGCAACAACCCTTACAGGGTGTATCCATTGTCTCTCACGACTGGCCAGAAGCCATGATATAAAACTCAATGTCTATGTATATGTGTGTGTTATATGTGCCTCTTCTCTATAAAAATAAGAGAATCTATATGAACTCTAAAAGCGTATTCTCATGTAACATTTATCGGGGAAGACAATGGAAGTTTTCCCGGGTGGCTAAGTGCATATTAAAGAGGGTTATACGGGAATAACCCACTTGAAACTTCAAATATATCCTATTTTTCTAAATTTAAATCATATTTATGAAATTTGGAAGATGAACAAATTATCTCAGTGCCTTCATAATATTAGGAAGCTATGGGCCGAAACTTCTTTAAATATATCTTATTTTGAGGGAATTTATGATACATGTTTTTAATTGAAGTGGTCTCGACTCATTAGTCTTTATGTGTCGAATATCTACGTGCTCCACCACTACGTGACCCGTGGAGACAGAATTCTTTTAAAGCGTGAAATACATATATCCGATTTTAATAAAAGTGTAACCATAAGTATAAGACAGTACTTCAGAAAGTTTTCAAACATTTAAGATTAGCACGAGTATATTAGGGGGCCAAGCGGGAGGAGATGAAAGTAAAAACAATAAAAATTGATATGGTGTTATAAGCATAGTTAAAAAGCTCATAGTAGTGATCCTAAGCCAATCCCGAACTCGGTCTGATTTTCCTGCTAGTATATATATATATATATATATATATATATATATATATATATATATATATATATATATTTAAAGTAAATATTACTTATTTCTACCTACAGACATCGATGTTTCATGCTTACACAATCTTCAGTGTAGGGATGTTAATTCACGTCGCTCGGAAGGCACGACCCCTGTTTACAGATCGCAACTGATTTACAGTCGAGTGTTTCCCCCCTTGGCCGGCGAGAATTCGGAGTACACTAAGGAGGGATTTAAATCTATAAACGCCAAATCGGCGAGCGCGTATAGGTAACTGTGGAAAGTGATCCAACAACAATAACAAACGGGGTTTTAATCTCGCTTTTAAGCCATAGTATCACTGCACGTTTATAGAATCTATCAGAGTGAACCAATGCTAGTATAGGGGGCTATAATTATATTTTTGAAGTAAATATTAATTATTTTAACCTACATACATCGATGTTTCATGCTTACGCAATATATATATATATATATATATATATATAGAGAGAGAGAGAGAGAGATATATTCATATTTATATTTATATATATATACATATATATATATATATATATACATATATTTATATATATATATATTTATATATATATATATAGATAGATAGATATATTTATCTATTTCTATTTACATTTATTTATATTTTAAATGCACATTTTTAACAACATAAAGTTGTTTTATAGCTCAATATTTCGAGACTAGAGCTATAGTATAAACTATTTTTTTATTTAGTTTTAACCACAACAAAATGTAACAAATAGTAAATCCAACTCTTCTCAGAAAATTGTTTTTATAATTTTCGGCATACAATTGTTTCGACTGATGCACGTCATTATAAAATATTCATCAAATGCTCTTAAAATTCCAGGGAATACGTCCGCTGGAATTTAAAAATATTTCATGAATATTTTATAATTCCTGGTATCAGCTAAAACAATTGTATCATTCTTTTCTAATTCTTCTTTTTAAAAAGAACGTCGGTTTCTAGATCAACATTAAAAAATTCTAACGTTTCAAACTATCAAGAAACACAAGCAAATATACTATCGTAATGTCTTACTAATTCAATTTTCTAATTGATTCGCCATCGATTTAATTTTATTTAGAATATTGTTGTCATAAGTTAAATAACTATCATAATAAAAAAATGTAACGCTTATTATTTCAAGTTCCTAGTTTAATTTATATATATATATATATATATATATATATATATATATATATATATATGAAAAGTCACACATTGGAAACGTTGGCGGAATGGCAATAATAAAGTGATGCACACAGCCATATCAACACTTTCGTCCATGAAATCAAGACGAACTTCAACCTGACTGCGATAAGTTTGTCCCAGTCATGAAGAAAAAGATGAAGAAAAAGAAGAAAAAAAATATTCTTATTCTTTCTGAAGATGCTATTTATTACCGAAAGTATTCAAGTTAAAAAAACAATGTTTTTAAGGTAAATAAATAATTTATTTTAAAAACAAATAATTTGCGTTGTGAAGGTTTTCTAAATATTTTATGAAAAATATTCTCTTTATTATTGCCATTCCGCCAACGTTTCCAATGTGTGACTTTTCAAAATACCTTTCCCACATAACCACGTGATGCACACAGCCATATCAACATTTTCGTCCATGAAATCAAGACGAACTTCAACCTGACTGCGATAAGTTTGTCCGACACAGGAAGAAAACAAATGAAGAAAAAGAAGAAGAAAAATATACTTATTCTTCTGAAGATGGTACATATAAGTACTCAAGTTAAAAAAAAAAGGTTTTTAGGGTAAATAAATAATTTATTTTAAAAACAAATAATTTGCGTTGTGAAGGTTTTCTAAATATTTTATGAAAAATATTCTCTTTATGATATATATAATTTTTCTAAGTCGATATTAAACAATATTTATCTAAAAAGGACGTCGTTTCGAACTTTTAACTCTCATCAGTGTATAAATATATATATGAGAATGCCGTTGGTTGTAGTGGATCACGGCATTGCCTGACAACCTGCATGTGTCAAATTCGAATCCAGTCGATTTTATATAACCATATACACTAATAGATGTTAGAAACCATTACGTGCCCCCTGCTAGAATGTGACAATAGGATCAAACAAAGGTTGTACCATTCTGATTCATACAAATTTGATTTACTTTAGTATATATTTATATATATATATATATATATATATATATATATATATATATATATATATATATATATATATATATATATAAAGAAGAAGTGTGATAAACATGTACGAATGTCCAGATTTATATGAACTTCGATTGTTCAATGCAAGGTATATTCGGTAATAAAATTATAATGAATAATAAACATAATTTTATTACCGAATAATTGTATTACCGAATATACCTTGCATTGAACAATCGAGGTTGATATAAATCTGGACATTCGTACATGTTTATCACTCTACTTTCATCTATCTTTATAATTGCTCTATCTCGTATATTGAGCTTAAACCACTTGACTATAGGTTCTATCTACTAAAAGTTTACTTTTAGTTTCATATTTTATTCAACTTTACTATATATATATATGCATACAATTCAAACGCATAACTACATAATGGCTAAGAATTTGGTAATGTTAATTATTAATGCTAGATAATCGGATAATTATTATGCTAGACACATGTTAATTATTATGCTAGTCACATATTTCTTTAACGTCATCAATTTCTTAACGGTTTAAACAGTCAAACTTTTAAATCTCTCATATGTGTAGAACGCCATCACACTCTCATGTACATTTCAACTTTACAGACGCTTTTTCAAGTTATAAACTACTTGCCGTTATAATTCAAAAATGAGCACAACAGTAAAGTCATAATTTGTAAAGACACTAAAACTAATACCGCCTGAAGATGATTTGACGATTCAAATCGAAAGAATGGAACAAGAAACCCATGGATCATATTTACATCAATTTGACCGAAACATTAGATGGACAATTCGGAAATTGAAAAAATAAAAAAGGCGCATCAAAAAACCCACTCCGTGTTATTTAATAATGTTTGCCTAAATGAAAATATGCTGCCTAAATACACACAATATTTATATATATATATATATATATATATATATATATATATATATATATATATATATATATATATATATATATATATAAATGAAGGAGAGTGGAAAGGAATCAGAGAAAGCAAAAGCCAAATCAAAATTCAATTCAAAAGTTCAAAGCAAGGTATAATCCGCAAAAAGGCAATTTATTCAAGTTAAATTTTCCTTAAGCCAGGCTTTTCAAAGATCAAAATCTTATCATCAGAGGAAGTCGCTGGGATAGATAAGTTGGCAATGGCCAAGATTTAAAATTTGAAAAAATGAAATAAAATAAAAGTTGTAGGGAAGGAAACGTAGGGCAAAACTGTGCCAGGGTGCAAGCAAATGTCCGATTGCCAAAAAGTCCGGTGTCGAAGAGTCCAGCGGAGAGGATACGATGTAGATAGGTAGGTCGTTAGAGGCACGAGAAGTAATGAGAGAAGTTTCAAAGATAAACTCCAAGAAGCCACAACTTCAGGTACGGCGAAAATAGAAAATCCAGGAAGGGTAAAAAGTCCAATAAGAGGTACATTCGATGATGCAGGCAGGCGTCAGAGGAGATTAAGATGTAAAATATTCGCCATTAATTTTTTCCACCTTGGAGACTCCCATTCCGGATATCCTCTCTAGGTCTTGTTTTCCTTTTTCTTTTTCCTTATTCTAATTTTCATTCTTGAGCTCCAATCTTATCGACTTTTCCCTCATTCTATTATTAGTATCTTATTTTTTAATTTTTTAATTTTTTTATTTTATTTTTTTATTCTTTCGGTCAATCCTCAATTTTCCCTGCGAGCTTAAGACTAATCTTATTATCTATTTTTCATTCTTTACTCTTTTATTTTCTTATTTCTACTTTTTATACTATTTTTATCTTTATTTTTTATCTTTACTCTTTTAATTTTTAACTCATTTTCCTAGTCCTAACCTTCATATATATCTTGCCTCATTGTTTATATCTAAGGTCATTTGATTAAACTTCTAAACCCCCGAACTCTGTTCTTATACATATTCTGATATTTTAACCCCTTATCCTAACATTCGTTAACTTACCCCCACTCCTTTCTTCCCCTTTTCTAGTTGAATCCTAATTCGCCTAACTTCCAATTTCAACTTTATGTTTCACCCCCCTACTTTCACACTCTTAGTTTTATCCGCATTCCTTCACCGCATCGCTCCCTTTCTCCTCCCCCCTCTCTTTCCTCGTACCCGTCCCTTTCTCCTCCCACATTCCACTTACCCGTTTCCTCCCTTGCCCATTGGTCGCATATTATACTCTTGTTTTCACTGTCTCTGCTTTTCTTCATTTATAGCCGGCTTTCTCAACTGGGCTGACTTTAAATATTCTCACTGCCCCTTTTTCCACTTTAAAACACTTTCCTTTGTCATCTCTGCCCGGGAAGTTTCTTTAATGGCGAATATTTTACATCTTAATCTCCTCTGACGCGTGCCTGCATCATCGAATGTACCTCTTATTGGACTTTTTACCCTTCCTGGATTTTCTATTTTCGCCGTACCTGAAGTTGTGGTTCTTGGAGTTTATCTTTGAAACTTCTCTCATTACTTCTCGTGCCTCTAACGACCTACCTATCTACATCGTATCCTCTCCGCTGGACTCTTCGACACCGGACTTTTTGGCAATCGGACATTTGCTTGCACCTTGGCACAGTTTTGCCCTACGTTTCCTTCCCTACAACTTTTATTTTATTTCATTTTTTCAAATTTTAAATCTTGGCCATTGCCAACTTATCTATCCCAGCGACTTCCTCTGATGATAAGATTTTGATCTTTGAAAAGCCTGGCTTAAGGAAAATTTAACTTGAATAAATTGCCTTTTTGCGGATTATACCTTGCTTTGAACTTTTGAATTGAATTTTGATTTGGCTTTTGCTTTCTCTGATTCCTTTCCACTCTCCTTCATTTCTACCTGCTCTATCCTGGATATTGAGCTGTATACTCTTCACAATAGGGTTTTACCTTTCCTAAAAGTTCGCTTTTAGTACACCTCTTTATATATATATATATATATATATATATATATATATATATATATATATATATATATATATATAAATATAGTGGGAGATATAGCGAAAAAAGAAATGACAAAAGTAAACGTAAATATTGAATATTAATCGTAATATTGATTATTTAATTTAATTATGACAAAAAACTGCTTGTACGTATTTACTAATACTTTGTTGACTTTTATAGGGTGTAATGCAATATCCTTTATGTAAGCACGCTGGTGAGCATAGCAACACTAGTGTTATGGTTTTCGAACAGGGCACGTCGAGTCGTCAATATCGACGTCACAAATAGTTTATATTTATACACACACAATAAATATTTGAGTTTCAGATATACTTGAAGGATTTATTGTCATGCTTTTCGTAGTAGCCTTTCATGTTTTGCTTTCACAGAAGGTTTTTTATTTTTTGTGGGAGATTTATGCCAAATATTGCCTAGAGTTGTTCGCTAGAGATTATATCTATTCACTGTTTTGGCCACGAAATCATTTTTAATCCCATTTTGATGCAACCGACCTGAAGCGTCTTTAGCAATATAGCAAGACCCTCATCCTTCATAATTATATACTCATTTTTTAAATAATCTTAGCAATTGTGTCCATTGAAAGGCACCTTTCTGCTTAATAGAAGTAATGTTAACCTGAAACACAACAAGCTCCGAACGACTATCACTCGAAATTGCACTGTATACCATAACCTAATAACAATTATGTGTCACTGTTAACTCTTGATTAGAGTTGCTCATGCCCCACAATCCTGCACTATCTAAATATGTAGCAAATCCTGACTAAGTACCGATTGTTACAGTATAAAAACATCTTACAGGTCTCCTAACCATTTTCTAATCCGAGTCTCTTATTCGTTTGATATTGTTTAGACGAAGAATTAGTTCTACTGTGCAGCTTCTCCGTAGTAGTTTTGTTAAGGAAAATACCTAACAGCTCTTATGATACTGGAATAAACAATATTTGCTATGTCAGGAACTTCTCAGCGTCAATTATTCTCAACAATTCTCAAAACAAGACCCGGTATTTTGTCAGAGGGTAATATTAACCTGAGATTTAGACATATACTTGATGTCAGTAGATATAACGAATCTTAATCGAAGTGCACTGCCCATCTAGAATACTATTAAACATACACACACATATGTATATATATATATATATATATATATATATATATATATATATATATATATATATATAATGATAATAGAATTAACGATAAGTGAAGCATCGTAAAGTGATCTATTGCGATAAAGTAAAGCTCAATACGTTGAGTAGAGCTATCAATTTTAAAGAAAGAAAAATGAAGATAAAACATTGCATAAAATTACATAAAATTACATAAAGTTACATAAATTAATACAAATGTTATTACATCGAAAGTTCAGATGCAAGGAGTTACATTAATCTTTAAACCACGGTTTTTCAAAGATAACATTCTATCTTTCTTTAATATATATATATATATATATATATATATATATATATATATATATATATATATAATGATATTGTTCGTTCTTTTTTTTTATTTTTTTTTAATTTTTTTTTTAAGCATTGAATGAAATGTAATAAAATGACGTAAGAAGCCCTTTTAACAATGCGTGAAAGAATTTATTTCTTTTTTTCTCTTTTTCCAATTAATTTCGAAGTTTACAAACTTCATCTTCAGAGATGTATTTTTTTTTTTTTTTTTATAAAATAAACAAACTTTACTTTTGTTTATAAGTAGCGTCGAGATGGTGTGACGCTCTCCACCAAGATGGAATGGGCGGAAGTGAAAAATAATAAGAACGATTATGCCAGGTGCAAGCCGGGAGTTATAATGATATTGTTCGTTCTTTTTTTTTTTTTTAAGCATTGAATGAAATGTAATAAAATGACGTAAGAAGCCCTTTTAACAATGCGTGAAAGAATTTATTTCTTTTTTTCTCTTTTTCCAATTAATTTCGAAGTTTACAAACTTCATCTTCAGAGATGTATTTTTTTTTTTTTTTTTTATAAAATAAACAAACTTTACTTTTGTTTATAAGTAGCGTCGAGATGGTGTGACGCTCTCCACCAAGATGGAATGGGCGGAAGTGAAAAATAATAAGAACGATTATGCCAGGTGCAAGCCGGGAGTTATAATGATATTGTTCGTTCTTTTTTTTTTTTTAAGCATTGAATGAAATGTAATAAAATGACGTAAGAAGCCCTTTTAACAATGCGTGAAAGAATTTATTTCTTTTTTTCTTTCTTGTTAAAAGGGCTTCTTACGTCATTTTATTACATTTCATTCAATGCTAAAAAAAAAAAAAAGAACGAACAATATCATTATAACTCCCGGCTTGCACCTGGCATAATCGTTCTTATTATTTTTCACTTCCGCCCATTCCATCTTGGTGGAGAGCGTCACACCATCTCGACGCTACTTATAAACAAAAGTAAAGTTTGTTTATTTTATAAAAAAAAAAATAAAAAATACATCTCTGAAGATGAAGTTTGTAAACTTCGAAATTAATTGGAAAAAGAAAAAAAGAAATAAATTCTTTCACGCATTGTTAAAAGGGCTTCTTACGTCATTTTATTACATTTCATTCAATGCTTAAAAAAAAAAAAAAAGAACGAACAATATCATTATAACTCCCGGCTTGCACCTGGCATAATCGTTCTTATTATTTTTCACTTCCGCCCATTCCATCTTGGTGGAGAGCGTCACACCATCTCGACGCTACTTATAAACAAAAGTAAAGTTTGTTTATTTTATAAAAAAAAAAAAAAAAATACATCTCTGAAGATGAAGTTTGTAAACTTCGAAATTAATTGGAAAAAGAGAAAAAAAGAAATAAATTCTTTCACGCATTGTTAAAAGGGCTTCTTACGTCATTTTATTACATTTCATTCAATGCTTAAAAAAAAAAAAAGAACGAACAATATCATTATAACTCCCGGCTTGCACCTGGCATAATCGTTCTTATTATTTTTCACTTCCGCCCATTCCATCTTGGTGGAGAGCGTCACACCATCTCGACGCTACTTATAAACAAAAGTAAAGTTTGTTTATTTTATAAAAAAAAAAAAAAAATACATCTCTGAAGATGAAGTTTGTAAACTTCGAAATTAATTGGAAAAAGAAAAAAAGAAATAAATTCTTTCACGCATTGTTAAAAGGGCTTCTTACGTCATTTTATATATATATATATATATATATATATATATATCACTTTGTATAAGAACAACAAGGAAAGCGGTAACTGACACAAATACCTTAGAATACCCATCCTCAGTGTTGTTGAGAACGTCGTCGCCCGTGTCATCTTCAACAGGTTTCATTTGCCGGCAGACCATGTACGCCTCGAGGAACAGTGTGGTTTTAGACAAGGAAAATCAATCATCGACATGATCTTCTAACTATGACAGCCCCAGAAAAATGTTACAAACGGTGACTACAGCTGTGCATCGCCTTCGTCGACCTAAACAAGGCCTTCGTCCTTGTCAACAGAAAGACAAGTTTCACTCTGCTGAAAGGGATTGGATGTATCCCGAGCTCCTGCAAATCATCACGCCGTTTCATGAGGACATACAGGGCACCATTCAGTACGATAGTTCTGCTGTTTTCCTACGCCTTCAAAAAATCAGATGATGCAGTGCACCTTCTAACCAGTAGCAGTGGGGGACTCTACTAACTTGCACGCCTTCGAGCTCGGACCAAATTGCAAAAAGTACTTATATATGAGATGCTTTTCCCTGATCATTCATCAATAAGCATCAACTACGAGTTTGGCATGTCCATCAGCTTAAAAAAGACTAACGTCGTCGGTCAAAATGTAAGCACTACTCTAAACATCACCATTGGAGACTACACTCTCGCGCTGTCGAGGATTTCAAATGCATTGGCTCCAGGATCTCCAGTAATCTCTCCCTGGACGCAAAACTCCACAAAAGCCTCTGCGAGGCGGCAGAAACATGGTTCGCTTTACGAAGAGAGCCTGGAACAATAAAATGCTGACCACCAATACCAAGGCTGTGTAGATAGCACGCTGCTCTACAACAGTGAATCATGGGCTCTCAACCCCGCTAAGAGGACAGAAGTAACACCTTTCACCTGTGCAACTTAAGGAGAATCTTAGGAATCACCTGGTAGGACCATTTATCAAATGAAAGCGCACTTGGTCAGCCGGATATCCCAAGAATGTTCGCTCTTCTCACCCAGCAGCGACTCTGATAGCTTGTCTATACCAGGCAAATAGACGATGTAGTGATCCCAAAATATATACTTTATCTAACGCAAAAAAGATGTCTACGAACGAGGCAGAAGAGCAGGTGGCATGGACCCAACTAGCTAGGTGTACGTGGATGAAGAGCGGCCGCTAGAAAAGAACTGTAAATGCATGCTCCAAGAGGAGTGAGGATCGGAGAGACCAGCAGTGAAGGGAGTGGAGAGAGCAGAGACGGTAGATGGCTGCAACATAGCTCTCGCAACATCTACATCTGAACAACTGCAACAGGGACTGTCGATCCAGAATAAGCTTGCACAGCCAGAGCAGCCGCTGCACTTCGACACCTGACTAATCTGAGCTGCAGAGATTCATTGTCTCGTGGGACAGATGGATATCAACACTATATATATATATATATATATATATATATATATATATATATATATATATATATATATATATGTGTGTATATATATATATATATATATATATATATATATATATATATATATGCGTTTAACATTTAGTGTATATTTCTGTTTCAATATTTATTACACACTGCTTTATACCGTAGGTAGGCTTAGTAATAGTACAGCAATATGCTTGAGACAAGCAAGCTACGCATAGAAAGTTTGTATTTCATTCTTGTAGGGAATTAACAGAATAAAGTCAATTAAAAATGCACTAGTATATACAACTACAAAATCATCAGGTTAGAAGTTAGAATTTGTTTAAGACTAGCATTTATATATATGAGTATAAAGTGTGCGAAATGCGAAAAACGATCGGTAAAAGTTTTGCTTTACGATTGATGCCTTTATTTTACAGGATAAACCACTAACATATCTAAGTATATTTTTATATCATATTATATATATATATATATACACAAATATATATATATACATATATATACAAAGATATGTATATATATACATATACGTCAACATATATATATATATATATATATATATATATATATATATATATATATATATATATATATATATATATGTGTGTGTGTGGGGGTATATTTGTAGTGTTTTCATACAAAACGCAATGAATGCAATTACTTTAAATAAAGAAAGTAAACATAAAAAGACAAACATATAAATTGAAGACTTCAACTAAAAACTTATTTTAATTGAAAAGAAAAAAATAATGCATATATCACATCATGTTAAACATAATTTGAGGGCGGTAGAGTGTTAAAATGAAACACTTTTTCTAGTGAAAGGTTTGACATTTTCTGTACGGTGTTTATCGCTTTCATCATTCGAACTCTTTATCTGTATCACAGTTTCTTTTGTTAATCTGTATTTAGTATTCAAATCAGATATTCGACTATTTTCCTTGATCGTCATTAGATATTCCTCACATAGATTCCCCCGTCTTACTTAATCCTACAACAACTACTTGACTTCAGTTTCTTCATTAATAAAAGACGCATAAGGAAAAGAAAGAAAAAAGAAGTATCGCCATTTTGCAAATATCACACGGCTCGCCGATCCATTACTTTATTGAAGCAAACGCACTACCTGTGGTGAATCATCTACATTTCAGGCTTGGATGTCTATCGTGATAAGATCAACTTCAAAGTTTAAGGCAAAATAAATGATCAATATATCAACGTCTGACTCGAATGTTGCCAAGGTGAAATCAAGGTATGCATTCTGTTCTGACCAGGTCGTCACTGCAGACGACGTTCGACATCACAGTAGAGAACCACCGTCGATTAGGTTAAAAAGAGACTAAAAAAATATGAAAGACATTATTCAAATAATTTATACAATAACATGGGATGAAGCCAGATCATAAAAAGTCTCTGATTGGCCGAGCAGAGTCATTGTTCTACTAGCAGTGAAAAGAACAAATTTAGCCTAAGCCATTTTCTAATTTCACTCAAACGAGCTACAACTTTCCAAAAATAAATAAAACATTTAAAATTTAACTTAGAATATAATAAATAATAATTTCTACTATGAGAAATTTCAAAATAATATTTAACTAAAGAATGTATGTTATATTTTCGTATAGTGGACAAAAACTTGTAAATTTTCGAACTTGATGAATTAATACCATTAATATTTCGTTTTATTTTCATCATATGTTTCTGCTTTGTACGACATCATCTCTCTCTGATTAATATTTTTCTTTTTTCGCTTACTATTTTCTCTTTTAACTGTTGATTAGTAACTGTTTCGCCAGCATTGCCTTTCGGGGTTTACGCTTGCTTATAACTGCAATAGTCCTCTGTCCCACTGTTGTCATACTCTGTCTTAAAAGGCAGGTTACTTCACCGGATGCAAAATAAAAAAATACGCATATGATCCCGACCCAGTTATGCGCCTTACATATATTGCAAATGGCCGCAAGACACTGCGAGTGTTTTGAACTGAGTAAGTGCGAGCATTTATCATTACTGTTATGTTTTGACATCTAAATTAAATTAACACACAGGTTATTGTGCTTTTGTTTGTGAACAAAAACCTTTTATTGTTGTAATATTAGGCATTTAACCCCTTTACACTATGTGGACTGTCCCATGAATAACTATATATTCAGTAGCACTTCACTGAACATTTATATTGGCTTCGGAGTTTAGTACTCCCTCACTATGGTTTATCTATCCTTTATTAGACCCTCTGTGACAATAAGCTTTTACTTCTTCCATTATAATATCGCGTTGTTTTACTTTACTATCTGAATTCCGATTTTTCTAAATTGCCCTTTCAAAGGATACAAAACTCTCGACTCAGCTTCGAAGGTGGCGATAATTATACACCGGAAAATGATTTATTTATTCTAGGTATGTAACTATTAGGAGATAGTAATATATTTTAAATAGTGAACAGTCAAGTAGATACTTGCTTAAATGCAGTGTAAACATCAGTTTTCCCGTGCAGCTTTCCTCGTGGTCAATGTAATGCAATTGCAATGGTAATGAATGGTTTCTAGGAATATGTGTTGAAACTACCCATGATCATGAACATAGAACGTGTCTGTATTTCCCCGATCATCAAATAGCTAGCTTTCGGATCAACCTTCAGATTATGGGGCTTTTGTTTTTAATACATTGTCTCCGACACTTCCCTTTTCTCACTGTTTATCGTCCTATTCGTTTTGTATTGACCTCTGTTATACTATGTTTAATAGTGAGAATTTTCATAGATCCTATCACCTTTATCAACTAACTACTAAATTCCTAGCGAAAATATAGTACTAAAAGTTACCGTTATATTGAAACGCGTATAATTTAGAAAACTAAAAGGGAAAAAACATGTTATTTCACAATATATAATGGATAATTCTTAAAAAGTTCCCAAAATATTTATTAACACATCATTGGGTTATAGTTATATATAAGTAACTTATTATTGTTAGTATGTAATTATATATACAATTAATGTTGTCGTGCAGTAAGATTAGGCCTTTTTCTGTTGACTGATGTGGAACAGATATGCTGCTGTTTCCGGTTCATACTATCAAAGTATGTATAATAGTTACGGCGTTTAACACTCAGACAACTATTGAGCTGATCCTCGATGATTATTATAATACTAATATAATAAAGTTTCAATATTTCGTCGTAAGTAAAATTACTAACATGAAGTGAGTAGGTTTTCTCAGTCATGACGAATTGATCATTTTTTCGTGTGCTTTATGTTCCTGTGGCGACCATTCGTTGAATTGGTTTAATTACCATGTTGTTTGAGATTTTCCAGAACCGCCGTAAGCCTTATTTTCAACCCGGTTAGTAAGTATTCTTCGTGAATTTCTTTTTGGTAGATTGTTTTACGGTATATCAACCCTTTTCTGGGGTATTTAATGCAGACTCTGGTAATTTGATGAAGGTGTGTTATGCTTCAAGTTCTTAACATCTTCAAATGTTTAATCATAGTTTTCGGTTTGGTTGTCTCGTTTCACAGCATATCGACCCTTTCAAGGTAATTTAATGCTGCCTCCGGTCATTTTGGTTAAGGTTTTTATGCTTCAAGTTGTTTATATGTTTAAGTGTTTATTAATGGTGTTTTGTTCGGTGAAAGGAGGGGGGAGAAAGAGTGGAAAAGGGATAAGATGGGAGGAAGATAAATTGTTGTTTTTTGTTTAAGATTTTGCAGGAAAGAATAAAATATCAATGTTTGGTGCATTTTGAATCAGGAAGTCAATAACTTCAGACAGCCTGATTCGGTAGCGCCAGCAGGTTCTATTTCACCCATACATCGGGTCCTTACAAGTAGTACCACTCCGGGATAGAGTAGACCCGGGAGCAATGGCAACTAAGAAGCAACTCGGCACTGGGTGTCTTTAAAGGAAGGGATTTATTTTTACTCATACATGCATCTATTATGAATCAGATTATTTTATTGTTGGCATTGGTTTCCCCGATATCATTCTAGTTATAATTATTTCAAGAAAGGCATCGGGTACTTATAGGGGAGACTACCTGCAGGTTGCGAACAGCCTAAGTGAAAGTGCTTATGCGTCGTTAACCATTAAGCCATTGCCACCTACTCCTTATAATATTTAGTCATTGTTGACCTTTCTTACTCATCAAGGTTATTATTTCAATGACCGTATTTTTTAAAGCAGCGTTGTGGTATATCTTTAATGTATCATGATCGAATGATCTGATAATTTAGCAAAACACCTCTACAGCAATATGACCGTGTTTGAATCCATACATAAACATTGCTAGAATTTGTTTACTCTCCATAACATTCAAATATAGTGGGAATATTCTGTATTAAAATTGTTTATCATAATAGCATACATAAATAAAAAAAAACACTGCAATGCCAATAACAGCAGAATCACTAGGTCCAGTTCCGAAAAAAACTTGAAGAACAACTAGAAAAATTGGAATCAAGAACAGAATTGACACAATACATACATCGGTACTGATGACATCTTCAGATATATTTTAAATGTTTGTTTTTGTTTTACAGCATATTCCTCTTTTTCGGATCATTTAATGCTGAATCCAATCATTCTGGTAATATTTATTTTTGCTTCAAGTTCTTAATCTCTTCAAATAGTTATTCCTGTTTTCTCTTTGTCTGTTATATTTTTCGGCATATCCGCCCATTAGAATTTATCGAATTTACACTTTCTGTTAGATTCTGTTTTAAACACCAGCTGATATTTAAATATTCAAATATTTTGCCTGAATTTACCAGGATAACCCCCCCAAGTATGTTCCTTTGTAATATTTTTGTAGAGTCTGTTCTAGGTCCAAACAACATCGTATAGGTCTGTTGGTATGGTAATGTTCAAACCAACACACACACAGACAACCAGATCAGACTGTCTAATAACAGGTAAGTTGAGATGAAATATATCGTTATAAAAACAACTGTAAAGATAGATAACATATATCATGATGAACCATAACACTGAGACTGGCTACGTAGATATAAAATATGTAAGTCTGTCTGCGTACATATAGACAATACGATTATGTGACAGAAACACCCTTCTTGAATCGTCTGATACAACAAAGCATTGTCTTGAAGGTATTTGAGGATTGAGATACATTGACAGGTAAGGCCTTGAGCGTACTGGAATCTTGACGAGATTTATTGACTGTCACTCAATTCCAGAGAAAGTCATTGTTCATTGTCACCGGGAACTCAATGACGAACGGCTTGTACGAAAACTGAAACGTTAGTTAAAATCGTCATTCAAATAAGTATTAGAAGTCTGATGAGACTTGTTTGTTTGTAATCATCACCTGTTTTTACTTGTGAGCGATCACCGTGAATAACTAGTGTAAAAACTTAGTAATTAAGAAATGATGAGCCTTTTAGAGGAGAACTTTTCGCCATTCAAATTCTAGAGAAGGCCAACGGTTGTTTGTAGCGATACATCAATGGGAAAATGCTGTAGTGAAAAATGATGTGCAACAGTTATCGAAAGAGATGAACACTCCTTGGAATCTGGTGAAACCTGTAGTCACATAGACTCCTAACCGTAGAACACCACATGTGCACCAACGTGTGAGAACTACTCGTGGCAAAAAAATAATAATCTATCTATAATTACAGCAACGCCCTTCTATTCTTCTTAATCATTTCAACAACCATCGAGTGTTAACGACGCATAAGCTTACTATCTTTCGATAAGGAAGGTATATAATTTCGTTTTTGAAATTATTTCCAGAAATGTTTAAGCTTTGATAATGTTGTTAAAAAGTATCTTACGTGTCATTCAACTCAGAAATTACACCGGAAACGGAACTGAAACCAGATCAATAATCGTATGTATATATGAAACGCAACAGCAAACTAAGAAACACACCTATTAAATTCTTTATTACGATTCAAATATAAGGCGGAAATAAATTATTTATTTAAATTTGTTTTATTATCATGGAATATTTTTATTTTGAAAAACAAATTGTACACACATTCAGAAATACATTTGCATTAGATGTTCATAGTATAGCGTCTCTCTTTGTGTAATTTTATATCTCCCCCTCTCTCTCTCTATTTAATTCTATCTCGTTTTCATCACACACTTATGTGAGCACTTGTGAAAACGTAAACAACATATAGTATACCTCTTCACTTGTCTTTTTTTAGTTCTTCCTTCCTTCTTTCATTCCTTATTTGCTAATTTATCTTCCTTATTTCTTGCATTCTTTTCTATCGTGTTCATTTATCTCAGACTTTTCATTATCTTTCACAGTGTCTGTTCTATCTTTAAACATTCTCTCGACATTTATATTTCGTCATCTTTATCTATCGCATTTTAACGTCTATCTCTCTCAGTTTATCTACATGCCGCAATATTTTCTCTATCGCAAGATTATATCTCCTATATTCCTGCACTCTATCTCTCTATATATCCCAGTGTTTCTTTAATCTTTCTTCACTCCCCCTCCCTCATATTATATCTATGAACTATCACAACGTTTTATTCATTTCCTTTTTTCTCTTCCTATTTCCCGGTCTCTCCCTCTCTTTATCTTCATCTATCTGTTTACCGCAGTCTTCTTTCTCTCGCCTTTCAACGTTATATACCTCTCGGTCTATTGATATTACACATGCACGCACACAATATTAATTTATATAGAGACTAAGTTACTTTGTATGATTTTCATTATTCGGATTACTGTTTTTATCTTGAGTATTATTTTACGAACATTTCGGCTGATGTAACCTTTGACCTTCTTCGGGTGTATCTTGTTGAACTCGGGAATCCTTCGGTCTAACTCGAGGATCTTCACGTTATTTTGAACGGAACCCTTTATTTAATCCACGGGGTTAGATTGCTCTACATTCCATTAGCCATCATCTGGTTGAAGGCTTCGATAATTCGCCGTCCCAGAAGATTGAACCTTCACATCTCAGACGACTGCATCCAGAATTGAATTTTACTTAGGACTTCATCCGTTACGCCACGGGTCCTTGAAACAGGCTCGACAGAAATATTCATGAGTTCGACAAGATACCCATGAAAAAGGTCGGAGGTTTCATCGGCTTAAAGGTTGTGTGAATAACACTCAAGATGAGAGCAGTAGTCCAAAAACAGAGTTAGCTATACAGTAATGATGATAATAATGATGCCGTTTCTGTTTATGGTGCAATACAAACATCTATTTACTACCTTAATATTCTAGATCATCCATCTCGGTCTTTGTACTTATCTAAGGCCCTCTGTTCTATTTTCTAACCATAGCCATTGCGTCATACATCAAACATCCGTAATCTATCTATATAACTATCTATTTAAAACATATACGTAATATATTGATCGATTTCTGAACAGCATCAGTGTATTGCTCTTACTCTAACACAAGTGAGTAACGCATACGTTCTCATAAATATACCAATCTAGAACATACTCTTCATACATTCATTTTTCATTTATATTATCCTTGTTCTCTCACTATCAAAAATAACTAGCTTCTCTTGTATGCCACTTTAAATATTTATCCGTCTCAGTATGCTAAAGCTATATATATATATATATATATATATATATATATATATATAAATATATACATATACATATATATATATATATATATATATATATATATACATCCGCGTTTGTGTTTTAAGGATCATTATCGATGCATGAAGCATAAAAACGATGCTATGTTAGTAATTATTAATTTGTATTTTGACATTTCGAGCAGTCCCACGCACTTTATCAAAAATGATAATTACAAGAACAACAAAATCGTTTTTATGCTTCATACATCATTAACACATTTTACTGGAAACATAGGTGCAATAATAAACCTATTTATATATATATATATATATATATATATATATATATATATATATATATATATATATATTAGAGTATTGAATTAAATTAAAGATAATCGAATTATCGTTTAATAATAATCTATCGTGATAATATAAAGCTCAATATATTGACTAGAGCAATTAATTCTGGAGATGAAAGATGAGAATAAAAAATTGCAAAGATACAATATTTATCAGAACATAAAATGTTCAGAGCAAGTCTATGAGACTCCTTGCTTTGAACTCCTGATGTTTTAATAAATATTGTGTCTTTGCAAATTTGTATTCTCACATTTCATCTCTAGAATATATATATATATATATATATATATATATTACTTATCCATAGGTACGCGTTTCGTTGTCTCTGCGACTTACCCCTGTTATTAGACGTAGCGATGTAAGTAGTCAATAATGCATGCATGCTTTGGTTGAAATAAAATGTGTTCTTAGGCTAAAATATGTTGATTTGTTTCACCCTTCTTTTCTCTCCCTTTCTCTCTCTGTTTTGCTATTTCTGTATTTCTCTCTTTTATCGGTATCTCTTTCTCCATATATATATATATATATATATATATATATATATATATATATATATATATATTTAATGCAACTTTAATTCCTAGCTACCATATCGCAGAATGTGTTCTTTGGGTGTAGTGTTTAGATAGCATTTTATTATTATTATTATTATTATTATTATTATTATTATTATTATTATTATTATTATTATTACTAGTATTACTATTGTTATAAAGAATTTTATTTGATATGCAAATTACCATATCGCACGGTAGTCTTAAGGGTAGTATATTATTATTATTATAATTTTGATTATTATTATTATTATTATTTATGTATGTATATATAAGTAACATTTTAAGCTGAATCATTTCGACACTTGATTGGGGAAATGGCAGTTTGATTTGTACCATTGGAGAGCCATGCATATAACTGTCCTGTTTCTAAATTTCCGAAACAGTTACATGGTAAACAGCTGATGATCCCCGTGTTAATATTAGATGCTTACGTTAAGGTCTCTTGTTTTTGTTTCACTGTTAGATCCCCCTTTTTATTTTATTTACTTACTATTATATATTTTATTTATTTATGAATTTTCCAACGAATGTTAAGTCTGCAATATTTTGGATTTAGTTAGTTTCTGTGGGAATTTAAACTGCATTTTCCTTTTTTTATTGTCTTTTTGTTTAAAATAACTCAAAGCTTCTTTAGACTATATATATATATATATATATATATATATATATATATATATATTTGTTTATTTTCTGAAAAGTATGGCCCTCTTTAGTGATGTTAAGTATGGTGTTGGTAGTTTTCGTTCAACTTCTTTGTCTTTTAATTGTTGTAACTGAGCGAATGTGTCGTGTTGTGATGATTCAAGAAAGTGTAAAGCCACTGCATTTGCCAGTTCGAAGGCGTTTGACAAAGTGTAGCATTCTGCTGTTGTCTACACACACTTCAGAATTATGGTATTTGTGCTGAGCATCTTGACATTATTAGTTCTTTTCTTTCTGATCGAAGCTTGCGAGTAATTTAGGCGGTATCATTTTATTCTCATGTCTTATCAAGGCTGGTTTTCCGCAGGGCTCAATTCGAGATCCAACACTGTGTCAATGATCTTACAGAGAATATTATTCATGAAATTAACATTACTGCTGATGATACCACTCTTGATTCTAGTGTTAATTATCGCCCATCTCCCAAGCATAAAACAGAAATAATAAAAACAAGCAACTTACATTGAATCCAGTCACCACGAGAAAAACATGGATTGTTCGATCATATTCAGGCAGACATCTTTAAGAAAACAATGTTTTCCTCGTGGGAACTGGATTCAATGTCAATTGCTTGTTTCTTATTTTTTTCTGTGTGCATCCTTACAATATGCTTTTTCTGGAAGCAGATCCATAGATTGCTGAAGATACGCATAGATTAAAATTCCTGAATGTGCATATTAATTGGTGGTTGTTTATCTATGTGCGAAACGGAACGTCAAAATGCACTGGAGTTTTTGGATTTAAAAGCCAAACAGATTAATAAACACTTAGTCACTGCAATTTAGCGTAATCTTGCTTATTTATGTATGCTCTGTTGTTAAATGTGAAAAATCATTGAACTTTTACGGTAAATAGTTTGGACTATCTATTCAAAAATATAGGCCAAACTATATATTTTGCAGACCAATATATATATATATATATATATATATATAGAGAGAGAGAGAGAGAGAGAGAGAGAGAGAGAAAGAAAGAGAGAGAAAGAGTATAACATACTTCACATATACAACAATTATTGGATACATATGCGCATACATGTTTCAGCTGCGATTACTTGCGATAGAGCTTCCTATAGCCACGTCAACATTTATACTATTATACAGCTCTACTTGTTATTGCACACTATTGTATAAACACTGGAGTTTCCTGAGATTAACATATAGAAAACACCCACATAATTTCTCTCTCTCTCTCTCTCTCCTCTCTCTCTCTCTCTCTCTCTCTATATATATATATATATATTAGTTACTTCTGTGTGATGGTAAGCTATTCATATGTTTATCACAGAGCGCGTTCTATCTCTCTTCCTCTCTTTCTCTCCTTCAATATATATATATATATATATATATATATATATATATACGTATACATGCTGCCAATCACTCTACTTCGGATGATGATTAAGATGATAAGAAAATGCGAGTAAAATAACTACAAAACACTGAGATATTTAAAAATCATGCACAATAACAGCAGGTAATAAAATGCGAAAATAAAACGTCTTTGGGAAAGATAAAAGAAAAACAGACTAAAATGGGAATGAGGAAATGCTTACCAAGAAAAAATAGTTTTTCTATAGATTCTTGTTTTGTTGTTTTTATCTTTTATCATTAAACTCCTGGTAAAAAAAAGAAAAGGCTACTACTACCACCACTACTACTAATACTACTATACATAATAATAATAATAATAATAATAATAATAATAATAATAATAATAATAATAATAATAATAATAATAATAATAATAATAATAATAATAATAATAATAGTTATGCGAATAATGAGAAATAACAATAATACAAATAATGATAATGTCCATCACGCGTACGATCCTAATGTGGCAATCAGAGCAACATCAGGTAAAAAAGGAGAAACACAGATATAAACACAAAACCGATACATATAGGATTAGCAGCAGATCTAACCTAATTCAGTCACAAAGATACCCGGTTATCTTTTTTTGAAAACACTCTTTATTGTTTTATGCAGAAACATGTATATATATATATATATATATATATATATATATATATATATATATATATATATATATATATATGGCAGGGTATATAAATGCTTGAAGCATTGTGCCATTTAATAATCGATATCACGAGTCAAATTCTGTTGATACATTGACGTTGTGTTTTAGTACAAGGGGTTGACAAAAATGTGTGTATACAGCTGAATAATAAAATAGCTGACACTCTTCGAGAATCAAGTTTTCTGGACCAATGCACACAATTTAGAATATATATTCATATATATTTATATATAGTTTTAAATATAAGCGGAATTTTGTTAATCTCCGTAAGTGTGGTCTCGAGAGCTCTTTCCTCCAACATCTCATCAGGAGAAATCGTTGGAATGAAAAAGGAGTAAATAAATTAATAGTGAAGAAAAAAGAAGAAAAAAAGTAAGTATGGGGAATTTACTGCCGGTTAAAATATACGTTTAAAAGATTTAATTCAATTCAACGAATAAAAACGACTATTTATATATATATATATATATATATATATATATATATATATATATATATATATATATATATATGTATATATATATATATAGAGAGAGAGATGAATAATTAAAATATTATTTTTCAAACTATGCGCTGCTTCGCACACACTCTTGTTACAAAAATTACATCGACCACATAACAAAGCATACGTGTTTTATACTTTTAACAAGAGAAACATTTTTTATAAGAACATGTTGCTTGTAAAAAAGAAACAAAGAGAAAAATAAAATGTCTTTAACCTCCTAAAATATATATTATATTAGCTGAAATTTGTTGTTTTAAATAAAAAAAAATTAAAATTATGATATATCTTGCATTGATTTTGTATGTCGATAATGGTTACTTTCCATCGGAATATTCGGTTTCACGTATACATTGGAAAATAAACCCGCAGGTTTAACGATACCAACAAAATGTGATTGATTATTATTATACGGCAACGTTTTGCTAGTGTGGCCTACAATGATAATTCTCCGCCCAGTTAGTAAATAATAGATCTATGGTAAAACTAAATGGATAAATCTGTATATATTTATAGAAAGACACGTACTACACTAGTTGAGGAAGTATTCATGAAGATAATGTATTAATATTTAAAATAAGAAAAATATTAGAAAATCTTAATATAAATAAAATATATCATATATCTTGAAACCTACGGGTTAAGTTACCAGTGTTTCCGTAAAACCGAAAGTACTGATGGAAGATCAAATTGATGCATAGTTTCAATTGAATGAAAATATATAAACCAATAGGGTACTTGTTTATTTTACCTATAAAACTAAATTACACTATATATGCATCTCTTTTTGCCTCTTGTTCTCTCTCCTTATATATATATATAGAGAGAGAGAGAGAGAGAAGGAGAGAGAGAGAGAAAGAGAGAGAGAGAGAAGTGACGTTGAACCTGGGCAGTGCTAAAATGGGTGCACTTAAATCATTGTTTCCAGTCATCCTGGATTTCTCCTTGCCACTAGACCCAAGCAGTGTCGACTCAGGCGAGATGTGGTTAGAATTGCGAAACCATTGCTTCACAATTACAGGCGCAGGCATTCTTTAAGGGGGTATCCATTCTCTCTTAAGACAGAACACTGCTTTTTATTTCTACATATATAGAGAGAAAAAGGGGTAGAGAAAGTTAGAGGAAGAGTACTTGACTAAATTACGTGTATTGTTAATCGCCCTATATATATATATATATATATATATATATATATATATATATATATATATATATATGAAACTAAGAACATTTTCTAGCTTTTAGTCGAATGTTTTTGTTTTACCACTGTTAGGTTTTTGTCAAATGGTCTTTTCACAGTTAAATATAAGAAAATAATGTTTTTTTTGTTTTATAGAGTCCATGTAACGTCCTTTAGATGAAAATGAAAAAAAATATCCAAAATGTTTTCACGGTATACGTGCGTCGACAAAAGAGCTCAGTGCCGTCTCCCTTGCGCCATACTAGTACAGCATTAACAAGAATAAAGAAACAATATTCGATTGGTCATTAAAACACAATGCATACATGTAAGCGTACACGAGCGTGTGGCGAAAGCATTTCAACAGTCGATTGATAATCCAAGGACGCATTGGCGATTGACCAAGCTTTCTTTTACCCGACAACCGTTTTAACTGTGACAGAAAACTACATCCGTTAGTTGGGTCCCAATTTTGAAGGTTAGGGCTCGCAGAGTCGCCCCGTTTTTACCTCATTTCCCAGGATTACTCTGATTAGAGTAGTTGTACCTGAGAGTCAACAATTTATAAATTACAGACTTTATGTTGATAAATGATATGAATACAAAACATGTTCATCTAGAAAGCATACGTATACAAAATAAAAGCTATAAACTATTTAAAAAACTGGTGATACCAGATCAGGCTGCCCTGTGGCTCCCTGAGGCGAAATTCACCTACATTGACGTTTTTTTTTTTTTTTTTTTGTAAAACTTAATTATGTTCTACAAAACCAAAAACAAAAACAACAGCCCCTCTCCCTTTCTCCCTCCCCTTTTTTATTTTATTTTTAGAACTTGAAGCATAAATCTTTTACTGTAATGACCAGATTCGGCATTAAATAACCCAAAAAGGGTTGATATGCCGTAAAACAAAACTACCAAACCAAAAACGATGATTAAACATTTGAAGATATAAAGAACTTGAAGCATAAAAACTTTTACTATAATGACCAGATTCGGCATTAAATAACCCAAAAAGGGTTGATATGCCGTAAAACAAAACTACCAAACCAAAAACGATGATTAAACATTTGAAGATATAAAGAACTTGAAGCATAAAAACTTTTACTATAATGACCAGATTCGGCATTAAAAAACCCAAAAAGGGTTGATATGCCGTAAAACAAAACTACCAAACCATACCTATTTAAAAAAAAAATTTAAAGCATAAAAACTTTTAGCAAAATGGCTGCATTTCTTATTACATACATCGAAAATGGTTAATATGCCGTAAAACGAAAGAAAAGAAAAACTTAATACAAGGTTCGAGGATTTCACACAACACACGTAATTGTGACTCAAAAGTGTGTCAATCAGGAAGATATAATAATTATTCGTAAATGTTCATACTTATCTCTATATAAATGTATGTATGTGTATTAGTTTATGTATTCCTATGTATAGGATTCACTTTTAAACTAATTAACTGATCATTATACAGTTTCGTAAAATGGGCTATATTTAGTTTTATTTAGTTTTATGCAAAGGGGTTGACATCATTAGTGATATATTCAGATACCTCAGATTTTTATGAAATATTAACAATTGGTATAGACCCTAATTAATGAATATTTCCGAAATGTCAGCGTTCTTCGAATTTTTAAGGGGGGTTCAGAAGCTATAATACGGAGACAGCTCCCAATTGATTTTTTTTCATATTTCAGGCTTGCATAAAATGTGATTCATAGCCATTAGATACTAATTTAGCAATATGACTTGGCTTTCAATTTCTTCACAAGACTCTTTAAGCTTAAGTCCTAAATTTTCGACATTTTCTAGAATGAGAATCATTTAATCGAAACTGATATGATGATTCTAGACATAAGGTATAGTAGCATTATAACTTGCTGTTAATCTTCGTAATGGTATAAAAAAGTTGTGCAAAACTGTTTTATTCGGAGAATAAATATTACCCGCCCCCGGACGGGTATTTTTTAGTTAAGTATAAATAGTAATTATATTCTTTAGTTTCGATCTTTTTAATTCAAAGTAACTTTCTCTGAAACCTGATTTTTTCTAATAATTCTAATTCTTTAGTCTTTCGTATGTTTGCATTATTGTTTTCTTACTTTTATTAATTCATTTCTAGCTCATAATCTCCACTCGGATTAGCGCTCCAAAGACAAAAGGATTATAATCTTATGTTTGTTCCTTTCGTTTTAATACGAAAAATTATATAACTAAAAAAATGTAATAAAACGATGTTAATTGCATTGCTCGATTATTAAGTTGGCCTTTTGTTGTTTACGCTTCGATCTATTTCCTCGGAGGCGGACACAATTTGTTTTGACATATGTCTCTTCGCAACGGAATACAACGCCAGAAAGCCAAACAAATAAAGGCTTTACCAAGAAACAGTTTGCAGGGAGATTAGCTTAAACCAAAGATAATCACATGAATTGAGACAATATTAATTATAATTATTCATAAAGCTTTAACACAATCTGAAACACAAATATAATTATGTATACAAGTACTACCAATTTTACACCAACATAATATCTTCACACACACACACACACACACACAGGCACACACAGTGTATTCGGTCTCCCTGTACAAGGGTTTATCAGGACAACCTGGCATGAGAATACTTCCGCCCACACGTAAATTGTAACTAAATGTTCAAAATAACATAGTATTCTCAGCACATATAAGATATTTTTGGTATGGCTATACACTGGCTTATACGAAAAGTAGTGCACCTTCTCCTAGTGATGTTACCGGTAGTAACACTTAGCTGGATACTCCAGAAGACTAGATGGGGTTTTGCCCTGGAATCCGATAAGACCAAGAGACCACTAGAAGGATATACTATAACATAATTAACTGGTCAATTGAGGAGAGAGAAAAACTAATGGTCTTAACTTATTTACAAACTCGACGTTTGATAAGTAAAAGAGAACTTTAATGGAATATTCGAATACTTATGCATCTCATATAGAGATCAAGTGTTAGCCCTTAGGAAGGGGTCCCTTGATTTATGATAACTTCGAGTGAAGTAAAATGAAACAAACAAATATAAATATATGTAAATACACACACATAAATATATACCTTATTATAGTCATCCACAGAGTGACTGTTTCGCTGGATAACAGCTCTACAATGTGGCTAAGCATGCAAGTTCTTTTTGGACAGTCGTATTTTCATACTTCTGCATCAGCCACAAGCAACGAGTGACATCTTTATATTTAAAGTTTGAAAAATGTAATTGTCTAATTGTATGCTTGAATAAAACCACAAGGTTGAAATAAATTATTGCATCGACAATTATGTTATTTCGTGTTATTATATTTTACGTTATTCTTGCTCTGTTTACCACATTGAGCTCTCTTACCCGGATTTCTTCCTGGAATTATTCCATTATAACACAAATATATATATATATACATATATTTGAATCTCACGCATGATCTCCTCGGTACATGTGGCCACATTGATGCGTCGTGAAACAACAAAAAAGTTCTGCGAGATTGTCTCCTATATCAATGACCGTAAAGATCCATTAACTAAATCCACGTATCGAATTATGTTTAATATCCGCTTTCGTTACTCATAACGACGTGCTTTAAAAAAATATATAGTTTCGTTTGCATTCACTAATGTTTATATTTCTCCGGTCAGCCATCCTCTCTTTGGTTAATAATTTCAGTGTAAAAGTAGTATGTATTACTCCTCTCCTCCAACTATTCAGTAATATGTCTTAATCATTGTACCCAGAATGCCTTAAAATTTAATCTGAAAGACATCTAATTGGGATCACCTTTTCGTATTATATTGTATACCAACTTAATTCGTATCAATAAGTACGAATTTGGAAAATTACGTTTTTAGATAACAAATAGTACACTAATATCACCAAACGTCCTCTAAAAGTATTTCTTTTTAGTCTCAAACTAAAAAGAAAATGACGCAGTTTTTTAGTGTCGATTCTTACGCATTCGCTCTTAGATGTGTTATTTACATTCGACAAAAGATGCATTTTCAAAATAGTAGCAGTACGCTCAGATTCGCACAAGCAAAAAAATGATTCACATTTTTCATCGTCCCGAAGGAAATTAGGTCAGTTTCCATTAAAACTCAGTCGCCCGTCTATGCTTGGACGTGTTTTCCTTGTGAATGCTGGATAACCAAACTACTATATTTACAAAATACACTTACTCATGTAAAATAGTATCTGCCATATCATGATTTTTCATTTTCTTTTTTAGACATTTAATTTCTATTTATTTTCCACATTCATTTGAATTTAATTTAGTTATGAGTTATTATTCAACTCAAACCCCGGTATTTGCACTAAAAAAATACTTGCACTTTTATTTAAACACAATTTTTCTTAAAAAACTACTATTTAAACAGATTGCTTCATTTTTAAATATTCTTTTGCGGTAAAATCAAAAACCTGCACTCTGTGGTAATTTTCCCAATTAGTCTTCCCTTCCACAGCAATGTCCACTTGACGTCGCGTTCTAAGCTGAAGGCTGTATAATTCACTGAACTCTTTGTTTATTTTCACACTTTACGGTTATGCATGCGACCCGAAGTATCTATCTCGGAGAGATATCTTTTATTTCCTTCATTCTTTGGGTTTTAAAATTCTTATATCAATAATGTACGTGGTAATTTCCCCTCCCCCGAATTGAGATTCTACGTTATAAGCGCTTATATGTACACATCCCGAGGAAATTGGGGGTAAA
>OY744531.1:46994699-46997199 GCA_963556195.1 Sepiola atlantica
TCGGTATTTCTACCTGCAAATACTCCCGATATTTAAGGGATGTGCTAGCAAAAAAAGTTTTTTTCTTGATCTGTGAAATGTATGTCGAGGTCCTGTTTTCATGCTGACATCCATTATTTTCTACAACACCACACGCCTGTGAGAATTGAAATTAAAAAAAAAATTAAAATTTTAATCTAAAAGATGAAAGTTTAAAAATTAAAAAAAGATTCAAATATTTTAAAAATTAAAAAGTACCGCTGAACAGGCCAACAAAAGGAACATCAGAATTGAGAATTTATATGATACATTTTGGAAAAAAAAACAGTCAGACTTATTTTTCTGCTGTTTAAATATAAAGAAAACGGGTTAACTCTTTATTGCACGAAAAATATAATTATGTTTAGAATAATAGAATTAAAATATTAATTTATTTTATTAAGAATTTAAAAATTCTAATGAGATATATATAATTAAAATAATAAAATAAAATAATGTAATTAAACACATGATAATTAAAATTAAAATAAATTAAATATAGTACAAAATAAAGTTGGATCCAAACATTAGTTAATAAATCAAGTAAAGACTAAAAATAATATTAACATTGATAATAATATTATGAATATCAAAATAAAAACATATTACGAATAAGGAAAAAAACTGAATAATATCAAAACATATTCATAATTAAATTTAAAAAATTGCTTAATTAAATGTGGGAATTAATAACATCTTTGAAGCACACATGAAAATGTATTTAAATGATATTCTTGAAAAACAAGCACATGGTGCAATTTTAAATTATGAAATCATTTTCTTGTCAAGCTTTCAATTAATAACATATTCTTTAGGCGAGACTGTTCTTATTTAAATTATTTTTCCTGCATTTCGATGTTATTAACCCCGACGAAGTCAAATCCACGTTGATGTTATTAACTACGAATACAAATCGCAACTGATTCGCAATCAAGAGTCTTACCCGTCGGCCACTTCAAATTACCTTGGTAGTTAGGAGGAATTTTACTTTGTAAATGCAAAGTCGGCGGGTATTTACAACAAGCAGCGAATAGTGATCAACAACAAACCGTATAGTATCTTGCAATGAACAGTGATACAAACGAGGTAAAAATTATAATTACATACATTTACTATGGCTTAGTAAATTAATACAATTATGCTTTTTACCTCGTTTTTATCACTGTTTGAATGTCATACCTCAATGAAATAAAAATGTCACAAATGTCTATATTACTTGCCGTAATAAATGTGTGTACCATGATACCTTTATTTAAACACTTTATATTTGTTTCATTAGCATTTTCTATAGCCCCAATATTCCATATATTGAGCATACGTTTATTGCATCAGGAATACATATAAAATAATTACTTAGTAATACTTGAAAATATATTTATCTATCTATGTATATATGTATATGTATTTATTATACTGACTATCAGAATAAATAAGATAAATTAATAACTAAAATATAAAAACAGAGAAAGTGATAATTGAACTCTTCATTTAAGATGATAATATTCAAACATATAAATGGGATATTGTAAGTGATTTGAAGAGACTAGCCTACATACATAACTGACAAAACTGTAATAGACATTTCAGGTAATCTGACATAACGAAGTTTACCCCCTCGCTTATCCGACCCATCCAGATCAGTCATGTGACAACGATGAGCCGGTTCGCTCGGCAGTTTTTTTAGATAAGTAATTGAAAACAGATTTCAATAAAGAGCCAAAATATGAGAGTAAAACATTACTCTTTTAAGGTGTCATTTAAATATTGTGACCATCTTGAACAATAATAAAACTTATATATAAGAAGTGTCACTAGTTTCGAATCCGCTCGTCTCAACAACAGTGTGGGCACCATGAAGTTGACAGCTAGTTATCTAAAAAGATGGTATTAAAATAAAACATGATACTACTGGTCTCGTGCCCAGTGATGAAACAGAATGACCTTTTCATTAATTCATTGGCCGATTTCTCATGGAAAAATATTTCTTTGTCGAATTAGTCATCGAGTAAATTTGAACGACAAAAAATGTTATCGTATGGAAAAGATTAATAATAAGGATTATCGAACTCATAGTGGCTGTGTAACGGGATAACTAATGAGAATCAAATGACTGGAACTACTTTTTTATCTCATGTAAAATCCAATAGAGAAAGAAATGAATATGAAGAAATAAATTGGCAAATCAGACCATTTGAGAGGTGTGGAAACGTGTAAGTTGTTGGTGAGAGTAGAAAAAAGATTGGCCGATTCTTCTGCAAACCTTTATTCTAGTTTTCCCGAATTAGGAAATTATGTTTTTCTAAATAAGGTTTTGACACGTGTATTGGGGAATAAGCTTAATTTAAAAAAAATTACACCAAACGGAGATAACTTTTTGTATCTCTTGAACGTATGCTGAAATGATGCAACCATGAAAACGTACATATCAACTTATTAAATACAAATGTTACTCCAGTCGAAGTATCTTTAATTCAATTAAAAT
>OY744531.1:47002199-47009699 GCA_963556195.1 Sepiola atlantica
AATGGTTTGCTCGATTTCGAAAAGGATTTTTTTGTGTGAGAGATTCTCCTCGCTTTGGCCGACCAAAGATGATAGACAGTGTAATAAAACCAGTATTGAACAAAATTGCCGTTTGACAACCAGACAAATCGCAGACATGCTCAAGCTTTTCAAATCTAGCGTGGAAAATAGATTGCATAAACTCGGTTATGTTTCTCAACTTGATGTTTGGGTTTCCCATTAAATGGCAGGAGCCAAAATAAAACAAACGAACTTTTGTGCAAACCCAATAGTTAGGATTGAATCTTCAATCCCCAGAAACTCTTACTTATAACTGCCTATTATTTAATAACATTATCCGTTGCGCAATGCGTCCATATTCTTTGTTTTTTCATTCATTTTTGTTTCGTTTGTTCTTTTGATTTCCACAGTTTATAAATTTCCATTTGATAGAACGATTACACATATAGTCCTTTATGATAAAGAATGTGCCATTTTGAGCACAGTTAGCCTGCCTTACGAATTTACAATTGTTCATGATAACATTGTTGAATAGTTCAAAAAATGATGAAGATAAATTGGATCGGTTTTTTTCTTGACAATGACGTTACAGATTCAATCGATTTGGTTTTAATGTATAATCCACGTATCAGCAAATCGTATGCTTTTTTGCTCGTTACTATGACGATTTATGTTATTACCTACACATATACTAATAAAAAGGCTGCTAACATTAACAACTGCAGAAAGTTTTTGAGTTGCACTCACAACAATGGCAACTAGTGGCAAGCGCAGTGCCTTCGCACCTCTTTGTCTCCGCGTAACAATTTTGCATGAAAACTAAGGAAAAATAGGTGAAGTATCTTGTACCAAAAACGCGTTGTAAATGAAGAAGTATATAGTTGTTAACACTTTCCAAATGTTAAGCAGACATTAAATCGTCTTAGCATGATATATATATATATATATATATAGATAGAGAGAAAGAGAGAGAGAGAGAGAGAGAAAGAGAGAGATAGAGAGAAAGAGAGAGAAAGAAAAAGAGAGAGACGGAGATAAGTAGAATGACAGATAGCTTGTGGAGTCTAGGCTCATTCGCGAACTGGGTTCATAACTTTCGACCGTCTGAAATTATCAATTCCTACACTGATGATAGCTAAATTATTACACATCGGCGTCTGCAGTTAAAAGTTATTAATAGTGATATATATATATATATATATATATATATATATATATATATATATATATATATATATATATATATTGAATATACTGTATGAATTATTTTTATATTACATCTGCATCTTCGGTTTCACAGAAACAATGGACATAACCCTTACCCACGCAGGGAGTTTCCAGTGTTTTTGTGTTTCTGTTAAACTGAAGTACTGGTTGAACATTTTAAAAAAAACGTATAATGTACATGAAATTTAAAAAATATGTATGCTCTTGCACAAATTACTGAGAACTCTTGCTATTTCTGATAGAACATTGACTTATACACTAGCACACACACACTCACACCCACACACACACACGCACACACACACACACACACACACATATATATATATATATATATATATATATTAGAAATCATTTTTAAAGCAAAATTTAAAAAATGACTTCTTATACATTTCATTCTACGGTACTTTCCGATGTAAAAATACTAGATATCTCTCTCTCTCTCTCTCTATCTATCTCTGTATATATATATATATATATATATATATATATATATATATATATATCTACATCCTCCATTGTTTAATATACGCGAATATATATATTTATTTGCATATAAATAAATATATCGCGTTTCAGTTCGTCAGGAAACTTTCATGGGTAAAACACGTGTTTTGTCTAGATCCCTTATGATTTCAAGTTGTTATGGGAAGCGAAACACCAAATAGCAAGTCAGACAACCAGCTTTGGATTCGGAAAGAAATTCTCTACTAGATAATCAAAGAACTACCGACCTATCTTCTCCATTTTTTGGTACACTATACAAGCTACACAAATGACTGATCCTAGCCCACATCTCAGCATCACTGTAAGACAAAGTATCGCCTTCTCAGGACGGGTTTTGTCGATGGAGGATATTGTTTCAATTAACTTCTTAACTTACCATTATATATTGAAAATGGATATGGAGAAATACGGATCACAGGAACAGTATTTGTTAGCATTACAGCTGCATGCTATACAGAAAAAGTAAAAGACACTTCTATTGAAGGTAGGTCAGATGACTAAGAACGCAGAAGTTGTCAAGATTAGTCGGTCACTGCTAAGATATGAATATGAAATAGATAAAAATAAGAGCCAGATGAGACCTCATCTAAACGGACTTCTCCAAAGATTAGCCTTTGCTGCTATCCTTTTCAACAACATACCAATATACCAATCGTTATCTGACGACGATAGCACGTGACTTCCAAACAAATGAGTAACGACTTTCTGACGCTCTTAATTACCTGGCAGATCATTAAAACAAAATAATGCCCACACCGCTTATACAGGAAAGACACCGCTCCACGCATTTTATCTCAACACCTATTAAGCCAACAAGAAGCTCAACATTACCTGGAATAACAATGAAAAACAAAATATCAATGTTTTTCTACCTGGTGTCACACTGGACAAATCGCTATTCTTCAATGGGAATAGTAAAATTAAATGTTGCTACAATGAGCGACTTGCTGACTCAAATCGCAAATTAAAAACCCCGCGCACAACCGCATTAACACTGTGTTTCTCTGCTACTAAATATTGCGGCTGGATGGTGCCAAATCAATCCATCACGAACTAAATAATGTATGTCGCAGTATCACTTGGTCACCAATATCGACCACACTACAAGCGATGTACGGATTAGCTGACTTTGACTTCATATCCGAAGGAAGTCTTATGTGAGGATCCATAAACACAAACATGAAACTGACAGAAAACACTCTTGATCTCACCATGAACAACGATGAGGCAGATTGAAATCAAGAAGCAGTTTCACGACTAAAGAATCCTACCGAATTGATAGATACAATTATTTTAATGACTACTTGAACGAAGCGATCTGAAAACTCAAAGAACATCTTTTACATGGAACACCCTAAACCGAGTAAGAACGAAAATTTAAATGAGAGCCATCAACCTCGACAAATGGGGACCAGCAACAAAAAGAAACTGCTCTTGTGAAAATCTCCTCCAGATAATGGAGCATATCTTCAGGGACTGCAGTGATGGACCAAATTGTACTGAACAGGAATTGATGTACTGTAACTTTGACGCCTAACAATGGATCCAGTATTGATCGGATAGTATGATTTAATACAACCTAACGGTGGGTGCTTCTTTTCTTTAAGTCATGAGAAATGATATTAGTAATTTATATATTAAGAAAAATAACTTACTGACATTATTCCATGATTTTGTATGCATGTATTAGTAATATATCTAGATAAATAGTGAGTGCAAAAATGTCGAGGCATAATTCTTTCAGTAATTGTTACCGTCGGGTAAAAACTAGTAGATATATATATCCTTCTCTGCCTGTGAGGTAACACTTCATAGAAATGTTATCGACAATGAATTCGAAATTTATGGTGGTTATATAAACGCACTTTCAGGGTTATCTGGCGTTGCCCCGGTGAGATGTGCAAATAACATCATATGCAACATCATGTTAAATAGTTTATATTAGCAGCAACCTTTATCCTGTCAGCAATATATCTTACCAATGAGATATTCAGAAATGTTAATACTCTTAAACTAACGCTGAGAATTGATTAATTTTACTGTGTAACATGTTTGAAAAGTGTCATTAGCTCGTTTAAGGGGCATCTAAAGACGTAGAGATACTTTAATTATGTTCACATGCAAATTGTACATGTGAACACATATATTTAAGGTACACTCTCTTGTATGTCTCGTTTTTAGGACAGACATGTACACATACAGAGAAGTGTTTCCTCTTTTTCTATGTATATATATATATATATATATATATATATATATATATATATACAGAGATATATATGTAAAGAGAGATATAGAGCGACACACAGATAGATAGATCAAGGTATATAGAGAGCGATGAAAAAGAGAGAAATAAAGAAAGACAGAGGGAAGCAAACAGCCAGACGGACGGAGAGGCGTTACTTACTAAATATACGGACATTCTTCACTTACATTTTATTATATTAAGAAAAATATATATTCTTGATTGTATATAATTGTATTTTAAAATGCGTGGGTATATATATATATACATATATATATATATATATATATATATATATATATATATATATATATATATATATATATATATATATATACAGACTTTAACAATTTTGTGACGCACTTATATTTTGGAAACAAGTCCACAACAATGCCACTCAAGACGATGATATATTTAAGTGAGAAGATGCTTGATAGACACACACGAGTCACATGCAAACATTTTTTCACCTCATTTCTATACTGTTTCCTCCTGCTACTAACACCCACCGTACACACGCATACCTCACCATACATTGGAAAAGTTCGAAGGAACGAAAGAAAAGGTATTTTCTTTTAGAAAATAGATGTTTAAAATAAATTGTATTTTCCTATAAGTCAACAAAAAAGAAATAAACAGAGAAAATATATACACATTTATATAATTTACAGATTATTTTTAATACATAAAGTTTCGTGTGTGTTAGTGTTCATTTATTTAAAAAGTACATTCAATTAAGGTTTCAGGAATGTGGGAAATCCGGTCTGTTGGGATAGGAATTAATTGCATCTCTATCATCAGTCGTACTGCCCGGATTAGTCTGTGGATAATCTTAGACCAAACCGGCCGGATTTCCCAAACTTTCTGAACTTACTGTATAATCAATGCCTAAGCAAATGTTTACTCTATAGTATTCTCTACATTTTTTTCTTTCCATGAACTTTCCATCAGTGGTATTTAATGCCTCAGGACTGCGCCCTTGTTGATTACAATATGGCCTTCTGCAATTCCAATGTCAACAAATACTTTGAGACGTCCTCTCATGCAATACTATTCTATCTTTGCCACTGATCGTTTCCAATGTTATATATTTATATATATATATATATATATATATATATATATATATATATATATATATATATATATATATATAAAAGAATGATCCAAATAAAATTTGGAAGAATGTGTCTTCTTCATTTTTCGCTTTATCCAATATATTTAGCTTTCTATTATCACGATAAATATAACATGAATTCCCTTATTGAATGTGGTTATTCCCCGTGACCTAATAGTAACAGCGCTTGCTTACAGAGTTTAGGTTAACTCTGTGACAGGGGTTCGAACCGTGCGACCGTCCGAGATTATCATCCCTGCACTGATGAGAGCGAAAGCTCGAAACGCTAGTTATATAGGTAAAATAATTTAATATTATTTATTTAAAATAAGGATATATACATGTATATGTATATATATATATATATATATATATATATATATATATATATATATATATATATATATGTATTAAATATGGTGTGTTTTAATAAAAAATATATTTTTGTTTATTTAAGTTTGTGATCATTCTTTGCGAAATTCTAAATAACATACGTAAATCAGATCTTAGGGCAAAACACTTATTTCAGAAAAGCATGCTGTTGTTTAATCTATCTTTATTTGTCGAGCGTTTAACTAACTTTAAGTAACAATCTGGTGAGGTACAAAAGCTCGTTGTAATGTTACCAATTAAAAATAAGAGCATGCACTTACATACACTATAGGATAATGAGAAGCCCTACAGTGACTGTGAGAAATATAGCATCTCTCCATCCCAACCTGTCTTCATTCAATATTTGCTAATTTAGGACTGTTATATGGCACTATAACTACTTGCGGTAACATTTTTTTAGTGAGAATTTTAAGCTTATTATTGCGAAAAAGTTGACATTGTTGTTCCCGGTATTTTGAGATGAGTATTGATGACTTGTATTTTTTGCTTCATTCAGAATACTGTTCAGATATTAAATAAGAACTGAATTTATGGCACACAATGTTAATCTGGGAAAATATACACATGTAGAAAATACTGGTCAATGTTAGTAAAACAGGAAAATCATAGAAAAGCCGTAATACGTGAAGATAATTAAATAACCTACTTTTTACAAGAATTCATTTGATTAGATAAGGCATTTGAAGGAGAAAAGACATGACCAAGCGAAGTAATTATATTAGGAATACAATCAATTAGAGGTGATGTTGTTTAGACACACTATCGAATGAATGGTTATCAGCTGTTGAATTCAGTATTATTTTTTCATCTAAACCGGTAGCCAATACAGACAGAAACATTCAGCCTGTTCCACAAGCCCGGAAAATACAACTACACATACATATGAGTTGTTCTCATGTGTTCGATTATACTGATTCAATACTTGCTAAGCTGAGCTCGTTCTGAAATGGGATATAACCTTAAGAAGATTATTCTTTATCGAAGCCAACGTCTGGCCAGGAATGTGCACAACAATTGTCAATCCTCTTACTTGCAGTTTTTGAGATGAGGAACTGTTATTATATAATTTCTAGTTGGAAAAGTGGGTTCTTGTTGATTTTGTTATCTTTTTATGATATTTAGACAACTTTTTTTTCTCGTTCTTCATTAAGATTTACGACAGTGACCCTAGTTAACCTAATGGATAGCAACGTTGACTACGGTATCGGATATTTTAATCCTCTCAGGTCTACAGCATACATTTGGAAATTTCCGGCAGTCCCGTAGTAATGTATTCAACAAAAGAGAAGTTATTGGTAAGAAACTATGTTTATGGAAATCAAAAGAGATACCTATGGTTAATTTATCGTATATAATACATTGTTTACAATATATATATACCTTGTTTGCGCATTAAATACACCATAAAATGTGGATTTGCTAAAAACCGCCAAATCATATTTTATTACTATAGAATCATAACTTATTCAGACCAAAAGCCACTAGAGGATGCGGTTTTGTGAGATAAATTAATAGACAACTAAAAGATTAAGAATATTGTTAGATTGAGTTGAATGAAGAACATTCAATTTTTCATGAGAAGTTTTACGAAAACTATTCGTTGATATTGCATTTTAAGACGACCATTTTGTAATCTGAAGCTGGCAATCTCGTAGTAATGTTTTCTACAATTGATTATTGAAAAGCTTCATAATAACTTTCGAATGTCGAACGTATGACATAAACATTGTGCCTGCATCCAAATAGTTGTCTTTGCTTACGTGGAAAATGTAAAATTGATTTTAAGTCCTTGAAACTTACCATAAGAAATTTGTCTCATAAGAATTTTTTAGAGTCGGCGACGTAGGTGATGTAATAATTCTATAATCCATACGAAGTACAATATTGTGATTTTCATGAATATTTATAACGCGTGCATATCATTTTGTAGAACAATATTGTCTTGATTTTATATGTAGCATGTGTTACAATTAATGATTTTTTTCAGAGTAGATGGAAAATTAACAAATCT
>OY744531.1:47014699-47094699 GCA_963556195.1 Sepiola atlantica
ACCGGCCACCTTCATTATTTTAACTTTCTGCTGTTATTTTTTATTTATTTTGATGCATTTTTACTGCTTGTCCCTTTTCTTGCGACACAAATTTATTTGACAAAGATTCTTTTCTTCTCTAGGTCTAGCCGTGTACATTAATCTACTTATTAATGTATGTTTTACCAGTCGTCATTTCTTCATTCCATTCTCACTCTATTCCAGAATAAGGGAATACACTTTCTTACATTAAATGAAACAATCTTCGAACATAGCGGCCCACACTTATATAGCGTTCGCCTAACACTTGTCATATGTTCTTACTTCATAGTTTTTAACAAACATATATTTCTTCTTTCGGAAAACAACTAGACATGTTTCCTGTCTTTATTTGTCTCTTTCTTATTTCATTTTCTCACATTGAAATTTGTTCTTTTGATTTTCTTCTTTCATTATAATTGCGTTACATGTTTATGTCCTGTGACCAACTTTTTTGTTTGTTGTGTGAGATGATATTAACACTATTGAAAAGTAAATATTCAAAATACCAATTTTTGTAACTATTATGTATATTTTATCATTATTATTTATATTAATTATTATTATTATTATTATTATTATTATTATTATTATTATTATTATCATTAGTAGTAGTAGTAGTAGTAGCAGTAGTAGTACTGCCACGCAGTGGTATTTTTGAAATGTTTTTATAATAAAAAGAATCCGATCTTTAAGATTTTTTTAAGATGAAAATTTGCATTTAATAATTCATATTTTCCCTTGCAAATGCCCGAGCACAGGTCCTGCTAGCATATACATAAACGTCGTATGCTGTTTCTATTAGTTTTTTCAACCATAACAAAACATTCAGTGAAGCACTATCTAACGAATTCTTACTTGATGAAACTCGATGTAATTTTGGAATGAGCTAGGTGTAGGTGTACTTTTAAGAATTAATTACAAATTTTAAAAAAAGACAGGCTAGGACTTGACGTATTGTAGAACCTATGTGTAATCAAAGTACTTGTTTGTATATTTATCGTTGAAGAAAAATTGAGATTGTTGAGTTATCAAATGGCAAATAGGTCTTACCCGTAAAAAACAAGACTTTAGATATATCGATGATACACTTTTTACTTACCCAAATCACATTAGCAACCTCGATATTGTCGAAAACTCAACATAAATGAATATATCACTTCCTGTCTGAAGACTAAAAATCAATGACATCCTTAATTGAGTTGGCATAGTACCCTAAACGGCCTTAACTATTCAGTTTACAGACCCCAAAAAAACTTACCTCTTACACTACAACTCTCTAGACATACTCTGTCATGACCATCGACACGATCTTCAGAGCTCTCAGAATTTTTACATCTAAAACCCAAAACTTAAAGCTTTGAATATTCAAACCAAGACATATATTTATATTTTTTCTCGCAACAAATAAAAAAGACAACATTTATAAAATTAATGTTATTTAATTCTTCCTTAAATCAACATATATACGAACATAAAGTACAAAATACTGAAACCTGAACTGAAAATAGCGACATCGACTTCCAAGAAAATTAAACATTTACTTCACACACAACACCGTCCCCACCGAACCTCCAAACTCAGTTCCTCGCAAGCCTGCATCTATGAAATAAAGTGCTACATGTTCGATGTTCTATTACAGCGAGACAGTCATAAATAAAAAAAATCGTATTCCAAGCAGAAAGAAGACCTCAACACACTAGTCATGAACAAGAAAATTTGTAACCACAATTTTGATTTCACAAACTGCATCTTCCTGAAGATTGAATTGCGTTTCCCCCGCTGCAAGTGCATCGAATGCGCATTCATCCTACTCTTATCACCATCTAATGTTCGCATCAAGTTTGACTCTTGCCTTCAGCAAACACCTGGCAAAAATCACTCTCAACGAATATAAGACATCCTCACTGCACCATCAATACCGGCTCATATCGCTCATTTTCATCTTCATTATCTGGTTTAATTTTCAATTCGTCTCTTTTTATATTATTCAATTATTTGACATATCTTCTATTCTGTTGTATAACATTTTATGACGTGTCGTTTATTATATATATATATATATATATATATATATATATATATATATATATATATATATATATATATATATAAACACTGGGATGCTAAATATCAATTGCCATATTAATATTTCAAGAAATCTATATAAATTTACGGTCCGTTTCGTACACACATGAATAACCGTATATATATATATATATATATATATATATATATATATATATATATATATATATATATATATATATATATATATATACGTATGTGTGGGTGTGTGTGTGTGTGTGTGTGTGTGTGTGTGTGGTTAGATGTTTCATACATACAATCTTTCAGGAGTCGAAATATCGAGTCCAGAAACATCAGAAAAAATAACAATTAAGAATAAAACAGCACTCATATTGAAATGGAATCAAGGAAGGCGCGAGAGCGCTCTATCCCTTAATAGACTTCACGAATGACCTATGCTGGAAATCTCATTTCTTTGATCAATAATAAATCAAAAAGCAATGAACCAAATAAGTTAAAACCTTGCACAAAATATTTATTTGATAGGTTCTATATGTGTGTAGAATTTCAGCATCATTAGCATGGCAACCCAGAGATCCAGAAAGTTAATCATGAAATCATGTTATCTGTGTATACGCACGTACGTATGTGCCACCCTGTATCTCATCAACTATTTGATAGATTCAGCTGATTTTTGGCAGATATAGAGGTTCTAGGGTTTGGTTGATAGCATTTTAATTTCAGTTTACTATATACCTTATTGTCATTAAGGGTATGATTATATATCAGCCAAGCCATTTCATTGTCACATCACTACAGTATAAATCTCTATGCATGAGTGGATGAAGTGTGTGAGGTGTGCTGAAGAAAAATTCCTACCAGTAAAATACATAGCCCTGTTGTGCTCGCATACCCTTAATGACAATAAAAGTGTAAAAATTTGCTTTTGTACATTTAGTGTACATGACTTTTCATCTTTACCTTATCAAGGGCATATTATTTCAGTATACTGGCATTTATCATGGAATGTTTAATATAATTTCAATTAGAGACGTCGTATTTTCTAATTGTTGTTGCGTTAATATTTTATATAAACAGATGACATAAATAGAGTGCGCGTAACAAGTGTTACACCTATAACAAATCGAACATATATACGTATATATATATATATATATTTATATATATATATATGTATATATATATATATATATATATATATATATATATATTTACTATCCATGTGTACGAAATACCCGTTTAGTTGTAAAGATTTTATAAAACCTAAATAAAGAATTTGTCATTAGAATTTAACACTTATAGACAATTTATATGTTCTATGTTGTTAAGAATTTAATATTAACAAGCTTTTATTTCGAAAGTTTCACAATTAATAATATATATTTATATATGAATATATGTTTAGATGTATAAAAATGCACCAAAAACTCTCTCAGGATGTTTACACTAACATCTCACGAGGTTAAAATTGTTTGATAAAATGAAGGAAAAATATTACAGATCCGAAATTAAACCACACATAGAGGGAAATTGAATACGTCAGAAAATTATCGGTAAACAAATTACAAAGTATCAAATTAAATTCATTATTTGTTTCAATCGATTAAAAACCTTTAAAAAGTATAGTGAAAGATTAAAAATAATGAAATAAAAATGAAAGATTGGGGGTTCAAAATGCCCCTACAAAGATTTGCATAATATATATATATATATATATATATATATATATATATATTCTGCTTACATGAAAATAAATTTACCTTAGGCTAACGATAAATGAATAAATAAATAAATAAATAAACAAATAAGTAAAAAAAACTAAACAAAAACATTACAATTTAAAAATTAAAACCTAAAATAGAAGTACAAAGAAACCTCGCTTTATAATAAATTCACCCATCACCAAATTAACAGGATATAGACCAATGTGTAAGAGACAGAACAATAGAACAGGATATAGGAAGTAACACTAACAAGACCTTTGTTCGCGAGAAGCCCAACGATTGGTAGAGAGAACAACAAAGAATCTGATTGGTTAACTAGCTAGCCGTGTATATAAAAAAACCGGCAAAAATAACTCAATGCATTTAAGCCTGAAAATCCTCCCCGGGATGAAATGCGGGAGCCTCTGTGTAGCTTAATTGCCATAAATATATTTTCATAGCTTACTACCTAGCTCTACTTACGTATCGAGCACTGTTGAAGTAAATACTGAAAATTGATACATAAAAAATATATCTCCTTATAAAATATTATGTCGATACATGAAATACTAATATATATATATATATATATATATATATATATATATATATATATATATATATATATATATATCGTAATGGAGTATCCTTGTATTATTTCTAAGTAGCATTCTTGCATGGCTGGAATTCTGTAAATTATACTGCTGGTATTTCATTTACTGTCGATTGAATAGAAAGATAAACCATGGAAAGAGTTCTGAAATTCTGGTTGGTCACAAATATGAATATCGATCCATTCTCGTGAAAGTTAGCAAAACATTGCAAAAATGTATAGATTGTAAAATACTAGACCGGCCCAGTGAACTCAACAGTATATTGTGGAACTGTTTCAGAATGCAATAAACTACAGAGTTGAATCGGCCATAATATCTAAATGTTCATAGAACCTGAAAATAAATAGCGTTATAGTTTATGTCCAATAAAAACAAAATCTGTCACGTGTGTAGAGCATTTAATGGTCCATTATAAAATGGCCGCTTTAGAACATTGCTTGATAAATAAGATTTATGATACAAGTTTCTCCACATGATGGCTTCTATATATATATATATATTGTTTTACATTTACAAAGTTGGGTTTAATAATACAATACTTAATATGTTTTATATGTTACACTGATATAGACATTTACCTACATGTTTTCTGAGGTTAGTTCTTACTCTCACAAAAAGCTATTAGATACACAAATTGTATTATTTAGCGGAATATATATATATATATATATATATATATATATGTATATATTACTATTTCAGGTATCCACATAAAATTTAATAAGGAGACATAATTTCTTTATGGATCAATTTTAAGTATTTACTTCAACAGAGTAAGGTAGTAAGTTATGACAATATATATTTTTTTCTACACGGCTAGCTAGTTAACCAATCAGATTCTTTGTTCTTTCACCTCCTTTTAGTTTCTGAATATATATATATATATATATATATATATATATATATATATATATATATATATATATATATATATATATACTTTATTTAAACCCTATACGTTATATACTTCAGAATCGTACCGCGGTTTGATCTAGATGGGCTGACTTATAACATTGTTTGAAGTCTATAGCTCAAGAAAACTCGTTGGCGTACTGAAATGAAAACAAAAACAACTTTGTGTTAAGTTAAAAAGTCAACCTAAATGGATGAAACCGCGGTACGATTCTGAAATATGTAACGCATAGTTTTTAAATAAATTATTAGTATTTAGCTTTCACTCTTCTGCGATTGAAAACTTTATTTATTTATTTTGAATATAACTTGACACACACAGTATATATATATATATATATATGTATATATATATATATATACATATATATATATATGTATATATATATATATATATATATATATATATATATATATGTATATATATATTTATACATTATAACTTAATCAATGTTCCAAGTGTACTTTTAAAAAAGATTTTTCTTCATACAATGTTTTCTGCCCTATCCCCCTCTCGTGGATCAAATCCCAACTAATGGACTCGATTTGTGAGCCAATTGGCACTAAACAAGCACCCACTTTTCCCTCCCCACTTTAACTAAAAAAATGTCAATACAAAAAAAAAGAAAAAAAAACTTAACTAGACACTCACAAAAAGAAACATCTTCGCCTCCGCCCTTGAGGGTAGCATTCACAGATATCCGAGAACCAACTACAATGACGTAGAAACCTTTCTCCTAGAAAACTGCCCGGATATCCTTGTACTAAGTGAAACAAACCTACAATCCTCAATCTCCTCACACCATTTTTACATGATTGGTCACCTCACCCTCTACCGTATAGACACTGAAACACATATGCACGGACTAAAAGGTTTTGTTTTGGAACATCTTCTCCTTCACTATAGAACATAGGTTAGAATCAGATGACCAAGCCGACATGTGGTTTAGATTATCCTTACAACACAGCGTTTGCTATTCGTATTTCTTATACCATTTTCCTTCGATCCAGGACTGTACCCTGCTTAATTCTGTCTCCGAAAGCATAGATACAGCACTCTCACTCGAGAGTCCAAATACATGTAATTAGGGATTTTAACGTACATAACAGTGACTTGCCTGGATTTTCCAGCTATACCGATAGCTGGTAACTCAACGTATAGTTTTTTTCCATAACACACTCCTTCTCAGACTGCTACTTTCCCGACCTGTGTCTCCGATCGTGTGAACCAGCAAACCTAACTACTCGACTTGCTCCTAATCTCACTGCTCTAAGCGTGTGTGACGAATGTCCATAGTCCCCTCGCGAACGCTGTTCACTTTGTGGTAATAATCGATATCACTAAAAAAATCTCCCAAAGCTGATGACCTGTTGCTCATAACGACGAGATACTCTAAGCAGGCTAATTAGGATTCCATCAGAGATCACATGATTGATGCCTCAATAAGTGAAACTTTTTCTATTCTTGCTAGTTAAGGTCAAATAAGAATGGGTAAAAGCAGGCATTGAACCATATGTCCCCATGCGTTCATTCTACAGCAATCCCCACTTTTGACAATAGTTCACCTCGATTTGTGCAGCTGCTATTGTTCAGACGCAGAAGGCATTCCGATAATTCGACCGCCAGAAGTAAACAAGTAATATACACAAATTCATAGATACAAAAAAAATATAGCAAGGCTGTGATAGGTGAAGCAAAGAGAAAGTATACAGAGATGCACAGCAACTATATAATCGCAGAAGCTAGGCACCCGCGATTTCTAGAAAATCTACAATAGTGTGGTGAACAATGGATTATCAACAATTCATCCGCTGTCAAACCACACTGATGTCTTTTGCACGGCAACTGATTAAACTGAACTACCTTCCCAGCATTTCTCCTTAAACTCCACTTTAGACTCCGCAAACCACTGCCTCCAATAATTCCCATTGCAGACTGAAGCCACACTTCATGACCGTGTCATCACTCCATTTCGTGTCAGAGACATCATAAAAAAATTTGACACCTCCAAAGCATGTGCGCCTGATCTTATACCAGTAATATTTATAAATATATGCTTTGCTGAACTAGCCCCTGTCCTCTCTTAACTCTACAACAAATGCCTTGCCGAATCTTGCTTCTCTGATCGTTAGAAAATTGCATCTGTGGTACCAGTCTTCAATAATTCTGGAGATAGAACTGACCCTCAGAATTATCGCCTCATTAGTCTACTCCCGCTCTTTGCTAAAATCTCTGAATGTTTAATCAATCTAGCAACAGTCTGTAACCTCGTTAATGCTAAAGTTATTTCTGACCATCAGTATGGATTTCGGCAAGCACGGTATACTGCGGATATCCTAAAGGTAATCTCTGTATGCATATACAATACACTGGACAAGGCAGGCAGTTCTGAGGCTGTTGCGCACACTATATACAAGGTGTTTGACAAGGTCTAGCATAAAGGGCTTCTCATAAAACTAAAGTAATACGGTATTACTGGACGAATATTTAATATAAGTAGATCTTTCCTAACCAAAAGAAAAATCAAAGTTGTCCTTGATGTCCACTCATCAAAACAACGGAACATAAATGCAGGTGTACCCCAGGGATCGATCAGTCGACCTTTATTGTTCCTTAGTTTACTAAAGGTCCTCCCTCATGACATTGTTTCTGAAATTGCCATATTTGCTACCGACACCACGCTGTACTCTCGTAATGTGGGTAAAACGGTCGCGCACCTATCCGAGCCGAATCCTTAGAAAGTGACCTCCAGTCTGTAGTGAAATAGGTCATAAATTAATGCTAACATCATGCACCATGTTAAGAGGTTAGTAAACGGTATACAGGAGGTAATTCGCTTTATTTGTGATACCTCAGATATGAAAAAAGTATCTTATGTGAGGAGGTATATAATTAGTATTGGTAAGTCATTCCGCATGGGGAAATCCTTGGGGATATTTATCAGTATGAAAGAAAGATAATCTCGTGAGATTGAATAGCTATTAAAGTAGTGACAACCCCAAAATAGAGCATGTTACTTCATTTGTTCGACTGCACTTTATGACAGAACAAAAAGGTTCTATCGTGGGTATTAGTGGAGTAACTATCAATAGAGAGCATTTAATGAAAGTGTTTTTACCAGGAATATTTGTCAGTTTCTGTTTTAAACGTAGTGGAACATATTGAGAGAAAGAGAGAGAGAGAGAAATAGAGGAAGAGAGGAGGAAGAGAGAGAGAGACAGCTATCGCATGGGAAAAGTAGGCTACATAGCAAATATACACCGACAGAGAGACAGAGATAGAGAGACAGAGATAGAGGCGAAATTAAGATGCTGGCTTCTTATACTATTCCCTAATGCATATATTTAATCAATGTGTACTGATGCCTGAGATTCGAGCTGTGGAGTCGACGTGTAAGCTGTATATAGCAACACTGATGAGTCTTTATAAGCCAGAACATGTATACCTGTGCATATACATTTTAAAAAAAAATCTATTATCTCTTTAACGTACGAGCACTCTGATGTGAAATATAATGTTTCTCTCTAGCAAATGACCAATGATGCTGTAAAAACACCTCCATAAAATGAGTCTCATGCAGATTTACTCCACTAACACCAACTAATTACTTTGAAATGTTATCATATTGAAAATGCTTATGATAAATTCCTTAAATTAATCTACTTTGTCACTTTAGATGTCGGATCATAGTTACCGAGGTTCCGCTCTATATAGCCACAGTGAATGATATTTATTTTTGATTGTACACATTTGTTCACCCCAAACACGGTATATTACCGCTTAAATGTGTTTAGTATGTGTCAGATTAATAGGAGCAACTTTAGCAGGGAATTGGGCAGCCAGATATTTGTTCAAATTTCATGACGAAACATTCGTGTTTGTGTATATCAACATATTTATTAGAATAATATATATATATATATATATATATATATATATATATATATATATATATATATATATATATATATATATATATATAAATGTTTAGAGGTACAAAATTTATAGATAACTTTAAAAAAAATACGCGGAAATCTCTCTAAGGCCCTTTCGACTATCATCTCATCAGGAGAAAATCGATAGTTTTAATTAATAATAACTTCGAAAGAAAGAGCAAATGGGGAAATTGAGTGTGCCAAAATTAACGTTGAAGCGATTAAAATTTGCTCTTTCTTTCGAAGTTATTATTAATTAAAACTATCGATTTTCTCCTGATGAGATGATAGTCGAAAGGGCCTTAGAGAGATTTGCGCGTATTTTTTTAAAAGTTACATATATATATATATATATATATATATATATATACATATATATATATATAATAGTATAAAATGGCATGTAAGCTACACTGAAATATGTGTGATTAATTCACGATGAAAATTATCAAGCTAATTGTAAAGTATTTGTTACTCTTGATTCAACTAAAAAATAATCTACGATAGAGTTCACAAGATATAATTGAATTCGTAAAAAAAGTATATTTTACCTGCTTCCGATTTTATGTGGGAGAAAATCTAGCTCCCTCGAGAGAGCACTCTACATGGGTACAACATAGCTTAGAACAGCCCTATCAGACGATTGGCACAGGATTCCTTGAAAGAGGAGGTAACTCATCGGAGGATGGATTCCAAGGACTAGAACCTAATTATACCACATTATGATAAAGGGTAGTGCGGTTTCGAACAGGCCAACTAAGATGATGTTAGTGAGCAAGGCAACTGTCGACAATGAGAGAGGCCAATAGTGAAACATCTAATTGGCGCAGTTAACATACACGTGCGTTCTAAATTGCACGATAATTATGAGCTATGCACTCTCTTTCTCTGTAGAATAGAACAATGGAGAAGATGAGAAATAATTCAGGTGTAAAGGGAAAACTCAAAATGCAATTTAAAAAGCGAAAGTTAATGGAGCTTCGCATTTATGTTATTCCGTTTCATATGTTTATGTTTCATATTTTATATTCTTGCTCGTTTTCTGTTCAGATCAGTAAAATATGCACTTTAAATATTAATATATGTAAGTATATGTTATATAATACATTATATATAGAGAGAGAGACTTATGCGCCTCTATATATGGCTCTATGTGTATCTGTTACATATATCGTATTGTCTATGTTTCTATCTATATATAGAATCGCTCCATTATATATATATATATATATATGTGTCAAAAAGATAAAAAATATCAAACCGATATTTTTAAGCCATTTGCAGTATTATATATTTTGCCAAGGAATGGGACTCGTCAGGGTTTTTTTAGACAGCTTTCTACTCGTATATTGAAAAAATAAAAATGTCTACGTCGTATTGGAAGGGAAGGATAGGATGGAACGGGAAGGATGTGTTTACCATTTCCATAGAGAATAGTAAATTCTAGCAGGCAGCAGTTTGCCCGTATCGAAATTAGCCACGCCCCTAATATTAAACTAACTGTGAAATCTTTTTACATTAAACATTTAATACTATAAATGTCCGGATAATTACTCCTTAAACACGTAAATACCAGATCTCAAACCGTCTGTACATTAATTCCCAATTGTAACCCATTTTAAACCTTCTGACTAATACATAATTTTGTCTAAATAAATCCGTTATAATACGGAGATATACCCCCTGAGTTGTTTACTTATTAGGCAGAAACGCTACTGTATTAGCTTATAGACCCCCCCCCAACTATAAATTGAAGTCATACCCTGCTTAGCAAAGCAACAAGCAGTAATTTCATTATTGTTTACAGGCGATGAGCTATAACTAAAATGTTCTTCACCCACCCCACTCTTAGCATCAGTTAAAGTTTCTTTTGCTAAACTTTCTCCTCTTTCACACACACACACATATATATATATATATATATATATATATATATATATATATATATATGTATATATATACCTATATATATATATATATATATATATATATATATATATATATATATATATACATGTCCACATTTTCAGTTTCTATCTGTTTGTTTGTTAATACACGAAACCATTAATTATTTTGTAAATATACCCTTATAATGATATATTTGTAAACTACAACACGTAAGTACTTTTGAGAAATAGAGGTACAACAGTATCGTGGGCTTTCTGTAATGCTTGACATCAGTAAATTGGAAATACGATGTTTTACTCTACTTCATAAAATTTATCAGTTATAAATGTAAAAGTTAGAATAGGAATATTCATAAGAGGTTCAGAGTTTCTAGTCAATGATTCCCATAAAGTCTATATTATCTCGATATTATTCAATATTATACATTTACCGAATTTGTTTTTAAATTAATATATTCAGTGTTCAGTAGATCTTTTGCGTCACCTTCAAATTTAAAGTTTATATAATTAAAAAAAAATTTTTAAATCTCGACTCAACTTTTACTTTTATTTTTATTTTTTAGGTCGTATTTTGGACCAATTTGTCTTCCCATGGTAGCTGGGTTCGGGGAAACCCATCAAGTATTATGAACCAGCGAGGTATACCTTGACATTGTTAAAGAACCAATTGATGGTTTTAAATTCAAATGACGTTTCTGTCATGATTTTATTGAATTGAAGGGGAAAGCAGCATTCATCTTGATAGACGTAGGGCTGTTTACAAAAACGAAACTGAAGAAACTACTGCTACGTGCAATCTATACAATATTTTATTTGTTTATAAAAAAAAGACACAACTCGGATGATCTGGAGACAGGCAATTCGTCCACTGTAACTCTATATATTCGAAAAACTGGTAATACAACATTTGATGTTATTCACCTAGCGTCGGGCATTTCGCCTTCAAAGTTGAAGTTTATGGAAAATACAAATCCACATGCGGTCTGCAGTTAGAATGTATACCCCTGTTAGGGGAGATGCCATACATCGCCTAGTATTTTCTGAATAGTCACTCATGTTGTACTGCACACGCTAAACGACCCCATATATATATATATATATATATATATATATATACACACTTAAATCTAATAAAGTGATTACATTGAAGTTTATTCCTAAATTAATGAACACATAGTTAAGGCGAGTAAATGTAATATATATCACTGTTAATTAAAAATACACACCGAAGTGCAACCTTTTCATAAGAAAACTCCATGTCTTACTTCACGTGATTTCTTATGTCATAGTATGCATGTTTATTTCTATAAACAATACGCATCACATGTTATTAGAGTGGAGGCTAGACAGTCAACTCAGAATATCAAGAGCCACGTATTCCTGTTTGAACATGTAGCTGTGCCCCGTTAACGTGTAACCTCTTTTAATATGAATATTTTAGCGTTATCTTGATTAATGTACGTTGGCTTAATCTGACATTTCATTTTCACAAAACGACTCCCATCAGATTTCGCCTAATGAAATGAAAGCTGCTCAAATGTTATAAATGAATTATGCATTAGAAAAGTAACGACCCCCTCTTAAAGTATTTGTTATCATCCCAACTGTAGAAAGATTTAACGCCGTAAATCAACAAAGGCCTAACACATTTTAACACATAAAAAGTAAAACGAAATGTTATATTAGAGATATGATTTGATCTTAGTTTGTGAGGTTCAAACGTTTATCGCCGCATCGATTTTTATTTCATAACTTTGTGTAATGGATTAATTCAATATTCATACTCTATACAAATGTTGAAATAGTTTATTTTGTATGTAGTTCGAGGATTTAGGTTTTTTTTAGTACTGTTGTTCTCAATGCTGATATTGTAAATACCACGTTTCGGCTGAAGTACTTTCGCGCCTTCCCCATGTGTATTGTTTGATTATAGTAATACATTACACTCTATTTATGTGTTATTTCTATATATTACACTTGTACATTTGCACTTGTTGCGTTCGCTTTTGAGGTGCCTATTGAATTTTCTTTCATCAATAAACCGTAGAAAAGTATAGATTGCTCATATTACCTAAGGTTGGAGTAGTAGGCCACACTATTAACTAGTTTCAACGAAAACAATTTAAAAAATTGGGCCGTCTTCAGAAATAACAATGAAGGATGAAAATAAATGCGGTTGAAGAATGCGTAACATTTGATTCACAAAAAAACTATTATGGCGGGGTTACCCGTTCAGAAGGTATTCTATGTATATTGAGACCGGGCAATAATGTTTTGTATGTATCTAAATCTGTAAAATTCATTTTTAAGGTAGTATACTCGTATCATCAAAAGTGATGACATATTATTATGACTGGTTCCATGTAATCGATTATGAAGTAGCGTCTTACTTAATTATTACATTTAAATACATATGAATTACTAAACTATACGTTGTACGAAATAGATATCCAAACCAAAAGGAAGCAATAATAGTATTTGAAGATGATCTGTAAACTAATAAAATATATTATGTTTATATCACGGTATAATCATGTTCACACACCGGTTCTAGTCAGATCACCGAAGTTAAGCAGCATTGATCCTGGAGAGTACCAGATGGGCTGGTGAATTTTACACATAGCTATAGAATAATAACGACGCCAACCCGCAATGCCTAGCGTGGCAACTATAGCATACCCCCTAAAGTACAGCCACCAATAAAACAGGGTGCAAGAATACCAGGAGGATCAAAAACCCTGATGATGATGATGATGATGATGATGATGATGATGATGATGATGATGATGATTTAAATCGAAATCTTTCTAAACATGAGCGATGTGTAATCGTGCTGTTCAATGAACTATTTATTTAATAAAATGTTGTTTTTTTATTGGTAGAGCTGTGTTCAATTGTTTTATATAATGCCCCTCTACATATTCTGGTTTTCCACTTAGCTACTAATAATATAATTGTATTACCTTGATAAAAACATGAGCCCAATTAAGAATAATACTTCATAACACCATCCTTTGATGTTTGTATATGAATTCGTTTTATTATGTGCCTAATGCCCTCTCTTAATTAGCACACACAAAAGAATACATATGTATCCATATATATACATACATACACACACACACACATATATATATATATATATATATATATTAAGACATTAACACAGTATTTTATAGTTATATAATATAGACTTATGCATACTATGCCATAAGTAATCATGTGAAGTTAGACATGGACGTTTTTTTATGAAAAGGTTGCACTTCTGTGTGTATTTTTAATTAACGGTGATCATATTATATTTACTAGCCTAAACTATGTGTTCATTAATTTAGAAATAAACTTCAGTGTAATCACTTTATTAGATTTAAGTGTATATATATGGGGTCGTTTAGCGTGGCCAGTACGAAATGAGTGACCATTCGGAAATACTAGGCGATGTATGTCATTTCCCCTAACCGGGATATTCATTCTGACTGGAGACCGCACGTGGATTTGTATTTCCCATAAACCTCAACTTTCGGTGGAAGGCGAAATCCCGACGCTGGGCGAATACCATCAAAAGTTGTATTACTAGTTATTCGAATATATAGAGTTACGGTGGACAGATTGTTTGTCTCCACGTTATCCGAATTGTGTCTTATTATATAAACAACTGGAATCGTGCATAGATTGCACATCGCAGTAGTTCGTTTTATATCTTCTTCCGTTTCGTTTTTGTAAACAGCCCTACGTCTATCAAGATGAATGCTGCTTTGCCTTTCAATTCAATAATATAATGACAGAAACCTCATTTGGAAGTTAAAGCATTGGTTCTTGAACAGTGTCAAGGTATACCTCGCTGATTCATAATACTTGATGGGTTTCCCCCAACCCATCCACCATAGGAAGACAAATTTGTCCAAAACACGACCGGTTTTTATCGTGATTAAGAAAACAAAAGGAAGCTTTCATCAATTACCAGTTACGTGTCGCACGATTTTCCATGTTTTACTTCATATCCGGAATCTGTTTACACCTAGTGGAAGTTTTGACTATAATGCTTAATGTAAACTTATCTGAAAATACCGGTTTTAACATTATTTTTACACACCCACATCTAAATTCTTTACATATAAGAAAAAATTGAATGTACACAGACAATATAAAAGGTAATATTTTACTACAGGAAAAACAATAGCTGCAAATAAATAACACCTAAAAGAGGCTGAAGCCCATCAATCGCCGCATGATAGGAATATAAAATCAAACGTTAAGGAAAATGGTCTGAAAAAAGACAATATATAAATATGTGAATAAAACTATTATGAAATTGTTTCATGATTTCTGGTCAGTCATTGATTTCTCGTTAGAATTTTTTGTCTGGAATGTTATTAAAAAAATTAGATTAAAAAAGATGTTTTCACATTTATTCAGACCATAAATATATTGATTGAGCAAAACACTCGTTTATTTTGACGTTACAAATGCTGCAATATATTTTGACGGAGACAAGCATACACACAAACACATAGATACACCAGCTCACACATAATAACTCAGGTTAAGATATAGCGAAATAATTAAGATATATGAAGACATAAACACATGTATAAATGTCGGTACCAACAGAGAAAGAGAATAAATAACCTCCACTCTGTGGTGGAATGAAGCAATAGGTGGGTGGTACATTTAATACTACTAAGAAAAAGCTCCAGTCTTTCAACAATTATAAGAAGCCTTTTTTACTACCGATTGTCCTGACTAATATCACCTTACCTGATAGTTCGGCATTCAAACTACTAGGCCTACCATTCACAGATAACATGTATTGGAACAAATACATAGAATACATTGCCAAAGCTGCTTGAAAGAAGGTGGGCTTCTTTACCGAGCGAGAACACTTCTCACACCTGCCCGTATCTAAATCTCTACAAAAAATTATTCACCCATGCATGGAGTATTGTTGTCACATCTGGGCTGGTGCACCAAATACTAGCCACTCCTTCTTGGACAGTGTCAATAAAAGAGTCTCTAATCTAATACGCCCCTTACTATCAAGCATGCTCTATCCTCCTCCCCAATCGTTATAATGTTGCATCCATGTGCTTGTTTTACAAGTCTTTTGATAGAATGTGCTCCAATAAATGTGCTGCACTGTCCCCCTTCTACTTAGATACCCTCGATCAACCCGTCAGTCAGCATAATCCCACCCCTTCACTGTGGAGGTCCCCATATGATGAAGAGCTTTCTACTCTTATAGATTATTTCTTCGATCTGCTAGCCTTTAAAAGTCTGTCCCCGTTTTCTGTTTCCCTGACCGTACTAACATACACACATTTAAATGTAATGTGAACAAGCCTCTCGCTGCTAAACTCTGTTTGTAGAATTCCTCTAATTAACAGTAGCCACCACGTCTCAGTAGAATTGTGGCTTGTTTGGGGTGAACATAAGAAAAAAATAAATAGATAGTTGCGCTACACGAACGATATAAACACACAATAGTCCCTGTTTCAGAGGAACAAGTTCGAATCCTGTACGAGTCTTATTTTTCACTTTGTAGTTTTCATTTGCTTTCGACAACTGTGAACTAAATCAGCTGTGTATTTAATTAAAATACCTTCATAAACACGAATGTTAACCAAGGAAGTAAGGTGATACATAGTATACTGCCGAATATAAATTCCAAAATTAACTATATAGAGAGATGTATTTATATTTAATATTAGCAGATGGTACCTTTTAATTAGTAACGTCGTTGCATGGCGTACTCAACAGTAAAAATGCTTGAAGCCATAGTTATGACTTATTAAACACAAGTAATCCTTTAAATTACTATAAAGCTCTGTCTGAGTAAACATCGAGTACTGTATACAAGTACAAATCAAAAACTGACAGCAGGCAGTGTATATATATATATATATATATATATATATATATATATGTATATATATATATATATTTATGTACTGGTAATTTGTTTATAAGTATCATTGTGTTTTTCCTCTCCTATGCTACCAACACACACACACACACACATATATATATATATATATATATATATATATATATATATACCTGTGATTCTTTCTGTCAGCAGATTTTCTCTAAGTTCTTATTTTCTATAATGAGTGTTGCTATAGCCGCTGATTAAAATACGTTTTAGACAAACTTTATAGAATTATAAAATAAAATAAATTTAAATAAAGTATTTCCAAACTGTTTTGAAAACTATCGTACGCCATAATGGACTTGATGTTGTAATTCGCGGAACAGTAAAGGTAATGCTTCGATTCATGAAATGTTATATATATATATATATATATATACATATATAACATTTTAATGTGAGATTAAACATCGTTATTTCGACAATCAGAGACAACGCCGTAGCGCACACTAACTATGAAAGCTCTATACTGAGTTATTATAGTGTGTGCTCATTGATGATCCCAAATATGTGCAACACAGTGTAAGGCTTCCTCCCGTGTTTTTATGGCTTGAGTGGCTACTGCGTTTTGTTTATTATTGTAGAAACAGTTATATATATATAGACTTAGTTATAACAATCTATTTATGCCAATAAAGCCAAAGAGAAGTTCCGCGTTTTATCCTTGTAAGGAATTCTAAGGCTTAAATCTAATTTAACTTAAAGATTCCCTACGCGGATGGAACGCAGAAGCCTCTCTGCAGCTGTATTGCCATTAATATATTTTCATCACTTATTCCTTACTCTACTCATGTATTAGGTACTGTTCCTGTAAATACTGATAATCGATACATAAAATACCATATCTATGTATAACATTTGATGTGGTACACGTTAGATTATTAATCCCATGATCAACATCATATATATATATATATATATATATATATATATATATATATATATATATATATATATATATATATATATTAATAATGGAGTTTATGTATCTGTATGTCTGTATGAAGCCGAAACTCCATCAGAGTAGCATTGTTATTTACTAAGTCCGCCAGCTTCGTTATATACTGCTAGAAAAACCACTGGAAACACTATGCGCGTTTCTCAATTTAGATAATCAATTGCTTATCAACTTCTAATAAATTACTATTCGCAAATATACACGTATGATTGTTCTCTTAAGATTTCCATATATATATATACGCTGTTTTGCACGCTAATAATCTTACTTATAAATTATAATTTAGACAGACAGATACATAAACTCCATTATAAATCGATTTCTTTTATTTACATATATACATACATGTACTGCATTATGTAGTTAACAACGCTGGCTGTTTAATCAGTTTTTTCCTCCCTCCTTCCCTCCTGTAATTAAATATGGCGATCTGATTAAACAGCCACCGTTAATACGGGTCGTTAAATAAAATGTAAACAACAACGCTGGCATTCAGCGTGCTTATTTTCTCATTTTAAAATCAGTTTTAAGTTCTTTTTATTTTCTTGATCCAATTAGCCATTATGTTTTAAAACACAAATTCACTGAATCAAAGTGTTTAATTAATTTAAAAATTACTATTAAAAAACATGCACGCACACACACACACACACACACACACACATTATAACAAAATTAGTTTTCCACTTTAGGACCCACGCTAACTTAAAACCCGTCGTTACGGATAGGGTCAGTATATTGTTTTTTAAATTGTTGATTTTAATTTACGCACACTTTTTAACCGCTTTGAACAACATCAAATATTCTGTCGCAAAACTATTGGGTGTAAATAAATGCGAGCAGAAGATACTTTGGGGGGGGGGGCACCTCTTACTGGGCAAGTAAATAACTTTTTTTAGAATCGTATTCGTTGTATTTTTTTTGTTACTTTTATTTTCGGTACACTTTTCTTTCTTCTCTTCGAAAACTAATACTATTATTATTTATTACTTCGTAAATTCTTACGTGGATTCGGCGCAAAACGATTGGGTGGAAAGAAATACGAGCAGACAATAACTTCGGAACGAGCTTTCTGAAAAAAAAATGACTGCATTAGCAAGACGTTCTTCAATCGTTAAGAATTAAATTATTTTTCCCAACTGTGAATTTTCTAATCTAAAAATATTTCTATTTATAGGGAAAATTTATACAAACATCGGGGTGGGGTCAAATTTTTTTAAATTTATTTTCATCTAAAAATAGTCTTGGTCATAAACAAAGAATATCAACGCCTAACCACCAGAGAAATATGACTGAGTCTCCATCGGTTTACACGTAAGCGTTCATTTCGGACGCGGCAGCCTAGCAAACATATGCGACCAGAGGGAGCATATATTTGCTAGTATATATATAATAAAATAAACGAATACAAAAAACAAAGATATTATTCATATATGAAACGGATATTTGTTTCATTCATATCCAGTTAAGAGTTTGTTAAGTTTCTTTATTACATAAAATTGCAGAATAATAAATGTGTCATTTTTTAGAAGATAAATACACATTAAAATCTATTGTAAGTTACTAAAAAGTAAACGTAGGTATACAGTATCGTGGCATCAATGAAATTAGTAACATGTTATTTTGAAGTATAAGCGACAGATCTTAAAATATTATTTCATGTAGTTTGTGTCTTTTGCTTTGATTTAAATATAGGTAATTCTAGTAATTTACTTTTATTCTTTCAGTTTAATTAGAAAGCATCTTCAGTAGCTAAGTGATTAGCAATTCTTTATTAAATCTAGTTCTTATCAAACATGTTCCTTATTACATGTTCATGCAACATTCGTTTTTTTTCTATAATAACAGAACTTCATAATATTTACACTGTATACATATATATATATATATATATATATATATATATATATATATAGAGAGAGAGAGAGAGAGAGAGAGAGAGTGAGAGATAGAAAGAAAGAGTGAGAGAAAGAGAAATAGAGAGAGAAAGAGAGACACATACAGACAGACATACATAGAAAGAGAGCGAGAGAGAGTGAGAGAGAGAAAGATAAAGAGTGAAAGGTGTTTTTCTAATTCTGCTATTCAGCTTTTGGCTAGTATCAAAGTGTAGTATCTGTTCCGATGGATACTACACCCCATAAACTGGTATCATCTTGGCCTTCGGGGCTTGATTTACGCCGGTCTATGGGTCGGTCCTGTGCAGTTCTAGGAGGTTCACCGTCCCAGGCTTCGCCTCCGCTCTTTGGAGAGGAGTAAGTTTATTGCTTACTGTCTGAGGCGCCCCTCCCGGGGAATGCCGACGGGGCTGTCCAGGCAATTTTTAATGGCTAGAGTGCTCACCTCTCGGGCGCTGGTTTTTCAAACACCACTTTCCCGACCCGACCTTGGGTCACATCTTACTTGTGAGAGTAAGATAAAACTGTGCCTAACTCCTGGAGAGGAGTAAATAAATATTCAGATATAACAGAATAGTTAGGGTCCAGCGTGCATTATCGTATTCAATTTGAAAGTGTTAATATATATATATATATATATATATATATATATATATATATATATATATATATATATATATATATATGCAGAGTTTTAAAATAATTTCAAATTATTTTACTAAATTCATAAATGATTTTTTAGCAATGAAAAATATATATTTTATATTTTCACTTACGTCTTTTGTCATCTGACGAAGAATAGATTTTATCATTTTGGAAATTACGAGAATAAGAACTTAACGACCTCTTAAGTGGATGTGTTATTTACGCAAAACACTTTTCTATAAGACTATATTGGTTTGTTTACATGTGCTTAATTATTGCTGTCATTTATTTGAAGTATTGAACATATTTCTTCGTATTAGGAGTTACTCCGTGATAGGATAAATTGCACGTCTTTTACCCTGATATTATAATTCTATTATTGAGGTACAACATACACGTATATATAACATACATGTATATATATATATATATATATAAAACAATATATATATATATATATAAATATATATATATATATATATATATATATATATATATATATATATATATATATATATATTTAAAGTTAGTTCTACCAACATTTGAAGATATTGTTTTCTTTAAATTGATTATTATTTTATTATTTCATAATGTTATAATTTTATAACGCGTCTCGAGCATCCTGGCTCTTTTAAGATATTCTTTCCATTTGAAAACATGGGTTTATTTTTAACAGTTTGACATTCCTGCGCATGTGCGCGCGTGTGTATGTGTCTTTGTGGTTGTTTATATATCTTCTACTTCTCTGGGTCAAAGATATGTGTTTTTAAGCATATGTTCTTTTGACTGTTATCTCTGCGGCCATCTTCGTGTGTTGGAATTAGGAACATTTTTCTGAGTTTCCCGGTAATAGATTTAATTACAGACTCTGTCGTCTCTGTGTCTTCCATCTGCGTGTGTGTTTCTGTGTAGAGTGCATGTACATTTTAGTAAGTGTATTAGTTTCTCTTTGTGTAGGCAGGTGTGTACGCACACACATGCGTTTTTGTTTTTGTTTATACATACATACATAATGCATACATACACACACACATGCACACATATACCCACATGTATACATATATATATATATATATATATATATATATATATATATATTAACATAAAAATATACATATATAAATATACATATATATATATACATACATACACACATATTTACATATATATATATATATGCATTGTGTGTATTTAGGCACCATTTTTTCATTAATACAAATGTTGTTAAAAACAACAGTTCTCTTCTGTTTAGTTTTTCAATTCGTTGAGTGATTTGTTTAATATTGACATCGAATGAATGAATAAATGAACCGTATGTTACACGACCGTTTTCGACAGTAAACGGTAATATATGTATACATATATGTATGTGTATTCATTATATTTATATAAATGAGCTTGCTCTCGAAATCCTACATGACTCATTTCACTATTGATTTAATGACAGTTGTTACGTACATTTATTCGTGTGCATCCTTATTATACGTACAAGATTTAACATACAAGGAACGTACGTATAACTTGTATATACAAATGCACCAAAGATAAAGATAACAGAAACGTTCTCTTTAAAATACTATTTTGGTTATTTTATTATTGATGATGTTTAATTCTAATATAACACATTATTTAAAGACATAGATCTTTCGGAATTTATACGCAAGAAATATTAAAGTACGTGATACATATGTATGCATGTATGCAATACAGAATGAAAAAAACAATTAGACACATGAAAAAAAAACAATAAACGAGAGATTGACTGGTTTCCTCATACAATTTGTTTTCACGACATTTCTCTTGATGAGATATGGTGTATGTTATACTCATTTATATTTACACACGAGTTATTCTTTGAATGATAATTTGTTCATAACAGTGACTTTAGTTTTAGGTACGCAGAGAAGAAAGTGGAATTATTTACAGTGGTTGTATGTAGACGAGTTTTTATTGTGAATGTTTTACAGAGTGAATCCATGGATTGAGCAAATAAACACGGATGTTCTTCTATCCACAATGTAACGTCATAAAGCAGGACAAACAAGAAAAAAGAGTATAACTTTTTCCAATGCAATAATGATGATAGAGACCAGAAAGTGAAAAACTACACATTTCAAAATAAAATTCTCAGACTGGTAGTTTTTGAATTACTATATTTGATCATCTATCATACATTTTGTCACACATTTAATGAATATAACCCAATATAGAGATAGTGTGTTTCAGGATAAGCTGGTCGAACACAAAGAATTAGGTTAGAGAGAATTGAAAAGACAATATTCTTGCAGAATTGAAAAAAACAATCTGCTGGAAAACAAAAAGAAAACAGTGTCGCAAAATGGTTTATATATGAAGGGGAAACTGCGTAGACAGTCAGATTGAGACATGGAAGTAGAGATTGAGTTAGTTTAGTCGGCGTTCAGATAAATACACTCGTGATAAGTACACATCCACTTTTATGGCGGCAAAATCACTAGAACCCTAGTTACACTCAAACGCAACCCCTAACATTGCATACGCTCGCTAAGTGAATCATAATTACAACAAAGCCGCAACAAAGTAAAGAAAAGAAAATTATATAATGTTCAAATTGCGTTTCTTTTGGGGCGTATTGTTTCTGTAAACTATTCTACGGATATTGCGAGCACGACAAGATACCTTCTATGACAAAAACAACAGAATCTACGAACAAAGTTCCACAAAAACTATTTCTTTTTTAAGCATAACGTTGCACCCGGACAAAATTATTTCTAAGTGAAAAAAGAAAGTCTGACAACCACCTCTGTCTTTCTCTGCTGCTCAAAATGAAACCGGAAAAATATCTACCGGTCTATAATAAAATAAAAAAGTAAACGGATTTTGTTTTTGTGTCATAAGACATGAGAATAATAATTTATATATATGAAAAATTAAATTACTGGCGTAATTCAATGATTTTATGTGAATATTTGAGTAATATATTTTGATAACCAGCGAGTACGAACACTGGCTAAGCATATTTACTGCGTCATTTTTATTGGTGGATGTTCACTATCTTTAATATATAGGAATAGGAATGCATTTCTGTCTTTATGTGACCATTGTGTATGTGTGTTTGTAATTGCATTCCGGGCAATAATTGCCCCCTCTCTTACACCATTTCAGCATTATTACGTAAAAGCATGAAAATTAGCTTCCGGTCATATGTGCACATTTCATAGACGCCTTTTAATGCCTTGCGCTTGGCAAATTCTTTTTCTCTCTGTACAACGCTTCATGGTAATTTAGTTGAAAGGCTTAAAAAAAACTGATAATGCGCAATGAGTAAATGTGTATATAATTTTCGGAGGTGGCAGAATGCGGATACGAAAGAACGATTCGCATCCCTTAAAGGGAGACATTTTCATTTCTTTTCCGCAAGATCCAAGCAAGCGCATTTCATTTATTCATATTTTTTTTTCGCATTCCGAAATAACGGGGTGATAATTCCATCCCCCTTTCGAAAAAATGATCAATTTTCTTTTCCTTACGATGGGAAGAATATTTATTTTCAAATTATATAATATAATTTTTTTTGGATGGGGAGCAATAAATTTGCACATTTTTAACCTTTGTTGAATATTTTTCATTTCAGCATCCAACACAAAACACATTTTTATCAATCTTATTCTCTTTTTCCATCTTTATCTATTTCTATTTCTCTTTCTCTCTCTGCATCTCTCTTTATGTCTCTCTTTCACTCTGTCCTATCTCTCTCTATGTTTATTCCTTTTCCGGCCATTACATAGAACTGAGAGCTCTTCAAGAAATAAAAACAAAATCATGATAGAGCAGTTTGGTGGTTAACATTTACTTCATGTTTTTCTGTTAAAATTGGATCAGGAAACGTTATTAAGATGATTAAGAAAACTCATACTCCTATTATAAATGACGCATGTATATGTACACACATACACCCACACACGTGCACACACATACACACACATACACACACACACACATATATATATATATATATATATATATATATATATATATATATATATACATATATATATATATGTGTGCATAAATGAGTGAGTAAATATGAAATAAATGGTTCAGACAAAATGGAAAATCATTTCATGAAAGAGTGGATAAGCAAGGTAACATGCTAGTAAAAATAAAGAAATAAACAAATAAAATCTGGACCAATATATTTCGGTCGATTCGTCCGATCATATTCATATGGTAAAAAAAGTTTTAAAAATATATATTGTCGAAAAGTTCGACCGAAATATCTTCGTCCAGCTTTAATGATATGCTTTTGCATTTATTTTTACGAGCATGTTGTTGTTTTTTATTAAGTATTCCATAATATTATTTTCCATATATTTATATGTAATTTAAAAGGGTATATTAACTCTAGCTGTACTTGTGCTATATTATAGGATAGCTTTCTCGATATCAAAAGCGCATAGTGACTCTCATTTACTGGCATTGCGTTATTTAGACAAAGTGACTGGTGTTGTTATTGTTGGTCTAAAGATAGCTACACATAAAGGTGTCAGTCACGATGCTCTGTTAACTCTATATAATCCTTAAGTCTGCAATATACTTTTACAATTGATGTAGATTTAGTAACCTTCCATTTTATCAGGAATACACAAACGTCACAAAAACATACACACACGCAAACATTGAGTTATATATATATATATATATATATATATATATATATATATATATATATATATATATATATATATATGTATTAGAATTTCATGTATCCACATAACATTTTATAAGGAGATATCATTTTTTATGTATACATTTTCAGTATTTACTTCAACAGTGCTCTATACGTAAGTAGAGCTAGATAGTAAGCTATGAAAATATATTTATGGCAATTAAGCTACACAGAGGCTCCCGCGTTTCATCCCCGGGGGAATCTTCAGGCTAATATATATATATATATATATATATATATATATATATATATATATATATATTACACAATTGTAACATATACCTTCAAAACAGCACACCTTGCACACAAAGACGTATAGACGGCACGATATACCAAGCTTTCTAATACATCATGAATTTGGCTTGTTTTCAATTTTCTCACTTCAATGTGTATGAAGGGAGTTAGTACTGCAGATTTAACCAGCGGTTATCTGTGATATTGCGGAAATAAATCAATGACATTTTATCCTTTAGCTCTTGTAGAAAAATTCAAGGAACTCTCTCATTAAGTAATGCACATTAATATTTTTTAACTGAATTGATATATCAAAATGCAGACATTTAACTACGTACACGTGACCGTGAGAAAATATTGATCATTTTACGTGATAATGCTTACATCGTTTAAAAGGGTGGGTCATTTTGTCCAGAAACACACCAGTAAATTTTCTGAATTTCACCTCACTACACAACAAGTTCAACATTATTTTTCACACCTGCGTTTCAACAAATATTTGTTTTTGTTCACGGCAAGTTTTTCCTGTGTTTTTTAGTTGCCGACAGCATCGACAACTAACCCATGTTAACAACTTATTTGCGGCATCACCGAAGTTTTGCGGATCAGTTAAAAACAATGTAGTTGTGTAAAGATTGAGTCGATACTCATGCTATTCCAGGGTATAACACTACATTTAGTGCCGTACATAATACTATATTTGTAGCTCTTCGACCCAGGATGCTATACTGAGTGGCATTCACAGCAACTCAGGCCACATATGTGCTTATTGGCTTAATGGCCATGATATTTTATCTTTGTAAATGACATTTATAATTAAGCCTTTTCTGGTGATCCATTGGTGTTATCTCTAGGACTAACCCCATCTTGTGTAGAATAAAAAAGGGGTTACTATGTAGTCGCTGCAACGATGCGTTAGAAAAAACAAAGCTTTACTAACATTCATATGCTACTTTCAATTATAATTTGGACAGGTTTTTCGGAAGAGTTTCTTGTTCTCCTAAAATGATTTGTATTGCTTTTGTTTTTTGTTCATTTTTCAAATCCGCTATGTATTAACTCAATTTGTCTGCCACCTTTAATATTAGTATGTTTTCTACTGAGGTGGCAATATTAATCATGTTCTGTTCCTTCTTATTGGATATTATTCATTCTAGTTTTCTTGCTTGGACTAGTTTTTCCGTTTACATTTGCATGTTTCAGCGGATTTTCTACGTTTCCGTTATACATATTCCCGTTTTATACCCTTACCATTTGTCTGTATGTTTGAATTACGGCCGTTTGCACAGTTCCCAGTTGACAACCTTCCCAACTAAATCATGTCTGTTTTACTTTTTTTTCACTCTAGTTTGCTGCAATAATTATGATGTGCTTCATCGTTTCGTCGTTTTGTCTACAGTATCTACTGTTTTCTTGGGTATTACCTATTTTGGCTTTGATGTAAATCGTTTAGCTTTTTTTTTCACTTTACTTCAGTCGAAATTCTCAAAAATCTAGGGGGCCATTATACGTGGTCTCTATATTAGATACATAGATATTCTAATATTCTTTTAAAGTTCTTCTTTACTTGTAAAACGTTTTGTTCGTAAAGAAGTGAAAAACATTAATTTGCTTCTCCCCAATTGGCCAATCGATTGTTAGAGTATATGTTTATGGTGGTCTGTTCATCTTACCAGATGCTATGGCAAGAATTCATCTAGTCTGCTGAAGTATCCAGTTAAGTGAACTTACTTGAGGTAACATTACTTAGAGAAGGTGCACCATTCCTCGTATAGCCGTATAGAAGGGATCGTTTTGGGGCTTCGAATCCTATGTTACGTTGAATATCTGATCAAGTATCTTGTTTACCCGACAAACCCGTGAACAGAAAGACGGAAGACATTCGAAGATGATGTCTAGTAGAGTATTCAATCTCTTGTGTTGTTTGCATTGTTGTGTGCAATGTTAATACCGATGCTGTTTCCCTGGAAGCATCTTCTTACAGTCATATATACGCTTTCTCATGAGCAATTATTTTGATTCGTCTTATTAATATTCTATATAGTTGCTTCTATTCCAATTTTGATTTCTAACAATATTTTGTTTATCGTTTTTTTGGTCTCCGTATTGTTCATCTTCCGATTTCTTTTTGCGGCGCCGTCCAATCTCAGTATTTTGTGTTATCTATGTGTCTAGTACGCAATCTAAAGCATTACGGTTCTGCACGAAGTGATTTGTGTATAGTCATTAGATTCTGTCTTTTATATTATTACTTTAAGCATACCTATCCCAGCACGGTTAAAATAAATTTTAAAAGACGTGTTACACTAATTGAATTCCCTCTTAAGAAGAGTAAAATCAATACATGATGATACTAAACCTTATGTCAGGAATCCTTATTTCAATTTTGATCAAAATCCATTACATGATTTCGATCTAAGAAAATGCTTCAAATCCACGTCTTAATAAGAAATAAAAATTCTACAAATCTTCAGTAATTGGTGTCCAATGGCTATGGATCAAATTCAATTTAGATCTCAAATATTCGATTTTTAAATGAAAGGTTGTGCCCATATAATGCTCTTAAAGTCCTTTAACATACTAAAAAATACTTACATTTTGAAAATAATTTTACAAACTTCGTCCACTCAATTCTACCTCATTTGAAAAAAAAGTAAATCAAACGTAATATTACCATCTCTTATGCCAATCAGTTTTGTTCCATAATTTATAATAATTGGTTAATTATTAAAGCATAAAAGTGAATCTTCTGCATACAGTTATATAAACATATGCCCATACATACATCATTACAGATTATAATAATAATGGTTAATCATGTTATGTTTATTATTATCTCTTAATAAAACGTTTCTGTTTTGTGTACAATACAACACTCTGTGTATTATACAAAAAAGAAGTAGGCTTATAAGTATATACACACCAAATATCCATTATAGTAAGAATAGCAGAACACAATTACAGTAGTTATAGCCAAGAAAAAGAACGCATTGTAATTTGATATGTTCCGTTTTTAAGTTGAATATATGAAAAAGAACAACGTATTACAAACTATTCTCGCGAATAACTATCAACCAAGCAACGTTAATGGAGTTGAAACGTAGGCCATTTGAAGGCAAACGCCCAATATTACATGAAAGTCAATATTGTATTTGAAACTGACAGCTATCTAATAACATCACGTAAAAGCTCGATGAGTGAGCATTCTTTATCGTAAAAATGCACGCTTCTTGCTTCAGCTACGAAAGTAATATTTGTACAACTGAACGGACATGACAGTTTTTCCTCAACCAAAACTTTTGCACCATGGCGGATATATTGACTAGCTCTGGTTGTAGCACAATGGTTGCGAGAAAGCAAGCAAAAGATTACGAAACTGGAAGCCAAATAAATTTTGTCTAGGAGAAAATGGTAATTGGGGTATTTTTGCAGGCATTAGCTTCTTGTATTTAGATGGGGGTAAGGAAGATTTTACTTTCTTTTGCTTTAAGTGGGTATTTTATGAAGGACCGCTAACGGAACTTTAACGGTATTGATGTTTCTATTTACAGTGCCCAATTTGCGGGGTAGATTATTTTCCCTTTTATAAAAACTGATGTATTATCTCGGAAGAACATATATGAATAAATAAGGACTCCAGAAAGCGCGAACTGACAATTTGACTTTCAAAATAAGAACAAAAGACGTTGATTTTAATGCAAATCAGATATTTACGAGTTGGAAAGTTATGAATGGAACAAATACACACGCACACACACACACACACACACACATATATATATATATATATATGTATAAATATATTTATATAGATATATATATGTACATATACATATATGCATATATATACATATATATATATACATACATATATATACATATATATACATATATATATATACATATACATATATATATACATATATATATATACATATACATACATATATATATATATATATATATATATATATATACGCGAGCAACTGTATGTCTGTGCTTGTGTCTGCCTGGAACACATACACAATCATATATATATATATATATATATATACATATATATATATATATACATATATATATATAAATATATATGTATATATATACATATATATATATTAATATATATATATATATATATATATATATATAAATATATATGTATATATATATAAATATATATGTATATATATATATAGAGAGAGAGAGAGAAAGAAGTAAAAGATAACGAAATGTATGTTTTCTTTCCTTAATCCATGGCTTTTCAAAGAAGGAAAGATCATCGTCAAGTTATATATATATATATATATATATATATATATATATATATATATATATATATATATATATATATATATGCGAGAAAGTATATGTGTGTGTGTGTGTCTGTCTGTCCGTTAACAGAAAGTGAATACACTTGAAGAATTTTTTAAATGTATGTGATTTAAGTAGTTGTTGTTCTCTAGACGTTCAATTAAGAATGTTTGTTTACAATTCGACTAAATAAAGGCCTGACTTACTCAGTTGAGAAAGAATTACTCTGATAACAGCAAGGGTGTGGTGTCGATTTGGTCTTACGATTGTTTTTGTATGTGGTCCTGTTGTTCTCACATACCGTGAGCGATGTTTCTGACAAAGGTTGATGAATTGCTCTTTGATTAGTCGAACTCTATGCTTCTAACACTTATCGTTGGCTAATTTTTAACCTTGAAGACATACTTTTAGCGACTTCATCAAGTAGCTTCATGCTTTCCTTGTAGCGATTTTTGTGTAAAGTAAAAAATGTGTGTATATTTAGTATGTAACGTCTCTCTGCCTGTCTGTCTCTCTTGATTTTTTCATCTATATATATATATGTACATCTTTTTATATCACCTTACCATATCAGTGGCATTTACTCTCGCTTTCTCTGTGTATATGTGTCTATTATTCCGCCAGTCACAATTTTCAAAGAAATATATTGACTTCTTTTAAAAACGGAAAATATTGAATCAATACTAAACAATAAATTCCCAGCAAATAAAGCGGAGCCATCATCGAAGCCTATAAGTCTTTAATCTGATGTTATGAGCTATTTAGATTGGTTTAAAAAAATAAATACAAACAAGATTAGTATAGCTCATAAGTGACGTCATATTTTTATGTTTAACGTAATGTTTAAAAGAATTAATTAACACATAAGCGATAATAAATATAAATAAATAGATTATTAGTTAAACCAATGGCGTTGGGTATTCGTCTTATATCTTAAACAATTGATTTTACTTCAACCATACTTTGGCGTTTAACACTTCTTAATACATGACATATGTTAAGATTATGGCTCGTATTTATGCATATACTAGCAAATATATGCTCCCTCTGGTCGCATATTTTTGCTATGTCCGGAGCATGATAACATAATGAACAAACTGCATAATTTCCACCACCCTAACAGGAAAAAGTAACGACTAAGAGGATTATATCATGACGAACGAACACTAGCCCACCCTCAAAAAGAGGAGTTCATGCTTGGGAGTATGGTATCATGAAACAGAATAGATAGTAAACTACCCCGAGACCCTAAAACAGGGAGAAAGTCATCCTTGGACGATAATATTGTGAGGAACGAACATATATTATAGTGTCCTCCCACCTCAATATAAAACAGGGAAGGTAATCCCCAGGAGGAATATATTATGATGAACGACTATATACCATACACACCACCAAAGGAGAAGGTAAAGCGTCGGAGTATCCCCCACACACATACACACACAAAATGGGTATGCTTGATCGGAAATTCAACCTTTCACGATACAGAAGGTAATACCTGGGAGTATCACCCCATAAATCATATCATGATGAATTAACATTTAATAAGTATATTATTAATTTGCTTTTTTCGCATTATAAGTGATGTGGAAAAACACGAGTTGGTTAAGTATTCTTTAGGACAATAGATGAACATTTCCATGAAGGTAATAAGTGACACTAAAAAAGCCGACAACTTGAAAAAATGAACTGGCACCGCAACAAGCAGCAAAACAATTAATAGCAGACCCCACTGACACACCGTATTGCTCTCTTTTTATTTTATTTCCGTCTAACGACTTCTTGTTTATGCGGATACCCGAAATAAAAAGACTGATGGTCGCGCCGATTGTTGTTAGTCGTGATTGAACGCAGAACGTTTCATTTACAACCTAGAATATTGTTATTCTGTGTAATGAGGAGAGTTCACTCATTCAAATAACCATTATTTTGTATCGACGGATACTTGGTGAGATTAGTAGATAAGGCACCTTGCATCCCAGGGCCAGTTTGAAAAGTTCACGTGACATATTTTGGCCACGTCACGACAGAATGAAAGAGACAAATATAGAGCCAAAAATGTATTTTAAGATATGAAAACACTTACAAGCTATTTTGAGTATATTCCGTGCTGTTGATTTGACAAATAATGGAAGGTGCTAAGTTTGACCAAAACAAATACACTTAAACTTTACAGAGCCATGTCTGTTGGGAGGCAGGGTTAAGAGAGTGAAGCTAAACAGTCGCTTGTGTTGGGTCAATCAGGTGAGTAAATTATTTTCCTGTGATTAACGTGAGTCGCTCTGGATGTTTACCAGTAGCTAAGAGACAATAGTAATGCCAATGTTGAGTTTTAGAAGGCTGCGCTCTAAAGAACTTTTTCGATAGACCCTTGTATAACATGCCAACCTGATACCATTCGGAAACTATTGTCTAACTAGGCACTGGATGTCTTCTGTGCGGCATTGAATAAGCCGGCTGTTACTTTTGAGTGGTTGTCTTAACAGACTCCTATACGCATTTTTGGCCGGACTCTAGTTCGAGTAAAGCAATCTCTGGGGGAACCCATAAGCATAGAGACGACACCAATTGAACAGTTACTTGAGCGGACACAGGCTAATGCAGAACTTAGGGAAGATGTTATAATGGCCGCCAGAGTGGCCTTCGAAATCTGCAGAGACCGAACTTACATGCTAAAGTTAATTTATTCTGCTGTGGAGTGGTCACATTGCAGATCATTACATGTACATAATACATGCACCTATACACTGCTTCCCGTGTGGCGAGATCGGACACATGGCTTCAAGCCGTAAGATGTGAACGAGGCTCAATCAGTCATCCAAGTAGACATACACAAAACACCTTGCCTAAAGCTTCTTGATTCAGGCTGCTCCCGTACTCTAGTGAGCGCAAGTTATGCCGTATCTGGAGCCGGAAGAGCATTAAAATAACGACGATAAATTGTGAGACCCGGGCGTGTTGAAGAGTAGCGTAACTTAGGATTAGTCCGGACTCGTGTACATCCGCTGAGGTCAATGTTCCCGACACGTGAGAAGACATACTGAGCTTGGACTTCCTTCTCCGATATAACGCTTATTAAAGCAGGTGGCGGTGTTCTCATTAGACTAGCGGGAACTGACCACTTCAAGAAGGCATCAATGCAGGTAGTGTTTGATTAACGGAAATAAATCTCGACTGCGCCTTGTTAATTGACGGACAATAAACCACCAAGCAAGCCACGGTATGACGTCACAGAGTATCCGGTAACCGCATATGAACAACAACTGGATGCCTCGGGTGGCAGTAGGCGTAATAAAACGCAGGGCGAATGCGGTAATCAAAGGGGGAGACAATCAAACAAGTGATACCCCTTACTCTGAATGATTGCAAAAAGTGTTGAGGAGCAACACTCGAGAAACTGGCCCAAAGAAAGTGGCGTGTCAATGGAGAAGAAATGAACGTATGGGCGATGAAACTTCACTAGTGTTGTGAGTCTTATTAGAAAAAAATTGAAGCCGTGTTGAAGCATGCCCGAGTATTAAGTTATAGTCAGTGTAACATTGGTCCTAACATACTGCAACATCGTGGAACAGTTGACACGAGTGCCTCGCAAATGGTACGATCTCATGAACATGGGTGCCCAGACCGTTAGTAAAACATGCGTTGCTACAGAAAACTCGATGAGCAAGCAATAGATTGAAGATATTCACACGCAGAAAGTACATCCAGGCATCAAGAAGCCTCCGTATTTCGTGAGACGTAGACAGAGCAGTAGCGAAATCAGAGGTCAAACACTTTTCCAATCACGGTGAGATGTGTCAGTGAATTTACCAAACACAAGCGTGGTGACGAAAAAGGCGACTGGAAGCAAGTGACGTATTGCCAAGGGTGAGAATGGATATTACCCATTATAATAACAGCCATCGATAGTGGATTACCTATTTTATAGTTTGGCGATGAATTGCAGGACACGACTAAGCATATGTTATTCGATAAGAATTGGCTGCCTTTAACGAACGTGTAGGGCCGCCTGAGATTTTGGCCGATAACGACCCAGCGTTTTGCAACCAGCAAGTCAGACAGTTTTGTGTGTATGAGAAGTTTGATCGCAGCTGCTATGCCTATACGTACAAGCAAGCATCGGCATCGCTGACAGAAGACACCGCAGCATGAAAAAAGTTGTTGCCGGGAAGAAGTAATCCATTAGGGAAGCAACGTACTGGTACAATGTTACCTCGAAGGACGGCGTGTCCCCGGCAAACACTATTGCGAATGTCATCTACACGTACCAGGTTCGATTAAAAATAATCAAACTTGTGCAGTCACCTAACGACGATGAGATCGTCAGGCTATATGATGTGAGAGATCACATCTGGGTTAAACCGCTAGGCTATTAATGTATCACCGGTCAGTCAGCAATCTGTCCTGGTTGATGGAATTCCACGGCACATACGCGATATCGGACCTGCTTTTGAGGCGGACGATTCAACGACTGGGGAAAATGATGAAAAAAGTTATCAGTCGTCTGACGCTGAGCTATTAATATGTAATGCTATTGATCCCCTGAGAATGGAGCCGCAAATTCAGAATCGGAAATGTTTTCGGAAAATACGAAAGCAGAAACTTTGTCAGACGATTTGAAAGAAAAAAGTGGGCTGCATGTCCTACTTCAAAAAGCGAAGAAATTAAAAAACTCCAATAACTTTGCATCGTGTGTGATTAAGAGAACATATGGGATAGTTACCATAATGCGGGTTTATGAGAAAAATGAGTGAACATCGCGCCGTGTTTCGTCCAGAGAGTTCAGCTTATAAGATATAACATTGTTATTTTTGTTAGATAGCATATTCAGTGAGCATTGTTTTGTACCGACGAATTCTCGTTAAGAAAGAAAAGTAGTTTTCCCCCCGGATACAGTTTGAAACGTTGCGTGACGACTTTGAACCACGTCCAGTGTTCAGCGATATATATAGAGAGAAAAGGGTTTTCAGATACAACAAAACAACAATATACACTGACACCCTATCGTGTACAGTCTCATCGTTAGACAACACAGCACTGATGATCATTATAATAATTAGCGGAACCACGGTTAAACCAAAGCCCTATTTAGTAAAGCAGTATCATTTGTCGGCAAAAATAACGGTCTGAAACGGTCACAATTATCCATTGACTAACTTGTAATTACGCATTCTTTAAATTCAAAACAATACTATCATTAGTATATTTACTACATTCCACCAAGCATTGGCAGGTATTTTTACCACAATACAGAACAAAATAGTTTTAGCTACGTTGTATCTTTTTTTTTGATTTTCATGAATAAACTAAACTGTGTTTTAATTTGTCTAAGGTCATACCAAAAGTATACTACGAGTCAATTGGTTGACTTCTGATAATGTATTATATGAATTAAAACGAGTAAAAGAGGTAATTGCATTTCCAAATAGAAACCTAATTAGTAATAATTAAAATACAACGTTTTTTCTGTTTAATTTTGTAATAAGAAAAAACATAGAAAAATAGCAAAGTTTTAAACGATCATGGAAAGTACGACTTGCAACACACGTACAAAATTGCATACTAACAAAAATGATTGTTTTTGCGAGTATTTTGGGTGATGAACTATATTTAGTTTGAACGTTTTCTGTTCTTTTAATTAAAGACCAACATTAATGTGTTTAAATTGAACAGTTACAGTATCAGCAAAGAAAAAGAAAACACCAAGAACCACATCTAAATGATGAACATGTAGAAAATAGAAATGGCAATTATAAAATATCTCTTGGAAGAAAAGGAACTCATAACTCTCAGTGAATTTAATATTCCTATAAGTCGAGTTAGCAATAATGTGTTTAATAAATTAATATTAACCTAGCTAACATACAAGTACAAAACCAGGTTCAGAATAAGAATATAACTTGGAATAAAGGTAAGATGTCAGCCCTTAGAGTATTTACACATAAATTAAACATATAATTCTATTATGAAATGTGTTTTGATAAATATTAGAAGATCTTAAGTGATGGGCCGTGAATAGGTCAAACTTTATGGATTTGAACTTCGAGTATATAGTTCAAATCATAGCATGATAAAATCTGGCACTGTTTTATAAAATTGATATAATTTTCCATCTTTTACGTATGGTTTTATTTAAATCAACATCACAAGAAAAATAAATACAGTATTTCAATCGACCAATTCTTTCCTCGGCCTTTTAGGTAGGTGCAAAGTGTAGTATATATTCTGATATTAGACTTTATATTTTCTGTCTTCAATCAGTGAAAGGTAAATCTGTTTAGACTGAGGAAAGTTTGATTTTATTTCAATCCAGAGTGCTCTCTAGTGGGAGGCTGTATTTCCCCACATTAAACACCGATTCATATCTTCGTGTTTGCTCGTGGAGATGGAAGCAAATAAGAAAATACGACATATTACCTTGAACATCAGCTCGTCAAGCAAACTGCTACAGTCTTGTTGAACCTCGTAGGTACTTGACTGAATGGGTGGTGATGTTTCTCGTTAATAGTAGCCGTGGTAGTTAACTATTAACTCTGGTTCCAGTAATTGAGTAACTATAAAAAAGACCAACAGTCGTCTTGTCTACGACATCGTCTTTATTTGTTGTTTCACTTTTCAGCAGCGTAAATTTAAACACGTAAACTCTCCGGTGTTATGCCGGTTACAAAACATGGAAAATAATGTCTGACTCTGATCAGCTTGTGTTACTGCTAGCTTCTTCGCTACGTGCAACTTATTAATTTATTTCTCTGACGTCATATTCTGACACGCAGCTCTTATTATGATCTTTAACACTTAATGGAAATGTTCGACGTTTCAACTTCATCAACACTTTTGTGAAAATTCCCGTTGTATTTACAATCCTTTAACAGCCCTACGTTCATGTTGTCGCACAAACCAAAACCGAATTTTTCCTGGTGCAGCTTTTGCTTCTAATCTACGTTACATGAATCTACTTCGGTATGATATCCACATTTACATTGCAATCTAGTGCACATAAATCTACTTTGTTATGCGATCTACACATCGTATTACAATCAACACGGTACAAAGGCAAGGAACACACTTCCAATTGGTTTCGAAAAAATTTGCGGGTAGACAACATAGAACGCTAACTTAAAGCCTAACCCTTACCGTAACACTTGACTATAATCCTATCCTCTAACCCATACCTTAACCTCACTTCTAACCTAAACATTAACACTAACCCTAACGTTAGAAAAACACACTGCGACACTTCAGCCAATTATTCAACGAGAAGTCATTGAAGTCTATATTTGTAAATATCAAGCCAGAGTAAAGAAGCATACAGTGTAGATATATTTTCCTTTCAAATATCAAGCCAAAGTAGCACCTATTTATCTTGTATATCCTACATGCATACATACAAATCGTCATGCGTCAGTTTAGGCTCGAGAGACAATAGATAACCCCTGTAAGGTATGCTGCGCGTGTAATTTTGAAGCAAAGGTTACGTAATCAACAACAACACTTCTCTTGCATTAGCACTGTTCGATTCCAGTGGTAATGCGAAGTCTAAGAAGACTGGATACAATGTCGAGATAAGCGGGGAGCACATATAGGACCTGGTATTCCCAAACTGTCACCCATTTTACTACTGACTAAGCTCAACGTCGCTTAACTATGATATTCTAACGGCAATCGCTTTGATCACGTAATTATGCCGTATATACATATATATACACGAATAGATAAAGAGTAATTACATATGCGAATTCCACTGAAATCAACAGATATTTCCGGTTAGATATTATAGATGGTTTGAAAATGTAAGAACTTATCGAAAATTAAGACGAAAAAAACGTCTCTGTTCTATTTATCATTTTCAGCACATTTTGCAAATGATCTGCTAAATTAGCTTCTGTCCGGAATAAAAATTTACATTTTTAAAGTAAATTGTTTAGCAGCGTTCTTCTACAAAAAACAAAAGTAAATGGCATATCCGCAACGATAAAAAGAAAGAAAGTCTGTATTTTCCATTCAGTATTGATTCTAAAATGAAACCGAAAAACAAACGTCTAATACGTTTTTGGTGTCTATATTTTAGAATGACTAATGCCTTGGGAGAACAATTCGCTCCAGAAATACAAACCACGCCAGAAAATAATATAGTTTCGTCTTAAATTGGACTTTATTAAATAGTTTGATACTATCAAAACACATACACTTGTTCTTAGATAGTGTATGTTGTTTACAAATGTATTCAGTGATAGAACGTTTGCTGTCGGGAAATACGCACTATTGATACAATGACAAAAGGTCTTCAGTGACATTCAAGTTTATGAGTTTAAAACATCATTCGCGCTTAACCAAGAACATAGCATACCCTAAACCCCAATCCTTCCTCACCGTTATATGTGCGGTGACAACGTGTCAGAGCTATGCTGTCTGGAACAACTGTTCCTGGCGGACCCACCTATGGCTGACAGGACAGGTTCGAAACGGCCACTTTCGCTATGATCTTAATGTGGTATCTGTTCTGATACTACCCTTTATTTTTTATCGCCAATATCAGTGAAAAAGTATCTACACGTTGGATGTAGTCGTCTTGCCGTTAATATAGTTGTAGTGAAGATATAGGAGCAGACGTTTCCCTGCCTTCGTTTACCCTTGAATAGGGAAACAATAAAAACACCAACATCATACCCTATTGCGTCATATTATTTTGTTGCTTTATGTTTTATTACATCACTTCTCATCCTATGTGTCTTTTGATCTTGATGAACGTTGAGGCGTCAAAGATCACCTGACAACTAGTTTTCTTCACGTCTCCCGATGTTTTGTCTTCCTCACCATCTAACTCTCACCCCTTTCTTTTGCTACCTTCGCCTTCTTCATACCTGTACAGTCCCTTGCAATATTGTCTTTGCGAGACCTAATGATCGTTTCACATGACCTTACCGCTACATGTTCCTATTACACACCATGGTCAGTAAGTATAATCATATGTCTAGACTGCTTGTCTGATTTATTCTTTCTTTCGTCATTTACAATGAGGTCTTCATACAAAATGTGGAGGATCTTTCGTAGGCATCTCAATTCTGTAGGCTGTATCCTTCTCTCTAGGTCTGGAGTTAGGGCACACAACTCATACGCGCGTACAGAAATACGAGGATGACCAGGGAGAGCATTGACTTAGTTTGTGAGCTGATCGTGATTTTTCTGTCATTTTATATGGATGCCTCACCGCAAAATTACATGTTATGTAAGCTTCTTCTCGGCCACTCCCCGTGTAGGGTAGTGGTAGAAACACGTCCGAGTCCTATCGGATCGCCAGCTAAAAAAACAGATGTTGCTATCTTTATTGCTACGTGTCACCTAGGACTTTCTGTCAAGTACGTCATATTCTGGCACGTAGCTTTTCTTTGGATATTAACTTATAATGGATGAATTCATGTTTTTACACAAGTTGAACACATTACGTCCAATACTGGTACATTGGATATGCTCTGATTAATAGCAGTTCTAAAACAATTTGTTTGCCCGGTTGAGATATAACGACCAAAATCAATTCGCAGTTAAATAAATAAAACTGCAATTTGAAAGGTTAATAACATATATAGTTCATGTCAAAGTATAGTCTTCTTGAATATACATGCATCCTGAGAGACAGATCAAGAGAACATCTTCACATCTGGCACACATAAGACGGACGATATCACATATCACTCGTTAGACAGTATTAAACAGAAATAGTAGAACACATATCTACATCTTTTTCCTGAGGTATCATACACCTATTGTCGACCAGCTATACCTACCCGGCGTCACCCAGGAGTCGTTTTACTTTATTTATTTATTTTTTTGTTTTAACTATGCTGTGTTTTATACCAAATCATTTTTAGATATACTTTAGAAAGTAAAATTCACTTAGTACAGTGTCGGCCAGTCATTAGTTAAACAGAATTGTTAAAAGACGATTACTATTTTTTCACATGTAATGTTGTGTAAATACCATTTTTTAAATTAAGTATTCTGAATAAATTATTCTTGCGAACTCATGGTGTAAAATATATACGTGCTAAGTGATAATACGTTCAAAGTGACCGTTTTCTGGAGAGTTAATGGTTCATTCCTCGGTGCGGGCGATACTAAGAATACAATTACAAATTACTTAAAACTTATACTTGATCGTGGCTAACAGAACGAGAGCAAGCTACGCCTGTGGATTAAATAAAGGTTTCCGTTTCACAAAATATTCACAAAATAAAGGTCCACAAGTTCGATAAGAGGCACCTAGAAAATCGTCGGATACTACATCAGCCGAAACTTTGTGAGAATAACATTCAAAATGATAACACTAGTCTGAATAATCCAAGTAATCCATATTTTTACCAAATTATTAGCTTTTTAAATATGATTTTAAAACTTATATTTATTTATTAAATCTTTCTAGTTAATTACCTTTTTTAAAATAAATTAAAATATTAATAATTCGCTTAATATTTTTTTAATTTTACAAATCAAAGTAATTCGTATTTATACAAAAACACGATATTTTGTCATATCATTTCATGAATGGAGTTTAGTAATCGAATTCATGTATTAGATTTGGGTGTTGAAGTTGATAATTATGGACATACTATTATTGATAAACCGAATGGTATTGATCTTCACCGGTACATCTATTTATCTCTCTCTTTTCCAATAATCAATAATTAATTTCCTTGTGTCTAAATATTTTCTTGCAACCTGAAGAAACGGATCAAAATTCAATCTTTCACCATTACTGTTCATCTGACCGGAATTTTAAGCCTTCTTAAGAGAAAACCAATTCCATCACTCATGCATATTCAAAGATCAATCTTTTCCCCTTCTACCTCTTATCTATTGAACATTCTTCCGATTGGCATTGCCAAAGAAAATAATTAACAAGTTTCCGTATTCTTCAAGAATTTTCTTAGAATAAGCCTTTATTGAAATGAATATTTTATTTGAACTACTTAATCCCTCACAAGATTAGAGATCAAACCTTTCACACTTGAGCCGAAGAAATTAATAATAAAAACATCAAATATTGATAGACACGCTCGTGTATTTCTATGAATATATTAACACGTCACCAATTGCTTCCTTTAATTATTTTTTTTTCATTAATATACATATATCTTGCTGTGTTGGAACATTTTACCTGATAACGTCCTTATGTAAGCAAATAAACCGTGACACCCCAAAAAATGTAACCCATTTAAATGTTAAGAAAGTCTACTATCTTCTTTGCAATAGAACTATATTAGGTACAAATAGACCTCAGTTTATACCTGACTTGTCCACCAATTTCCTATCATTAAGGTCCAGCAGTTTCGGTTTTATCGCCGTTCGATGATCAGAACATCGTGTTACGGGGTAACATGTTGTCAATAAATATGACACCCCCTGTAGAGACAGAGCCTCTTGGCTAATAGAGCTCTGTATAGTTCAAGGAGGTATCACCGTCAGGATCTCTTATCCTGATATCGTATATGCCCCTGCTTCGATGGCAAGCAAGGACGGGTCAAAGGCGGAACCGCAAATCCATGAAGTGAGGATAACAGCGTTGCTCTTGTTTACGTGCAGCCGCTATGTCTTTGTGTGTTCTTAGCCATAAACGTTCTCAACTTTGTATATAACCGATGCGATTTGGTACTATGAGTGTCGAATGTAAAAGCCTGAAATATTGTATACATAAAATAGCTGTTGACAACGTGAGAGACAGCATGGGTACAACACAGTCTTATAATACAATCTTTGTGAGAGTTATGTAACATCTGATTTGACCAACAGCAAGCACAACGATTAAAAAAATTAATACTTTTAAGACATCTAGCGAGCTATAATTGATGAACGGTATGATAAATATTAAAACACTACTATTACTTGAATTAGTAGTGTATTCATGATATAATAATAGTAACAATAATAATAATGATAATAATAATAATAATATAAATCTACTACGAATACTAATAATAATATTACTTATTTTTAATAGAGTATGTTTATTTGGATCAGCCTGTATCATTAAATAAGTGTTACACATTGAATGCTGGTGATACCAGATCAGGCTGCCCTGTGGCTCCCTGAGACGAAATTCACCTACATTGACGTTTTTTTTTTTTTTTTGTTTGTTTGTTTGTTTGTAAAACTTAATTATGTTCTACAAAACCAAAAACAAAAAAACAACAGCCCCTCTCCCTTTCTCCCTCCCCTTTTTTATTTTTATTTTTCCTACCCTACTCCCGGTCCTGGATATGACCTTAAACTACATCCGATGGTGAGATCCGGCTTACGGACTTTGGGGAATGTGGAGCCTCCTCTTAATTACCATTGCTCCCAGGTCCACCCTGACCCGGAGTGGTAGTACCTGTTAGGGTCCCAACTATGGGTTAAATAGAAACAGATATTAAAAGGGGAAAGAAACAAAAAAGAGAAGAAAACAAGACCAGATTCGGCATTAAATAACCCAAAAAGGGTTGATATGCCGTAAAACAAAACTACCAAACCATACCACACATTGAATGTCGCCGTTGTGCAAAATAAATTGAATAACATGATAGAATTAAATAACGCAAGCAATTATTAAATCAAAGTAGGAACCATTAGAATCAACAATACAAAGTCTACGCATATCCAAAACTGTTACAAACATCTGACTTAGTGCGTGAAATCCAGATATACATTTATACAATTAATGCAGAAAATAGTGCATGTTATTTTTTAATTAAAAAAGAATTATCAGCCCCTAATTTTACTGATATAGATCTAATCGATGGGAGTATGCTGATAACCTGAACCAATTTACCTCACCTGCGATCTCATCCCAGCGCACTTGTTAGGAGCGTATATTCATCAAGGTAGTACCCCTTATTGCTAAAAAAAATTTTTTTATAAAATATATCAATATTGTTATAAACATGTCTTAATATTTTTCATGATATCTATGTGTAGATTATGGGGTAATATAGACACGTGTGTTCTTCTTACTGGTAGAAATATTAACAGCTGCTGGTCAAACATTCTGTGAAATCAAAAGGCAAACAACCAAACAGTCTGAATATTATTCAAACCTTCTGCACGTGTTGTGGTCCTGTGGAATATTCTAAATGTTTTTCAATATGCACATACATATATGTTTCATGAGTGCTTCTTATTATAAGTTTACTACATGTCGCGCGATTCAGACTGCGGACTGAAATAACCTTTCACTTCTATCTGACATATTTTCCTTATGCCCACTAAGGCAGCTATACGACAGAGAAAAAGAAATATGCCATTACACAAATACAGTGTTCAAATAAGTAGAGGGAACTATGCAACATTGCTTAGGTTATAAACACCCATACACGCGCATATATATATATATATATATATATATATATATATATATATATATATATATATATATATATATATATATATATATATATATATTGTTTAATATAAGCGACAACTCATGTCTAGATATCCTTTGGTAGATCCTTTCAATAGTCCGAATTAGGATCTTTGTTTCGGAGGGTAATTGACTGATAAATTTGCCATAGTTTGGATTTTTCTCCCAAGTACATTCGTAACCATCTGTGCCCATCTTCGGGGGAATGAGCTTAATCAGGCATAGACCATGTGTTAGTATTCATAGAAGGTTGTTGGCGGGAATTATGTATAAAGTACAGAACTATATTTGGAGCTATAAACATTTAAAAATATTATTACTGATATACAAGTTAATTCTATTAATTGTTTATTCTGTTGTATATATATATATATATATATATATATATATATATATATATATATATATATATATATATATATATAGGGCTATTAATATATAGAGTGTTTGTGTGTTAGTACTAACTTCTAAGATTTCGGTATTTCTACTAAGAGTTTTCGGAATTCTGATCGGAAAGTACTTGGGAGACAAATCCAAACTATGGCAAATCATCAGCCAATTCCCCTCCGAAACTAAGATCCTAATTTGGACTATTGAAAGGATCTACCACGACTTTTCTCGTATATTCAACAATACTTGCTTGCAAGAGAAGATGATGCCTAGATAAACACACACACATATATATATATATATATATATATATATATATATATATATATATATATAAAGTAAGTTATGAAAATATACTTATGGCAATAACTTACTGTAGTGAATACTGCAAATTGATACATAAAACATCATATCTCCGTATTCAATTTTATGTAGATACATGAAATAGTATATATATATATATATATATATATATATATATATATATATATATATATATATTGGCACCACCGTCAAGTAAGACTCTAGTCCCAGAAATGGAAATGTGGAAGAAAGTAAGCATGTTTAATTTTAATTACTTTTCTAACAATTGATGTTATAGTGAAGCATTTTACAACTTTCTAAAAAACTATATATATATATATATATATATATATATATATATATATATATATATATATATATATAGCTTTTTGCTTGTATATTTAAACTTTATTATTACTGACGGCAATGGAACATTGACGTTTTTAGTTGGTTACTTGCCATAGATATATTTTCAAACAACAATTTAGCTCTAATCACTTATTGATCATTGTTTAAGTAAATACTAAACGTATATACACACAATATATTATATAACTTTATAATATTATAAGTGTATATACATGCCATACTAATCTATCTCTCTCTCTCGCTGTTTGTATATATATATATATATATATATATATATATATATATATATATATATATATATATATGTGCGTGGGTGTCCGTGTGTGTGCGTGTATTTACTTTAAAAGAACAAGTATATATTTCATAACATTGGAAGTGTCCTTCTCTTATGCTTCTTTTACGCCCCGAGAGATTTATCCAACATCTCGCCATAACCAAATTTTACTAGCAAAACAGTCTCTCTCCAGTGAAGAGCGGAATATATTTTAAAAATGGACTTATTGCGTTATCGTTCCTGACAGGTCATGTAATACAACAGACAATCAAAATAGCCTCGGGAATTTCTACACGTTGTGTAGTCTTCTTCATTTCTTAGCGTTTTATTCTGTTTGCTTTTTTTCGGAACGTATAAAATCCATTCTATGTTCATAAAAAGAATGCTGGAAATATGGTGTTGCCAGTCGTCACGAAAGAGCCGGGATAATTTAACATAGTAAAAAATACCATAGCGCCATTGTTCATTCATGCCGAGATGTACAATTGTATCTATTGGCCCTGCCGCCATATAAAGGAGGAATATGAACCAAAAGAACGGTGAGACTCTCGCTAACTTCTTTCCAGACACATGATTAATATTGACGTAAAATCATGGTTTTCTTTTCTTTGTAGACATGTTCAATATTCTCATTTGATACACAGTTGATTCAAATAAAAAATGCTTGCCAGATTTGATTAAGATAACTAGATTACAATACTATTAAACAATGACTGGATTATTAACAATCTTTACAATTTTCTGAAAATATTTTTGATTGAAATCGAATTCCTCACAAGCAAATCATTTAATTATTGAATAAAAAGTATTTTATGGAGATTTCCATAAAGTTACAAGTGTACAAACAACTGACTAAACTAATAAAACGATTAAGAATACATTAGACTCCTTAAGTTTTGTTACTTTTCTATATATAAACTTACTGTTGTCCTAATTGAGACAGTCAAAAATATTATCGGAATTTCTATTTGAAGAATATTTTAAATACCTTCTTACAGTAGGCTAAATAATCAATATAATTGTAGGTATGAACTAGATGAAAAAATATTAGTAATATAGATTTTGAGAGATATATCATTGTTATGTTTCGGAATTTTTTTTAATGAGAATGAATAATTGAAATTATTTGGATCTTTCAGACGACTGTTCTCATCTTTGATGTTAGAACGTTTCAGAGGATGTAAGCTACGAACTTCTCATATGCAGACGTCTCTTTAATTGCACTGGAAGATCCAAGGGGTTTAGTTTAAGGTTCCACCTGGACGCCGTTCTGAAAACTAAGGGTGGATTCTCCAAATAAGTTGTATTCGGCATAAGGTCCTTTAACAGATACATTTTTAATTCTAAGAATACGTTAATTATTGTATAATATATGACGTTTTTTTCTTAGAAAATATTGTAAAGTTTCTCCCAAAAACCATTGATCATCTAGATCTATCCTTCTGGGTGGTTTCACTTATGTGAAACAAACTTCCTTAGCAGTAATATTATTATGTTTTATATTTCCCGTTTCAGGTAGCTACTTTTTATTCTCAAATCAATATCCGCTGATGGTGCAAATGTTTACATATGTTTATCCATGCGTCACCTTTTCCCAGTGTAACGACCTTTTTAACGGATTCGCTCCGGTACAGTTATACCGCAAATAGCATGATATTTGTTGTTTATATGTCGTACCAGAGAACAAAACATCATTTAAGAAGTCTAAATTGTTAGATTGTGTCACAACATTGTCACATAGATACATATTTTCTTATGCGTGATTGTATTAATAATTCCTTCCTTGAGATTTGAAAGGGATACAAATAGGAATATGGTTTAAGGACACGCTTCCAAGACTCACGAGTAATTCCTATTCTTTTTACTGCGTTAACATTGTTTCTTTCGGCTTAGGTGAACTATGTCCCATGCAAAATCAATGTTCCTTGCTATTCTATCTTCTACTTTCAAACCAGAATAAGTGTCAACACCGTCATAAATTTAGGCATACGTTTTTCATTTCATTTACAACTTTCATAATTAAAGACCCACCAAATAATAGTTCTTGTCTAATTTCGTAAAATATTTATGTATCAAGTTTACTGTTACTTATGGTTGGCATTACATCTTTAGCCAAACAGATAGATAGATAGAGAGATAGATAGACATTGCCACATAAATGAACATCGGGTACCGCTACACATACATATTAAAATTAGTGATGGAACGATGAAATATTTTCCCACTCCCGATACAATAACTGAGTGTGTTCTAAATTCACAATGTTGACACAATTACTACTACATACACATATTTAAATAGAGAATTACCTCTCTTATACTAAAATAATATTTCTTGTAAAAAAAGTTTGTTTTCTTTACATATTTTCATTCCTCATATTTATTTCTACAATTACTTGGGAAATCAGTTACCGTCTGTTTTACAAAGACTACAAATACATCAGGTTAGCTGCAATTGATGCTTAACTGGTGCCGCTAACGTACGTATAGTTACATTAACAATACAATATACATTATTTTAATACAGAATCTTTCCTACTAACACACAAATGATAATAATATAGTGTTAACATTGCAAATAAAACAATACAACATGTCCTTTATAAGTATAGGTCCCCATCTTATTCTATAAACACAATATTTTAGGGTGGTTGAATTATGTAGTACATATGTAACCGGGTTAAACGTGGATAAGTTTCAACTGAAGCAGTAGTCAGTATCGGAAAAGCGACCGTAGATAACTTACGAGTAAAACCGAGTAAGAAAATATACTACACAAATAGTTCGAGCTTCATAAACAGTCTCTCTGTCTTTTTATCTGTTTGTCTCTTTTGCTAGTTTAGTCTTTTAGACGATCACAGCAATGATTCAATTAACCAGCCATGATGTAATGAAACACTGTGGGTCTTAATAAACCATTGATGTTTCCCTTCAACGGGTAACATATCTGAATTATTTTGATTTGTCTTTACAAAAAGAAAATATTCCTGAATGAGTTTGAATGTTAAATATATTAGCGAACACGATAATTGTTTAAGCAGCATCTTCCTGAGGTTGCAGAAGTAAAACTAACAGGAGAAGAATTTAATTGATTAAAATTAACGCATCCTTATTCGACGCGTTCTAATCTGAACATTAAAATATAGTAAAGCATTAAGTTAATAACATAACTTCAATAGTTACATTCATTTGTTTACAACCGAAATTATATTAATATCTAAATCAACTGCACTCGATCCTTGCGTTGGTTTGAAAATGGCCTGAGTTATCTTTCTTAGTGTTATACGAATATGTATAGTTATTTATGCATATAATATTGAAACAGAAAATTAGCGATGATGAGCATCATTTAATCACGTATACGTATACACGAATCTATTAGACAAAGTCTAATATTAGAAACGAACTCATTAGACACAGTGCATATGTGTATGTGGGTAATAATAACAATTATTCATCTGAATGAATAAATGCGAAAGTTTTTTTCCCATCTATCCTTACTATATTAACATTAAAACAGGTTTGACTTATTCAATTCTAATGATATAAGAATATATTAAAATATCCTCTATAAAGGCATCTACTACTCACTCCAACAAATCTCGATTTTGCTTATTTGCATATTTATTTATTTTTAAGCTTTTAATAAATTAATATTCTGTAATATATCTTTCTACTTTGTATTGTAAAATGTTCTTCTACATACGCAATCGTTTTATCGATAGTACTATTATTATAATTATAAATAAAATATAATAAAGAGATTCTATTAAAAAAATGATAGCGTTTAAAAACGTATTTAGGATTTCATTTTCAAGGGAGATAATTTACTTCCGGCTTTAGTAAAGTGTCAAATACCGCTGAGATGTCGAACATATACTACACTTTGATCTTAGCTAAAAGGCCACTGGACTATAACAAATATTTTTGTGACTAGGCATTTTTAAATTTAAAAAAAATTGATTAAATTGGAATATTTTGTGAAGGGCGGTGTAGTGTAGTATCGGTTCTGTGTTCATAAGACTGTCCTCCCAGGAATTACCTCCTCCGTTTTTAAGGGTGTGTAGTAGAAATGCTCCCAGCATGAAAAATCCCAGAGACTCGATTTAGTCAGAATACCTTTTAAGGGGGGAGTAGTGTAGTATCGGTTCTGTTTTCATAAGACTGTCCACGCAAAAATGACTTCCTCATTTTTGGGTGGAGGAAAGTCGTATTCGTTCATCATGATATAATCGTCTGTCAGGGAGAAGGGGTAAGTGTAGTATATATTCGTTCACTATAATACTAGCTAAGGAATGATAACTCAAGTTTATAATAAACACGTATTTTTAAGTAGACAATTATGAAAGTTATCGTGTTTCTTTAGCCAGCATATTCATCTTTGTTTATAAAGACGACGACTATATGTTTCCAGCCAATTTTCATTTAGTCGTTCACGTGGACAATGAAACTTGCCATGTTGTTTAATGTTATCTAAATAAATAAATGCAAAAGTGTGTTCCACCTATTCTAGCTATATTAACATTAAAACGGTTTATGCGTATTTAATTGTCCATAGTATATTTTCATTCGTCATGATACATTCCTACCATGGATTACCTCCTCTTCGGGGGGAAGGCCGTACAGTATATATTCGTCTCTCACGATACCATTTCATCAGGATTACCAGTTGTGTGTGGAGGGGGTAGTAATATCTATTCTGTTGTCATGATATCATCCTCCCAGGCATTTACCCCTCCTTTTGGAGAATCAGTGTATGTAGTTCGTTTATCATGATATCATCCTCTCAGCCTCTCATTTGCATATTTATTTATTTTAAAGTTTCTAATGAATTAATATTTTCTATTTTGTTAATAATTAAATACATGCGTTTATCATTTTTAAATACATTTGTTGTTGTTGTTGTTGTTATTGCTGTTCCTATTCCTATTTAATTCCTCCCACAGGAGCAGAGTTAGGCAAAATGTCAATACTTAACGTCGGGGGAATCCAGCTCCCCTAAAATGGGCACTCTGAATTAGAACAAAAAATTAAATTGCCTCGGTCTAGAAGGACTCTCCGCCACTGACAGAGAACATAAAAACTAAGTGCATATTCAGTACAGATACTACAGTTTGCTCCTAGCCAAGAAGCCAAGGAGTGAACATGTTGGTAGCGATGATGATGATGATGATGATGATGATGATGATGATGATGATGATCAGAATATATCAAATAACACTACGACATTCATCATTTTTTAAAATTTTCTCTTAATTACCAAAATGTAAAATGAAAATTACTCCTTTGGCTTCTGAAAAGAAGCCTACAGCGTCAGTAATTGCCGCCCGGGGTGTAGTTCGTGCTAGTTTTAAATATAGTTTAGCCCCCTTCTGAGAATAAGGTCCTATAAAAGAATTATAACAAGCTGTAATTCCAAGTGTAATGCAAAATTACGCCCCCGTTGTTGAATACAGTTGATTAGTAGATTGTGTGTGTCCCGTATTTGACGTTACATGGAACCTAATTCTCTTCCTTTCCTATTGTAATTCATGCTTTCCTAGGGGTTGAATATTAGGCTGTAGGATCAAAGTTGACTTTGTATTTGGGTTCAAATCCTTCGGCCATCAGAAATTACTATCTGCTTCACTGAGAATTGCACAACCATGAAACACATGTGGCTGTAAGATAAAAATAACAAAATATTTATTTAAAATATTATATATATATATATATATATATATATATATATATATATATATATATATATATATATGGGTATGTCTGTGTGGAGGTGTGAAGGTGTGGATTTGTGTGCGTGAGTGTGTATTGGGAATAGCAAACTATAATCGACATTTAAACGGACAAGTTATTATTTTGACAAGAGACAACGTTGGAAAATGACATGTGACGTTAAAAATAGGCGTAGGCCAAAAACAACACAAGACGCGGAAATACATAAATATAACGATTATAAGAGGTTGAATAAATCAATATAAAAAAAGTAGAAAATGACAATAATATGTGTTTTCATTGATTGTTGATAGAGTTATACCAGACGAAAATATTACGAATTCTAAAGTCGATGCTAGGTTGTCCCCCAACCGATATATGTCTTACCTGAACATGAACTAACTCAGATGCTTATACACTCAATCTCTTCTTGGTGAAATGGAATATGGTGTGTCATAATGTACTATCACATATCGGAACTGTTTAATCAGTTGAAACAGCAGTTACTCTTTTCTCAAAGATGTCCCCCCGTGTGTTCAAAACTTGTTTGGGTCTTTATTGTGTTTGTGGCGTAAGAAGTATCAGAGGGAGACGACAGATTTGACGACCGGAAGTTGTCGGTAGTCTGTTTACTTTGTTACTCTTGCGAACAAAACATGCACTCACGCTCTTGTTATTATAAATAGTGTAATATCTACCGTACAATAACAAGACAATTATTTTCATGTATATACCCGTCTTCGTATTCACCATTTTCTGCGTTGAAAGAAGAACCTCATATAAAAAAGAAAAATGTAGGATCTCAGGATGTAACACGGATATTTTCTTTTTATTTCGCAATCAGCTGAAAGAAAATCAACTCTTTCTTAAATACAGACACGCATATAAGTAATATATACTATTATACGTACATATTACAAGTGTATTTCGTCTTAACATGTTTCTGGTTTGCTATCATTATATATGTGAAGAGTATTGAAGGCCATGAATTGCAGCAAAGTGTTGAACATCCAAGCATTCAGGCAGCATTCACTCTTCTGAACCGGGAGAGTAAAAAGATGCAGTTTCAAAAGGAAAACAAAAATTAAATAACATTTTCCCACGTGAACTTAAATTACACACGGTGACGAGGTGCAAATTTGGGATTTTGAGAAGTGTGAAATATCCCCTTTGGTTCCATGACTAACAGGTTCACTCTTACATGATCTGGTAGGATATGTCAGGGTAGAAACTATTATAGGTGAATTACAAAAAAGGCCTCCGGTGGTAAGGCTGTATTTTGGGAGCTATTTTTAGTCTAGAGTGCGGATTCACTTGTGTAATTGCAATTATTTCTAGATACACTCTGACCTGGAGTTGTAGCAGATGTCAGGCTCTCATCTATGTTTAAATTAGAACCTCTCGATGACAAAACACGAAGATGCATTCAGTGGTTAGGCCCCACTTTGAGAGCTTTGGAGAGTGTGGATTCTGCCCCAGAATTGAGGTACCTGTCAGACTATCATTATGGGGTTCAATAGAATCTATCGTTTATATATTTGTTATTTACAAAATATACAAACAAACCTTTGAAACGAAACAGAATCGTTTACAAATTTGAACTGCGTGACGCATGATAGCTTCAAAGGAGTATGCATGTCGGATAACATAACTGGATATTACGAATACGAGAATTAACGCACAGTGCAAAATTGGCGCACTATGGCCACGAGTTTGAGAACACACTCCGCTACTTATCACTGTCTTGACCTACTAGTCTCAACGATTATCTGGTGGATTCTTCACTTTGGTTGTCGTCCTTTATATTGCATTAAATTTACTTGATATGATGTCATAGCTGGAGTCTGGTAGCCGTGAAATGTCCAATCCACATAAATCTCTTTTCGAATACAGTCGCTGTGTAATCTGTTCATAAACATTATCCAAATTGCTGTATTTCTTCCTCTATCTCGTACAAAAGATACCCCCCCCCACACACACATATATGTATATATATATATATATATATATATATATATATATATATATATATATATATGTATATGTATATATATATATATATATATATATATATATATATATATTAATTTAGATGCGTATTCACAAAAAAGAAAAATAACTATCAGTGCGTGTGCGTAATGATAGTGTTTGATATTCCATCTCCAACAACTTATAACATTTTAGTTCCAAGAAGGGCGAGTAAAAAAGAACAACAAATGTGCGTAGAATCTTTTAACCCAGATATTAAAAGGAAAATATATTAATTTCATGAGGAAAACAATCTTGGGTTTAGGTGTTGTAGAGAGCGTCTGAAACCTTTCTTTGAATATATACTCTGAATTGTATATAATCAATTACGGTATTACTGTGAGTGGACACGTTTACCAGTATTCATTTTGAATGTCTGAGACGACGTCGGTGTTCATATCACCCGAGGATGCATTCCTGGCACCAATCTGGCAAAAAAGAAAATGTCTCACCGGTAAGCAGACCTTTCTATTGACGAAATGAGATATGGTATTTTTATTTCCTAGGAGGCGCACCCTCCCAGGGTATAACTTCACTTTTTGAAAAGAGGTTGGTTTCTTCTAGCAATCTTCTTACCGCTGGGGATGCTCAAACTAGTTTTGCGAAACAGAGTGCACAATCTCTAAATGCGCTCCTTGTGTATTCCCCACTTTCCTGTTTGGTTCCACATCTTCCTGCGTTTGGAAGGAATGGAATATATCCGGTTAACACCCATTCAGTCAACTTTTACTCATATTCCATGTAAATATATATTCTTATGTTCTTGTTAACAGGCATTCTTTTATATTTCTAAGTGGCTGTTATATTCTTCTTTTAATACTCACTCTGAAATATTACAATATATAAACAATATATAAACAATATATAAACAATATATATATATATATATATATATTTATATATATATATATATATATATATATATATATATATATATATATATATATATAAATACAATTATATAAACATTAGAAGCAGTGGACGCGGATCAAACAAAGTTTTGACGTTAACACGTCTCCATGAGGCTCTAAAGTGAGTTAAGAAATTATAATTGAAATTATCCAAAAGAAATCAGGCATAACAAAATCTGCCAGTCGACCATTAACCTCATTAAACATGTCATTTATTCTTCTTACGATTAGACGATCCCTCCCTCTACTCCAACACATATTTCCGGATAATGTACATTAAACTAACGCACAAAGTGTAAAACTTTCTTGTGCTTCTCTTCTTTCCTACCTGCTCTATCTTTCAATCGTTTAAGCAATACGTATACTACCGCAGGCAATTCGAACCAACTTAAAATTTATGCACACTCCTTTTCCAGACACAAGTAGAATCACTCATTCTATACATTATTCACCGTGTATCAAATATTTGCATACATACACATTATGGGACAGTTTGCAATATACGCATAGTATTTACTCATTTCCCTGCGTGTATATTACTGGGTTAAGAAACCTACAGTATTCTGAATTTAATTTACAACTATGTTTTACTTAGACTCGGTAATTATGATATTAAGTCGCTACTTACTTAATCTATTAATTTATACTAGGAATATGGAAAATTTACTTTTTAAATTTATAATGTTATAAAATCTTAATTTTATCAAATAAAACAAATATCATATTTAAATTTAAAGAGTATCTCTACAGAACCCAACCGTTATAGCTCACTTATACAAATTACCAATAATGGTATTAATGAGAAAACAATAGCGCAATAAGATTAGAATCAGGTCAAAAGAAAAATCTATCCACACTTGAATTTACAACAGAAATTGGCTGGGGCTTAATAGATAACTTTACACTCGAATATGTCAGTTAAAAGATGCCATCTGTACTTACTAAACCTGTCAATCTCATACTAGAAAGGATAAATGAAATATTTCAAAACCTCCTCATTTAGGAAATAATAAAATTTAATTTTACCAAACAAAACTCTTTTAAAAACTTACATGTGACAAAAGGTACATCCACGGAACAATATCATGATTCCACAGGTGTGTAATATATTGCTAAAATTGTAAATCTTATTTCTATTTGAATTAATCATCGTATTAAAATAGTGGAAAACAAGACATATATTATAAACTCCATTGTTCACTAAAAGTGTAATTACTCACTATAATCTAGTCCTATTCAGTTTACTCCACCGTTTTTGGTGTTTATAAAATAAAATTATCCATTTATTCGTCAGCTTAATTCAACTACCCTTATTGTAGAATTTAAGTAACATTAGATGTAGGCTTAGCCAGGAATGTTTTAATTAAACGGAAACCACATTAGTTTCTTTATGCATTGTTATGGTGAATTCACTAGCTTATTACCATATTTATCCAGGGTAAACTGTTTGAAGTGCCTACGGTTAATACATGATCCATCCTTTTGATTAAGTAGTTAATCTTTATCCAGGAACGTAATAATAGCCAGTTGTTCATTAAGACAAAAAAACAGGTTTGCTTGTGTAGCGTCGTGGTTGAAGATTTCTTTAAGATGCTCCATCTCAGTAAAGGTACTATATTATTTTCCAAAAGCGACAATATGCTTTTGGATAGTGAGTTGGCCTCACGTATACTTGGATTATTAAACGATATTTTATGGTTCCTATGTCTAGTCTTAAAATCAGTACATGTACTACCTATGTAAATAAAATAACATTAGGATTGTTTTCTAGGGACACGATTCCCCAAAACTATAGTTTTAGTTAAATACTTTTATTGTAACGTGCATTGAACTTTATTATTACATTTATTCTCATGACTTTCGTTATTATAATCTTGTAGATTATTAATTATATTATTGTTGTTACGGTTAAATCTCTGTCTATAATGAATATTAATCTTTTGGCTATGTTATTTGTACAGATATAACACAGTTTAACACTATTATATGTATTATTCTATGTAGGGAAAAATGATGAATATTAAAAAACATATGTCCAATTTTGGATGTAACTTAAAAAATTAAACAGGGGATGCAGAGAAAATAATTTTCGGGTTTCTATATATATGCAATATGAACATATATTTAGTATATTTATGGAAAGTAAGTTACACAGAAACATTCATGTTCTATTACTGAAATAAAATGATCACGTTAAACACATTTCAAGCATTTAGCCTGATGATTTCTTTCGATAATGTAACATGAATCTTTGTGAGAAGCTCACGTTCCATTAATGTATTTTTATACGACTAATAAGCTCTACGTCCGTGTTGAGCACTGTTGAAGTAAATACTATATATATATATATATATATATATATATATATATATACACGCAATGCATCATATTACCTTAAAATATTATATGTGTATATACCTGAAATAATAATAAATTATCTATATACATTTGTCGAATGATAAAATTAATACTCAATATAATTTCGACCTTACTACTCCAACGTTTTAAAATACCATAATGCGTTTGCGTAACGTAACCACTCACGCACAATCCCAGCAATCATATGGTTTGTGCCAAAAAACAAACATTTTAATAACACGTAAGAATTAAAATATTCAAACCACTTTGAGAAAAACATTCCCTGCACTCGCTTCGAAACTCTCCGTCGGCAGCAATAATTTTCTCGTCCGTTCAACTCTAAGATGAGCGAAGATCTCACACCAAGTAAAATAATGACCGTTAAATATAAACACAAGACTAAGCGTATGAAAATGAGCACGAAAACACATTTCACGACTCACTCTTAAAGCGAACAAAAACGTAGTTGCAATAATGGTCAGCAAAATATCACTGATCTCCTGTTAAATTCTAACCTCTAGCTGAAGGTGAACAAAGAACGCAAAAATCTATGTCTCATTTAACGAACTTACGCTAAAAAATGTTTAGACTAAAAATAACATTTCATGCATGAACATTGTTAGTTAAAAAATAAAAGTGATTAAAAACTAACTGAGGCAACATTGAACTCTTTTCTCTATCTTGTTTCACTCAGTTACATTTCCCAACCAAAAGTGTATACATAAATCAATATGGTGTTATTTAAAACCAATTTATGTCGCATAAATGAGTTCTACTACCTTGATTTTTCTCTGTTGAAATATTGTTAATTTCATAATTATGATCTTTCAAGTCGCGATTGTTATGACATCGTTTCGTGTTTCGCATTTTTCTGAACTCAGATCCTAATATGAGACCCTACACTCATTATCTGTTATATTTACTACAGGTCGCCCTTAACACGAATATAGCCTGCTCTGGACCTCCTTTTGAGCAACGTGTAAAAAACACCTCTACCCTACTACCACATAGCCATTTCCTCCAAGACCATTCAACCTGTTTATGCCTACCCTATTTCATAACCATATCAATTACTCCACTTTATTTTCGTTAATAATGTGGATGATACGAGACAGCGCACTGTTGTTAAGCCCCACATTGGAACCTTTAGGGATTTGAAGGGATTCCTGAGTTTCAATTACACCAAGTTGTATTCTGATTGATTTAAATAGCAAGAAGAACTCGCAGACGACTGGAAACAATGCAGGGTGATGCAGAGTAATACTGGCGTTATTTCACACCTTTCCCACTTCTTGACTAATTGTATGAACTGAACTCGATAGTTCAGGCGATCCTAATATTTAAGCAATGTTTGGAAAAAAGGATATATCGATTCATTCTGTTTTCTTTATGTATTAGATAAAGTACAAATGATTGTATGAAAACCGAATATGGTTCCATAAGCTGTAACTGTATCTTTTAGAACAACCGTAGTTCATGTTAGCATCCCTCGATCGATAGATAGGAAGATAGATATACGCTCAGTATATGCTTAAATTATATTCTAATCTTTATGTTATCTATTCCCCCTATCAGAATAGACACTTTAAATTAACATTTATTGTTTTATTGATAAAAAGAACAAACAAACTAGTTTTCTTTCAATAAAGTCAGAGACATTATTCTTATCTGTTACATGTGGCTTGCTCGTTTGATTTATTTTCATACAAGTCATTCTTTCTAATCCGACCATCATTGTTCGTACAATGTCGCCAAGAAGTTTTCTTTTTATATTAAGCTATGTTGTACTTTGCATGGCTCCCAAAAGGCAGTTTTTGTGTACAGTAATTTATTTCCAATTCCCCCGACCTCACACATCTCTCTCTCTCCTTCACACACACACTGTCTCTCTCTAACACACACATATGCACATGCACTCTCTCTTTCTCTCTCTCTCCCTCTCTCTCTCTCTAACACACATTTCTCGATATCTCTATCTTTTATATCAATTTCTGTCTCTCTCTTTTAATTTCTCGTCTTTTACCAGTTTCTTTCTCGTCTTTTTTGTGTTCAATTATTGCAATCGATTTCTTCTTCAAAAACTATGTTTTTATTTAGAATAAATTATATCCCCTTCTTTATCTCTCTCTCTCTCCTTCTTAATTTCTTGTGCCTGCCTCTCTCACCCTCTTTCGATTCTTTCTTTTTGTTTATCGATTTCCCTCGTACTTCCTATTGTTATTACCTCTTTAAAATCGACCCAACAGTAACCACTACTTATCTACACCTCAGAACGTGTATGTTCATTTACAGTCATTCCACCCCCCCCTTTCTCTCTCTCTCTCTGTCGCTTTCTTTATCACTTCGTTCGTCCGTGTCTTCTATTGCAATATTTTTTTCTTTGTCAATCTCTCTATTTCTCTCTCTCTCTCACACACTCTCTGTTTGACTTACTCTCTTATTCTATCGATATATCTCAATAACATGTCTACTTTATTTCTCGTTCACTCTTTCTCTCTCCACGTTGTTTTAATTTCTATAGATTCGAGCATGTTCTCTTTTATCTGGGCGTCCCAAACCCGAATAATCTGTTCTTTTAACAGTAAAGGTTTTCTACACCCATTTTACTCGTTCCCCCAATTTGACTCCACTATTCTATTAATCATGTTAGTTCATATCCACATATCTTCTACCAGCACCCTCCCATCTCCCCCCCTCTCTCTCTCTCTCTATATATATATATATATATATACATATATATATATATACATATAGATATGTATATATATATATATATGAATATATATATATATGTATATATATATATATATATATATATTATTTCATGTATCCACATAAAATGTTTTAAAGATATATTATATTTTACGTATCGATTCTCAGTATTTACTTCAACAGTGCTCAATACGTATGTAGAGCTTGGTAGTAAATTACGCAAATATATTTATGGCAATTAAGCTACATAAAGGATTCAGAGTGTCATCCACGTCGGGAATCGTCAAGTTTAAATGCATGGAGTTCGTGTTGTCGGGTGTTTTTATTTATACACGTAGTGTTTAGCCTTGTTAGTAAACCAATCAGATTATTTGTTATTCTCCCCCCATGGGTCAATGTATCCATTAGCCAATAGTAGGGTCTCTTACAAAAACGGTTCGGTTTATTTCACTTCTTATTCGTTTGTGTTTTATAGGTGTACATCGCCCCTGTTTATTTATATAGGGGTGCCCTATCTCTATTTCTTTGTTGTGTCGAATTATTTATTTTTACACGTATGTGCTAGTATTTATATTTTCAAATGTTAGTTTAGTTTTTTCTTTATTTATTTGTTTATTTATTTATAATATATTGTTATGCTAAATGACATTTTATTCGATGTAAGCAATTGTTTGCTATTTCACTTTGAGGGAGAGGGACTTTAAAGTTTAGTATTACTAAACGTATCATTCAGACATAATCTACACGGGTCTTACTATTTTCCATTCGATAATTGGTGTGTGTCTGCTTCCTTTGATCTCCCAGTACTGGTTTGCTAGTGATGCTTTTATTTGGCGTTTTTTTTTAAATGTGCTATTGTGGTTTTAATACCTGGTGTTAAAATAAAGGGAAGTCGTACCAACGTAGTACTCTTTGTTATTCGGTCTTTCTTTGGCAAATAGTGTGGCTTGGTAAACAATACTTTTGGTTAGGCATTTATTTTCAAGTGTACAAAGTGTACGAGCTATGCAGTTACAACTTTTCTCTTAATTACTAAATTTTGCATTTCTATTTGCATGATTGCTATTATAGGCAGATGCTAAAGAATAAACTGGGCAAGAAATTCCAAAATCTCATCGTAAAACACTTCTCCTTAACAAATCCCCAGTAATTTACAACTTAAAAGGGGCGTCTTTAATATTGAGAGGTTACATCAGAGCGTGATTACATTCATAGAGCGTGCAAGATTTACCAGTTCCATTGCTTAACCACTCAGAATTTAATTATGTTCTAAGTACGTTCAAGATTTAAATGTGTAATTGCTTAATTGCTAAGAACTTGGTTACGTTTATTACTATGCTAGACACTTTTATGTGTTGTGACTAGTTTCGTAATTCACATTATTGAGGTTAGGACGTTTAGATTTTATGTAGAGGGATTAAAGAATATTTACTCTTTTGGTGTTGGTATCGTGGTGTATTATTTTATTATTGTTAACTACTATGTGTCTATATTGAGAAGGGGTAGTCATGTATTTTAGCTGTTGGCAAATGGAGCTAGTGTTCGAGAGATGTAAACAATTTGATCGCAACACTAAATAGACACTTCGGAAATTTGTAAAAATAAAAAAAGTGTGCCTAAATAAAAATATGCTGGCTAAATACGCACAATTTAAACTACACGATGCAACCACACAACATGAAACCGATACCTGGAACTTCAGAATTAATTAAGCGACAAATTGCCATTGCCCAAGAAGTTATTACCCAGCACACCTCTGAAATTCAGAAACTTGAAAAAAAACTGAAGAATACTATTACTAATGATCAATACACCGTAATCCAGCAACGCCTCACTGAAATAAATGCTAACTTTGAATAGATACGCATGATAACTATAAAAACCTCAACTCTCTCTAGAAAGGCTCCATCTTTCTTCCGAACAAAACACAGAACTATATTAACTTATCCGACCAAGAACTTACTGAACAAACAAAGGGGATTCCTTAACGTGGGATCTAACAGCCATTTATTTGATCGATACAGCCACCAAGATAAAAAGGCTGAACTCGAATTGGTATTTGAAAATATTGTAAAACTAGAAAATGAACAAAAAAAATACTACACATCCCAGAATTAAAGATGCATTTAAAGTCGAAGCCATCAAAATCAGGTATGATAAAAACAAAAATCCACTACAATCTTAACTTATAGTTTAAAAAAAGCCGCGAATGAATTCTAAAACCACCCAAACATAATTATTTAAAAAGCTGATAAAGCGAACATATATGTTGTACTCGATAAAACTGACTATTTCACCAAATTAAAAACAATTTTAGACGAGCATTCACATTTTTTTAAATTAAAAGAAACCCCATAGATCAACTTAAGATACATGCCTTACAAGATTATTACAGCCAATTATGCCATAATAGATAACCTCTATTCCCCAAAATAAGTAGGGATTATAAACCTGGTTACCTATACGGTACCGTAAACATCCATGAACCTAGTTTCCCTTTCCGTCCCATAATTTCTCAAGTCACTTCCCTATATATTAATTATCAAAGCAATTAATTAACTAATAAGTCCTTATTTACAAAGTAAATAGAACATTGACTAATACTTCAACTCCAGAAAACAGATAATAAAATTACCACATCACTTGACGTTAAAAGCTTATTTACAAATGCCTAAGTAAACAAATCAATTGATATGATTATTACTAACATATACAATAACCCAACCATTCCCTCCACTAACAATTGGTCCTAAAATACTTAAGTAGTTATTATTAATTTGCACAACCAACGCCACTTCCTACGACTATAAAGAAAAACATATATACCGAAATTGACGGTGCTTCGATGAGATCGGTCTTCGGACCGACATTCAGTAATGTTTACATAGCTTACCTCGAAAATAAAATATTTAATATAATTACTAAACCCTCCATTTATGCCCGCTACGTTGATTATATTTTTATTATAGCCGACAATAATTATAAGATAAAAAACTACAATACATTTTTTCAAAATAACTCCTTACTTACATTCACTCATGAGCTAATGTTAATAACAAATTTCCGTTTTTAGATGTTCTCATTGCCTCTAACAATGAAACATTCATCACGTTTACATATAAACACCTACATCCGACATACATGCATTTTAAATTATAAAAGCGAATCATCATATCGATATAAAATTGCAATTATTAAAAATATATTAAACCGTGCAAAACAAATCTCTACAACCCAAAAATATTCCTTGACGAATCAAAAAACATTAAGCAAGTCCTAATTAATACTCAATTTCTCAATTATAATGTAGACGAACAAATAAATATGATGATTAGAAATTAGACAATACTAATAATAATCAGCTAAATAATTCCCAATACACAAATATACTCTGCTGTAATCAAATGCATCCTAACTTTAAATTAGATGGAAAAGCCTTTCAAAACATAATACATTCATCTTCAAGACAATTCGTCTTATCATTCATAATTTTTAGCTTTTCTAAGATATCTTGGAGTTGCAACTTTAGCGATTCGTGCTCGTGATCCATGAGTTTACTCTCTTTGACTATCAACTGATTATCTATAGAATTTTACTTAATTTATTTCAGTTTAGTGTTAGCTATTTGCAGCGTCAATGTTTTGTCGTTATGTGCTTTAATTTCTGCAGATTATTACTTTTCAGTCCATTTTATTCGATTTTGAATGGTTGAAGCAAATACCTTCTTTCGTTTTTCTGACGCGCTCGTCAGATATTAAATTTTATGGCCAAAAATGTTGGTTAGTAATCCCCATAGGTTAAACCGCTGCACTAAGTCTGTGCAAATATAGTGTTGGTATTTATTAATACCAACATTTTTTACTTTTTTGGTAGTTCTATTTAAACTACTGTCGGTAATAATTTGATCATCGAAATAAATGTTTTTACAAGTCTTCGTCTAGGCTATTTTGTTTAAACAACCATCTCCGTGTATGCATGTGGATAATCGACACGTCTGAACAAGAATCTAATAATATTTTTACCTCTAAATTCGAGATCTTTACCTGTACACATTTTCTTATAATTCTGCCGTCCCGTTCGTTTTTCTTCCTCAATCCGTTCTGCAATGTGAAATCTTGTGTCCGACTTATTACACGTTAGATAGGTTTTAAAATGGTATGGGCAGTCCGTTACCAAACGAAAGTAACCACAACGTAAACATGGACTAGGCGGTAAATTATCTTGTTTTTCGTTGAGCTGACTTTTTTGTAGAAGCGTCAAAATAATTCCTTTTTTTTTGTTTTGAGTTGTGTTTGAAAGAGTGTTGAAATGTGATTACTGACGTACTTATCATATGTGCGCAATGTCCGAATCTTCAATGTCTTTAGAATCTTGGTAACCCTTACAAATCGCTGGCAGAGAACGCTAACTTCTGCAATGTTTAATTTGTTTCTCTTTCTAACTTGTTTTGAACCCTACGTTTGATTTCTGCATCTTTTTCTGATATAAGTTTTTGCACGAAAATTACTATTTGAAGTTATCCGCGCTAAGTTCAGCTAATTTGACATTGTCACAGTCTTTATCTACGATTGACGTGAACGCTACATAATCTTCGCCATTTTTCCTGACTGAATTCAAATACATCCACATGGAACAGAGAAGTTGTAGGGCTAAATAATTCTGCTAAAAAAGTACGGCTTCAAGAAAAGTAAACTCGCTCGTTTTACGGGGTAAAATAAAGTCCACGAATTTAGTATGTTCGGTGGTCTATATTTTTCTGAGCAGTAGGCGAACTTCTGAAGAGTCTGCCCAATTTTCATTATCTACTTTATATAGCTCCTCAAACCTTGTAAAATATGAAGTGAAAGTTTTATCCTCGTATGAGGAATGAGTGAAATTGTCTATTGAAATCGAAACGACATTATGATAAAATTATTATTGTTTTCGTTACTTTGACTCCTGTTTAACATTGTTTGTAGTAATCTTTCGATTTTTTATTTTGTTCCAGTAGTCATTCTTCTGTTTTTTGTTGCTTGTCGCTGGCTTCTGTTTTTGTTCAAGTAATATTTCTTCGTTTTTTTAGTCTCTTTTCAGCTTCTTTTTTACTTCCCAGTATTTTGAACCCTATACGATATTGTCGGCATTAATACTTTAACTTTTTGGTCGGTTTATTTTCCCCAGCAGCCTTTTGTTGGCATATTTTTTTGTTCTTGTAGTTTTCGTCGGCTTCTTATCTTGTTCCAGTAGTTTTTGATTTTGTTCTAGTAGAAGCTTTTGAAAGCTTTCTTCATTTTTAGTTGTCTTTATTCAGCTTATTTTTTTTATTCCATAAGTGTTACTTCAGTTTTTTGTGTATCATAGATTCCATTCATTAATTAGTAATTTTAAGTTTTAAGAGAGTTCCATACACATGGGTCACTTAGAAGTGAAAGGTGACGTAGAAATTCGGAACCACTTCTATTGTCTTCCTCGCCAGTTGTGGCGTCCATTTTAAGGTGCTACAGAAGCCTTACTGTACCTCGTACCCAGATTTTGTGGACTTGTAAATGGTCCGGAAGGAAAACACGAACTCAGAGTTTAGAGAAATCAAGTATATTGAAAAAGTAGGATTTTATATAGACATTCTTGTATGTGGCGAGGTAGCTCAGTTGCAGAGTACTCGCTTGGCATGCAAGTGACTCGGGTTTCGAATCCTGAGTTCGGATGTGTTCTACTGATAGGCCCAGAGGAGGGCGAAACTCGAGTCTAGGACTGCCGGTTTTTTTTCATAGGTTGTGGGCTGCGGCGTTGTCTGATTGTGGAAATAATTATATATATCATCTCACATTCAAAAATCTAATATTTATTTGCTCGCTTGGTTAGCTTGTTGGATGACATCGTCCTAGCGAGTATAAAATCCTACTTGTGAGACATCGGCCTGGGTTCTAAGTAGTTGGATGACTACACCCCTTGTTGAAAAGAGTAGGTACATTCCACAGTCGGCCTTCGCCGCGGTTTGCTTAATCTGTGTAAATTAATAGACATTCTTGTATGTGCCGAGGTCGCTCAGTGGCAGCGTACTGGCTTGGCATGCAAGTTACTCGGTTTGAAATCCTGAGTTCGGATGTGTTTTACTGATGAGCCCAAATGGGGGCCAAGACCGAGTCTAGGACTTTCGGTTTGTTTCTTTCATAGGTTGTGTCTGATTGTGGAAATGATTATATATATATATATCATCTCACATTCAAAAATCTAATATATATATCTATCGCTCTGTCCACTATTCTATGAATATCTGTTATTTACTTATTCTCAATGTCTCTTGGAATGTGTTTCCCTGATTATTTGCAAAAATGGCAACTTCTATTAAAGTAATGGTATATAATATATATTAAATTTAGGTTTTGGCATTAGTTTATCCCAAGAGGTGTTGATTTGCTGCAAAATATAAAAATCACCAATGATCTATTCGCAATAATCAACTTTATTTTACCTCGACCATATTATCTTCTGTTACTCCTTTTTTCTATGTTGCCGCTTCTTTTAATCTTCCTCTCACTCTATTTCGTCCGTCTATCATTCTATTAATCTATCTATCCACCCATCTATCTATCAATCTATTTATCTAATTATATATCTATATCTATTTATCTATCTATCTATCTATCTATCTATCTTTCTCTCTCTCTATATATATATATATACATATATGTATATATATATATATATATATATATATAAATATATATATATATATATATATATATATATATATATATCTTTCGATATCTGTATATATCCATCCATATTTTTAATTATGAATTAATTATATATTAATCCATGTGTATCTCATACTGTATACTTTATCTTATTTCATCCACATCCTCAATTGTGAATCGTTTCCTTTGTTTTCGCTTTCGCAATATACTTTTCGCAACTATTTTTTTACCATGTTATGTTCATTTTTTCACTCCATTTTCTCTCCATCTCTCTCACTATATTTCGCTTTTCTCTCTAATTCTATCTATGTATATATCTATCTATTTTTATATCTCAACCGATCTAGCTTTTTATCTATCTATCTATCTATATATCTATCTATCTATCTATCTATCTATCTATATATCTATATATCTATTTATCTTTCCATCTCTCTCTATATATATAAATATATATATATATATACATATATATATATATATGTATATATATATATATGTATATATATATATGTATATATATATATGTATGTATATATATATATATATATATATATATATATATATATATATATATATATCTGGTATTGTCTCTCATACCGTATACCTTATACAATTTTATCCCTATCCTCCGTACACTGAACTTTAAATCGTTTTCACTTCCGCTATATCCTTTTCCCAACTGCTAATTTCCCAACAACTCTTTTTTCGATTTCGCTGTCATTCATCAGATATAAAAGTCTGACCGGACAGATGGAATTATTAACTGGGTCGCTGCCTTCGTAGCATGGGCATCGGCGCCGACAAAAATCCATTTTTCTTCCGGTTTTTATGGTCAAGACCATCTGTTAATGTATTGGGAATTGTCCAGCTGAAATCGATCTCGGCATTAAGTGTGAAACTATTTCATTCGTTTCTGGCTTGAAGGCCATCTCCGTTAGTAATACACTGTTAATTTAAAACAAATAAAAGATCGTCATGGTTCACTGGTTTTACATATGCGGTAATCCACCCACACCTACCTCCAGATAAGATGGCGGATTACAACTGGCAATAATGATATAAGAGGAAATAAAACGTTCATTTTACTAAAATTGCACATCTCTTTACAAAGCTATTTTAATCTGAATCGAGAATACTCTGTTTTCAGGCTTATTACTGGAAATTGATAGATCATGTATTTGCTTCTTTTTTTCTCAACTTTATTTCTCTCTCGCTAGCCTTGTCTCTCTTTATATATATATATATATATATATATATATATATATATATATATATATATATATATATATATCATTTCATGACTATACACATATAATAGTATATGTGGATATAATATATTGTATATCTATTTTTAGTATTTATATTAAAAGTGCTCAATACGTGAGTAGAGCTTAGTTGTAGTAGTAGTAGTAGTATGAAAATATATTCATGGCATATAAGCTATACAGAAGCATCCATGTTTGCACTAGAGGCATCGTTTGCTAAGCCACAATATTTGCTCATGAAAAACCCGAAACACAGAAATATATTATGTTAGACGAATAGACATCGAATTTAAAATCAGGTATAACAACAATAAACACACATTCAATAACAAACTACACCGATTGAAAACAGTAACAGAAAACCCTTATTCAGGGAGAGAATTAAGAGCTGACGCTCACCAATAATCGAGTTGGGAATATTATGATAGGGGCAGTACATGCAGCTATTAAGGCGACCCGTGTAGAATATGCTTAAATGAGAAGAGAGAGAATTTAAATTTTAATGATCCTCAAAACTTAGTAAAGTGAAATAGCAATTAACTGGAGACATCGAATACACTTTACCCTAATATAACTATATATATATATATATATATATATATATATATATATATATATATATATATATATATATATATATATATATGTTATAAATAATGATATAAAATAAAATGAATAAAACATAAAATAAATAAATATCCGAAGTAAGAACAAATCACAACATGAGTAAAAAAAATAAATTCTTGAAATTCTGCACGTTTTAAAATAACATCACTATATAATCATGATAAACCTTGTGTCTATCATTTTTTATTCCAATTTTGATCCAAATTTATTAAAGAAAGAAATTTAAATTCAGGGGAATCTTCTGAATTGGTGTCTAATAACAATGGATCTAATTCAATGCAAATCTGAAATATTTGAATTTTTAAATGGGAAATTATGTCCATATTATACGTAATATTTACATTGAAACTATTCGATTATGTCGTATAAATATACAAATACTGGAAGATTTATGAAGGTAATTTAAGAATGCTATTATAGTAATCCTCGCGGTTTTTAACGCATTTCTGTTTCATTCATAATGATTTATGCAACCGAAAGAGCGAGAGAAATATAGAGAAAATTCAGAATGTAAAAATCATCTACTAATATAAAAATAATAATTTTTCTTGAAAAATGTCTTTTCGTTTCTAATATTAAGCATATTCAATTATAATATGTGAAATATAAAAGGGAAAATGTAATATAGAGGGAAATGATGAGGTGCAATCTATAAATATAATACTTTACATCTATATTTTTCTAAAATATATCAAGAATATTAACCACGGTTTGAATTCAGTTCGGTTCGATCGCCAATGGAAATATCCACGCAAACATTTATATACTCTATATAAGAACTCACGAATAATCTGTGTTTTTATATATTCTAACAAGGTCTGTGAAATTACACAGTATTTAATATTACTCTACCAAACAGGAAAAAGTTTCTTAGTCGAATCAGTTACCATAATATCGTAATGCATAATCTTGGATCTATTACATTTACTGAGAAACTAATGTTATTGAATAAAATTGCAGTTTGTTCACAATACATAGATTTTATTCTTAATAACACGTGAAAGGGTTGATATGCTGTAAAACACGTGAGAAAACATATCTACTGATCCTAATCTGTACGCATGTAGTAATCTAAGTATTACCTGTTGATCGTCTAGTAGTCGTATCTGGTGGTTGCGGCCTATGATTGATGATTGAGTGGATTGCCATAATACTAGTGATAAAAGCAATCTATACGTATATATGCACATATTAATTGTTATGGTTACACACGTGGACGATTAGAATAATTTACTACACTACTTTAAGGAAGCTATGCAACAAACTTCCCTCTAAGTATGGATTCAATAACATATCGTTTACAATTGGAAGTTCACCGGCTTTAAATTATTTACGAAATGGTGAATATGCCGTTAAACAGATAAGAAAGTTTATCTATTTCAGTCGATGCGAACACACACACACACACATATATATATATATATATATATATATATATATATAGGAGTGTATAAATATATTCGAATTGAATACTCGTTAATTGTCCACCTTTTAAAACAGAGCATATATATAAAAAGAAAATGTTGTTATATTCTAAAAACTAATATTTAATTTATTTCAGGAAAAATCGTTTTTAAAACAGCAGTATTAGTGCAATCTTACGGTTCCGTTATATCCCCCCAACTTTTGTATGTAAATATCGAATCTGTTCTCTCTCAATTCAGCAGCAAGACCGATATTTTCTCGATTCGAAAAATCATACATTGCGATGTGACAAAAATAAAAATTCGAAAATCAAAACGTACTTAAATCGAATTCCTCTACATCCATAGCATCTCTGAAATCAACAGCTCGGGCAGGCAGCCATATTGTAATAAGAAGCAGAGCTAAGAGAAATACACAGGATATATATATATATATATATATATATATATATATATATATATGTCAAAATATATTCGAATTGAATACTCTTTAATTGTCCAACTTTTAAGACAGAGCATATATATAAAAAGAAAATGTTATATTCTAAAGGCCAATATTTAATTTATTTCACAAAACATATATATATATATATATATATATATATATATATATATATATATATATATATATATAATGGCTACGGGATGTATTAAAGAGCTAGTAATATGAGTAAATATAGCAGTTCGTTTACAATGAATCATTTACAAGAAATAGATTCGTATCCTTGATATCACGTGAAAAGTTTGATATACTGGGAGACACAAAAGAAGACCCCTTGTTAATTGGTGATTGTCTTCTGATTTGATCTAGTATCGGCGCCCTTCGCATAGTGATCGTATCTTTTACGCACTCCTGGAGTTTCTTTCTTTTTTAAGCTTCGTTATCCGTCTGGGAGTTATTTATCTACCTCCCACAAGATAAGATGTGACACAAGGTCGGGAAAGTGGGATTAGATAAGCCAGCGCCAAGAGGTGAGCACTCTGGCCATTTAAAAATTGCCTGGGCAGCCCCGTCGGCATTCCCCGGTAGAGGCGCCTCAGACAGCAAGCCATAAACTTACTCCTCCCCATAGAAGGGAAGCAAAGCCTGGGAGGGTGCACCTCCTAGAACTGCACAGGACCAGACAACCCCCAATAGACCGGCGTAAATCCAGACACAAAGACCCGGACAATACCAGTTTATTAGGCGGGGTAAAAACCCCTATCCGTCTTGGAATTCATCTTTTCTCATCTACATGTCACAGTGACCGATGGGAACCCTTTTCCTACCATACATAATAGATATATCGGGCTTTTTTGTTTACATTTCAGTTTCCGCTTTCCGATGTTCTTATTCTCTTATTTTAAGGGACGGCATGTTTCACCGGAATAAACAATTACGCGCGATCCTCCATATTCAGTTTTGGGATATGTTTTTTAGCCATCGGTTGCTTTACTCGGATGATATGACTTTAATATGTTGAGTCACTTTTTAACATTGTCTTGATGTTGTAAGGAACATATATTTTGTACATTTTTAAAGAGCTTTTCTATGTAGATCAGGCAGATACTGGAAGTTGTTTTTCCTGTTTCGGATTCGTCTCTCCTTTTTTTATTACCTGGGTTAAAAAGTATGTTACCAGGGTAGAAAAGTGTTATTCTACTTTGTAGAGATAACTTTGTTTATTTCGTTTTTTTTTGTCAGAATAAAAGTTCGAATAAAAGTTAAATATATTCTTGGCACCTGAGATATTTCTGGGAAATTGAAGTCATCAAAAATAGTAGCACCGACCTTAGTAATTTAATCGGATTCAGCGTGAGAATAAAACTACAAGAGAGACAAAATATAAACACTAAACAACGCTAAACAAAAAATAATTATACCGATGTTAACTGAAAAAGCGAAAGATAAAAGAAAAATCGGACAAGTTTTTAAAAATAATGAAGCAATTTAAACTTTATTCATAACATCTACATCATCATTTGTTTTACTTATATTACAATTCTTTATTTGATATTTTCACATCTTTTAGTTAGTCTTTTAAGATTTTTCTTAATAGTTTTATTTTCGCACTGACTGCGATGAAATTGCTTACATTCGTAGAACTATTTTAGCTGAGTGCAATTCAATGAAATAGTTACATTGCTAAGAATATATTTCATTTTATCGAAATAATTTTTTTAAATATCCTTTTTTTCATCCGACAATAACAAGGTACGTAGTGATCTATAATCTATATACGCTAAGACATTTTATGTTCCTGGTGATACCAGATCAGGCTGCCCTGTGGCTCTCTGAGACGAAATTCACCTACATTGACGTTTTTTTTTTTTTTTTTTTTTTTGTAAAACTTAATTATGTTCTACAAAACCAAAAACAAAAACAACAGCCCCTCTCCCTTTCTCCCTCCCCTTTTTTATTTTTATTTTTCCTACCCTACTCCCGGTCCTGGATATGACCTTAAACTACATCCGATGGTGAGATCCGGCTTACGGACTTTGGGGAATGTGGAGCCTCCTCTTAATTACCATTGCTCCCAGGTCCACCCTGACCCGGAGTGGTAGTACCTGTTAGGGTCCCAACTATGGGTTAAATAGAAACAGATATTAAAAGGGGAAAGAAACAAAAAAGAGAAGAAAACAAGACCAGATTCGGCATTAAATAACCCAAAAAGGGTTGATATGCCGTAAAACAAAACTACCAAACCTACCATTTTATGTTCGTACGTCTGTTCTCACATTTTACACACATTGAAAAGATGAGATCGTCCGATAATGATTAATGATTAGTCTTATGTCACTAAGGTAAACAATTCCGCCGTTACCTATTTTAAAATTAATTGTTCTAAAATAAAATGATGTCTTTCTTTTCGACTAAAATAGTACAATTGTAAATAAATGCGTTCCAAAAAGTGCCATTGGATTAATTGATTTGAAGAATATTTAGCTGACAAATAATTTTACGGTGAAAAAAACAGAGAATATTGATATCATTTTAAAAAGAATTGAATCGTTACAATTTTAAATAAATAAAGAAGAACTATATTCATTGTATTTATTATTTAACATTTTTTAAATTTCTAACAGTAAATTATGTAGATTGACGTAGAAAGCACCGTGGACTTTCGAAGGTGTCTTTTTTGGCTTATATAATAATACGGTAAGATAATTTCATGTTCGCACATATGTTATTAACTTCCACACTTTTTTATACCGAAGATGCAATGCAAAAAAGGAATTCAACATTTCATCTGATTAATTTGTTGCGTTGAACGTGAAACTCAAAATAAAGTACATTTTCTTGTCTTTTGGGACACAAGCAAAGTGTATTATCTGTTTTGTCTAAAGTGTGTACAGTAATATTGCGGGTTCTGTTTTCGCGCATTCATAGAATGTAAATGTCACACACTTTAATTATGAGTTCGGTGATAGACCACGATTACATATATATATATATGGGAAAAAAGAAACAATGTTTCAGACAATATGTAAAAATAAAAATGGAATAAAGAATAAGCAATTCAACAACTAACAAAAATAAACTCAAAAACTCATGTTGTAAAGTTCCACCGAGATATTTCGGCCGTAGATACGACCATTTTCGATCAGTTATTAACTGATCGAAAATGGTCGTATCTACGGCCGAAATATCTCGGTGGAACTTTACAACATGAGTTTTTGAGTTTATTTTTGTTAGTTGTTGAATTGCTTATTCTTTATTCCATTTTTATTTTTACATATATATATATATATATATATATATATATATATATATATTATGAAACTACATAAACCAGAGTATTTAGATAAGTATATCTCAGTTTTAACAGAAGTGGTACACTAATATCGTGGGATTTACGTTCGCACCGGACGTCCATATAATGATTAGAAGCACTATAACAAAGATAAAGAATGCAACTTTGGAATTTCCACGGGTCTCGCTAGTAGAGAGAATAATAGCCGCTCTGCTTCATGACGGGTTTCGTTTCCTTCGGATGAAGTAATAGGAAGTGTTTCGCGAGATGCAATTAAGAGACTTGAAGACGCTTTTACTCATATTCATCTGGTGGTCGGCACCCATAGTTTTCCATGTTCAATGGAGATTTTTCTTTATGTTCCGGATTCTCATGAACAATAAAACACGTGGAAACATTAATGCCAGGAAATATACGTTGTTTTTATTCTGTGTTACACATGCCCCCACTGTTTTGGGTAGCGAAACACAAAGGGAGATCACGATAACTTTAATTGTTACCGGTCAAATCAACTACCTCGTTGCCAACACTTGCAAGTACTCCATATTATTATTTCATCAAATACTGGCGTCTCCTAATCCATTGATGCGTGGCACTTACCCGTTATTATATACAATAGCAAGCTTCGTATATTTCGATATATGAAAACTATATGGTATATAATTTCTCAATCATTTCACTTGTTATATTTTATCCTTGATGAGAGTCACTTCCACAAGGATCACTGAGTCAAACTCTGGTTTACTACGCAAGTATGACGTAACATATCCAGCGCGGTTGCATGCTATATAACTTCCTTTATATTTCGCTTTTTAAGTAAATATCATAATACTTACTTGTTTAGTTTTTTTAGTGTTTAGTTTTTTTTTTCTTAGTACTTTTATTTTCACGTAGAATCCGATTAAATTACTTACATCGGTGGAATTGTTTTTGAGTACTTCAATTTCCAAGAAATATTCAAGTGCCTAGAATATATTTAACTTTAGTTGGGGAAATAAGTGAGATAAATATTTTTCTCGAAAAAAACGAAACAAAATGAATAGAGTAAACTATATTAACTAGAATAACACCTCTCTCCCCTGGTAACATACTATTTACCTGGTAACATACTATTTACCTGGTAACATACTATTTACCACAGATAATAAAAACAGAAGCGTGAATTTAAAACAAGAAAAAACACTTCCAGTATCTTCCTGTTCTACATAGGAGACCCCTCCAAAATGTTTGACAAAACATGCGTTCCTTAAAACATCAATACGGTGTTCAAAAGTGATTCAACGCTTTGAAGACATATCACCCGAGTAAAGCTAGCTAATAATATGTTTAAATACTGCATATGGAGCATAGCACGTAGTTGTTGAAAGGTTAACTCAAGTTAAAAATGTCGCTATTTATTGTAACTTGCCGTATTAATCTTAATTTTTACAAATTGTTGCGATTAAAATGTCTATCCAGAATGGGTTTATTAAATGTGTTTTCTTTCTGTAGAAACTGTATTAACGGCAATGGTATTTTGTCTTTTAACAGTTTTTTCTCCCATCGCAGACCGGAATTGTGCGGAACATTCAGAAACTTCACAAGATACTTAAAGACGACATCTATGAAAACACAATCCTCTTAAATTTACCTACAATTTCTTCTAGCCATTCCGAATGTTCTCTCGGTTAAACCGTTCTCTAAAACAAAACCAGAACATAATATCAGATTGATTTAATCATTAATACTGTCATTAAACTTCTCTCAAACCGGGGGCAGCTGTTAACTTGATATGTATTAATGCCATTGTTGTATGTCTGTTTAGTTTATACCCCCATTTGATAATTTATTAGAGTTTCTTTCCAATTAAAAAAAATAAAGTAATTAAACATTTTTTAAAAATTACAAAATAATCAAATAAGTTAATTATTGAGTAATAATGATTGTATGAATAACACTCTTTATACATATAAAACAGCTCTTACATAAGAACAGTAGAGGTTGTTTGGACGGTTACCTTGTGGATTCAAATCTTACCTGAACTACTATATGTATATATATAATTTATTACTAATTATTTATGTATATACACATATAATTTTATTAGGTCATATAATAAATATATGTATATATATATATATATATATATATATATATATATATATATATATATATATATATATATATATATATATATATATATCTATTGTATATATATATATATTGTTTATATATATATATATATATATATATATATTCAGCATTTACTTCAACAGTGCTAAATACATGGGTACATCTTAATAGTAATATGATCAAATTAGGAGAGCAATTCTAGTACAAAATAAGTTATTTGGATGTAATACTTAAATATATCGCACCAGTCGTATGTACAATGTAAGTTATTATGTTAGATTCACAGCATAGGTATTGATCAATCATTAATAGACAACATGACACCCCTATTAATTATTGTGTTGTGCAAGCAAATTTTCTAAAATATATTTATTTATTCAATTCTTAGGAACGTATTTGCACCGGTAGTGTATAACTTCTTTCATTCATGATGATAACTGAAACACAGTGTGTTTGTATCTTTGCTGATAACCATAGTTCAACACAGGCGTGATATTTTAAAGAAGATTACTGAGTTGTTGTCAGTGACTGCCCTCTCAGATTCTTTTTACGTTGGAAATTCTGAAATGTTCCAAGTGGTTCAACGCCAATAAGAAACAAAGATACACTGATAATTTTTTCTAGATGGACTTTGTAGAATTGTTCAAAAGTGGTTGTGATAATGTTGCGTTTGAAGTCACTGAACCAAATGTTACAGTTATTGCTCCACATATTCAAAACGACACAGTTCAGTAAGTCTTTGAGCAACATAAACAGGCTACAAAACGCCATGTTGTACTGATGCTGTTAAGACCCAGATTAGTGAGTTGTACAAGAGGAAAACACAATATCAGTGTAGTAATTGATTTGTTAAAAACACCGTGTGATAGCTTTTAGTTAAAATAGTTGGGTAAGAAGAGAGTGGGTGGTGATGAGTCTGTTGAGGGCTAAATTAAAGAAATACTCATCATTACAAATTTGACCATCTATTGTGATTTTAACTTCGGTACAGAAACGTACACAAAACAACGAATAATTTTGAAAAAGTGTTTACTGACCATTTTACCTGCCATGGCAAAGAATCCGAAACCTTCAAGCCAGTATAACACCTGAGATTTAGATTCTCCCTGCTCCTTATAAAGGTGTATACTTTTTATTTTTTGAAAGCTATCAAACTTTTAATTGTCAGATTGTTGTTAACATGTTTAGAAGTTGAAACTCTGAGTGATAATCACGAAATAAAATGTAATTATATTTTTAGTAGACCACGTAGCGATACGATATATAATCAAACAGACAATATGGACACACACAACATAATCTTGACAGTTCTTTGCAATTGAGAATCAAAGGTAGTAGTACAACTGCTTAGGAAGAAGTGTATCCAAATGTAGCACTCACCCAAAGGCCTTTGCTTCTAAAGTTGGATAAATAATGTCACGACACTTTATAAGCGTAAGGTTTGTTGAACACAGATATTAACACGATGCTCAAAGCTGGAGTTCCTGTTAGGGATAAGAAAGTGATAGTCAAAGACTTACACATAATGTTCGACAGGAAAGCTGCTAGCATCTATCTGGTTTATACTCAGGCTTATTGCCACTTGTGCATCAAACTAAAGAGGGAATGTCATCAAAATATCAAGAGGAAAGAACTGTTTGGTATTTATGGCAATGTCCAGATATTGCACAAAAATGTCGATTACTTGGTGGATGATATGATGAGATAACTAAGCAGCCTCATGATTACGACACAGGGCAAAGTCAAGTACATAAGCCAATACCAAACGAGAATGTCAAATCATCACAAGTTCTGCATAGTTATAATCGATCTTTTTATAATTTCATGAAAGTGCACGTCAAAGCTGGGGTGCATAGCTGGAGTGATGTGCAAGGTTCTTACAAAAAACTACTTATAGACAACACTAAATATGCTCTCCAATCAGCATTGGTAGATTCGCTGCACGTCAGATGGGACCAACAGATTATGTTTGAAAAGGTAGAACTACAACCACTGACAATACTCTACGTTTTGTGTTCAACATACAGAGAGAAGCCGTGATTAATAAACTAGATAGTTCACGTCTCTTGTCATTTATTTTTATTCATTCTTATTCAATCTTCCGGTTCTCAACATTGCATTGCCCCTGCCTCGGAATTCACACCTTCATATTTACTTATTTACTAGCAATGCTTCAAGCAAACTACAATTTTCTCATATATATATATATATATATATATATATATATATATATATATATATATATATATATGCGCATATCAACTAGAGTTGAACATATATCTGACAAAGGGAAATATTTCCTAAATATCATACTGCACGAAGCTTATATTATACCGTTAAAAATGTTTATATATATATATATATATATAAATTTATACATAAAAAGGTGAAACTACATAACTATTTCTACAGTCATATATCTCAATTTTCTAAAGCTTGTGTCTATCCGTTACACATCTGCATTTAATTACCACCTATGAATCACATCTATACACACACACACGCATATATATATATATATATATATATATATATATACATATATATATATATATGTATTTATATCTATATATATATATATTTTGTTTAAAATTATATTTTAATATTTTACCATACAGACACCGTCGTTTTGTGCTTTCAGTACTCTTCAATGTTGGGAATTAACTGTGTAAGATCGTCACGGGGCCGAACCCGGTGACATATACCCTTTTAATATGTAAGTGGGCAGCGTATATCACTTGATGATAGGCGGTTGTCAGGTGGGTAAATAGACATTAAGTAATATTTACGCATGGAGCGGCGAGTTAAAATGTATATATATATATATATATATATATAAATGAGAAAGATGTGAACTGAATATGTACAAAAATCCGATAAGAACTACTGCATATCTTCCAGCTAAAACGTCAGCTGCTAACGTTGCTATCATCAACCATATAATTAGATTGGCATCGACTGACGTGTTTCTAATCTTTGAAAAATCCTTTCCAATGCGACAATTAGCATTGGGAATCTGTGTCTTAAGTCGACAACAAAAGCTGCAATAGCATTGCATCAAATTCATGTTTCCTGGAAGCGACCTATCGATGATTCTTCTTCCTGATAAGAAACCTCATCGACTCAAACAAGGAAAGTTGTTTACCATAGGCAGACAATTAATTTTATATTAAATTATGATACCTAAAATACACCTTTCTGAAGATGTCAAGACCCAGAGTTGATAGCACTTGTATTTCTCATTTTTATATGAATTCCAACTCCCCCACCAACTATTGAAATGTGGAACTACCTCCCACTTCAGGTAACTACATATTATACTTCACAACATTTCTTAACCCCATCCTATGTATCTCTAGAACTTGCTACACTTATTCTATCTTGAATAATTCAGGTCTTATTAACAATTCTAAATAATTACTTACTTATGATGCAATTTAAAACAAAGACATACAAGTTAAAAAAAAACATTTCTCGAATACATCAATTGTGGCATTATTTTTCTTAATAAATCTTTTTGCAATGATATCATATAGTCTGAGTTAAAGCCGCCCTTCTATACAAGGTTGGTGTCTAATTTTATTCATGAGATGAAAAAGTAACAAACAAGAAAAGCTGAATGCACGAGTTTTTTTATTAATTTATGAAAAAGCTGGATACGTGAGTTTATAATATATATATATATATATATATATATATATATATATATATATATGTCGATATATTCTAGTGAGCAAGTTTTTACTTGATTCATTTGAGTCCATTTTTACAAGATCTCAGGAAAACATTTCGATGCATTTTGACGGACTGTTTCCATCACAGATTAACAATCAAAATGTAAATGTGAATTCAGGATCTTTCAATTATGTTACACTTCACATGTACTTCACGCGCTAGCATCGGTGACGTTACCAATTCGGCCATTCCTGAGTTCCGGTTGTCACCCAGTACTGTTCGGGAAAAGTTGCACTTTCGATGAAGGCTGCAGATGTCGATTAGCCTGGTCTAGCGATTACAGCACTACCATGTTATGATTGATAGGTCAATGGGTAATTATCCGGATTGGATTTGCAACGTTGTACTACTGCAAATCGAAGGGTCATTTTAACATTAAAATAACATCTTTAAAAACTCGGTCTGTTGTTTTATTTGGATAAATATTGAAGCTCTAAATACTTCTGGGCGTGTTTAAAGTTTTAAGAGAGATGTCGCTCAAGTCCCGTGGGGGGGGTCTCAAAGTGACGTTGATTCGGTGGGCGAGCAACATGAAGTCGCCGAAGCTTGTTACGCTTTACCTTATATTGAAAACAAGCTAAGCATAGCTCCGCCCCTTTCTTGGTATAATTTTGTCAGAGAACAAACGAAACAAATTGTTCATCATTATCATTCTCTCTGCCATACTTGGTATTCTGAACCCCCTATTTCCAATTCGGAGACGCTCATCACATCTTCATTCCACCCCTCTTATCCCTTCTTCATCTCCCTCTATCCCCCACCGTTCCCCTTTGAAAGGAGGAGGGGAGGTTACCTCTACTCGACTCACTCACAGAAACATAGAAACTGTCATTTCACTAATGGCTTTATGTCCTTCTAACTTACGTCCAACGACACCAACTTGTCGGCTAACTACCTCGTTTGTTGTTAGCAGTTCAGACCACACCTCTCTCGGTTTATGGTTATTCAATTATGTGTAGTATATTTTCATCCGTCATTATATTCCTCCCAGGCATCACTATCTTTTTTTGTCGAGGGGAAGTATATTATACGTTCGTTCCTCACGATACTATTCTCTCAGCATAAATTTATCCTTATCTGTGTCTATGCGGGTATTGTACTCTCTATTCTGTTGTCATGATATGATGCTCTCATGCATTAACTCATACTTATTTGAGGAAGGCGGCTCGTTCGTCATAATAACATACTCTCAGACATTACCTATTATATGTAGTTACTGAATGCTGTTCGTTCATCATGATATCATACTCTCAGAATAAAGAACACCCCTCGTCTAAGCTTTTTAATTTACAAAGGATTTAAAAATTACAAAAATATGCAGATTCATATTTTTCTTAAAGTAGTCAATAAGTTTTATTTTTATTTAAATGTATTTAATAATAAAAGCGAAAAACATAAAATAACTATTTTAATTTCTCAGGAATATATAATTCGTTTATTTGACCAATTTATCTTTTTTGCTTTGCACGTCTGTTAAAAATAAGCAATAGAATGCATAAAAACAAATAGTCAACAAAAGTCACTTGTATACCTAGGTACGTATTTTAAAAACATATTTTAAACCGTTTAGTTTATTTTTGTTTATTTCAATTAAAAAGTTCGGTCAAATAAATTACGTTAGATTACGTCTACGAAGTCTGATGTTATTTAATGTATTTTCCTCCTTTCAACTAAGTAGAAAAGTAAATTTTAAGGCGGTATTGCTTTACTCGAAAACGAGAAAGCATTAAGGGAAAATTGGCTTACGCAACTTTCATAATGGAAGTGTTACTCAATCGGATTTGGACGAACTATTAAAATGAAATCAAAACGCTTTAAAAAAAACTTTTTAAAATAGCAAATAAGAAGAAAAGTGGCGTTATTGTCTTTGGTATAAATTATTTGTTGATTATTTGTGTTAGTTTATCAAACCCTTTATTCTGTTGGTTATTTTTGACAATCTCCCCGAATTTTCCATTTACTCCTTTATGAGCAATACATGTTCATACTTAAACAAAATAAAATCTCAATATTGGAATATATTAAATAACACCATGCTAATAACCTTTTTATATTTTTCATCAAATTACGAAAATGTAAAAAAAAGATTGTTTCTGTGTTTGATAATGCTACAGGCAGATTAATTGCTGCCCGGAGGGCGTGTGGTTTTGGC
>OY744531.1:47097199-47192199 GCA_963556195.1 Sepiola atlantica
AAAAAATTAGCACTTAGTACTTGCGATAGAGCTATTTATTTATTTATTTATTTTACACACAACCTGACTCACTTAAATATGTATATATATACTATATATATATATATATATATATATATATATATATACTACCGTGTAACACACTAACCCACACATTATTTAGAAAGAACGAAACGTATACGTACATAGATAATACACAAAACACACACATATATATATATATATATATATATATATATATATATATATATATATATATATATATATATAGCGAGCAGAAAGTAATAGATTTTGGATTTTCTCAATCTCTATGTTTATATTAGTTATATTAAACTGGCTGTGAAAACCCACTGTTTTCTTTATGAAATTATTTAACTGAAGCTCGATAAGTTACTTTATTATTCTAATACATGCACACACACACCCACACACACACACATACATACATATATCATATATGTATGTATATATATAATTCGAAGATATGTACATGTATTAAATAATTACGTAAAATTTGTAATATAATAATCTATCAACGAAAATCAACACTTATGGTATATGAATATGTACGCGCGTTTCAAAACTATTTTATCGTCAGTGTAACATTAGGGTAAAATTTGAAAATATTTATTTTCAGCACAACCATATTGACTTTATCAATTTATATTCAGATATTTTTTAGTGGATATATATATATATATACATATATAATATTTGTTATTGTTTATTATCTATGTACGTATACGTTTCGTCCTTTTTCAATCGGAACTCATCAGCATAGAGATATGACTATTCACTACCGGTCATGGGATTCGAAACCCCGGACCTCAAGTATTTTTCAACTCCAGTCCGACGTCGCTAATCGCTGGGCCAATTGTAAACAGCGAATAAACTATGATAATTTTAACACTTTAACGGCGGCTATATATATATATATATATATATATATATTATTGGTTGTTGACTGAAATATTGTTAAGAAGATGTATATATAGGTTTACATTTAGAGTAAAACATCCATTCTTAGAAACAGCTGCGTATGAATTTTGTTTAGACACTTTGTTTTAGCAACGTTATAATCTTTGCGAATATATTATCATATGTTTCTGTGAGTATATCGGTGTGTCTATTCTAGCCTGTTCAACTCTCTCTCTCTCTCCTTCTATTTTCTTTCACTCTTTCATATATATATATATATATATATATATATATATATATATATATATATATATATATATATATATATATACGACATAGTCACTGACCTTGGTTCTCTGTTGATTTATTTTCAGCTTTTTCCTGCCTTATATCCCCACCTCCAAGTTGTTTTTCAAGCGGCAGACGGATGACTTTAATTTCAGGATTTTAGAGACAATTTAGGGTTGGGCGGTTGGAGGGGAACTTAGACAGGCGGACCTCGTCTAAGATACCTACACTTTTTTCCCCACACCTTTCATACCTTCCGTGGTAAATCCTGCAATGTCCCCCCCCATCTTGCAGCAGCTGTTGTTAGAGGCAAGATATTTAATCGACTGTGATTATGTTTTTATGTATCTTTTGGGAAACCCGATGATAGCGCAATTTGTCGACGTTCCCTCTGACATTATTCATATGCAATAATTCTTTCTTCTGATGCCTCACACTGACAGAAGACATCAGAACACTTCCGTAAGTTTTTATTTTTATTTTAATAGTACCTGCTTTGCCTGCATTGAATAACTATGAAGTTGTGTCACATCCAAGTAATGCATGAATAAATAATAAATGTAAGCATATGATGGGGTCATGATCAGATTTTTAACAGTATACATTATGACACACGTTTCAATAAGACAGAATCACCATTGGCGCGGATACATCGACAACCTCCATGTTAAACATTCAGAAAACATCTGAATAAGTCTATGTTTATTAGATTTATTTGCCAGGAAAATGCCCTTTTCAGTTGATGCAACACTAGTTTATTTACAGTGTACAGATAACGTATTTACTGCTCGTTCAAAATAAATTATGTATTATACTGAGGGTTGTTCACTATAACAATCCAATATGATAACGCATTTGTCCTATTTGTTGAGTACGTATTTAATATATACATAATATATTCATGAACATGTGAAAGCATGATGCGAAATCATCCGATATAGTAATGCCCTTTAATCCAAAACATAGTCTCTGCCTGTGGGGAGTTTCGTTCTTTGCATCGAAGCTAGCTCATAAGAGCACTTCCTAGAATTGTTTAGCTTGCAGATTTAGGAGAAGCAATAGAATCACACATAGATGTTGTTTTACGATACACTTCCTATTTAATGAGGATCTGTATATTAACATGTTCTCTTGTTGTACTAATGTTCAGCGTTCAAACAGTGATTATGGATGAATATGCACTACATCGTTGTCTATAATCACATATATGTTTAATTCAAGAGTAAGTGCCTGCTTTTTTTCACTGGAATGAATTCTTAGATACCTCATTACCGTCCATGGATTTAAGAATCTCATAGCTAACATTTTCTGTTTGATCATAATGTACTTAATCCTTTACAACAATACCTGAGATAACCCTGTGCGGTGATATCAGATTTACTGGAGGAACTTTTGGCTTTCAAAAAGCTGATATGCTTTTTTGTATCCGTGCGTTCTCTCTTTTGTCGAGTGTTAGTTACTTATTTGTGCTGTTTACTAATTTTATAATTGCTACCAATTGCTACATAATTTGATTTAGGTCATAAGAAACCGGACGGATTTTATCCACATAATTCACTGCCTTTGTATCCCTTGTGCGTCTGCCAGTAGATGTGATACTTCGCATAAACAATTAAATCAGTAGAAAGTCCTGTCCAGTATCACTTCGGTAAACAACATGTAAACTATTCTTTATAAAAAATAATACAAAACAGTATGGTTGTTTGATAAGTTAGCCATTTGTTGAAGATATAAACATATTGTACTATTATACAATTAGTGACTTGCAGTAAAACAGAATGACAGCATACCATACAGTGAAGCAAGATGGAGACTCCGATATCCTGTTCTTTCAGCCCAGAAAAAATGCTTCAAAATTTCTTACATTTTCATACATTGCAACCACAAGCAGCAAGTACGATTAGTCGAATTTTCCTTTTTTTCTGTCCCAACTCTTCATGGATAGTCATAGCTGCTATCATAGACTATTCATCTGCTATCGTATTTTGATTAGCAATGAGTTTTGCAAATATTTTAGCTGGCATTATTCAACTTTCTACTATATTAGTACCACTCACTTGAATTATATTAGATTTCTCTGTTCATGTGTGAGCATTATCTTCACTTTGAGTTGCAGTGTCAGGTACAGAAGTATGTGACACAGTAAAGTCCAATGTGTCTGCAAGAATAATATATAAAGTGCACCATATATTAAGAAATTATATATTTATACTTAAAGATATTTGACACTTAGTTGTGGGCATATATACTTTCCAGAACTTCTGATAATCGTCCTTTCTCAATTAGAGTGCCTATACACCCAATAACATTAATCTCCATGGGTAATCCTTCGATTCTCAGCACTACACATTTCAGACGGCTACTTGTTGGTTAATTAACTATAATAGTTTGATCCTTCCATAACAGGGGATGGTCAAATGTGGTGACATATGTGCTTTTTTAACTTTACTTGTTCAACTAAAATAAAAACAATGTAAACTAGATTCATGACATATTTCATGGATCTAAGTCAATGAAAAGCAAAATCGCAGCAGTTGTTTTTCCCGGATGATTTCTTTTGTATAGCATTCGCATGCATTCTGACAACATTGGGGATGCCCATTGCACAAACAGGGAAACATTTCACAGAATATCAAGTAAATATGAGGATTAAGGAAAATGATGACAAGGCTTAAGATGGGTAAGTTCACCAAAATTATATAGATTATCTTTGTGACAATGCTAATTATGAAGTGTTGCTATCCAGGCCAAGGAATCTCATTAGTCGTTACTTCATGCTGGAAAATCACATGCGTAAAAATTTACCTGGTGTTAATATGGCAACCTTACCTATCGGTGAAAGCTGCCATATTCATCAATGGTTTGTATATTGCGTTTAATAGTGCCTGCTGTATATAGCATACATTAATCTTCTGTAACAGTAACATAACAGTTATTGAAGCTATTATTTCAAATGTTTTGACTTCGTCATATGAGCTACGAAACCAATGTTGCCGTAATTAATCTATCAACAATCAACATCCAAAATAGTGATGCATTGTAATGCTTAACCATGATTGTAAATACTTTTTTTTCTATTCAATGAGCCATTAAATTAATGTCACTAAGACTTTAAATAACTTAAATAGAAATTCAGTACAAGTCAATTCATAAAAGAACACAGTGATAAAAAACACGAAAAAGACCAGCGCAAAAGTAATGAGTGAACAAGACCATGAAAGATATTGTAAGTATACGTATATATAAGTGTTCGTTTCTGGTTTAGAATTATTAGACTTTATTTCAGAAAACCTAGATATTCAGTAGCTACTAGAGAATTTGGCAAATAGAAATATTTGATTTTCATAAATAAGATAGTCATGAAACTATAATAAACATAATAAGAATAACAGATTCCAACAAGTAAATATTGTAAACCAATTTTCTATTTCTGAAATTTTAGATGAGGAGAAATAATTTGTATGATTTGGATTTTTCGGACTACTGTTCTCATCTTGAGTGTGATTCTCACATCGTTTCGGTCGATGTAACGTTTTACCTTCTTCAGCTTTATCTTGGCGAACTCGGGAATCTTTGTGTCGAACTCGGAAATATTTCTGTCAAAGTCGGGAATCTGCACGGAAATTCGAACGGAACCTTTATTTAATCAACGTGGATAGCATGCTCTCATTCCGTCTGCAACGACCAGATAGAAGTTTTCAGAAGACTGCACTTAAAACTGAATATTACTTCGTACTTTATCCGTTACACTCCGAGTTCTTGCACGTTTTAGGCACAGTCTTCTGAAGGTTGAAGGTTCAATCCTCAGAGCGGACGATACTAGAAATTGCAAATGACTGAAGATGTCTACCCGGTCAATGCTGACGAAACGAGAACATGCTACACCCGTGGATTAAATAAAAGTTTCTGTTCGAAATTCCGTGCAGATTTCAGACGTCGATAGAAAGATACTTGAGTTCGACAAGATACACCTGAAGAATGTCGGAAGTTATATCGGCCAAAGCGTTATAATAATAATACTCAAGAAGAAAACAGTAGTTCGAATAATCCAAATTATACAAATATATTCTGGCTATCTAACCCCTGTCTATACATTGTTTTTGTCATTTTGATAATGCCCCTGTCTCTTTAATCTATGCCCCTTTTTACGTATGTTTTATGTTAGTCGCCTTACCAGAGGATAACTAAAGACCATTTAAAGAAGAATGATAAGTATAACTGCAGAAAACATATTCTCCCTCTACAACTCTGTTGAAACATGTACCTATGATTAAATAGGTGCTAAGTACAAATGCATATGTTTCAATTGAGTGTGATTAACGATGACGGAACCATAAATAGACTGCACCATGGAGATTTGATGCGAGACGTATCTCGTATAGCGATGTAGAAATAAAGATCGACAATTGGCATTGCATATAACACCTAACCTTAGTGTCAAATGTTCAAACTACTCGGCCTTATATCCACAGGTAACATGCATTTGAACAAATACATAGAAGGCATTGCCAAAGCTGCTGCAAAGAAAGTAGGTTCTCTCTACTGTGCTAGAAAGCTCCTCAAACCTGACACTATTCTATATATCTAAAAAGGCACCATCCGACATAACAGGGAGTATTATTGTCACGTTTAGGTTGGTGCACAATCCATCAGTCTCTACTTCGTAGCAAAGGCCCCTAAAAGAGTATCTAATCTAATATGTGCTTCACTATTCAGCAAGCTCCAGCTCATGTGGCCACAATGTTGCATCATTATGCATGTTTTGCAATTACTTCAATTGAATATGTTCCAATGAACCTGTTGTTCTGATGCTTCCTAGACGTTAATACACTCGACCAACCCGACAATCAGCTAGATTCGATACATTCACTCTGAAGATCCCTAGATGGCGGATAACCTTTTACTCCATGGGATAGTTTCCTCGAGCTGCCGGCCTGTGGAACTCCCTCCCTGCTCCCTGTACCCCCGATTGTTCTGATATGCAGAAATTTAACACTAATGTGAACAAGTACTTCGCTGCACAGGTGCAAATTTAGGATGACTCCATTAACTTTCACATTAATTAACAGTAGCCCCTTATGTCTAGTTGAAACTTGCTTTGTTTGGGGTGGACTAATTTTTATAAAAAGGAAGACTTAATGATAAGTGAAAATGGAAATAAATACGATATAAAACATGTAAATGACTTATTGGTATTGAAACATGCAACACAGTGTTTCAGGTTTGACAACGGAAACAGTTACGTATGTTATCAGCTTTCACACATATTTTTTAAAAAATGACATTGTCTGAATAATGAATAGTGATTAATTTGATGTCGGTAAGACCAAACAAGTTCGACTTCTATCCATTTTAAAATGAATTGTTCCAAAAATCGAGTTTAGTCATCCCAGCATCTAAAGTACAATTTTAAATAAATGCATTATAAAAAGTGAGGTAATTTCTCTTAGCTTCCTTGTTTCTATTTCAATGTTTTAATACTCTTTAAAACATCTTCAATGTCATCGATGTGTAGTTATTCTTATTAAGATTTGTTTTTTTTTTACATCTTCACTATTTTAAACTCCCTTTAAAAGCTTAAAACCAGTAGAATATATTTGCATCGCTGCAGATATTTTCTTTGCGGTTTCCTGTCTGACTAAGTCAAATAGGGAAAATCAGTTTGTGTACTTAAGTTCATTTTTGTCAATGGATCACGATGTGACCTCTGCATTCTTATTTAATATCTTTACGTTTTCCTTGTGACCACTCAAAATGACGAAGTGCGATCAACAGATTGCTATTGTGTTAATCTCTCCCCTTAAGTAAGGAAGACACTTAAGATACAGACACCCTGTCATGATAAATAACATACAAATAAAGGCCTCAATATAAAATACACTTATGTTTCAACCTGCAACCACTGGTCTTGGATATGATCGTGAAGCTCATCTGATAATGTGGCACCACTTTGGCAGTGTAAAGTTATCCTTGATTGACCATTGCCAATATGCCCATTCCGACTCGTTGTAGCAGCATGTATGAATTAAATATGATAAGTCAATTGCACGGCACAAAATTGCGTGATAAATCCTTGTACGGTTCTCCTCCACCCCGAAATAATTTACTTCCCCTCTCGATTTTTTATGTCTACCTTATTCTCTAATCCTATCAACTGCTTAACACCTCCCTGAAAATATTGTATATTGTAACATAGTGAGCACTTTTTCTTTTTCTAAGGACAACGTTTTCTGAGCATAAAAAGGAAACATTTACAGCTATTTACATGCGAGGATTCTCCTAGCATTCCTGCAAGCATCTTTCTCTCGCTATATTTCTACAGGTTGAATAAGACAGTTTTACAGTATTTTTGTTAATGATTCCCCCCAACAAAAATAATTCCCATTAACAAAAATACTGTAAAACTGTCTTATTCAACCTGTAGAAATATAGCCACATCCATCATAGGATATAATAATTCTAAGATAACTAAAACAAGGGAAGCCATGTTCTCTTCTGGTGTTGATCCCAGTAACACCAGTTCAGTGAGAACCTCCATTATAAATAACCATAGTAGTAGAACATCCAGCAACGGCCCAGCACACAACTGTAACTGCAGAGCCTCTAACATCTGTCCACTGGGGGGGAACTGTAGAGTTTCAAGCATTGTCTACAAATGCGATGTGATAACAGAGAGTAGTAGGAAATCATATATCGGTTCAACCGGGGGTGAGTTCAAAGATAGATTCAGAAACCACATGAGTTCCTTCAGGGGAGGCCAAAGGGAAGACATAGATAGGCCTAACACTTCTGTTGGCCGTTTTGTGAGAAACCTCATTGCTAGGCAAGACCCTTTCGAACTGAAATGGTCAATTTTAGGGAGGGCTAACAAATATAAACCGAACAAAAAGAAGGGATGCAACCTATGTGCATTAGAGTCGTACCACATCATGACATCTAGAGATAATTTACTGAACGCTAGGCAGGAAATACTACAATGCTGTCTGCATAGAAACCGTTACCTGTTATCAAGCCTAAAACCTGGATAGGAGGGGAATTGGGGGAAGTATAAACTTACAGCAGAGATAGGCAGGATGGACACTTCCTGAGGCAATCTGGGGCAATAATTAGTGTATAATATGGAGGATGAGAATTAGTAACACGTACTTATGCTAAGATATGTCTTGATTCAATTATTAGCGGATACTCGAGACTTAGGTTGGGGGTGATAAGGTAGGAATATTCTATTGGAATAAGGCCCAGTGATAGTCAACTATAGTAAATACTTATTCAGCTGAATAGAGGGGGGAAATTGTGTTATATATAAAAAGATAGTGGAATAATAAATTATAAATCACAATTTATTCTCAGAAATAGATATATTATACGAAATGCATTGGGGATTTCAAGTAATTTTAAGTGAAAAATAAGAAATAGCAACCTGGATGCTATCACTATTTAATTAAATTAGGTTAAATTAAATTAGTTTTTAATTAGATTAAAATAAATAAAACAATTTGGTGGCAGGAATGGGGAAAAGTAATTAAGGAAAAAATAATTTTAAAAACATGCATGCCGACACGGACTTAATTTCTAAAAGTAGAAACAATTGGATTTTTATAAAAAGTTTTTTTTTACGGGATTTTAAATTAGTAATAATAAAGTCTCCTGTCATTTAACGAGTAAGAGTGATATTTCCCGTATAGTTGACAAAAGAATAAACCGGTCCATTAAAAAAAAGTTTGTTTTTTTTTCAAAATAGAAAATAGATTTCTGATAACGATATTCCGTAGTAACATTTATTTATGGAATATAGAATAATATTCTCGACAGAGAGTTGCAAACGGCTGTGTCAGCCGTTAAGGAAATATTTTAAATGATTTAAAATAATAACTAGATTTTTGTAGAAGGCCTTTTTATAATAACAATTTATTTTTGATATATGAATAATTTTTTAAAAACAAATTCTGCGGGATGGGCTTTTTTCGCTTCGTTAAACAACAAAACGATAATAATTCGGCAGTTAATTAAATGAAGGATATTTTCCTAAAATGTAAAATGACGTCCCAGACACTAGATAATTAATTTCTATAAGGAATAGGTTTAATAATAAATATTTTTAGAAACAGTATTTTGAATAAATAGTTTCTATATTAAGATTTTTTCTTGATGGAAAGGGAGTTTTCTGCGGGATTGACATTCAACTCGTCGTGTGTTTATTTCGAAGGGTAATAAATCAACAATTGAAATAAGACTCTTTGAACTCGGACGAACATTTGTGTTGACTTTTCTTTGTGAGAAATTGGATTTAGAATTCCCATACTATCATTGGGTTGGAATGGTAACTTGTGAGCGGTAACTTGAATGATTTAGTTCTTTTGTTTTCTTGTGGGGGGGGGGATTTATTCATCATTGTACCGGCCGACGTGAAAAGTGTATTATCGCACATTGTTCCGGTTTTGTGGTTTTATTGAATGTATTTGGGACCGACTATTTGCTTGTTGGCTTGGTGGAAGAAATAATGCACAAGCTACTTTTCTAAGACTTTTCTAGGACTTTCTTTTTTTTATCGTTGTTCTTCCTTGCTTTTTAAGTTTGACTTTTATTTTTACTTTTTTCCTCTTCTCTTCTTAAGTGACCTCAACTATTACAACGCCACATTGTGTTTTGTCGGCAGTTGAAACAAGTATTCCAGACATTTAATTTCCCTGATGATCTGCCAAGCAAGTAACTGCTTGGTAGTGAAACACGTGTAGGAAAAAACATTTAATTTGAATAAATAGTATTTGTGGGAAAAAATATCTTTAATGGTGATCATTGGTGTCTTGAAAGGAATGATTTGGTAAGTCTTCATAAAATCACATATAAATGCTCTGTACTCTGTAATCGAGTATCATCGAGCTTGTTTTTTATTGGAACAACCCCGGTCTTCACTGAATGATCTATTTTATAAGTGAAAAATCTAAATCTATATATATATATATATATATATATATATATATATATATATATAAATACATATATTCCAAACTCCCTGGCATTCCTCAAAGCATTCCATCTGCTTAAGAAGTTCCCAAGTTTCTTCGATGTTCGCCTATCAGCAAATGGTTTGATTGAATAGCTGCTAATTATATCTTCATACAAATACGTGCATCCTTTTCTCTTTTCTTCATTTTATGCTGACCTATTTTACTCTATTCAGTTGTAGTCGTTATAAGTCTTTGCTAAATATTCTATGTTGTAATAATCTGTCATCTATAAGGCTTCTCTGATACACTTCCTGCTAGAAATCAGTTGATTGCCCAAAACCATTGTGGATTATGGTTTCAAGTCATCATCCGGTGATTTCAAGGAGGATGAAATCAAAGTTATCAATTGAAAGAATTCATACTGCAGAATCGTATTTCAAAGATAAATAACCAATATCGTATAATCACATACTATAAAATTCTGATTGAGAAATAGTGATATATGATGTTGACTAGTTCAGGAAAGTATGGAAACGAAATATTTCTGTGAAGTTATGGATTATATCTTGAAAAATAGTAAAACTCGATATTATAAAGATGTACTTGACTAGTAGATATCGTCTGTGTTGTCTTGGAATAAATAAGTACGTTTGTGTACTGATTCTCCAATCACTGGACCCCTGTATATAATTTGTTTTATTATTATTTTTTCATAATTTTACAGGTATAAATGCAAAGTCAAGCACGTTGTTATTGTAAAAAAAACAATGCAAAATAAATGCTGACATTGGATTTCTCGTAAAATTTTACTTGATATAAACTGTGTTTAATCTTGGTATGAGATTTTGTTTTAAACTATTTAACGAGAAACAGATAACAACGGAGAGCAGAAATATCGTATAACTAAATTTATTATCAACATCTATGTATAAAATTATATTTCCAATGTATATATATATATATATATATATATATATATATACATATATATATATATATATATATATATATATATATATATATATATATATATATATATATATATATGGAAAAGGAAAAAACAAAAATATTTTTTTTATGTATTCATCAACGTTTCGTCTTTATTTGTAAGACTTTTTCAGGATGATAATTTTAAGAAAAATGTAATACATGTACATGAAAATATTGGGTTGACATGATGGGTTTATGAGAAGAAGTAGTAGCCACTTATGGGAGCACAGGACCGAGGTCCGGGTTAAAGGAAGTCGGTGTGCTCCCAGTAGTGGCTACTACTTCTTCTCATTAACCCATGATGTCAACCCAATATTTTCATGTACTTGTATGACATTTTTCTTAATATTATCATCCTGAGGAAGTCTTGCAAATAAACACGAAACGTTGATGAATACATTACAAACACATCTTTTTGGTTTTTCCTTTCTCATTTCCATTACGTCGGATTACCTTCATAATTCCTTTCTCATATATATATATATATATAATCTGTGTAAATTAATAGACATTCTTGTATGTGGCGAGGTAGCTCAGTGGCAGAGTACTCGCTTACCATGCAAGTGACTCGGGTTTCGAATCCTGAGGTCGGATGTGTTCTACTGATGAGCCCAAAGGAAGGCGAAACTCGAGTCTAGGACTTCCGGTTTGTTTCTTTCATAGGTTGTGGGTTGCGGCGCTGTCTGATTGTGGAAATAATTATATATATCATCTCACATTCAAGAAATCTAATATCTAATATATATATATATATATGTATATATATATATATATATATATATATAAGAATATTTAGGTAGAATTTATTCTTATTTCGCCAACTCCTTTCTATATGCCTGCTTTATGTTTCAGTTTCAGGCTGAAACTGGCAGATGAACTTACCGTTTTGGTTTGTTACCCTCGTAATTTAGATTCTTTCCAGGGATTTAGTATCGAGTAAAAGACAAGAGCTCTTAAATGTGTTAGTGATTGTTTTGGTGGGAACCGTTAAGATTAGATGTCGTTGTAACAGAATATTAGTACTAAAAGACATTTAAGGGCGTTTTAACAATTATCAAAATTGTATTATTTTTCGCCTTCTTAGAGTGCATTACAGAAGTTTAGAAATGACCGTTGCCGTCATTTTTTAATCAACGAGTGATCAACAAGTGATCAACACATGCTCATGTATCTTTGTCATTCATCAGTCAGTGGTATGAGTTCTGGTTGGAAAATGGAAGGTAACGCGTTGCGACCCTTCACCCGATTTTATTTATTTATTATTTTCTCATCAAATGTTTAATTCGGCATAATTTACATCATGTTGTGAAAGCCATATGTTGAATTGTCTTATTCTATTAATATAACAAATACACAGAGGTGAGATTGCATCACCGACAAGACACATCGGAAACAACAACTAAAATTAACAAAACACAGTCACTACGCCCGCTCTCGCGATTATGACGATTTTTACTAAAAAAAAAATTCTATAATTTAAAGGTAATATACTAATAATAACCTTTTTCTATACGAATAATGAGAATTTTAAATCAAAAATTGAGCTTACAATTAATGTCGGTGACAGTATCTTGCCTTACAATCGTTTACATGTTATATCAAACGTAGTTTTTCTAATACGGCTACGGTTACAGGGCGATAATTGGCACCGTTCATTCAAACTGTGGTAATAAGTAATGAAGCGTATAGTGTAATAATAGAACCCAGTGTGACTTAATGAATAATAATGTTTAATTTAAGTTAATTTAACTATGTAGTATGTATATATATATATATATATATATATATAGCTTCCAAAATTTAATTGGGGTTCAACTTGCTAAAAGTATAGAAGCTCAATATCCCTCTCATAATGAAACAGAACTTAATATATATATATATATATATATATATATATATATATATATATATATATATATATATGATTTTAAAATAGTTTTATATTAATTACAAGGTCATAGCAAATGTGTATGAAATCGTTTCGAAATTATTCTAATTTGAACCTAATATTTAAATTACAAAAGATTCAGGAATAACGTATGTTTTATTTTTGCCACAATCAAAACAATTAACAGGTTATTAAACAAAATATCCTTTTTTCAGCAAAATACCATACCAAAAATACAGAAATACATCGTAACATTATAGTTCAAGGAGTATCCTTTGACATACATTTTATCTTCAGAAGATTAAAGACACATTTGTTAGCAAACATACGCGGTTACTTTTCCAAGAAAAATACTTCACAATGACCACAGCACTCTAGGGGGGTAGCTAAGGGAGGTAATTATCTTAATTTATTTCCCAGATGTCACAACTTACCAAATTAGGAGGATATGCGCAGTTATTAGAACAAACGAACCCTTTAAAATAATATAAACTATTTATATTAGGAATTTTACTAATTTTAGAGATATTTATCAGTCTGCTTTATTTTAAATACATACTATAATAAACATAGTAAGCTATTGTATATAGTCTAGTCATAATTATGGTTTGAGAATTCCAATATTTTGAATATTTAAATGAATTAATCGAATACTTTAAGCCTTAAAGTTAATCCCTAAATTATAACATGCAAATGCAATGCCCTCCGTCCAGTCTAGAGAGACTATGGAAACCCCTGTAAGGGGCTGACTGCACGTGTAATTGTGAAGCAAGGGTTGCGCAAATCCTAACAACACTTCTTCTGAGTTGGCACTGCTTGATTTCAATGGCAAGCAATTCAAAACGACTGGAAACAATACCGAGATAAGCAGAGAGCACATACAGCACCTGATATTCCCAAATAGTCAGTTATTAAGTACTCGCTTAACTTCGTTGATCTAACGAGAACCGGTGTCAACGTGATTTTGCCGTATATATGATAGCATAATGAATGTATATATATATATATATATATATATATATATATATATATATATATATATATATATATACAGGGTGATTCATAAGTCACTTAGCTATTTAAAATGATTACCATATGAAACACAAACATACTATGAACTTTTGATAATTGTTACCTTACTGTCTAATTACTGCTATTTGGTATTTAAAATTTGTTCGCTTATATATTTGTTTGTATATATATTTATTTTTACTCATTTAAATTTGTGTAAATCATCATATGTGTATTTTTTCAGGCAGTAAGTCATTTACAATTGAAGAGCGAATATTTATAGTTATTCCTATGGCCAAATTTGATGAATCTCCCTCACTTGTTGAAAGGCAATGACGACCTCAAATCAAAAATCACTGCCAAGTTTGTTAAAATTAATCAATCAAATATGCTACAAAGAGTCGTAAATTCCTTGCAAAAAAGAATGGAGCTATGCATGCAAAACGAAGGTGGAAATTTTGAAGATTTGCTGTAATTTTAAACTCCCATGAATTAATTTGTTGAATAAACATTCTGTTTTGTATTACCGTATTTTTTAACTTTAGAATTTCAAAAATAAATAGGTAAGTGACTTATGAATCACTCTGTATATATATATATATATATATATATATATATAGTAACTATTTTAAAACGGAAAGTGATTATGTTAGAATAGCAGCTTTTGCCGTCATAACAACAGAAGGATACAGTTGAGGATGTGCACTTTCAGGAGGAAAGTGCAACAACTTATTATGTTGCAGTTGTTTTATACTGGTTAGATTAGAACCTGCACGGTCGATGTATTAGTAGGATTGTACCGATTGAGTTTCTGTTTCGTTCGTCAGGTTTTACACTGCTGCCTTTTTCATGTTAGCCATTCGCAACGGCAAAATCTACATACTAGCCGTAGCATTGCCCAACTTAAGGAAGACATTCGAACCGCGATTGCTCAAGCGACGTAAAAACTGTCCGGTAAAGTATACCGCTCAGTCTCTGAAAGATTCGCAAACTTCTTTGAGCTGCATGAACAGATCACAGAGATTTAATAAACATCATATGTTATATTGCAAAATAATTCTATATTTATGTTGCCTATTTCTTCGATTGTTTACGTTGAAATAAAATTATATAATTATTTATGGCAGACCCTATAATATATACTAATTTTTTGCTTATAATTTGTAGGTACATAGTATACTCTATCTCTCCCGCTTTGTCCTCGACCGATAACTCCCTTTGATATATCTTACTCATAGTTTGACGTTAATATTTCATATTTCCAAAGAAAGCAAAAACAATTCTATGAAATTTTAGATCTAAAATACTTTTCAAAGAATTGCCGTTGTTCTAATTCTTTTGAGCCAAAATCGCAATAATATCAAAATGGTTTTCTTTGACTCTATTCCCCGATGCTTCGATTCAAACTGTCGCCATTTAATTGTTTGTGAAAATTAGCATCATTTTCTGAAACCACTCAAGTATTTAATGAAGTACAATTGATCATATCAAAGAAAAGACACGTTACTAAAAGCGATGCGCCAACCAATATAAGTTCAGTCGGCCATTTTGTGTCTGTTTCCTTTAATATGTGTGATTCGGGTTTTAAAGTACTTTTTCGAAAAGCTGTTCGCTCACTTTTTTTACATTTTTGTCTTTTATGTCAGCGAACTAATTCAAATTAGTAAAATGTCGACTATGAAAATAGTCAGTTTTATGACTGGTATTCAATACATTTGTATCGGCAGAATGTTATTTATACGACACTATTAATGCGTACTTTTTACAGCTGAGAATTTATATCGGCTCGAACGTTTCCGTTTGTACGGCTTAATCAAGATGTACTGTATGATAACGTTTACACACCGGTTCTCGTTAGACCACTGAAGTTAAACAACGTTGAGCCTGGTCAGTACAAGATGGGTGACCATTTTGGAATACCAGGCTGTGTATGTAAGAGGACGTAGCCACATCCTGCAAACACTGCAAGCACCAAACCATTGGCATCTTCCCGAACCGAATGGGATCACTATTGAAGTAGATACTCCCATGAAACTTAATCCTTCGAAGAAAGACGGTTCAACCCGCCAGGGATGAATACCGTACTATATACAGGTACATGTTTGCAATTTCCGGAACAGAGCGGAAATAAGCAACGCATCACCGAACAGTCAATTATTACCCACTTAAAATGAAACAACTTTTTCCGTGTCGTTTAATATCAGCATCATTTTGTCGACGTAGTCTTGATTATTTAGTACAACAACCCTTTAATTGTTATCCGGACTTATTTTGTTGTAGAGTTTTAATGACGGCAAACACCATTATGCCGAATAATTTGTGGGTTTCTATGAGAAGGCTTTATTATCCGGACTCACTAAACCTTTAGTCTACTTTCGACAATACATTTTGCCTTTTTTAATAATAAAACGGAGGCAAATGAATTCTTCTCCTTACTTGATAAAATACATCCCGCATTAAAATATACCTATGAAGGAGAGAGTAATTCTATTTTAGCTTTCCTTGATATATTGGTAACAAAAACACCCATCGAGTTACCTTACATCAATCTACCGTAAACCTACGTTTACAGGATTATATACTCGCTGAGATCTATTTTGTCCTAAAAAATGAAAGGTGAACTTGATTTGGACATTAACACACAGGACCCTTATGATTTGTTTAAAATCAATAGTGGACGAAAAATTAAAACTATTACGAAAACTTCGCTCAATAACGGCTATCCTCTTGATGTGATTAGGGCAGTCATCGAAAGGAAAATGAATATTTTTTCCAAAATAAAACAAATACGGTGACTAAATGTCCGATTTACATTTGTTTACCTTGCTTAGGAACAGTAAGTGGGAAATTCGCCAAACAAATCAGCAGTTGAAAATTGCTATTTTGCTTTGAATGTGCGTGTTGTGTTCTCTACAAAACCTTCATTGGCGTCCTCTCGTAAGGACATTTACCCCCCCCCTTTAACATAAAAATAATGTAATTCCTCATTTTAAATGTAGTTGCAGTGCCGACTACGTGGGTAAGACGACGTTTAGATTGGATAGTAGAGTGCAACAACACATTCCGAGTAAAATTATGAATGGAACGTTCCGGTCAACGGACGTTCAAAAAACACATACGGATCTTTCATTACAGACCATTTACTTAAAAACCCGCCGTGCGCAAGAAATGTAATTTCAGTCATGCTCACTCCTTATACCATCTAAAAATCTTGGAGACGATCAACGTTTGTCTAAAACATCCCTCCCTATGTAAACAACGGGAGTGTCTATTATAACTAGATGTGATCAGTATCTAAGAATCATCCTCTATCGTACATATACTATAACGCTATTTTAATTGTTTCTCTCTACTCTTTCTTTTCACCACCTTTTTTAAATCCCTTGTTTTTTTTAATCCCTCGATACAGCCTTTGTTAAGAGATGGCGAAACCGGTCGGCGGACTTTTTTTTCTCTCTTGATTAACTTTTAATCATGAACGATAAAACTCGTCTTTCCTTTATGCTGTCGATAATAACATTTTGTACAGACCAAAAAATCATGAAATATATATATATATATATATATATATATATATATATATATATATATATATATATATATATTTCTCCAACAGGCACTGTAATGTAAAGCATTATTTAAATAATTTACGATCGAGTACATCAATGTTTTTTCGACTAACTTGTGATACTTGCACTACATATAAATACAAATGTATATACTTATAGTGAACATACTTCAGGGATATTTAAATTAATAATTAAAGCTGATGAGTAATGATTAGAAATTCAAGTACATAAAATGATAGTATACAAATATGTTGCCACCTAGATATATATATATATATATATATATATATGTATATATATATATATATATGTATATATATATATATATATATGTATATATATATATATATATATATATATATATATATATATATATATATAATGTTGGTACTGAGTACTGATTGTAATTTAGGCCCTGCTGGCCGAGTTTTTTATGTTCTTTTGCGTTTTTACTCTATTTTGTACAGTTTGAACTGAAGATAGCCACAGCAAAATATAAATGCACATGAGCATTTTACAAATATCTTGATGTTTGCTGAAACAATTTTATGCTGAATAAAATAAATAAAGTTTTATAAAATGACGTGAATCTGTCGTTTATTACATTGATATGGTATTAAAAATATTGAATATCACTAAGCTCTAACCTTATACTATTGACCTATTACAATTGCTTTATGTTATAAAATTTATATTTGAATATTTATATATAAACGTTTTAATATAAATGAACACACACATATGTATATATATATATATATATATATATATATATATATATATATACATTTAAATTATTGTAAAAATAATAAAAAACGTTAGAATGCTATACAATGCATGTGTTCAATTTAGATCTTAAATGTTTCGGAAATAATCGCATCTATCAGAGTTTAAACACATTGTTAATATATAGAAATTTGAATTATTGATAAATAATACAATCCGCCAATGCATTTCTATCGAACAAAACTCACGTGTGTGACTTAACACAGTTTTTCAAAATTCATATTTTTTTAGACTTTTTTCTTTTATATCCCGAGTTTTGAACGAGCCATTTTTGGAATATTTATAAATATACGCGTTTATTACGAGCAAAAATACACATACGAAATTAAAAAAAACATTTTATTACGTTTAATAGAAAAAAGAATCTGCATATATTTTACTTAGATGATACATTCCTGTATAGTGATAGTATAATGTTCAGGACGGGCAGTTTATTCGCTCAGATAAATAACATAAACCCGTCTCAACTCTATCGACTAGTCATATTTCTATTTCATCCTTGGAAATGAAATACGCTACTACTTTTTTATAAGTAAATAAACTTTTTTTTGTTATAAAAATAGAGCACACACTAATATGATATACCTTTAGATTTTTACCTGGTTATAATGCTTGTACCTTGTGTAACCTAGGCAACCTTTTGACGTTATTTTAAGGAACTAATTTCCTGACCCCATCTGCGTCTCGTTGCTGAGTTATCGTTGCTGAGTTCTCATTTTCTTACAATAACGACACGAAATCACGATCAGCCTCTTCTACTACATATTGATTTCAGCCAACATATGTATGTTTCCATCGAGTTAATTTGTTGGTTTGTCATTATATTTGCTTTTGTGTTTGTGTACAGTTTAACGTCCAGATTGAGTGACCAAATGTCCCTCTACTAGCCCGAAATATCAGCAATATTCTTAATTAGAACTGATTTAATTTGTGAATATTCATGTCTGGGTTCACACTTTTCGCGATAACATTTTGTTCATCTTAATGACGCCCTATCACAACTAATTAAGTCCCGCATCTTACATGTCATGGATCCTAACCTTTAACTTTGTCAATGGCAAAATCTTCACGTAATTTAAACTTCTATTTTATTTTAATTTGATGTATGGATCTGATAGCTTTCGATAACAGTAACACCACATCAAAATCGCAGCTATGTCAGATAAATAACTTATGGAATATTTCAGGCTATAATAAGAAGTATAGGCCAGTCAAGACCATGACCTATTTGTACGTTGTCAGGTAGATGCATGAATTTTTACAAGTTGTTTCAAGATAATGTCTTCACACATTTAAGCGTCACCGATCATCTAAACAACGAAATAAGAGACTCCAATGAAATTGCTAAAACATACAAACATTTTAATTGAGATGAGGTTACGTGATATAAGTTCATTCGGTACGCGTTTTTTTAAATCTCTCGTTTTATAGTTTGACACCTGCAAACAACCGACAGGAATACTCTACGCTATGTGAGACAAGTATAAAAACGTTTAAAATATTTCCGCGTTCGAATTTGATTCATATTTTTCTTTCTTGTTTCAACCTAATATCAAATCATGTTCGATCTCTAATTTTGCTCTTGTTCGTTATCTTATGTCGATTCTTAAATTGACGGAAGCGAAAGTCAACTTCACAAGCTTATCGATGTACGAGACAGTCTCCAAACAAGTCTTAAAATGTTCGAAATTGTTTAATACTGTTCAACTTCTTTTGCTTATATATATATATATATATATATATATATATATATATATATATATATATATATATATATATATGTATATAATCATAAATATTTTTTATCAACATACGTATGTGTTTCATCCTTCCGAAATCATTAGTGTGAAGATAATTATACAATCTTGTCGCCGGATTTAAAATCCCGAAAAATATATATATTAGAAAATATAAATTCATTTCGGAAAAGATTTGTTTTGCACAACTTTCGAAGATTTAAATGAATATATAATGATTTTAAACATATCATCTTTATTCTTATTTTGATCATAATTTGTCATTGTAGAAAATGTCTAAAATCAAGTTATTAAGCTTAAACAATTATAACTTGAAATTTAAGGAATCTTGCTACATTGGTGTCTAATGAATATAGATCCAATGTGATACAAATCGAAAAAAATAGAATTTTAAATAGAACGGCGTGCCAATATCACCCCTTCAAACCACTTTGAAATACTCGAGAGGAATTAAAATATTAGAAATATTTTAGTATATGAATTCTTACGAAGGGCTTCTTTTTCATTAGCATGACAAAAAGTAAACTCAATATAGTCAACATTACCTCCCGTTACGCCTAGCACTTGTGTTACAAAATGTATAATGATCAGTTTACAAGTTTAGGTTATTATCATGTACAGATATATATATATATATATATATATATATATATATATATATATATATATATATATGCATCCCCTAAGTGTTAACATCTACAAAAATAATAATTTGATCACGTATGTCACGATTATGCCTATAACACATATTAAAACATTCATAATTATTTTTTTCCTCTTAAATTAACTATAAAAAGAAGAAAAAAAAGAAAAAAGAAAGAAAGAAAGAGTAAATGTATGAATAAATAGTACATTTTATTTTTATTTTATTTTTGTTTTTATTTGTTTATCTTGAATTTTGTGTGTTTGTTTGTTTGTTTATTTATTTGTCTATTTTTTATTTTTTATTTTTTATCTTATTTATTAACTTTTTTCCATTGTCCTCCCCCTTCCCCATAATTCTTTCTTATCCCCCCTTCCCCTATTACAACGGTCCCCTCATTGGCTTTTATCCATTTCACAACTCAAATTCCTTCTCAAATTTCAAATCTCATTTCTAAATATATATTTTCTTTTAAATAAGTTATCTCCCTTTGACAATAACAGCCCACACGTAAATTTAAATTTGAATTGAATAAAGAGAATAAAAGAGAAAAAAATTAGTTGATGAATCATATAAAATAAAACATAATAAAATTATAAAAATTGGTATATTATTAAACAAATGTTTATAATATTTTAACTTTAGTTGTATGATTGCTTAATAGAATTTTTGACATTTTCTACGTTCCTGCTTCCAATTGTTTTCTCCCGATGATCTGACACCAGTTTTTCCCGTTTTTCTTCGACCCATTCGGTCTTTTATTGTTGTCTTCTGATAATGAAAGTTTTTCTTTCGAAAATTTAAGATTACCATTTGCCGATCTGTTACTTACCGGACAGTATTTACTATTTGGTATTTAATCAGTTTTCGTGAAATTATTAATAAATCGTTTTGAGTTTCACTTTCTCCCTGCGTTTATTTCTTTTCACTTTTCCATCTTACGGCAACCACATCGCATTGCTATAGCCTCGGACGACTAATCTGCACTTACATTTACCAGCAATGCTTCAAGCAAACTACAATCTCCTTTTATATATATATATATATATATATATATATATATATATATATATATATATATATATATATATATATATATACATACATGTGTGTGTGTGTTTGATGATGGATTTGCTCGATACTTAGTGGGCTGCCATTCACTATCCTGGTATTTATCTACATATAAACAAATCAAACAACGTAGAGATGTTTCTATCTATCGATCCTTTTTCTCATCTAGATATTAATTCCCAACATCGTAAACATAATTATGAATACATTTAATGATCAGATGTTCAGCATTTTTCCAGGCAACCACTCAGCTACGATTGTTAAACAACCGTCAGATTCGATTACTTTTGTACATTAACTGCACTGCTTTTATTTTTAGAGATATAACTCAATAATTACGGAAGACCATATAATTGTTCTCTGGCACATCACATTATATAAATAATTACTTTCTGTTGAAGGTCTCTTCTCGTTCGTTGTTTTGCTTTTTTCTAAATGCGCATGACTACAGAAAACCTTGAATAGTAATACTTTATTTCTAATGATGATCGATGGCAAATATTTCCTAGCTGGACATTTATATTCCGCTGGGGGAATAAAAACGGAAGTTGGCGCATTTACACCGCGACTATTGGCCAGCAAATTGAGTCGATGGTGGTCAGCATCTTTGACCAAACGTGCTAGGGAAATACTGATCATAATAAATGGCAAATAATTGCGTGTGATTGTTGCCAAATTATACGATAAGTCGTAATTCAAGTCTAGAAGCGAATCATAATAAGCTGTCCATGGATAGGTTTACTTGCTGGACTGAAATATAACACCTATGGTTAGTTGTATGTCAAATTAAAAAAGCTGTTCGAAACATAAATTCGTATAAATCGACATTGTGCGATTTCTGACCGATTTTATTTTGATGTTTACATCAGTTTATTCAATTCATTTTAGAATCAGACACTACTAAAAAAACACATAGCAATTACCCTATGAAACTGAGAGCATTCAAAGTTAGCACGTCGAAGTCGTCGGTCTCCGTCGGTAGTAAGTTGAGGCCTCCCAACGGCTGCTATGACTTGCTTCGTTACAAGGTTCTAAAGAATGTTTACCATATTAAAAAATAAAAGTTGCTGGTTCATTATATATAGAGGTGCCTTGTTATACTAGAAGATTGCTCTAGTCCTTTCTAAATTCTAAAATTTGCTCGGGACGTTTTGTTATGCTTGTTGCATTTGCAGTTTTGTACCGGTCTTCGATTTCAAAGAGGTTTGCATAACAGACAACCGAGAAAGAAATATCTGCATATATACGCATGTGTAGTTTCGTACATGTGTTTTACGGCATATCAATCACACTATCAATACAAAAGAAGAAAAAGAAAACAATTGAATGAATGCATTTAAAACATTAAAAAATCAACAAAATTCTAATAGAAGTTAAGGTTCTATCTGCACTACTATCACAACTTATACATCTTACTATACACACCTTTCCCAGTCATATTTATAAAGAGGCAATTCCTCGAAATATAAGAATCTGCAATGGTCTACATACTGTAAATTGAGACGAAATAGTGAGTGACATTGTAAAATACCTTATGTCCCCAAATGGGCACACATCTAAGTATACGATTTAAAAAATAAAAGCAGTCCAGGAGAAATTTTGATAAGTAGCTGACAATATATTTTCGTTTATTTACGCGTCGAGAACAACCCCGCCCCTTTTCCACAGATGCCTAGTCACGTTATTTGTTATGGCTGTGCTGCAGTTATGGTAATAAAAAATGGTCAAGTAGAAGGTTTAAAAGACAACTGACTGTGTACTTTCTTTTATCCCCGGCCTGATTTTACACATGCCCACTGTAATGCTTCTACTCTTTCACATCATACGTCAAAGAAACTATTTCTCCATAACTTTGAAATAGAAATGTCTCTAAATCTAATAAGACACTTTGCAGCTGTATTTGCATTTTAACTGTCCAAGTTGATAGCAATATAGAGAGTATACACTTGACCATCGAGAGTAGAAAGTTGACTGTGGTTTTACTTTCAGCAGCCTCGTAACTCTTGCTTCTCTTATTTTGTCCTTTAGGCCCCCCGCTCTAGGAGCGATGTTTCTGACAAAGGCGGATAATTGCTGTTTTCTGGGTCAGATTCTATCCATCTAACACTTATCGTTGGTTAGTTTTTACCTTGAAGTAGTATTCGTTTTACCTCTTTACATGATGTGGCGTTATGGTTTGTCTGGAGTTATTTTCATAAGAAATATATATAACTATGTGTAATAAAGACAAACACAGTCGTAACTGCATTTATTGTGTCTGGGTGAGTCTATTTATTCCAGAAATAAGTAGGTCAACTTATACGAAAACACTTAGTATATTCGACTGTTTAGTAGATTTGACTCGTTTCAACTGTGTTGTAGCATATCAATTAGATAATCACATAACGCAGCATATGGTGTCATAAAATGCATCGCAAAACAAAACAAAAACTATTTTGTGAATCTCACTGAATCAAGACCGCGATTCTTTTTTTTACTAAAAAGTCACTGTTTATAAAAGGCCGGGGGCCACTTGACGATAACAATTAAAGGTATTGTCAGTTAGACGAAGCTTATTAGCACAAGAAGATTAGAAACAATAGGTGGAATAGGCAAACGAATACTCAAGAGGAATTAGCTATTCAAGAAGACGGCTCAACGAGTATTTGGTTACATTAGACTTAGAGACGTGGTATTTTGTTATACAGATAGGATTTTCAAAGAAATAAACATTGCTCCTGAAAGTTCCGTTTAGTTTTTAGTGTAGATAGAGAGAGAAAGTAGATTTCTTTACTGTGGTTATAGCAGGACCACTTTTGCTGTGAATGTTTTACGAAGGAGAAGAGATTGTAGCTAAGTTGAGTACCTAAATTGAATAACGATGCAATAGCGAGGCTATCGCCATCTCTTATGTGTGAAAGAGGCTATAGTGACGAAAAGATCTCCGATGATTTGCTTGAGAACCAGAAAGATGGGATCCTCTACAAATTGTTGGAATTCTTTCTTTTGTTGGTTCAGTTCATTGTAGTTATTACGGTATTTAGTTCTATATAACCTCTAGGTAATATTCGCGCATGATAAACTAATTGTAATACATGTATAACTCAGGTAATAAATTATAATACTAATCTGAAAGATAACACTTCTTATATGATTAAAAATCTTTACTAATCAAATTAAGAAATAGGAGTTATTTGAGTATGGAATATCGACGTCGACTATTAATTGTGCAAGCTGAGTTAAAATCATATGTATTGCCTTAATGTTTAATATAATGGGAAGGATAGTGTCAGCAAATTTTCCTTACTAATGATTAAAATAGCAACTTGTTTTCAATACATCGTTTATAATCGATATCATTTTGGTATAGACTAACCCAAAAATGTGGGTATGTCTTAAATCAGAAAAAACAAAGTCAGGTTGACCATTACTCATTCGTTTAAATAACTAACGTATTAAGTACTTATCCAAGGTGAGTCCATAGTAGTGATAAAATATATGTTCATTTGATAAGCAGTTATTTCACAGAACAAGAAACATAATTTACTCTAATTAAAACAGTATGAGAATATGCTAAATAGCAACGGGTACGTTCGCTAGTACATATCTGATTATTTAAATTCGCAGGATAACGTGAACGTGTACACAGGACATTGGGATCAGGGGATCAGCGTCTACACTCAGATGTCAGCTCCACCTGCTATATGATTAAAACAGACGTGACCTAACATAGCGCAAGGAGTTAACGATGGACGTTGAAGGTTCCTTGGGCAGATTTGAGCAGACAGCACTTGTAAAGAATGAGTAAAGGAGCGACTACGAATTAAGAGGCCGAACGGCCCAGATTTCCGTAGTCCCGGAATGCCCTCCTCTCCACCGCTAGCAGATAAAAAGGCGATGTCAACAGCTAGATAAATAATCCTTCTACAAATACAGTATTTTTTTTTTGTCGTGTTATTATGAGATTTTAATTTAAGCGGGAACGAACTCCACGAAAGCGATCGGTGATTAAGTGCCTCAGTAACGGGTGTAGCGGCGGGGTCTGATGTAATTGTGCGTTTAGGGTTTGTTGATTTGCATGCGATAGCAAACATCTACTTTATTTGATCGTTACATGCGGGATATTGGTGCTCCCCTTAGAAGGGAGTTATATGCAACAAATGGCATGCGGGGCATTAGAGATTTCCTTGGAGACGAGGTATTAAATAATTAAAAGGTGCTCCATTTTTTTATTCTGTATCATTTTAAATAAAAGTATGTCTGTAGATTATCTATTTTGTGGGTTGAGCACTAATAGAGTATGATAACGAACCGGCATCAGCAATAATAGAATATATATTTATATATATATATATATATATATATATATATATATATATATACATTTTACCTACTGTTTAAATACTTAATCATTCTTTTTCTTGATAGATGTTCTTTTCATATTAATTGAAAATGTAGTAGATGTTTAATCCGCAGCCCTTATCTTATGACAACGGACATCGTAGAATTTTATTTTGGAAGAATTCGAGAAAACGAAAAACATAAGACTGAATACAAGAAAGACGCATTTAAAAAAAGCAGAACGATGACTACAATAACTGTGAATAAACACACACCAGATAGCAGGAATACTCGCTTCATTACAAGTATTTACTGATAAGATGTCAAAAAACGTAACAAGATTAGGCGAAAACGACGCAAACAAAAACGACATGTAAAAGTAAGCCTGATATATTTTGAAATGAATCACATACATTTCAACAATCAGAAAAACGAACGATTATAGATACTCGACCAACAATTGAGAACTTATTGTGTGAATGGAAACGAATATGAATAAATAGGATTAACAGCTTAAAAAAAAACACTTTGTTTAACATTCTATATATTCGTATCATTAAATTAATGTTAAACGTGTTTTTCATTATTACAATTCTAACACAGTGTTCAGGGTGTCCATAAACAACATCCATACAAACGCCTATTCTTATTCAAATATAAAGAATTCTTAATTAATTATTATTATTTTATTCGTAGATATTATCGCTTGTACTTAGACTTTAACATTTCACTTCCATAAAACTATCATTGATTGGTAATAATTTTTCTCATTCCGATGTACTACGGATAACGATCCGTAGTACATCGGAATGAGAAAAATCTACCACCGCGGATTAAATAAAGGGTTAAGTTCGAATTGACGTATCAATTCCCGAGTATGGCATAAACATTCTCAAGTACAAACAAAATTAGCTTTAGAAGGTCGCAGGTTATATCGGCCCAAAACATTGTTATAATCACGAACAATAATAGTCCTAAAAAATAAAATTATCAACTATCAGAAACATAAATGTTTCAGTATAATATTTGTTGAAAAAGATCCGTACGCTTGGAGATGGAAATGGCTATAAGTTACTCCAGCAAAGTCTAGTATCTGTTCTTATAGTACATCTTCTTCAATATTATTCTCACCATTTACAATGCAGATATTGATGCGTTTTGCAAGACATATGTGTACTCGAGGCAATACATTCACATTGCCTACAGTTTTGTCAGACATTCTCAGTATTCGGTGATCGACACCATAAGAGGATTGGAAACTTGCATGGAATTAGCAAATGAATGTAAAACATAACATATAATAGTATTTACTGATGAAGTGTCAAGAAACGTATATAAATCGTTCGAAGAATTCTATTAGATCTCTGTTTTTTTTAGTAGATTTCTCCTTAAGCATACACCCATAAGGAAATGACTATGGTCTTGTGAACAAGGAGCCCGCTCATTATGACCACTTCTTCGAAACAAAATAAGGGAAACTGATTTTAACCAATCTACTATTTCCCTGACCAAAATGGGCGTGGTCGTCATCCAGTTTGAACCACTCAAGAACCCTTTCACCATAAATTTTTAATTAGAACATTAATTAATATTTAACAATAGTGGCACTATCCCCGTGATTATCAAAACAAAAATATCAGAGAAAGTTGAGATTTCCGAAAGAAACAACAATTAAATAAAAGCAATCCAGTATTTCCTAATGTGTTCTAAGGTGATTGATTGATTGCTTGTCGCCTGACCGAAAACAGAGATGTTTAAGTCATAGACTTTATTCGGCTTAGCCATGTCCATCTAAATATAAGTAGGCCAGGGCATGGAAAAATGACGTCATGCTCTAAAGCAACAAACGTAAACTTTCGAACAGTCAGACTATGGCAATTTTGACCCTTCCCTTCACTAAAAGTTCATCAAAATTCAGGAAACTAAGCACTTTTAATGAGATGTTCAGTATTCATTTATTAACGATAGCTGAACATAATAAACGCATTACTTTTTAGAAATCTAGTGGAAATGTATTATTTCGTGTAATTTTCGTCGACTAGACAGCAAACATTAAATTATTTTTGAATTTTTAAAACATGACCTTTTCCTTTAAAAATTATTTGTCTGATTTAATATTAATTTTTTAAATGAGTTCATTCTTTCCGGAATGTTACTTTTTTATTTAACAGTAAATCCAACATAAAAAGTAAATCAAACATGCTAGATTACGAATTGAATAAATTAACACAAAATCAATAATTTAAAACAATTAATTGATATAATTTTTACTAAAATAAATAAAAAATATGTAGTTTTTTTTTGTGTTGTTTTGGAATAATTTGATAAGAGTTGCTCTACTTGCCGGAAAAAAATAAATGATGTTTCTAGGATTTTTTTAAATTTAAAAGTAAATCAAACATGAAATGTAAATCAAATATATAAGATTACGAAATCAGTAAAGTAACACAAACTCAATAATAATTAATTTATAGAACATTTATTGAAATAAATTAAAATGTGTGTTTGTTATGTTTTGTTCTTTTGCTAAACGAATATTTCATTGCCAATATAGTAATTATTTGTAATCAATTAAAAGAAAAACATGTTCTTGGGGGAACTTATTAATTAGTTTTTAATTGTATGTTTTATTTCGAAATAATTTTCTAATTTATTTTTTAAAGAATTGGAATTCGAATTGTAATGTAATGCCTTAATCGTTCGACGCCATGTTATATTTTTTTGTCATTCGCGCTTGTCATCTATGAAAAGGAAATGCGATTGAAAACAGGAACAAGTTAACAATGATTTCCTAGTGAATGAATCATTCAATGGACTTGAGTTTACACTTTCTGATTACTTGCTCTGATAACAGATGGACGTCTGTGCGTGAAGCTACGCCGAACACCCGGCCGTCATTGATAATGGTTCGTGCTCCTACTATTTACTACGTCGCTAGAAATTCCTGACTCAGTTGACAGGTATCCTTTACGATGTACGCGACCTTGCCTCGTCAAGGCGAATGATCATGGTGAAAACAAAACAGAAACGACAAACAATTCTGTCTGATAAGTGTTGTGGGGTACAAATCACCCGTATTGAAGAACTAATGGAAGCAACCATCTATAATAAATACCATGGTTGCAAAGACTCAAACAGAGGACATTCCTATTCATGTTTTACCGCATGGTAGGAATCTGGGCATCTCCTACCACATTTAGTGGCGTTACTGTATTGCTATGAATAAATACATTGTATATTTTAACCTGCCACAATGTGTGGTTGTTATCTTTGTGACCCCTAGCACGGGTCTACAACAATAAGTTATATCCAAAAAGAGGCTATAACAGAAACATTCCTGTGCAGTTTTATTCAGAATAATTTTATAATGACAGCCTTATATATTTTTGGGATTATTCGGACAACTGTTTAAAACTTGGGTTTTATTATTCTAACAAGGTTTCGGTCGATTTAACCCTAAACCTTATTTCAGGTGCGTTTTGTAAAACCTGAGAATCTATACAGAATTTTGAACGGAACCCTTTATTTAATACAAAGTTAATTACTCTCGGTCCTTCGAACATGAGTGGGTTGAAGTCTTTATATTTGGCTTATTATATTCATTGTATTGAATGTACCGAGGATTGAAATTTCAACACCTAGAAAACTGTATCTTTGAATTTATTATACTTGACAATGATACATTGGCCTGTAGCGCAACGGATAGTGTGCTAACTAATACAGATACAAATCTATTCTATATTAAGAACTTTTACATTAACACAGCTGGCATTACCTTGATGGGAACTCTGTAGGCATACATTAACTGGAATTAGTAATATCTCTCTCTCTCTCTCTCTCTCTCTCTCTCTCTCTCTCTCTCTCTATATATATATATATATATATATATATATATATATATATATATACATCTCTCTCTCTCTCTCTAATATATATATATACATATATATATATATATATATATATATATATATATATATATATATATATATATATATATATAGTGAATTATGAAAATATTTATGTCAATGATTACACAGAAGCTTCGCGTTTCATATTCGTAGGGAATTTACAGGCTAACATACATGGAGTCTATGTAGCTTAATTGCCATACATATATTTTCAAAACCTGGCTCTACTCACGTATTGAGCAATGTTGAAATAAATACTGAAAATCGATACATAACATATTGTATTTCCTTATTAAACGTTATGTAGATACATGGAATAATACACACACACACACACACACACACACACACACACACACACATATATATATATATATATATATATATATATATATATATATATATATCTGTGTGTACTTTATAATTTTATTCCAGTGACTATAGGAAAAATCAATCGAAAACCATAATTTCATTTATTCTTACAATTTTTTTTATTTTAATATTTCGGTAAATACCGTCTCGTCTTTATTTGAATTGTTTCTTAACGAGAACATCATTACATGACTATTTTATACAAAATAAAATCGATACACATGGATCGATACTGGATATATTTACATTTACTCGTGAATTTTGATTCATTATATAAAATATTTTCACTGTTTAAAACTAATTTAAATTGATTAGACTGAGAGGTATCGACTGCGTAATTAGAAATTTCTTATCTTCGAAGTTTAGTCACATCAGAAAACTTAAATTATTAAATGATATTGAGCATGTATGCTACACATAAACGTATAGTTGAGCTTCTTACATGAGGTAATTGTTTTTTATTTAATCTAGAATATGTATATAAGTATTTTGAGGGATGGACTTCAATGCTTAATTGTTACGGATGGGTTATGCGTTCGGTAAACTCAGTAATGTAAGTATTGACGCAGTTTATATTTCAATATTGTTAGTTTGTTAGTTTTTTAAGTTTTACACGAAGAAGGTTCATATTTTGTGAAAACAGGGACTATAGTACTTTGGGTCTCAATTAATCTAATGTTCTAACATGAATAGGTTACATCAGTATTTAAAAGATCATAAGTATGTAATAACTGTTCTTTAAACTTAAATAAAATATGCATTGAATGTTTATTAAATATTAACTATTTCGTAATCAGCTCTGAGAAATCTACGATTTTTTGGAGGGGTGATAGTGACCCTTCATGGTGGACCTATTTAATCCATATGATATAATCATGAAAAATTACTTGGAGAGGATTAAAAATTAAATATTTTTAGTATATATAGATAGAATATTTAGTAAGTAATTCACTTTAAGAACAAATAAACTTGTTGGTAGGCAATGTTTATTAGTTTGCGCTACAGGTATGTAACTATCCCGTAAATCAATAATAAGAATTTTGAAATTACATGGGAGTGAATTTTGAATTTACTGATGGGATCCTAGTAAGACATTGCATGATGATGCTAAGTCTGGGAAAACATGTATTTACGTATGCAACCGATGTACATTATGAGGACTCAGCCTAAAAACTTATTCCTGACAATATATTAGCATATAAGGGATAATTAATAGGGGTTACAATTAATGGTGAATCTTAGTTTACGGATGTAAATTATTGTTTTATACAGGTGTGTTGATATGTGCGAAATGAATGCGATCATACATGTATTTCTGATATATATATATATATATATATATATATATATATATATATATATATATATGTATAACCTGTAATTTCAAGTGAAATTTTCTACTATTAGGAATTTCAGTATAGATAGGTCGTCATATGGGAGTTGAAGTCGAATCAACAAAATACACTTAGCGAGAAGGATGTCATATTTTAAAATATAAAATAAATAAGTTTTTAGGTGTGACTTCCATTTTTATTTTTTTATTTTTAATTTTGAATTAAATAATGGTCTCGAGTGAAATAACTCGCGAAGTTTTCCAATGAATTGTGCCCCTTGTATTTTGGTCTCGGGATATGTTTTATTAAAATAGCAAATATTTAGTAGTTTTTCGTGAATTACATTGAACAAAAATAAATTAAATTAAATAATTTGATATTTAATCTTATTAACTATCAAATTTACTTATATTTTCACTAAAAAATCAAATCAAAAATAATATCCATGACTAAACTATTTATCTTTCTGGAATTTAGATCATGTAAGTTCGCATTTAAAGATCATTCTTCGAGACTGTTGTTTACATTAGTTGGCATTTGAAACTAACCGCATTTTCGTATGAAACTTTTACATGAATTGGACATTTTTCTAACAGGTATTATTTATCTTCATGATTAATATTATTAATCATGAAGATTAATAATACCTGTTAGAAAAATTCATCAATTGCTTTTTTCACGGTCTTTGTGAGAAATAGTTCCATTTTTGTTTAGGTTGCTTAGTTCGAATTGAGTTATAAGTGACCGTTTGAGGTGTACTTTAACATTTCGAAAGCATGTTTTATTAATTGGGGGGGGGGGGCAGATGTTCATGGATCTTTGCTACCATTCTTCATGTGCGTTTTCTTCATAGATTCCGGCATGCCCTTATTTTCTGTCAATACTTCTTAAACTGTTCCCATCTTCTTTCCTTCTGGCTTTGGAATAATATAATTTTATATGAATTAACTATTGCTCTGCTGATCAGCAATGTTAACTAAATACTATACATTTCTCTTGACTTTTCTAAGAACTTCGACTGAAGTAAAATGAAATAAAAAGTTCAATATATATATAATTAATTATACATGTTTATTTTTAGCTACATACTTATAAGTTTCAGCATTACGGGAATCGTCAGTGTAGAAAATAATTATTCACACCTGTCGCCGGAACACGCGTTATAAATTTTAAACTTGTATTACAACGTATTTTCCCTCACGGCCAATGTAAACAACTCGGTAAATCAGCGAGAGATTAATCTTTTTAAAAGGCAGCCGCCGTAGAGAGCTCGACTTTTGAAAGGAATATTGCATTGTAGCCACGATGACAGCTGTGTTAATACTAACGGTACAGAACCCAGCCTTGTTTTGGGGGTGACAAAGTATATCTATATATGCATTCATATCTGTCCTAACTAATATACAAACATATAACGTACGTATATAAATAACCGTGAGTCAACATATACATGAATCAATCAAAACTTATTTAGTTATTTCAAGGTGTTTATTCAGAAATACTACAACGGCAAGAAATACAAGATCTACTGATTTCTCTATGGTAACTGAGACCAAAAAAAATGCAAATTAACAATTAAATGATATAAATTTAAAATCGATAAAATAAGATAACGGAATTTTCTTGGATGTAGTTTTAATAATTCATTTTTAATTGATCACTTGTTTAGTTGTCGAAGAATTTAGGTAATTCTGTTTTTTCACACCAACTTAGAACAGTTCAGCGGTATGCGGGTCTAGCTTTGACCAAAACATATCTGCAAATGTGTAGCCAAATAGCATTTCTGAAATAAAATATTTCATTTGTTTGTATTATTTTGATTATTCTTGGATGTTATTCTTACAACGTTTCGGAAGATGTAACCTCCAACTTTCTTAGAGCGTGTCTTGTCTAACACGATACTATTTCAATCAAACTAGGAAATCTCTGCAGAATGTTGAATGGAACTCGTTATTAAGTCTACGGGGGTAGCTTGATCTCGTTCCGCCAAACATGACCAGCGGTAAGTCTTTAGTAATTTGTAATTGTATTTTTTTATTTCAGTAACACAGATGGTTTAATTTCAACCTCCAGCCAACTGTCACTTATTATTAATTATTATTAATTATTATATCATTATAAATTAACAGTTATATCCGTTACGCTATAGATCTTAAATGGCATCCAAGATGGGAACAGTAATCCGAATAATCCATATAATATAAATGACTCTATTCATTATTGAGCACTTTGACATTAATAAAAAAAATGATCCACTGGGTATAACACTGTGGACGTAGCATTTTTATGGATAATTCTCTCTCTCTCCCTCTCTCTCTCCATCTCTCTCTCTCTCTCTCTCTCTCTCTCTCTATATATATATATATATATATATATATATATATATATATATCTATATATATATATATATATATACATATCAGGGTGATTACGAAAGGGAACACATGTTTTATCTTTCATGATTAACAGATACGAGAGAAAGAAAAATGTGTCAGCCGACCAGTTTCGCCCACACTTAACGAGGGCTGTATCGTGTCGTTTTTAAATGTGAAAATATAGAGAAAAGAAAGAAAAAATAAAATTTATATTTAAAACAAGAAGAGTGTTATGTTACTTACAATGGGAAGGGTGTCTTCGAGACTAATCCACCTCAACCCTAATAGACGCCTCTTATGTTTACAGAGGGAGGGTCGTTTCAGACGTAAGTGAAGAATCTCCAAGATTTTAAGGTGGAAAATTGAATCAGCACGACTCAACATGGTAAATGAATCAATGCTGAAGTTCATGCGCAGGTTTCTAATCAAATGGTCGGTTATAGAAGATCCCTTATGTTCTTTTTAGAACGTCTGTTTATCGGAAGGTGCATTCCTAATTTTACAAGGAATGTGTCGATGTACTCTGTTGTCCAATCTCAACGTCGTCCTATACACGTAGTTGGTACTGCAACTACATTGATAATGATAAATCAAATTACTTTTGTGGTGGGGGTGCAACGTCTTTTAGAGAGGACGTCAACAAGGCTTTTGTACAGAACAAAACACGCACGTTCGAAGCAAAATAGCAATTTCCCACTGCTGAGCTGATTTGTTTGGCGAACTTCTTACTTACTGTACATAACCAATACAAACGAATATAAATCGGACATTTAGTCACCGTATTTGGTTTTATTTCAGAAAAATGGGCTATATATATGTATATATATATATATATATATATATATATATATATATATGTATATATATGTATATATATATATATATATATATATATATATATATATACGTTTGCATGTGTCTTTATAATTCGATATAGACATGTGAGATTAATCTCCTGCGTTTGGCAATGTAAAAATAATATAGCCGACTGAAGCGAATACACATATCTAAAACACGCACCAAAAATATTCAAAGCCATAATATCGTCGAAATAGATTGAAATTAGTATTTCTTCTCTTTCCAATGGTTGATTGCCTGATCTTTATGTCCGATGACATGCGAAATGTGCATCAAACGAACAGCATTTCTTTCTTTGGAATGAAGTCACGGTTATTGGCATGAACACATTAATATCAAATTGGAACGTCGGAACGTGAAAAAAGCAAAACCATATATCGACCTGCGCCAACCGAATGCCACATCAAGTGCGTATAATAATTACCTATCAGCAACAGCCGTAGACGATATACCATTACGAATGAGAAATTGAATATTCACAAAGCTTACCGCCAAAGTGTAAAAGATAAAAATCAGTTATCGTAGGTAATATGAAACCAGGGAAATTGCAAGAAGAAATTGAATGCTGACGTTTTTATTGTATATTTTAAACGACGGTATTAATCACGATTTGAAATTGGGGAACTTGTTAAGAAAGTTCGAAATGGCCAATAAAATACTTGTAACTGCACAAAAAATAAACTACAAAATAAACATTTCAACTGTCAAATATTTCAAATTGAGAAAAAATGCTTAAATACAAATAAAATTTGATTAAAACCTATGAAAAATACAGTTTTCTTTGGTAAATCGTAATTACTTCATCAGTCAACATACTAGAAAATTGCTCCGAAATTGATATATCTTAATGCTCTGAATAGATCGGCTCGTACAGATTCGGCCTCTTTATATTAGACCGTTCAGGTTATAAAGAAAAAATGAGAGTAGCATTAAACAGAATACAAACATAAAGTCACGACGTACACGAACAAAATAAACGAATTTCAAGGTAAAACTGCAGTCGAAGCGTATGTGTGGAAAAAAAAGGGAACACATTTTGATCGTTCTCTTTTCTTTACGGCTATATCAATATAATCTCTCTCACAAACACTATCTATCGCTCTCTCTTTCTCTTTCCTTCGGTGACGATTTAGCCAAAACACAGTACAATGTAGATATACTTTCAGGGACCAAAAACAATATCAATACATTTTCGTAAACAGTTCGAATGATAATTTCACTCTTCATATAATATATATATATATATATATATATATATTTATATATATATATATATATATATATATATATATATATATATATATATATATATATATATATATATATAAAGTGGTGTACTAAAAGCGAACATTTAGGAAAAGTAAAACCTATTGTGAAGAGTATATAGCTCAACTTTTATTTTATTTTTTCAAATTTTAAATCTTGGCCTTTGCCAACTTATCTATCCCAGCGACTTCCTCTGATGATAAGATTTTGATCATTGAAAAGCCTGGCTTAAGGAAAATTTAACTTGAATAAATTGCCTTTTTTGCGGAATATACCTTGCTCTGAGCAATTGAATTGAATTATCATTTGGCTTTTGCTTCTCTAATTCCTTTCCATTCTTCTTCTTTATATATATATATATATATATATATATATATATATATATATATATATATATATATATATATATATATATATAACACTTCATTCAAAATTGTTCATTTGCCTTTTGGTAACAAGCAAAGTGTTAAATCTGCACTTTCTAGTTTTGTCCTCGCTCAGTGTAGGAGACGTCTTTCTAAACTTGGGCAATTTTACTTTTCTCTAATTTAAAGGGCCTTTTTAAGAGGAGCTGGATGTTCTGAAATATTAAAAACCGGCATTGTGATTTAGTCTGCTTTTGTGGAGAAACAGGTTAATCGGAACACTTAAATGAAAATGAATCAAAATTAACTAATACTTGAATAAACAAATAATAGAAAACTTACATATCTTTAACATACTATGTAGTGATTTTAAAGAGGTATTTGATAAGTTTCCTTAATTCAAGTTCCTTTTAAGTGGCACTTGAATAATGGCAGAACGGGAAAAACTTAATCATTTTGAACTATCAACTCGACTTATGTCATATATCAGATGAATTTGGTATCCATGTTTTATTTTTTTATCCATGCTTAATAGAATAATAGATACGACTGTTTTTGTATATTTAATAAAACAGTATACAATCACTAATACTAATAATGATAATGAGTGAAATGATAAAATTCTTATTTTCATGAATAAGTTTGATTTTCATCAATAGACGCGACGAAAATGTGACTCGTAAGGTCACCCATTGAGCTCAGGTTAAATTGTCTGAATCAAGAAAACGTAAGCTTGCAAAGCCGATGAAATCATAAAATATAAACGGATCAATAATATCCGCCCCTTTCTGCTCACCTTCCGCCATAGTATCTCTTTTCCTCCAAATGGAACGGGTTAAGTGGTATTACTACTTGTCGTTATATTTCATTTAGTTTATTATTGGCTATTCATATTTATTTATTATTTACTGTCTTTATTTCCTTCGAATTTTATTATACTGGGAGAGAGGGTGACGTAAGTGAGAGTGGTAAATAGTGTAAACATAAGAGCGATTGGGTCAAACAACATACAGTAAAAGAGGTTATGAGTGGCAGGTGGTAGTATTGTACAACAATGGGTTACTTGCTCATTAATTGCAAATTACGGCTAAATAGACCACTCAAGACGGAAATGTTTTCTTACATAACTGAATCTTGACACCGAGAAATATTTTAGTAGGTGTTGAGAAATTGCATCGAAACATTAAAACACTGTTAATATTTATATATTTGTAATACACTTGACAATATGGTGTAAATTTCGTTGGCATGGTGACATAGTTTTGGTTACAGCGATACACCAACTTTCCTTTATATATTGATGCTTATGAATTTGTTTCAAGTATCTAGTTTTATGTACTTTCTAGATAAAAATGTTTCCTATAGTCAAATTCCGCTTCTTTGCAAGCTTACCTAAACATAAACCTCTTATAAAATGTGATGCAACTTTACGTTGCCGTTCTCATCGAAGCTTATTTATATACATTTATTTACTCATGGGTACTTATCTCGTGTTTATCTCTCATCGTTTCCGAGTCTCTTGTGATTTGCCTATCTTTTACTTTGCATAATTGGTTCCTACGGTAATATTCTCGTTCGCCATTGATAGCAATGACATGTCTCTGTAGACTTTCTCTCGTAAGCATTTCTTAAGACCTTTCATCCTAAGTTCATTCGATTTGTCAGAAGAAATGTGCGTAAATTTGTTCGCCTCAAAAGTATGCCGCCCTCTTTAACGGATAACCTAATTCGCTATTTGTTTTCCAATTAGAAGTTATGCGGTGGTTTTGGCGGATCAAATGTTTGCCTTCTTAGCTCTGTATTGTAAGATACTGAGTTCTCTCGATAAACATTATACGTTCACTCCGATGCGATTAGAGATAAGTACAACATGCGATAGAACTCACTTTGAAAACCTTTGTCAAACTCAAAACCCCACTGAAAGATCAGTTGAAATTGCATTTGAAGTTAAAAAAATAAACATATTTCACACTTTGCGAGCAAAGTATATTATTTTCTCGAAAATGTCTATAAACTACTTTTAATAAATGTGCAATAGTCGCCAATTATTCGTGACAAGTTTCTTTTAACTTATTTCCGAAATGTTAAATTAGAAAATGATATATTGCAACATTAGACTTTCTGCCCTTGCATGGAAATTCTAAAAGCGTTATATTAATAGTTCGCTTATAGCCGCACATGTACGTTTACCACAGATGTTAGTGTTGCACTCTACTAGAACAGCAATGTCCTCACAATGAGACTTTTGTCATCGTGTGTTAATCATTAATGAACTAAGAAAAACCTTAAAACCAAACATATAATAATTTTACGTTTTTTTTCTTTGTGTGTCTTGTGCAAACTTACAATAAAACAAGTTATAGAAAGTGTTTAAGAATAAAGAAATGAAAAAGGTAGTTTGATAACATACTGGCATGTCCTTATATTACAACGTTTTATCTGACGCTATTAAGGCATACCAAAGTGAGATGCGGTTATTTTAAAACACACATATGTATGTGCTATAATATAAATTTAGTAAATATCATGCTTATATACTGAACTCTTTAAAGGAATGTGATTGAGTTATTTTTTTATACTTCTTCGTTGAAGTTACATAGTTTAATCTTAATTCTACGTGTGATTGCGTATTATTATAATGTATATTTTAATGAAGATTAAATAATGGAAGGGCATTGACCCGTTGAATAGTCACAAAATAAATTCATTTAATGTAAAAGATTTCCCCGGCTGCTGTAGTTGCATTGTAAATTCCTAAAACAATTATATCGTATGTATATGCAGACTTGATATGAAGAATATCTGCAAATCCTTTCCTTAGAAAAATTAAGTACTTTACTGATCTATATAAAACTATGCCTCTAAATCGTAACAGGTAATAGTGCTCAATCAATGATAAGCTGTCTTATCAATATGCCAGCCTTTGTTAGATAACAGTATACCTCCAATAGTGAATGTTATGCAAACATTCTTTTTTTTTTTATTCTTCTTTAGGATATGAATATATACATATATATATATATATATATATATATATACATATATATGTATACATAAATACATATATATACACATATATATATGCATATATATATATATATATATGTATATATAAATATATATATATGTATATATATACATATATATAGAGATATATACACATATATATATACATACTTATATCTGAATATATATATATATATATATATATATATATATATATATGTGGGTATACATACACACCGATATATATATATATATATGTAATTATTTTATATTTATACAGGCATGTACATAATCTGGGACACTGGTATTTCGATGTTATCGATCAACAGCTGTTAGAAACAGAGATCTTTTCAGCCAGAAGGAACATTTGATTCTTCCCTCAGATCATATTTGGAAATAATGAAATGGAAAAAGAAAAGAACAGAAATAAAAAAGGATTTCAAATTAAAAATTTAAAATTTAAAATTTAAAATTGAAAAGTAACGTAGCCAGATTTGAAAGGGTTTAAAATTCAAATATAATATAAAATCATGTCGAGAATGGAAAAGGGGGACACTGGCATAATTCTAAGGCTGTTACTGTCTGGATATGTGGTAACAGTTCCTTAGCGCGTCGACATTATGCGGGATGTGGAATTGTAAAGGAAGACACAGTCTTCAGTCTGGCTTTATTCTAGGGGGAGTCTTATGTCATTTAGATATACTCGTGTTGATTTTTATTTTTATCTTTTTATTTGTGTTTTACGTTTATAATTCTTTATTATATTTTTAACTTTATATTTGATTATTATACATTTATGTCAAGGACACCTAATTGTAAACGGCAATGATATAATAATTGTGATTACAACAAGAAAAGTAAATACAATTAACCAAAATAAACTAAAAATGTACTAACGTTTATTAACACAATATAAGGATGGCAATAACAACAACAATAATAATCATGATGATAATTATAATTATCATAATAACAATGATAGTAATAATAATAGTATTTATCATCATAATAAGGAATAAGCTATGAATTAAAACAAGTAATGATAATAACTAAATAAAATAGAGAGGGTAACGAAAAGATTATAGTAATGGCAATAATAATAATGATGAAAAGTAAGTTCTATGGATGAATAAAGGTATAAATGAGAAGGTTACGCAATTAATACTACTTATAGTAGCGACACTTGTAAAGGATTTACCTATTGTGCCACATTAGTTATAATAATAATAATAATAATAATAATAATAATAATAATAATAATAATAATAATAATAATAATAATAATAATAATAATGATCATGCTCATTATGATAATACTAGTCATAATAATAATAACATATTAAGAATAATTCGCAATTAGAAATAATATTCACGGTGATAATAATCACATTAATAACACTGGTCAACACAATATTTTTGGCAGGCAAAGTAAGACTGGTTTCTGGGGTTTTCAAGGGCGCTGAATCCGAATCTGACATTAGTTTTTTCAAATTGGCTCTAGTTTTTTAGTTATCACAGGGGGGTCGTTTGTCTGAAATCAGCCATTCGCGACCATAACTAAACGTACAAAAAACGGCTAAATAGTGCATAAATGTCAGATATTGATTTTTATGATGATCTTAAACCACAAAGACAGTGTAAAATCTCAATCTAACAAGTTAAGTTAGATATAACATCATTTCATTTATCCTATAACTGAACACTTTTCATAGATTTCGAGGATATACAAAAAATTTGCAAAAAATTTGCTGAATTTTAATTCTCCAAGTGAAAAAAACATTTACATAATCAGTTATATATCATAAATTAATGCAAAGCATTATACACTAGATTCTTAGTTACAATGAACACACAAAACAATATTTTATTCACAAAACTAAAATTGACGTTTATACAATTTTCGCTTGTGAGCAACTTTTGGGCAGTCTCTCAAAAGGTTCCAGCAGTAGTCTGCCATCATGTGCTCATCCCATTTGCCTTGATACCTCTCTTCCATTGTTTTGATGTCTTGATGGAATCTCTCTCCCTGCTCCTCACTGTAATCACCAAGATTACCAGGAAATCTGTCGAGGTGGCTAAACAAGAAATGAACTTTAATGCTCATTTTTGCCCCTAGTTTTCCGTATGCAGTAAGCATCTTACGGACCAATTGCTTGTAATTGTCAGCTTTGTGATTTCCCAAAAAATTTGTCACTACATCTGTGAAGGACACCCAAGCATTTAACTCAACCGTGTTCATATGATTAGTGAAGTCAGAATCCCTCATGAGCGTTCGAATCTGAGGTCCATCGAAGATGCCACCTTTAGCTTTTTCGATGGAAAGACCTGGAAATTGCCTGCATATGTACTTGAAGCAATCCCCATCCTTGTTCAACGCCTTAACAAACTGCTTCATGAGCCCTAGTTTTATGTGCAATGGAGGGAAGATGATTCTATCCCTGGGTACCAAAGGCTCATTGATGACGTTGGCTGTGCCGACTTCGAGACTTTCTCGTTCTGGCCAGTTCTCCCTTCTCCAGTGCTGGATTCTTGCTCTGCTATCCCACAAACAAAGAAAGCAGGGATACTTTGTGTACCCACTTTGCTGACCAAGCAGAAAATTCACCATTTTCAAGTCCACACAAATCAGCCATTTATGAGTGTTGTAATTCAGCTTTTCAAGAACAAATTTGATAGCATCATACTCTTCTTTCATCTTGGTATAATGGCCAATTGGTACATGAGCAAACTTATTGCCATTGTGCAAAAGTACAATTTTTAGACTTGCTTTCGAGCTATCTATGAAGAGACGCCAATCTGCTGGGTCATATGATGAGATCCCCATGCAGTTAAGAAGTGCAGAAACGTCATTACAAAAGACCAGGTCGTCTTCTTTAGAAAAGAAACGAAGCAAGCTGCCTTCCCTTGTCCTATAGTATGTTACTTTTGTGCCAGAATCAAGAATGTTTTTCTCTTGGAGTCGTGATGCAAGAACTTCAGACTGCTCCTTCGACAAACAAAGGTCTCGAACTAGGTCATTAAGTTCAGATTGATTGAAAAGCTGAGGGCCATTTGAGGGTTCTTCATAGTCACTACAGCTATCATCACTTGATATTGAAAGATCAGCTGGAATCTCTTCGGTTTCATCGATTTTAGGCAAACTGGTGAAAACAGGCACAGGTACATCCTCAGAGTGCGCAACAGGACGGATAGCAGAATCCAGGCTCGGATACTGCCAATTTGCTTTCTTGTGCTTGTTAAACCCCGTCATGTCATTGAGACAGAAGTAGCAGTCATCAAAATGATTGTTGGGCTCTCTCCACACCATTGGTACAGCAAACTTCAACTTCAGCTTACCGTTGGTCCAACCGCGGAGACTTTCTACACAGGTTTTGCACACCATATGTGGGGCCCAAGACTTGTCTTGGTCACCAAGTATCATATCGAAGTATGCTTTGTACGCCCTCTTGACAAAGTCTGTAATATTCCTCTTTTGTTGTGCCATCATATACTGTCCACAGATGTAACTAAAGACATCCGGTTCATATCTGCAACATCTTCTAGAAGAACTCATTTTCTCTCTGGAACTCATTTTCAACTGTGGAATTAAAAAGAACATTCTTAATTACTGTTTAATTTATACTGCAACTATATTTATGGAACATGTTATTAAGTAATTACAGTATATAATTATATAAAAATTCTCCCTATATAAATAATTATATAAAAATTCTCCCTGAAATACTTCAATATATACATAATCATTATAATGATTCAATAATATCAGAAAATTATTATTTACTGCTTCTATATTGAAGTATTTCAGGTAGAATTTTAGCAGTTTAGGCTTATTTGGGGCTATCAGTATCTTCTAAACTAGAACCAATCTGGCAAAACCAATGTTATATTCGTAATCAGCGACCTTCAAAACCCCAGAAAACACTCCTAGATGGTCTGCCAAAGAAAAAAAAGAAAAATTTGTTGACCAGTGTAATGTATTGTAATTATAAATACTAGTAAATATATGATTCCGTCGGTCGCATATTTGTGTTAGTTGTTTTATTTAATTGATTAGTATGATGTTTTTTTGTTTGTTTTTAAAATTAAAATAGTCACCCCATCCTTTATTTTAATAAATAAAACACGGAATAATAAAAACATAGTTTTCAAAGCTAAATTTACCTTTATGGCGTAAAATGTAAAACAAAACAGCATAAACCCATTCAAGGTCCTAAAAAGATAATATTAGAAGTTTGGTATCTAAAATAAAATCAAGAATTATAAAACAAAATACAGTGAACTCGACTCTAAATTCAGTTATTCATTTACTCAAAAAATATGTTAGTTTTTTTATAAAAATAGTAATTTTTAAGTCAATTATTTCTTAAATTAAACAATTTGATTCAATGAATTTGTACTTTAAAGCATAATTTCTAATAATTAAAAAAAGAAAAACAAAACGTTTTAATGGAAAATCAAAGGATATATATCATTTTAGCGACTCGTACGATAAATCTCAGAGAATGTGGTATTTACATGTTATTTATCAAATAACGGTCCCCCGTCCTGTGTTCATCTCTCTCTTTTTATTTTCTTTTTCTCTCTCTTTCCTTTTCTCTCTCTCTTTAATCTCTGTCTTTTTTTTCTCTCTCTCTCTTTCTTTCTCTCGCTTTTCTGGAAACAACTTTCTGCGCATTCGAAATAGAACGAAGGCGGTTAACTTGATGTTGGAGTCGATGCTGGCTGTTCCATCATATTCCATTACCATCTAATTTAATTACGTAACTGAAATGGTATTGTAGATAATAAACAATGTGTTTAATTAATATTCATCAAAATTATTATCATCGAGGAATTTTTAAAATACATGAAGAAATCTTTTAAAAAACAATCATGAGTGTATATTTTCGAATACTAATTAATTAGACGCTTTAAAACGAAATTAATTATGTAAATTTAAAAGACGCGTGATGTTTGGGGAAGTTTTGAAATGAATATGTATAAGAACTACTAAGTAGATATAAAAAGCAAACGATCAAATCTAATAATATAGTTTCAACTTCAGACAGACAGACAGATACATGATATCCATTATAAATTATAATAATAATATAATAATTTAATGTAATAATCATACGGAAAATAATATGATAATATATATAATAAATGGATAGCAATTCAATCTGTATTTAGTTAGTGCATTAATACATTTTTTTTCAATATTAGGGGCCCTAGTGTTGCCGTGTTTTAGGGGGCAGTATTGCATGGATGAGGGTAATTAATTCTAGGGAGTTTAGGAGTGGCAATAGAATGATGGTTTTGTTAGGGTTAATAGTTTTGAGCTTTTATCTTATTCTCTAATGGTGACAAGAAGGTGTGATCTATTGTGCCTACAGCAAATTGAAGGTTACTTGTGTTGTTGTTTTGAAGTTTACCTCTATCACTAAGGAAACTATCTCACGTTTTTCACTTAAGCATAGGTAACAAGGTCAATTTATGAAAACAGATACTGGTTTTCTAATAGTGTTCCATTCAACTGTTCGTGATAGATTATTATTTGTTACTTCCCAGTTCTATATGGAAAGTGAATATTCGATCTTATTGAATAAGCATTTATTGCCGGTATATATTTTTTTTCAAAGTATTACCAGCCAATCCTATATAGCATTTTTGTGGCTTAAGTTTTCTTTAGATGAAATAATTTCCTGGTAGACTATTTGGGTTGTGAGGCAACTTAGCTGCAGGGGACATTCTGTTTTGGTGATGCAGTTACAAGTCTTAATTTTTGTTGTTGTCATCATTTAATTCAGTATTTCTGTTGCCGTTTAATATATTATCGTTATGTTTTTAAATGTTTTCCTAAGTTTTCGCTAAAACTGTAGCTTATTATTAATGAGTGTACGTAGTATATGATAAGGAAGGAAGTGTACGTTAATTAAATCTAGGAATATTTTACCAAGCTATGTTTAAACTATGTGATTACATGGGGGAGTAAACCGAATGATGTTTCTACTTCTTCCTTTTATATGTTTATTGTTGGCCGTTGTAGGTCAAATATATTTAATTTGGTTGTTTTTGTCAGCTCTCGTTTTGTGTTTTATTGTAAAAAGTGTTATGTTCATTAAAATTACTTCATTAGAAAAGCTGTTGTTAATACTGTTTTCAATTTATTTGGGAATGCGTTTAATTATAGTTTTAGGGTGATTATAGCGTAAACCCACATGTGAAGTATTATCTTTAGTAATGAGTTCGTAAATGTTTTTGTTTAAATCAAATGTTACATCTAAGAAGTAAACTATATTAATGGTTGATGATATTTCCACCTGAAGACTTAACCTGTTCATCAATTTAAGAATGATCTTTTAAAATTTATACACTTTTTACCATTTCAGTTTTCTACCACTAGTAGGCCATCATTTCTATATAATCCTATATATTATATGTTAATGACTTTTGTGATATTATATAATATGAAGAGTCAAACTAGGTCGCTTACCTCTGTTGATTCCAAAGAACCCATGAACACATTGAAAGATCCAGATCGATTGCTTTTAGTCAATTTTCCTGCTTGCTAATGAGCAGTGTATTTCTGCATTTTCTTATAACATTGATTTCCTCTAAAATATCAGAGAAAAGGGTAGCTAAAATATCTTTTCGAAAAGTTCTTTTATTATTTGTGAACTTTTTCTGGTGATTTTGTAGTGTTGCAGAGACGATATTTACATACAAATGTTGTTTGGCACAAAACAAATGAAACGGACCGTTTAATATATTTCACAGAAATTTGGAATTTTTGGAAATGTGAACAAAATAAAAATAAAAGTAATAAAACAAACCATGGTTATTGGAATATAATAAAACAAACTGTTCTATATTTTGCTCTGTTATCAATGATTGACAAACATTGAGCTGAATTCTCAAAGGAGACTACAAAGTAAAAGGATCTGATGATATATGATAGTACATATATTGTCTTTAATAATAAATGATATATATGTGTGTGTGTGTGTATAAAAATCAATGTAGAAATATATACTTTAATATATCTATATTCATTTTCAGTATTTTGACGTGTAGGCATATCAATTTCCCCTTATATAAAAAATAAAAGGTTTTTCTTAAAATGGGAACAAAATATTAGGCTGCGATCCGTCGGCTTTCGTCAGTGTAATGGAGGATTGTGTGTGTACGGTTGGAGTTGGGTGGTGGTAGTATGAGTAAAAAGGGGTGAGGAAGGACACTGTAATAGTGTAAAATAAGGTGTCCGTCCCTAATGGCTAAGAGGCAAGAGTCAAGTAGTCATACACATGTTCAATTGTACTTGGATATAAATAAATGTAAATTCATTTATATAGATAGATACACAAGTGAACCTGTGTTTATACATACCTACGCCTACACAGAGACACACCATCACGTTTACTTTTGTATGCCAGCTTACCGATACACATGCGCACACACAGACATACATCTATATAGACATAAAGCATATATATATACATGAATATATGTAAATATATATATATATAAATATATATATATATATATATATATATATATATATATATATATATATATATGCAAACCACAATGAAAACATTGGTAGACTTTTTATAGTTTTTTTTCTAATTTCAGCCTAAAGCACAAAGACACAATCACTGATGACGATCGAGAAATCGAAAGCGCTCGGGAGACTGACAACGAAACAACACTCTGTGTCATATAGTTTATACTAACACCTAAAATGAGAAAACGTGCTCGCCGTGTCGAGAAGCTAACAAGGAAAGTAACAACAAAAATTGCGTATTTGTTAATTAGGTCTGCATAAATAACGATTTGCTGCATATATATATATATATATATATATATACATATATGTATATAGATAGATAGCGTAAGAATCAAACATCTCCTTAATAGACGTGAACAATCGCTCAAACAACTGAAGTCAGCGAGAAGCTTACTCAGACCTGTCGCACCCCTAGCAGCATCTGAGGAAGAGGCCAAAATACAGCTGTGGACCAGACGGCGAGAGAATGCCCCAATCTTATTGACATTGGACCCGACTTCTGGGTCCCTCCCTTCCAGTTAAGAGGCACACTGGTTCTAGTGTATGATACTAAACCGCAGGAGAACAAGAATGGGGCGATCAAAAGTTGACATGAGTATATCGGCTACAAAACTGACCCAAGCATATGTGAATGTGGAAAATAAAACCATACAATGCAACACCGCCTTGTCTGACCTCTTGAAAAATCTTGCATGGTACAACATTAATACAAAGGACTGTGTAAAGAAAGTGGAAAACTGTTGTACGACCATATGCTTCAAAAACACTCACAGAAGAATAAAAGATAAAACAGCGCGATAACTCAAAGTAGAGGTACATAATCTGGTGTTGATTAAATACAAAGATGAAAAACTACACCTAATAATTAAAAAAAAAATCAGAAACACTTGATACATTTTGCTTCAAAGTTTTCATTTTCCCAATCATTCTATCCAACAATTAAACATTTGGAAAGTGTTTCGTCAGTGAATATGTCTATATTTTGAATAACTGCCAGAGGCCGCTGTTTGACCTTTATCCTATTACTAATGATTAGGCGTGAAAATTCGTGCCTCCGTTTGAACTTTTACTCGAATACAATTTCTACATATTGAGAAAGATCAACATTCCATGCCTTTTAAATCTACAATAGCCGACAAAGCTCGTAGAAGAAGAACACAGTCTCGGACGAATCCAAAGAATCGCCTCCAAGGTTAAAATCTGGGAATGCCAGATTTCGAATTTAATAACACTTTTGTTACAGTAATCTTGAATTATAAACGAGAAACCGAAGCGACAAAACCCTCCACATAAATATACATTATAAATTAAAATAGATTTATTAGTAGCTGTTCTATAAGGCAAAATCGCATGATTTAATGCATATGTAGTATCTATCTATATCTCTCTCTCTCTCTCTCTCTCTCTATATATATATATATATATATATATATATATGAAGTAGAGAGTAGGCGGAATGTAATTATCTTTTAAAATCGACAAGACATTAAATGTAAAACAATAAATAGGTATCTGAATGTACCCGGCGTTAGCTGGGAATCAATTTGTTTATCGAATTTATATATTTCGAAAATGATGGGGTAAATTTCCTAAAACTAAGTAAGGATTAAAATTAATGAATGTTCATGTACGAATAATATAAAGGACGATTAAAGAATACGTGCCTTGTAGGTCTGTTGATATTTGTATTGCTGTAATCTCGAGTATTTTGGAAATGATTTGTAATAGACAACCAATAGGGTTCCTAGTAAAAACGTGTAGATAGAAGGGAGCGTCTCTTATTCAGGGGGTATCAACGTACAACACTATTAAATAATAATAGTGCTATTAAGGTATGTGTTATGAAAAATTTATTCACTTGGTTATAGTGGTACTGGATCTAAGACTGGCAGTGATTATCACTCTAACCGCTTCAGTGTCTTAAGAGAAAATTTCGAAAATGAATAAATATAAATATTTAAAGAAAGCGAACAACACTATATCATACTTTCTGAAAACATCCTCAGTAATTGACCTTAATTATTGCAGAAGTAAATTTCTATATGAAGCTATTTAATAGAAAGGTATAGCTGTTTAATAAATCGGGAAATATAACTCTTCCCTTTTTATATGATATACAAATAATGTTTAATCAAATAAAAAATAATACCAAATAAAATACATTTAGTGAAGCTACAATCGATTATATTTATGCCAAGAAATATCATCAACTTTGTTAAAACGCTAGTAATAGTGTATAACTTACAAGGGTATAAATAAGATCGTTAGTGTAGAAAGAAATGCCATACTAGCTAGAACGAATGTCAAATTCGTATTACAAATAGAATGTAGTGACATATAGCCAGAATGTCGCCAGCAGCGTATTTAAAATTGATGTGTTTCTTGTTTGCGCAACATTGGGTACTTTGGCAAGTATAAACAGTACACACAACACGTCACATGAAGGTTGTCTTATCTCTTTAATACATTAGTCTTGTAGAACTGCGATAATCCCTCACAAATGCATATTTCTTGATGACTGGTGAGATTATCAGCCAATACGCTTCAGTTATGTTTGCGCCTTACCGCGACTAATTTGAATATATATATATATATATATATATATATATATATATATATATATATATATATATATATATATATATATATATACGCACACACACTGAGTACTCAAGAGAGAGAGTGAAAAGGGAAAACAAAAAATAAGAAAGAATAAATCTATACCGTTTTAAAGCATTCTGTTATTTTTATCCTTTATTTGGGATGTTTCGCCTGAAAATGTGAGAATATTTCCTGCTAATTTGTAACAATGATACATTTTCACAGAGGTTTTTTTATGGATTGAAGTAAACTACATTATGTTCAAATCAAACTCATGCGGTATCTACCCTGTCGATTGTAACGATGTTTATTAGTAAATTATTTTTCGGATATATAAACATATGAATGAGAAAAATAAACATATATGTCTCCTATTCGTGTCCTGTTATTGTTTGAATCATGGAAACCTATTTATAGAGACAATGAAATATACACGAATAAAAAGAGACATTCCCAAATTATACGTTTTGAGCCCCCTTTCTGTTTCTCTCTTTCCGTCTCAGCTAAAAGTTAAATCGTATTACTGTGACACAACGTGTGAAATCTTTTTGGAGAGCTAGTGCTCCCAATACAATTTGCAATTCTTGTCCCAGACTTAACGCTGTCGTTTCGAAGAGAGAATTAAAAATCGACAATTGTGTGTTCACACCCAGAATGTGACCACGAAAGGGATTGCCGTTTGTCAGACGCTGGACTGACAGCTTTACGAGTTTAAGTCTAAACATTGTAATCCATGACCTCCAATTCAAAGGTAAACGAGTTGACCTATCTTCCTGAAAACAACACATTTGTCGAAACTTTGAGCGGTGTATGTTGTGTGTAGTGTGTGTGTCTCTCTCACATTCTCCATTTCCCCTCTCTATGTCTCTCTCTATCGCTAATGCTACAGCGAAGAGATAGGACAGTCGGCTTTTGAAATCTGAACGAAAAAGACGCGTGCTTGACACGATCGACGGGTTTAGCCAATCTTCGAGTTTTAAATATGTTCTTCAGTAAAAATAAATGATATCTTTATATTTAAAAGTAAAATGGTTTGTTGCATTATTACATAATGTTTTATATCTAGCATATGGTCTCGAGCAAACAGCCAGTCCAGCAGCAAGCCGACCAAATACCCAGCCGAGTATGAACTGTTTATGCTGAGAGCTTGGTATCGTGCCAGAATAACCATGTGACACTCCCCGGCAGTGACTATCGCGAAACATGATTGCTCGCTGGCGATGACGACGATCACATTTCGTCCTTTTTCAAAAATCGTTCCGTACCCCGGCAAATGATCGTGTAACAAAGATCCGGTTGAGATCGCCCCCGGCAAACGATAGTATTACATTGGTACAGAATGACCATGTAAAAAACACAGGCTTACCACTGACGCAACCCAAAAATACACAGACACAACAAATAGCGTGACACAACCACAGTAGAAAACAAAAATCCACGGACACAACCTACGAAAAAATCAACGAACATAATCCAAAGACCAGCCACTTCTTACCGTAACGATCACCACAGAATCAACAAAAGAGAAAAGAGACCACGCCTTAAACCCCGCAAGCTTTGTTAGGTGACTTATTTCTTCTGCTCTCGTTTGCTCTGTAAATTTGTTGGTAAATGATTTATAAAAATTATTCGTGTATATAGCTTATTCTTTAACCATATGTTACTAAAAATAAAAAATAAACAAAATTGCTAACACTATTAAGACCCCAAAATAGAGTGCTAACAATTGGATGGAAGATCCGAATATTTACTGAGAAAGCGTCTGGTTTAAGGCCATGTCTAGCTGCTATGAAAAAGAAAGAACGGGTCTACAACCTAACAGACCCAGAGCTAAAAAACCGGAATGGATCGGAGAACATCTCAACGACCATACAGATACCACCAGTAATGCCTTGGTCGATGAGATATTAGTGAAGTATGGTAAGGTTATCGATATAGCCGATGCCGCCATTACCCTAATTAAAATAAGGCAAAATCAAGGCGACGCACTCGCAGACTTAGCACATAGGATGAACAAGCTTGCTAAGTTAGCTTACAGGGGCACAGCTATGAAGACAAGTTCAGCAGTGCAAATGTACTAAGCTGATTGTTTCATAGATGCTCTAATTAACCCTTTTATTAAGGAGGGTGTGGACAAATCCAATCCGGCAACCTTATCGGAGGCTTTGTCTCCAGTGAGGCAAAGCTAAAAGCTCTACGAGCGATAAGGAAATGGTCACGAAAAGGAACAATTTATTGTAAATGATAGATTATTAAACGGCGTTAACTGGTAGCAGGCGCCTAGGATTACTTTTACTAGATTTAGGGTACTTACGACTAAACTCTTCAGCAAGATAGAGTCAAAGAAAACACATGGTTGCTACAACTGTAGCAAAGGCACAAAAGTCGTAGTGTAAGGTTTGTGCGTACAGTTCGGCAAAATCTAGGAAACCGCAGCGAAGACATTTTTGCCATAAGAGGCTACAACGGGACTGCCCATGGTCATCTGAGGGAGAAGTAAATAACTTCAACTAGGAAAAATAAAAACCATGGTTCCCTAATAAAGACACATTACCACCGGCATGATCAGATTCCGGGTACGTGTAACCATGTCAAGTTTTCGAAGCAAGAAGGAGCTCGGTGAATCCACTGAAGAACAAACCAAACAAAACAAGAAACTCAATGATTTAGCAGAGCCTAGGGACACAAACACCCCTACCAATGCACCATAATGGGTTTTATGGTAAAAATAAGGGGTCGGCCGCCAGAGGCACTGATCGACACTGGATGAGAGGTATTGCTCCGGAAAACATCAGTTTCTGAAGAATTAAAATCGGAAAAAGGGAACTAAGGAATTCTACTCTAACAGTTACTCTGGCAAACGGACAAAATATGACCTTTGATTACCTTTAAAGGGAGGATGTAAAGGCTTTGTCAAGGATCTATATACATCCAGACTTAGATCGGGAGTGCATATTAGGCGCAGACTGGGTGACAAGAAACTGCGATCAAATAACCTTTTATCCTAAGCGATTAAAGGTTAACAAGGTAAATATACCACTTGACATTTATACCGGTGGTAAAATAGACGATTCCTCACGGAAAAGTGGAGATTCCACAGTGTATTACTACTGTAACATTTGTTGAGACTAAAAAAAAGACACAAAAGAATTCACCTCGTCGCAAGACACCAGTAAAAATGTAAACCCGTGATAGAGGCAATTATCGTGTCTACCCGCTTACCCACATCACCTATGTGCGTGGCTCGTAGAGGCCTCAGTAATACCATCACCTTTCCACTGGAAAAACCGCTATTCAAAATATTTTTTAAATTACCTCCCCCCAATTGAAAGTAGCAGATCGCAAAATGAAAAAACTTCCTGAACCGACCGAGGAATTCATCTGAGAGTTGTCTGGAGAAAGAAGGGAAAAGGTCATACACCAACAAAACAATAAAAACATAACTGAATTTACTAAAATTAATAAAACTAATGGTTTTATAAAAAAAAACTGTAAAAATAATCAGCGACATTTCATCAATAATACATGAACAAAATAAAATTAGTCAATGTAAAATGACTATAAAAAGAGACAATTTATGTATTTTTAAGAGAAACAGAAAGAACGAAAGCATGAGATGAGTTTATATTTTAGGAGATAAAGCGAGAGAGTAAAACTTTAAAAATAGGGAATTAATAATGTCAGGGTAACATGACTATTACAAAAAAGCATGAAATAGTTTCATAATTCAGGAGAGAAGATGAGATGTTAAAAATAAAAAAAATGAACTTCATGAAGTTGTTTTTACTATTAGTTTTGAAAAAATGCACTCATCGACTCGTTGTGCTATGTATACACCTGTTGACCCTTCTGATTGCATAGCAAAATGTATTGATCATAGGGTAGTGCATGTGGCATAACGCCTGAACCCTTTTGGAGGAAGGTGATCCTAATACACTTCGCAATTCTTTTGCCAGACTCGACGCTGCAATTTCGAAGAGAAAATTAAAAATTTAGAATTGTGTTTTCACACCCAGAATATGTAGTAGTCTCTTCAGTATGTGTGATCCTGTTATTTTGATACATATGTGGGCAATATTACACACGCAAAAATATGTACGTCTACTTTTGTCACTGTCTTATGTTATGGGTATGTAAATATGTGCTGATCTAGAAAGTAAGTGAAAGGGGAAATAAGAGTTGTGTAAGTCGTTATCTTTCACGACACATCCTACATCTAAGCTATGTTCAAATATATCTTCTATTTACACGAGATAAGATTATTATATACATTAGAAAAACGCATGTATACTTAGAGGAAATGGGAAGAAGGATAGAGAGAGTAGAGAGAAAAAAGTATGCATCGGGGTGTGATTTATAAGTGGCTAATGGATACCTGTCATGTCTATTCCTGTAAGCACTTTGGGACACAGACGTATATTTCAAAAATGACCGGACATCTGACATTCAAGCAAATTTCTTTTTCAGTTTTTTTTCTTTCTCTTAAACTATTTGTCAACTGATAAATTGACTAATTGGCGAATCGATTGCAACGAATGAAACACAATCAGCCTTCATTTCATCCCTTGCGTTGGACCTCTTTCCGGGAATCTGGACTCTTTAATTCAGGCATAGAATAACACACTTTCAGAATATTTATTTTTCCGTAGTAAATCTTTTAACATTGCCCATAATGTACTAGAAATCAAATAGACACATCTTACCGATGTAATGCTTTAGTGCCATATTTTTACCATTACCAAATGATATGGTTAAAGTTATATACTAACATTGCCATTACGAATAATATAAAGATTAGTTAAAGCTGTATGCAAAAACAATAAAAAGTTAAACATATTAATTAATATAATAACAGTAATAACAATAATATGAATAATAAATTATAATAATCAGGATCAATCTAAAGCAACAGTGAGTTTTCTGTGTGAAGTCTGGTATCTTAATTTTCCTCAGTTTCGGTTTAGAAGTCGACATCCAATTTATATAAAAGTGTATAGAATATGTTTGCATCACATTTATATCCCATTGCGAAGATTAAAATCAAGATGTAATGAAACCAACCTTATGTGTAGAATCCTTATTCAAATGTTGATCTAAATCCATTAAATTATTTAGATTTTAGAAATGTGCAATACGTATTGTTTTTTTACGAAGGCGTTTTATATTCTGTTTTCCTTCTTTGAATAAAACTATATCAAAATGAATAGGATGCATATTGCCTACCCTTACGCCTGGGAAACTGTCTTCTGAAATTTATACTCATCGGCTCATTCGTTTACAAGTGAACCCTATAAATATAAATATAAATATATAAAAACATACACACACCTACATTAAAATAAATATAGATAAGTCGTTATAAATTAAGTCAATTTAATAATTCACTGCAGTAGTCTTCGGTCATCAGAAGCGTATTATTAAATCCTGAACGTCTTATTCATACAAATTGAAACTGTATAGCAAAGCGAAATTTAAAAAAATATTAACTCCTGTCGTGTCAACTGTATTCTTTTATTTTAGTATTTATTTTTTGCGAGTACATATTTGTTTACTTAGGTGTTCAATAGCAAAACATATATTGATTAATATGTCTGCATTTAGCTATACATTTTATATTTTCATTAAACACATAATTTAGTTAACAATACAACTGACATAATTATTTAGAAATCCATTTGTAAATAATCTTGTATATTCTTAGAAATATAATAACACATTGTAAAAACTATATATTATACCATAACACCAATGTATAGACAACAATATCAAACGACAAACGTTATGTTTTATTTATTGAGCATTCTTGTTCGTAGTTACCTCGAAATCGAATAACAAATCTCCGCATGAAAGCACTTGCAACGACTAGTTAGACTGCAGTGCCGTAATACGGAAAAACAGCTGTCAATAGATGACTCTCTCCTTCGCTCTCTCTTTTTTCTCTCTCTCTATATATATGTTTATTTATTCAATTATATTATATTTACAAAAATGTTATAAATATATTTTCAAGGATATCTTATAGCATGATTTCCAGAAATATCATCGAAATTCCCAATACGATGATAGATGTTCAGTATTAGAAATATAACATTAATATTGGCTATATAAGATAAAAAAACAATATATCTAGGACTGAACGTATTTATTTGCATATATTCTTAACATGTTCAATTAATAATTCCAGTTCTCTGAAGCCCGAGCTTTGTAAACATTATTATTTTCTCATCAGAGGAGTAAGAAACAAAGTTTTAAAAAGCTCGAGCTAAATTGAATTGAACTTCTTACTCGAAGATATTAAGATAATATGTAAATAGAAATGTTCAGTCTTGAATAATATATTTTGTTGTTTCAAACTTATATATATATATATATATATATATATATATATATATATATATATATATGGTAATAGAAGGGTAGAGAATATCAAAAAGTATTTACACAACTTTTTTTAGAAATTTGGACCTGAAGGTAACACTAGACATAAACCATAAAATAGTTAACTTCCTAGACATAAGCCTAAACTTAAATAATAGAACATTAACAATATCATCAACTAAACAAAACTCGCTATCATGTAGATGTCAACTCTAACTACTCGTGGCCTATTAAAAAGGCCATAATCTTTAGTATCCTTAAGAGAATAACAAAACTATCACTTAATGAGCCACTATTCAGTAAACATGAAAAAATATAATAATGAAGCGTAAGCCAGATCTAGATATACTGGGGAAATCAACTATATAAAAGTGTTATGGTGACTTACCTATGTATAACATGGACTCTTCCTCTTTGCTCAATAAATGGCAACGGCAATTAACTCCTGCCAGCACAGAAATCCAGTAAGATAGTTCGAACTCTACTTACCAGGCGGATATTTCTTCCCTATGTACTCTCTTTTCTTAATGCACTTGTTTCTACGTTATACCGTGTCTTCATTTCGGTCCCTTTAAACAGGGGCACAACAAAAAGTAAGCTCAATAAACTAATATGAGGATTCTACGGCAAATAGGAACACACCTCGCATAATATTATACAACATAGCTATGGGAAATTCCAAGCAAATCAAAAAGAGAATAACTACGAATAATACGCGGTATACTGATAAACGCACTCTCCATCGGTAGAGAATATCACTGAGAAGAAAAATAGACGTAGACATTCAGTCTGGTTCATCCTCCTTGTAGCTTAAACATTTTCACTAACATACTTAAACAGTTCTACCAAATAATCGAGAAAACTATGGATAGTAGACTAATGTAAAATTATAAATAAGAATACAGTAAAATTATCCTTTTCAACATCGATAAATTAAAATCAATTATAGTAAGTTCAAATAACACAAACCTCAACAAAAATAAGCATTTAGATACTATTACAATCTAGAACTACAATAACAGCTCCCAATATAACTGTAGAAATGTCAATGAATGTCCTTTAGAGGTAAGATGTTTTACTTCAGATATAGTATATATGTGTAACGTCATAGAAGAACACAGAATTAGAGCATACGTTGGGTCGACGGTTGGTAGTTTCAAGGAACGGTTTAATAAGCATACACACTCTTTCAAAACACCTAATACAAATTCAAAGAAGGCCTCTACCAGTTTAGCTAAACATGTAAGAGAACTAAATAGTAAAACATATACATTAAAACCTTAAATGATCTATACTAGGTAGAGCAAAGAAATATAAATCTAACAAATCTAAGAGATGTACCCTCTCTATTTTGGAATCCTACAATATAGTTATGTCTAAAGAAAATGTATTAAATAAAAGACAGGGAGTGGTTCAGAACTGTCTACATAGAACCGCATATGTCCTATCCCGTAACAGCTCCATATACATACATGTAGCAGTAACCCTGTTATCGACATAACTATGGGAATATCTAAGGTATAGGGATGATATAATACTATGTAGCCAATAAGAAACTGTAAACCTAATGTAGATGACGAAATACTAATTCCCCAATATGAAACATCTAAATATAGAAAACATCACAAAAAATAACCGAAGCGACGATGCTTAATCCTAGCCTATAGAAAAATAATTGTTAGTGAGCCGCATCACGAGAGCATCAACAAGCAATTTTTTTAGTTTTCATCTGTACTAATTAGTGAAGAAATTGTAACTAGAACATAAGATAATTAAAGGAAGGGTAAGAATAAATAATACAATACTCATTCAAAATATAATGCCAAATAAATGATAAATATAGTGAACCAAATATATATATGTATACATATATATATGTGTGTATGTATCTCTCTCTCTCTCTCTCTATTTCTCTCTCTCTCTCTCTCTCTCTCTCTATATATATATATATATGCGTATGTGTATGTGTGTATGTGGGTATATATATATATATTTATATATATATATATATATATATATATATTAATAGATACATGAATGCACCTAATCTTTTATAAATATAGGCATAACATTAAAGTAGGGAGATGATATGGTCATTGATGCCTACGGTATTACTCTCACAACACAAGTTAAGTATAAAACGTAATCACAATTAACATTAGGCATACATGCCTTTAAAAGTAGTGTTGAATCTTCATAATACTTTATAATGAGGTAATTAAAATCATTTAATTAAAAAAATATATGTTTAATAGCTCTTTTCGGAGTTTTGATTCATGTCTAGGTAACTATAAACTATTTTCGTTGTAAGGGACTAACCTCCCCTTAATTTCAAATTAAATAGAGACTTACTACCTTAGTGAATAAATCTAGGCAATTAAACTTATCTTAGTGGTTATTTAAACGATCTATAAACAAATGCTAAACATCTTCCACAAAAAGACCAAAGTGTAACAATCTTAATAGTTGCTTGAATGGATGGTTAAATGTAAATAGCAAGCTCTCAACTGATGAATCAAAAGAAACCAGCTCTGAAGTTAGCTTCGTATCTAAATGACCTAAATTGGCATTTGAAGGCTAATTCATGTAACTTTAGGAAAGTAAAAATTTACCCTCAAGTGAATTCTAATTTTTATGAATAAATTATAGAACTTATTAACTATATTGATAAATATTACTGAATTACAAGTTATAAATGCCCACACAACTTTTAGGATGTACTAGCTCTGAACTGAAAAATTAAAAATGGCGTACTAGTGGTTTCCCCCACATGTGAGTTTACTCTTTTCTTTGTTTTTTATTTGGTTTTACCCAAAAATAAACCACTGTATAGTGTAGTTTTTTTTCAAGACATTTTAATCCAATAACTTTTTATTCTTTGTGTTTTTTTCTGATTATTATGTAGTTTTGCAGAGACGATATTGACATGACATTTTTGTTTGACTCAAGACAAATGAGACGGGCCGTCAAAAATATATCTCACATAAATGTTATCTTTTTGTAAATGTGAAAAAATAAAAATAATAAAATAAAAATATTGTTATTGGAATTTAAAATGAACCTTACTTATATATATATATATATATATATATATATATATATATATATATATATATATATATATGTATATATATATATATATATGTATATATATATATTCATGTATATATATGTATATATATGTATATATATATATATATATGTATATATATACATGTATATATATGTATATATATATGTATATATATATATATATATATATATATATATATATATATATAGTTTTATTTTTCTCCCTTCTTGGGGTTAACACATGATTTCTATATGAGATACATAGCTTGATTCTGTAACTATAAGCTGCATCACTTCAATATAGTGCACTATTTCTCACATAAGCAAGTGTGGGGTAGTTATCTTATTTGTGATGCGAATACTATGTTATTTTTTATATTTATTCATGGCGTACTTGTAGTAGGAAGAAGACAGTAACTAGTAGGCATTTAAGTTTTCTCTCTCTATGTAGGTATACATTTCTGGATTGGATTGAGATTTTGGTAAGGTAAATAATGTGTTTAGTCTCATATATACAATAACATGTAATAGGTAACTTGTGAATTTGATTGCAGAAAATAGATAGAATCACTATAAGGCCTCTTATTGCCGGAAGCAAGACCCTGTTGTCGTTGTTAGATCCCGAACCACATATTACTGTGGAGTGTCGTTTTGAGATCGGGTTTCAAATCTTAGCGTGAAAACATTTGCCATGTCTAGATGCAAGGAAGAGCCGTGGTACGGCAAAATAGCTGCCTGAGACTGAATAAATGTATGCATATATATTTGTGAGTTCTCATAATAAATATATATTATTACGTATATGCTCCTTATAATACCCGAAAATGTGTCAAATTGCAAGCTCAATACTTTATACCTGCATTCTAACGACAATAGAAAAATCAATCCAAAACCATGATTTTCATTTATTATTTCAATTTCTTTATTTTAAATTTCAACGAATACATGTATTTCTTCTTCGTCTCAAAATACTGTCGTGCACATTTCGTATAAAATGACTGACAAACTATGTTTCGCCTTGATTCGTACTAGTGTTCATAAATATATGTCATTACTTTAAATTTGATATATAGATTACTGATATAATTTCTGATAACCTTAAGAAAAAACACTAATCACGACTTTTTATATGTATATTCATATCCAAATACCCACACATATTACTGTATATATATATATATATATATATATATATATATATATATATATATATATATATATATGTATATAATATATATATATATATATATATACATATATATATATATAGTTTATTGATTCTTGCAACATATAACTGGCAATTTTTTTACTTTTCAAGATCTTTGATTGCCCGAATAGTTCAAGCGGAGTGGTTGTCGGTAATCGAATAAAAAGCCATTTCTAAGGGAAAATATAATTTCCTTGTCACCAAAATCTTGTTAGTTGCCATCGAATTGAAGATTACCTTTAGAAATAGGCTTCCAACCTGTCGACGGAATTGTGTGAAGAACAATACTAAAACACGAACAGAAGCAATTGAAATCATCCGCTTTATCATAAAGACACACGTATATATATATATATATATATATATATATATATATATATATATATATATATATATATATATGCGTGTTTGTATTTGTCTGTCTGGTTCTCTCCCGTACTGCGAGTGACTAACGAAAACATTTCAAGTTTTCATTGACGGGGCGAAAGCAAATACCAAGTCCTACATCCTCCTGGCGTCTGAATACAAGTGGAAAAGAGCTCCTTCACTCTATTTCTTAAAAATAATTTTTTCTCTCAGTTATTTCCATTGCTTTTTTCTATTCTGATTGATACGTTTGTATAAAATTTCAAGTTTGTGACATGTTCCTGCTTTCTTATTACACCGATTTTATATAAAATGTAGTGAATTTAATCAATTAATAAATTTTAGTGCGAAAAGTAAGATGATATTTTCGTCATTTTTGAGAGTAGCTGCACTCGTGATCAAGTTAAGGGCATATAGAAAACACAATTTAACACAGGGAGGATTTTAAAAAATAAACGACATATTTGAGATGTTTTGCTTGCAATAACGAACTACTTCTTAAAAATCACTTAATACGAACTAAATTGGTTACATCTCCCGTTTTTTCTTACTTGTTTCTTACGATTAATTATTTTTTCGTTGCTGTTCGCTAGACAGATCTGCATACGTTACTTTTTATTTCATGATATATTGTGTATGTTATCCTCATTATATATATATATATATATATATATATATATATATATATATATATTGCCATTCACTAAGAGACTGTTTCGCTCTACATGTTTTCATTGTGCAAGACAAGCAATTGCCTAAAGCCCAGATAAAACTTATATCGCCTAGTTGACAACCAGTGCTTTAAGACATTTGGACGTCAGTCACTAGTCGAGAGGAAGCGGACTGTTTATGTTTGTATAACTCTGAAAACTGACGAAGAGTGCTCCATATGTTTCTATGAATAGGTTTATATATATATATATATATATATATATATATATATATATATATATATATATATATATATCTTTATCATAGTTGTTCAAATGTCGACGAAATGTCCGTTATGTATTTGGATTTTCGAAAGGTGTATAAAAACAAGTTGATTTGGATTTTCGAAAGGTGTATAAAAAGAACTTGAAATCAAGATACTCTGACTTTCAATGTTTATTTAAGATTTCAAGCTTTAAATAAGGATTTTAGACATATTTTTTAGTAGCATTATATTTTGACTCTATTCTGCTTAAGCGAACGTAAACTGTTCTGGTCTAGGAATTATTATGTTTCTGCAGTATATAATATATTTAGGAATTCATATGATCTGATTTATTAATGAATCAATTTTCATTTTTTGTAATCTCCTGTGAATTTTACAATTATTTTGATTCTTTCACTTTATATATATATATATATATATATATATATATATATATATATATATATATTTATATATATAATGTTTGCATTGAGCTTGCAATTTGGAACATTTTCGAATAATATATATATATACTACTACCTGGATCCGGAGCCCGGCGTTGCTCGGGGGAAATATAGAAGAATGGATTCAAATTTGTCAACATACGACAGAATGCAAATAGGGTAACATCGGACAATTTTAATGTTTAGAAAGAGTGTCGGTAGGGAATTGTTGAAAATGTATTTACCCACGAAAATAATTACATCTGAGTTTGACAAAAGTCGAAATTGCCACCGTGTACATAGATATCTTTTTCACAGACCGATTATAGAAAAGGTTACTTGTTTCGATCCGGCATCTTCGTAAGTAAATTATATTTTAGGCAAATATGATGAATGTATATTGTGTAATCATGAAAAAAAAAGAAAAATTAATCAATTTTGATCTGAATCGCGAAAATTAAGGTGTTGACTAATTACTATTTTCGTCACGTAAATCCCATTTTCGTATGAAGCTAGAAATGTCAAACAAATCTGAGGTGTCCGTCACTAAATACTGTATGAAAAAAACTATGAGTGTAAAAAGACGAAATTATAGTTATTTGGTATTGCCCACGCGTATAATATTTATAATTAAAATGGCGTCAGAACGCAAATATGTCACATATGCAAGCAACATAGATTATGGAATAGGGTACTTCTTTCGGGTGGGGACATTTGTTCAATTCGTTAGATATTCTCTCGTCCGTCATTGAAAGAAAATCCTTGTCGAATGCGGAAATGTTTATTTATATAAGTAGATTTTTCGACAAAGTATGAACTTACGTTGTGTCTAACTATGCCTTTGTGGGGAGTCAAATATGGCTGAAAGTGTACCATGTATAACGAATGGACATTCTAGTTTAGGGACGTAAAAAATTAAATCAATTTCGATATGAATTGCGCAAATTGAGGTGGTCAGTTATTACTATTGATATCACGTAAATCCCAATTTCGTATGGAGCAAGAATGCAAAACAAATGTGATGTGTCGGTCAGTAAATACTGGTTGAAGCAAGTATGAGTGTAAAAAGACAAAACTATGATTATTTAGCATTGCCCAGGTGTATAATATCTATTAAAATTCCGAGAGAACGCAAATACGTCATTTTTACCGACAAAGAAAGTATATAGAAAAAATTTCTTTAATGTTACGACAGTCTGTGTTCGGAATTTATTTAAATTCCGAGAGAACGGAAATACATCATCAGTACATTATCAGTAGCAACATTAGCGACGAGGAAAGTATATAAAACAGTTATTTTAAATGTTACGCCGACCTGTGTTCGAAATTAATTCGTAGATGTTATTCGTCATTATAATAATATACTTAAATAAATCGACGGATGTCAATGTAAGCCGCATGTGAACAGAAATATATGTACGTATCTTTGTAATGTTTATTGACTGCGAAAATGTAAACGCGTTTTTTTAAGAAATGTAATGCATACATATATAGAGAGAAAGAGAGACAGATAGAGAGAGATGGCGGGAAGAAAATAGACGGTTAGACTCGGAAAATGTAAAGTAAAAAAGAAAACGTCTTATGTAAAATACGAAGTAAGATATAGGATAGCTAACGTGAAAATAAAAAAACACAAATGTTGGATTAATGTTAGGTGTGTATGGATGGTCGAAAGTGAAACAATGAACTACTGTTGGCTGTTAATTAAAGTAGTGCAATGTTTGTAGATAAAAATATATTACGTGCTTCTGTAGATTTAATATCAACAATTGAATGTGGTCGAAATGAACACGGTAGTTTCATTTAAGTTGTAAGTAATTTGAAATGTATGTTAAGCCTTAAAGGTGGTCTGTATGAAATTGTCCAAGTGTTTAAGTAAAAAAAATGAAATTATAGCTGAAGCCAAGAAGAGTGATAAAGGAAATGTCTTATGTCGACACGCTGAAGAGATTGTAGCCGCCATTTTGACTCAGGGTACAGTATAAGTAATTACGTTCGTTAACTGTATTCCGTAAACACCGGAATGAGAATAAGTCTATACGTAATAGTTAAAATAACGTAATCCGACATTTTCGAAAATAAGCAGAATGCGAGCGAGCGTCAATTAAATTTGTGCGGAATGTATCATGTCATGTATTAATTAATAGCAGGTTCATATGCAATAATAAGAATCATGTTTTCATAAAGTATACGTGGCGTATTAGTTTCCAGTCTAGATAGGGAGAGACTTTTCGCTACTACCTCTATGGAGTATATTTTTGGAGAGATCTTACGATGGTGGGCTAAAAGTAATATTTCGTGTTAGATGGAGAAAATAATCATAAACGTATTAAAACAAGCTCGAGTTGATAAGCTGTATATAGTGGTGAAGGTACAGGGGAAACCGTCTGAACTTTATATAGAAGATAATTTATATATATATATATATATACATATATATATATATATATATATATATATATATCATATAACATATATGCTCTTAAGGTTTTATACAACTTCATTGCTCTTTCAATTATGAACATTTTCTGATATTATAGAAAGAATATATTTAACATATATTTTTGTAAGAACCGGTATATATATATATATATATATATATATATATATATATATATATATATATATATATATATATATATATATATATATATATATATATACATTTAAAGTGGAACATAACTACTAAATTTCTAAAATACCACTCGCTGACAGAGGTAATGTTAGTGAATTAGATTATTCTAGATGCCATTGTTATACAAAATGGAGGCGTATTTTTAAATGACCGCCATCGTCACATACCTTGACTCAATTATTACTGCCATTGTTAAACTCACGCTGTCGAAATTTAAATCTGATTCCGACAATTATGCTTAAGTAATAGAACAGTCATTATTTTCTGTGAAAGAAACGTGAGGATATCATCATTATTATTTCGATTGCCGCCTGGTAACGCGTTTACTTGTTACTCGTTAAATTGTCCAAATAGCTCGTCTATTTATTGTCATCTTTGCCTTTCAAAATGGAGCCAAAGGAAAAAAATAGAATAGTTAATTATTTTTCCATCACGAATTAAATTTTGATGTTATGTTCTTTTCAAATAATAATGTCAGTCGGTCGAGCACTGTGTTCAAAAAAAAAATAGTCTTTTCGCGAATATATATACGAAGTGTCAAACAGTAAAGTTAACTTCGCAGAAATACATATAAAACTAGCATATCCTGTGGAAATTTTCTACGGTACTTTCTACATAAACCTGCATACTTTACTTTTAGTGGTAGTAATAATATTGCCTTTCAAATGATAAATATCTGTCAGAGTTAATACTATTCAAACAAGTAGCGTACCCCACTTACTGAACGGTATATACCAGTCGAGAATCCGTTCTTGACAATTAGTCTAACATAGACTGAGTCAACTCGCTTGCCTTTTATCTGTCAAGCTGTGGTATTAGCCCTGGGTAATATTAAGAGGTCTACTGTTTCAAGCCTTGTCTTCCCTTTTCTAGAAGGATTTAGTGTGTTGCTAACTGCTTGAGGTGTTCTACCGGGGAATGCCAACAAGGCTACCTTGGACATTTTTAAGTGGCCAGAGTGCCAAAATTGTGTAACGCTGGAATTTTCACCCCACCCTCATAATTCGTGCCCCATCTCCATGCCGTTCAAATAAAGTAGATACCGGGAGAATACTATTAAGAAAAACTGACGCTTTCTTTCTACTGTAAAAATAATTGGCATTTTCAGCAAAATGTTATAAAATAATAAAACGAATATGTTATTTCTATATTTATTTATTTAAAATTGTTAAGTTGATTATTTATAAAACAATAATTATTATCTGCATTCTTAACTTGAAATTATTGCTCACCAAAATATTGTTCAAATCATTAAAATAGATGTCACACTTTTAAATGTATTTATTTAAAATTGTAGAGCCTTAGTGGACAATACGATGTACTTTGATTTTTTAACTATTAATTTTAAATGAGGTTAACAAGATTGTTGATAACTTAGCTAACTAAAATTAATAACACATAAGAATAATTGTTTGTTGGACAGTTTTTTTAAAAAACGTATGTGAAACGTGATAAGGTACGTACGAACGCTACATGCCTTCGATTCTTTTTCTAAAATATAGAAAGACTAAACTCGCATGTGTCGTATAAGGAGGTGCGGTTGACACGTCTTTTCTCTCATTGAGGATTCTGCTTATTGCAAAACGTACTACAAAGGAGGGAAGGCGTAGGAACCGACTTCAGCAGCGGAACAGAACAGAGGTCACTTTCGGTTCCTCTCCCTCATCTTTTTTATTGATGCTGTAAGGCCGACGAGCGTTTACGATCGGAGTGCATGTGTTTTCCAAAACATCATAAGTGAAGTTGGTGTACTTCATAACCCAGTTTATTATTTTCTGTTTCCGGAGATATAAATAAACCTGCGAACCGAAAATATATTATATATTCTTGTTTCGGGTAGGCGCGCGTACGTCTCAAATACTGAGGGCCCTACGTTAGAGGTTCGGTTGTATGCAGCGACTTGCATGAAACGCTGTGAATTCGACGATCAGACACCCATGCATGAAGGCGACGTGATGACGATAGAACCGGAAGAACTAGTGGACAGCAGGAGGAAAGTCATCATAATCCTCATCATTATCTTGACCAGAGAAGAGTCAAATGAAGGCAGGGAACCAACCGTAATTAGCTGGCTGTGCTCTGGAACCGCTTCGTAGTGCAGACATTACCTTATCGGAGTTAAAATGTATTCGATTTTGCTATCATTATAATACACTAATGCGATTTATTTTAACACTTTCTTTTGTGTTAATATCAAGAAAATTAAATACTCATACTAAGTATAGAATGAGAACACCGATTATGTACGTATCTGAGATAGGCGGATGAAGTATGCTACCGTATATATCATGTCACCTAACCAGCACTCTTTCCTACACGTGAAGGAACACACATTGAAGACCTATCAAATAATCGTTTTCATCAAAATTATCACAAACATACTTATCTCTGATAACAAATATACGTTCTTACTAAAATATTACAAACAAAGAAATATGACTCATTTATATATGTTATGTTATATATTATATGCTAATTTATTTCTTTACAATTAATCGTTGTTTTTGGTTGTTTACTATGCACTCTACTCATACATATCTTTACTTCATAATGACATGTTCAGAGAAAATAACAGTCGGAATATTTGAAAAAAAACTCAGATTAAATGTACAATGTTTATCGACATGAAATATACATAACATACAACTTCCATTTTCGGAGTTTTTATAATAGAAAAATGTGTTTCTGGTGGAAAGGGACAAGCAGTACTAATGTTTTATTAGAGTAACAAATCTAAACGACTGAAAAATACACGTTGCTAAGTGGAAAATATTACGTGTTATTCTGAAATGATTTCTAGGTATTTTGAGAAAATAATTTGATTCTTTAGAAATTATTGATTGCTCCCGAAATAAGATTTTCATTCTGAATATATTTCTTGTTATTCCGACACAATGATATGTCATTCTGTAAAGATTTCTTGTTGTTCTCAAACAATTACTTGTTATTCCGAGACTAAACTGTGTTATTCTAAAACTAATAGTTTTTATTCTGAAAATATTTTTTTTATTCCGAAACTAAAAATGTTATTCTCAAAACATTTCTTCTTATTCTGTAACGATTACTTATGAATCTGAAACGAAGAATTGTTAATCGGAAAATGTGTAATGTTATTTCGAAACTAACAGTGGTTATTCGGAAAATGTTTCTTGTCATTCCGAAACTAAAAGATGTTATCCTGAAAATCTGTCTTGATATTTTAAACACTTACTTATAGTTCCGAAAATAAAAAGTTGTTATTGGGAAAATGTTTCATGTTATTCCAAAACTAAAAGTGGTTATTCCGAAACGATTTTTTATAATTTCGAAAGATGTTATTCGTAAAATGTTTTTTGTTATTTGATAGACTTACTCGTAAGAAATGTTTTTCTTGAAATATTTATTGTTATTTGAAAGTTATTACTTGCTATTCAGTAACTCAGATTTGTTATTTGAGAATTTTCTATTGTTTTTCCGAAACAGTCACTTGTTATTCTAAAACTAAGACTTGCTATTCTCAAACTATTTGTGTTATTCTGAAACTATTAATTTTTATTCTGAAACTAAAACTTACTATTCTGAAAATATTCCGTGTCAATCTGAGATTATTACTTAGCCTTTTGTATTTCTTGGTATTTTGAAACGTTTACTTGTTATTACGAAACTAAGGTTTTTTATAATATGATACTTCTAATCTTAAAGTATTTTCTATACGCATTTTGTAAATACATTTGGTTGAACTATGAGCCACTATTCGTTTAGCGTTTAAGCAATACAAATAACCGCTTTCATGGTCTTATCTTTTAGCTGGATCAAATGGATTAAAATTGTGCCAAAGCCACTTCTTTTCTATTTAAGTACATAGTTATACAACTCAAGTGATTGCTTCCATCAAGAATGACATGTAATGTTATTTTTATTGTAAGTAATAATGATTGTATATAGTGTGCTGAATTACACAAATACTTAATGATAATTCACATTAAATCCATTACACTTGTGTAGACCTGACGAGTAAACCACTAGCACACATATTCGAAATAATTATCGATCTGTTGTCTTTATTCTTAGTAGCAGATTATTCATGAAATACACTGATGTTATAGGGTTTAACTGGATTCTTGGAAAAGACATTACATTTTCCGAGTGTTGATGTTTATTTAAACAATTGATTATCGTTATTCACTAATAAGTGTATGTAATGCTTCTCTTATTAAATTAAATTAAAGGAGAAAGCGCAGTCAGCACCACAAATATACTAGCAGTTTAAATGAACGAATTAATAATAACAATGCACTTCTCATATCACTCCAATACCACACTTTTCTAAACGTAAAATACACACATTTCGAGTATTCACAACATCTGTATGTAAGTACGAGGTGCTAATCGAGCCATCTCAGAAATTAGGAAATTACGATGCTATTAACTACATCAACCAGCACAGATGGATTTGCTTCTTGCTTCTCTCTCTCTCTCTCTCTCTCTCTCTCTCTCTCTCTCTCTCTCTCTCTCTCTCTCTCTCTCTCTCTACTTTTTTTACAGGTGTTGAATGTTGAAAATATTGTTTTTGGATCTGAAAGTTTCCCCGGTGTTATTGGTGATATTGTGAGGACTTCTAAGTGTGAGGGTAAACGCTATTCAAACTACTTTCATGTACAAATAATTAAAAATCAAATATTAATCAGATAAAATATAAAAATGTATTGTAAATATCATACTTTTAAACACATACCAATATGTGCTTTATATCACTAACGAAGCATATTTAAATATGTAATTCATATTAAGAAAGGGTTATTAATCACAACTATACCGGGGGAACTGACTGTGTTATATATGAGAAGATATCAAGATGTGCACAGAGGATACTCGGTGTAGTTGTTGCAATAATTTATAGATACATTAAATTAAAAAAATAGATGAGACCAAATCAATAAGGGTCCTGAATAGGCTAATATTAGAAGAAAGAACAAAGTACAAAACAGTGCGAAAATGAACGAGTGAAAAAGACAAGGATAAAGCACTGATAAAATGCATATACGCCATTGTTACGATCGGTTCAGAATTATGAGACTGATTCAGGAGAGTATGACAATTGTAAATTAGTATAGGTTATTGTAGTATTCGCTTACTAAAAAAATCAGATTTTGCAATTGTCTACATATATAGGAATCAGATACGTCCTAAGATGCGACTACCCCATCTGAGACGGTGCCTCTCAGAGCAGTTTTGACAGGTTACAATGCAAACCACAGGAGAGAGAACAAATTAGAACAGAGCGAACATATGTGAATAAAAAAAGACAAAAATGGAACACCGAAATAATTCGTATATTCCACTGTTACGATGGATTTAGATTTATTAGACTGGTTAAGGAGTATGGCCTATCATCATGATCTTCCGAAAGCAATACATCAGATTTTTATACTAAGATAGATTACTACTGCTACATCGGTTAAAGTGCCGCTCAGAGTACTTTTTCTTGCCTTGACAGAGTACAAAATCGACTTCGCAATCTAGTGGCTGAACGTCTTCTTTTTTCCTCTGCATACCCTCGACATCAGAGGGTACATTGCTAGTTATTCTCTACTCTATCGGTATTCATATGGTTTTTTTCAAGCGAGATCCGATCTTTGGTTCAACTATGTAATACATTTTTAACAGAACTCGTTTAACTATCACCATTGCAATACACTTTCTCATCTTCCCCCATCTGCTTAGCTTCACACATAATTTCCATGAACACATTTATTTCAAAGAACTTCCCGTCTGTGGAACACGTTACTAAGAGTTGGTGTCCCTGCATACGACGAGATCATTGTCTTCAGATTCAATGTAAACAAATATTTGTCATAAAACCTCCTCATTAGCAATACAACTTTGTTTAGATCATTAATCCTTTTCAATCCTCACATGAAATTATTCATCATTTACTAACAATCAATCCCCATCATTAACTCTTATCTTCCAATGACTTTTGGGCTTGATAGAAAGTGACTTATTAGTGAATAGAAAATAAATAAATTCGTATAGGGAAAGTAATATGAAGTCAGTCATATTCTCATCTACGTTGCAACAAATAAATGTTGAGAAGAACAAAATTAATTTGAATTTGAGAATTATCTGCACAGCAGGAACACCTGACGCCATGCGAATGTAAACACTTATTATACCAGTGACATGGACCAAAATAAAAAGTAAAATAAAACTAGACATGTACTAAAATAAAATGTACAACACAACTATAATAATTACAACAATTTAGAAGCTCAATAAACATTTCTTTTATTTCTCTATAATTTAGAAGTTGACCTTCCAGCTAATTAAATATGCCAGCTTGATTTATCATGTCTGTAAATAAAGATTTCTGAAAAAAGCAAAGAAAATAATGAATGAAACACACACTTTTTTTAATTGCACGCGTCAGCTTTTGCTATTCGATTGGTAACGACAAGTTTTCATCAATAATTCATCACGGCTATATTTATTCGTTCTTTTCGGTTTTTGTCTCGAGACGATCAATCTCGATTCGTTTACTGGTCAGCAAATTTTAGTTCCAAAAACATTCGATCGCAAAACTGGACAAAGATATGTTACCATGTGTTAAACGAGATCCTATCCTTGTGTGTCATGCATCTGGGCGGATTTAGTTGACTTACTTCAAATGAGAAAGTTTCTAGGGAATATCAAATTCACAAGCAGTCGTCAGCCACATGTGTCCCCCCTTCAGAGAGGATACTTTTACGACGTTAGTTGTGCCATTTTTTATTGGAAGGGAAATGACGCCATCCTCCTACAAAAAGCACATGGTATTTCCAAATAGTCGTTCATTTTTACTGACCATGTTGAACATTGTTTAACACTACGATGATCTAAGGAGAACCGATGTTGGAACGTGATTATGACGTATGATTCAACGTGATAACATATATTCCTAATTGGTTTACGTTGAGATGTTTATTTTACGGTCTATCAATGTTTTCGAGTTTAAATGCCGAATCACAATAGACCTTTTTAACAATCCATTTTGTATGTTAAACACAATTGCAGTGTTACCCCATAGAATGCCACACTTTTCTGTATGTATTGGCCTAAATTTTCTTATAATAACCAGTTTAGGAGTAGTCTGGAAACTTGTTTAGTAGACATTATCTTTAGGGTTACACCATAGATAAATAAAAACCTGGGGCTTAAATTCCAACGGTTCTAAAGCCCATAGAAGATCCCAGCTGCTATTAATGTGGTGATCAACAAAGTTTCCCTACACTCAGTACAGTGAGTCAATGGAGTATAGGGGAGTTGCCGCATCATGTTAAACCCACTGTTAATTCTTACAATACATGTTCATCCGGCCATGGTTGCCTAAAACGTCTTAATGACCACTAGGTAGGGTAGTGGGCAATATTGATCGACGCAGCGATGCACATTTGAAGCATATCTTGAAACGGCGATGAAATATGGTTGGACATTAAATATTGAAACTCGGTGGAAAAGTCAGGCACAAATTGAAATTGGTTTGCCCTGTATATGGTTTTATTGCAGAAAGGATTGTTAATTTCATTAGCGGTTCCATGGGTTGCATTTGTGATAGGGCGTAACCCTGTACTATTTTACCAATGTAAAGTGCGTCATACATTTTCTAGTAGTATTATAGTGTGTATAATCCTACTACTATAAACTAGGTATTACTGTTACTTTTCCCGATGGTAGTAAAGGAGGGTAACACGCGTGTGAACTTTGTTCAGTGGAATATGTCCTTACATTTTTAGCTGATCCAGGTTATTAAAGCGAATAGTTTCTCCGAATCTTCATGATATTTTCACCAGATATATTTTGCACTTTTTATACACAGCTAAAGATTGAAATAATCAACAGTCGTGAAGTATCGGCCCGTTAAAACCTTATGTCCACATGACTGTCTGGAAAATGACAGAGGCAGTAGAATGTACCTAGAAATTTATTTACAATTAACCATCCGACCGAACAAATTGGTTTGCAGAATAAAATACATTACTATTGTAAATATTAATAGTATTGGTGGTCATCCATTTACACTAAGCCATCTTCCAGTTATGATCAATTGAATCCAATATGGCGATCCATTCGCACATTGCGTCCACATATATCAACGAGACGTAGTGTCTGTAGTCGAACATAAACTTTAAACTAGGACTACGTATTGTTACATACCCAGTATATCGGAATAAATATAGGTTAAAGAGGAACAGTGTACTTGATGGGACTATTCATAATTCATAACGGTAAGCCGCCATCACGTAGACATGTTTCTTTCACCGACTGTTTTTTTCTTTTTTTATTTTATAATTTGTTTCTTACAAAATAAAATAAACGCTCTATTAACACTAACACTAACCAAGTCAGGATGGAAACATATTTCTATTGGTGAAACAAACGGTGAAAAAGAAACATGATGGCGGCTTACCGTTTTGAATTCGGAATAGCCGCCATCAAGTAAACTGTTCCGCTTTTACTTAAATATTTTTTTATTCGCTTTATTCCCTCTCATATGAAGTACGCTCATTTCGTATGTATTGATTATTTATTCAGCAGTGAGTGTGACTTATACGATGATATATAGATTGTTCTTTCATTGGCGGGCAAGGATGATACAATAATGAGAACAATCAATTTTCAGCTTAATATCATAATCTCTGGAAAATCAACTCAACTATCAGCGTTGATCGTTAGAGGGTTTTATGATAGTTTTCGCTGCTAGAACTTGCTCATTATGTACTTTTCTCTCGAAACAATGTGGCCGGAATTTTGTTGCCGGACAAGAAGATCCGAATCATGGTACCGATCACCAGATACGAAGGTCACTGAAAATCTCAGTTAAGAAGGTACAATAAATCAAAGAAGCAGGTGAAAATAAACCTGGGACGGTTCTATTCAGGTTGACACGCCAGTTGTCGTTAAGCCTGATGAGTACTAGATTGGCACCAATTTGTGAATAGCTAGTGGTGTATGTGGTACAATAAAAATACATTCAAGATGACCTCCTTGCAAAATCTAAAATGTATACAGTCTATACTACTTTTAATTACTACGACTGTATGAAGACAGAATCCATATGCACCATTTGACACTAAAACCGCGGCATAATAAAGTTTAGTAAGTACGAAAAGAAACAGGACTCTGATCTTCGTCTTTATTTAAAGGGAAAGTTAACTGTAATGAATGTTATAAAATAGTATCTAGAAACACTAAACATAATTGTAAATGTTTTACTTAAGTATTAGTATTTTCGTACTTTACTGTATATTTGTTTTGGTTGCTTTGTTTTAAGGAATGTAAACATTTTGTGGTTATTTAATGACGCATCTACTATTTTGAATATAAGTTTTAATAGTTAAACTTATTAATACCGTAAACTATTAATTTGCCTTACTCAGTAATTCATGATGTAAATATATATTATACGATCGGATGCACTTTACGTCAGAGCCAGAATATATTCTATTTCACCCGTAAGCATTACCCTGATGGGAACAACCACTTCGGGTTAGAGTTTACCTGGAAGCAGTTGAAACCTAAGACAATCTCTACACTTAACAACTCACCATAATTAAGGCTTCAAGAACGGATGTGATTTAACTTCATATTCAGAACTTTAGTGTAATCAAGATATTCTGTTTAACTACTTTCAATTTAGAATAGTTATACACTTTTGCCATTATAAATAAACCCTTATATAATATGCTGCATTTAGTCCCAACTACTATACAATACTAACATTTATTTAGGGTTGTGATTAAATGTAAAATGAAAATACACTTTTTGTGCAGAGTTTTAATTTATGTATTCAATCTCTGTATCGACTGTGTATTTCTTAATAAAGCTGTCGAAACCATAATTATCTCCCTTTGCCAAACGTTTTTTGGGCCTAGTATCATGGCTCTTTGTAAAAAAAAAAGCTTTGACTTCCTTGCCAAAAAAACGTTGTAACCATCTAAATATAGGATGCTACGTCTAATATATTCACTCTCTCTTCTCCCTACTACCACTTTTTGTGTCATTTTTCCTCTTCGTATCTTCTACATTCAGTGTGCAAACAGTCAACGAAGCAAGATAATCAGAGTTTTAGTATTATACGTAGAGAAAGATATGGAATAAATATATCCGAGCTAAACCATTTTTAGTAAGGATAGTACAACCCTTCTTGAAGATGCTTTCAAACAGGAGCTCGTGCCCCAAAGTAACTTAACTATCTATTACTGGCATCCTGTCAAAATTAAGGGTAACTAATCAAAGGTAGCTAAATAATTAATCTATTTAACTTGTTTTTATTAAAATATGTTTTTCATTAATATGGTTAAGCATGCATTAAAATCACATGCGACCATTTTAATAGGAGGATTCATCATGGACTTATACATATGAATATCTCCCTTTTGCTACAGGCTTCGATTGGGTATCATTCCAACCACATTCCATATCTGTAATTCTAATACACTATATAGTACATAGAGAACGCGCACATTTAATACACCATTATATTTTGTTTCGGGTTTATTTTTGGTGAGGATTAATAATTTGTATACTTTGGATTATTAGGGCTACTGTTCTTGTATTGGGTTATATTATCAACATTTTTTGGACGATGTCACCTCAAACCTTCTTCAAGTGCGTCTGGTCGAACTCGGGAACTTTCATGTCGATCTCAGAAATCCATGAAGAAGTTCAAACCGACCCAATTATTTACTCCATGGGGGTATAATTTTCTCATTCCGTCATCCATTAGTGTGTAATATCTTTAAGTAATGTTTATTATATTCTAATTTAGTATAGCTTATAGTGAGTATTGAACCTTCAACCCCCTTCAACTGATTATTACTAAACAACTTTATCTTTAACCACGTGTCCAGTTTTACAATGATTCCCGAGTTCCGAGACAGACATCAAGAAGGTATAATATTATATATTCCGAATAATAAAAAATAATACAAACCCCATTATATTGCTTAGATATCTCCCAGATATTTCACTCATACGAGAAAGAGTTTCTTTGATTACATTTTTGTTGATATCGTATATGCTAAAAAACATTATGTTACACAGAATAAATAATTTATATTCTTTCGGTGTTTTAACGGACTTGCTTCTGCCAAAACATGATGTTTTCTTAGAAATAAAAACGAACACTTATTTATAAAAACAACAAATACCGGCAATATAAAATAAAAATAGGGAAGCCGAGTTGAAGAATATTATAAATGTTCTTTCATCCTCTTTGTTTAAGAATACAACGAAATTATGTTTAACGAAATGTAAAAGAATAGTATTTATTTCATAATGGTCTTTGTAAAATTCAATTACTAAGCATTTTAATTAGTATACACTATTTAATTTTTAAAACATCGGATAAATAGATAAAAATGTTATACAATTGCTAGCATAATAGAGAATGTCATATTTTCCAAAGATAAATAAAATTTAACTAAAAATGAAATTGCTGTAAACGTATCCCAGTATTAAATAATTATGTTTTCTTTTACATTTCGCCATTACCTAAATATATATTTATTTATTAAAAGAATTACATGTCTGTAATACCTCAAACTGTTGGAAATGCCACTATAAAATGTCACTATGAACATGCACAATTAAATATATCGTCAACTATCCAGGTATTAAAAACTCGCTTTTCTACTAACTTGTTCAGTTACTTATATATTTAATAATATTTTATTAAGATACATATACCACCTGTTCTATATATCTGTACTCCGATAATGGAATTAAATTTACTTTTTTATGTGTCACCGCCACGAAAACATCTACATCGCCACTGTTCATTATCAATTGCTCCCTTTTAACTGCTCACTATTCACTCTCTGCTGCTAAGATATCAACTCCCCCTTCAATGTAAAAAGATCAGATTCTCATAATAATTAATCCACCACCAATGCAAATTACCTACTAAAACCCACTACATATGCAAATTGACAAGAGTGATAACTCAATGGACAGATATTGTCACCAAGGCAAAATGATCACAGTATCATTAACCACACGCCTACATGATCATCACAGACTATTTCACATTACATAATCCCGTGCTCAAATCGGTACATTTCGTAGTTTCCGCGATATTTGCATTGCAACCGCCTCACTTCCATTGCCCTCGTGTTCGGCGTTCACATCTCCATCGCTTACATAGACCACGCGCCTTAGATCTAAAATATGCCGCGGCATCCCGTCATCGCTCAAGTTGTTAGAGAATTGCACTCCAATAATCACTCTTTTTCCCATTCCGTCGTACATCGTGCATTATGAGGCTTCACTCAAACCTCTTCTCCGATTTGGATTCTGGCTGGCCCTCGCTCTTCGATTTCTGGCTATGTATCTCTTGGGTGCCTCCATTCATAATTAAAAATTGATCTATGCGGCACTGTCTCCTCTCTCTGTCCGACCTGTTGTGCCATGTTGTATTACAATGTGTCATCGTCAGGTGATATCCCTCCTCATTAAGCTATTACTTTCACTGTCCGATGATGTCGCTCCACTATTCCATTCCCCCCGGATCTGTAGGCTACCCTGTAATATCTTCTTATCTTCCATTTTTTAGCATCGTGTGGAGAAGTCTGAGCGGAAAACTGAGCAATTGTCACCACCATTACAGGCCCCTGTTCAAGCATCACCTTCTCAATAATTCCTTTGTAACAGTAGCTGCCATCTCTACATGCAACTCCCTCCATATTGCTAGCCTCACAGGTCCACAGTCAATCATTGACATGTATGCACCCCCACAATAGTGCGTTATATCAATAGCTAACCTTGTCTAACTGTTTGCAGTCCCAATCCCACCAGGATCATGTATATTCGGGGTAGGATCGATTGATTGATATCGAACGCAGTTCCTAACCACCTTCTGAACTTCCACCCGTTTTATAAATGGATCAACTTTCCTTACTAACTATAATGTTCAATCCACTCCCATGTGGTGCATGCTATGCAACTTATCTAGTTATCTAATTTCTAGACAACATATTGGGACCTGTTTTTCTCAACAAACCACCGTTTGTTTATTCGGGTTAGCGCACACGCTTCGTGTCTCTCTTAAGGCACAAACACATTCAGGTATATACTCACCAAGTATTCTCAATCTCCGCTTCACAATCATTTCTCCAGCACCCTTGGTTCATATCGTTTCACTCTTTTCCACTGTAGAGTTCACCCAACTTAGTACTGTTGCTGAATCTGTTCTTATCTCGATGTCTCTTAACCCCCATGTGATAGCTAAATTGATTCCTTTCAGAACAGCATCTAATTCGGTCACGTTAGTACGATTAAAACCTTTTTTTTTCAGCCATGCTGCATCTTCCACCACCAAACCACCAATCTCAACAACTACGCATGTTGCAATGTTGCTTTCATTACAGTACACAACACCATTCCTATTTTTGTTTCGGGTATGTGCCAAACTCCACAAACAGGGCCCTCCTTTTCTACATCAGCTAGAATCTCCGGCATTACTTTGACAATTTTTTCATCAACTCTGTCCCCACAGTCTACTCCACTTGCTCTTCTTTTTACATAACTGTATGCCAGTTGCAGCAATATAAAAACTGGATAGTGTCCCAACAATTACCGCAAATGGAAAACAACTGACGTCTACTAATTTCTGCTGTCATCTCCTAAACTTCGTTGCTTTTCTGAACATAAGATCACCGATTTTTCTTTTTATCAACTTAAGACCCAGCGCTGCCTCGCCGTCCAAGGATTCTGGCAGATTTGCTGTTAGTCAAAATCCCTTAAGATGTTTCACGACTTCCTCTGTCGAAACATTTGTCATGTATACGATTATGTCATCAATGTACGAATCAGTGGCCTTTTCTGACTTATTTACCTTCATTAACACAGTTTTTAAAACAGCCGCCATAATTTGTTGGTACAACGTTAAGCCCAAATCATAACCGTGTCAGATAGTAGGTTCTTCTTTTATAGCAGACCAGCTGGTACTGCCATAGTTGCTTTGTCACATGTAGCGGCAAGTAGGCAAACTTAAGGTCCCCAATCGCAGTTCTTCTTGCCAAACCCCCTCCATGTTCTCACCTTTTCATCACACCCATCTATTTTGTCGCTCCCCATATGACATGCTACCAAACGGTTCAATTCCCTAAAGTCTAACACTGGCCTGACTTTATCTTTTGTGGCCTGGAACATGGCCATTAACGGTAACACACCTTTTCCTTGGTAAGAAAATACTGTCCGCTATCCATCTTTCAACCTCCTTCTCAAACTCTAAGGTTTTCTTGTAATATTTTACTTGGTTCTGCAACACTGAAGGCTTTCCCATTCATTTCCATCATACTGTCCATGTCTTTTCATCAAAATCTGCTTCAAAATTTTTGTCCTCTATTTTGCTAATGTCTAGCTGATTGGCAGCTACAGTACAGTATGCGTCTCCAACTTTTATCTTAGTTTTGTTTATAGTCACAACTCACATCTCATCGGTTCCATCCATTCCAATTATGACATCGATCACGTTAATCATGTGATCTATTACAATCACTTCCACCTTCACTCTTACTTCACATGCTTTTATATCCACTTGCCGGGCTCCCTTACACTTTACGTCCTTCCATCAACTGCTTTCTCAGTGCTACTCCTACCACACCCACTCACAAGTTTGGAAGTAAGTAAAGTGGTAGTGCACCCAGTATCGACGAGCGCCGTCATTACAGTATCATTTATTGCTACTTCTATCATTGGAAGAGGTCCGTACTGCGCTTTTATTCTGTTGCCAGGGTAGCTACTGGCACAGAAGCTCCCCATTGCTCGTTTTCCTGAGCCTAAGAACAACATCTCGCAATGTACCCAAATTTTCCAAACTCATAGCACTTTACTATGCAAATTGCTTACTACAACACACCACATATGCAAATCACCTAATAGTCAGCTCCATCTATGTTCATAGACTCCAAACAGCCAATCTGCAAAGAGGAGATAACTCAATTGACAGATATTGTCATCAAGGCAAATTATCACATTATCTTAAACCACAATATCATTACATATTTGCAAGTTACTTTATATATAATGAATATTCGAAGAATAAGATGCCATTTATTTATAGATAAATAATGTAAATAACATAACTTTAAATAAAGAATATAGATGAAACTCTCTATAGATTTTTTTTAAATACACGGATGGCATATTTCCTAAGTGCTCAATAATTTATTAATTTTTCTAGTGAAATATTTTTGAGCATTTATGCTTTTAAAAATTAAAAAAACGAGTGAGGACTGGAAACACAATTACTTCGTGGATTTCGCCATATAAAGTAGTGCTCACTGTAAATTTTCTAAATAAAAATTAACTCATTCAACATGTTAATGTTCTTGTTTTATACTTGTTACTACATTAACCCTTATGCCCTTTACTTTTATTTAAATTATTTATTCATTCATGTCTTGTCACCGTTTACACATTCGTCTATTTCATTTGTCTATTTTCTCCTCCACTTTGCGACATGTCAAGACAAATACCTTGTGTCGCTAGACCGTCTTTTCAGATACACTTAAGTGATTAAACCATATCAGGAAGGTGTTTTAAAAATAATTATCTAGTTAGTGAATATAAAAAAATGAATCTCCACCATCTCACTTCCCAAATATAAAACATGCCGTTTCCTTTGTATCTAATACTAAACGTCATTGAAACAACCGGGCATAAAATTGTTCTCCAGCGTACAACGAAGTTGCGAAACCCGACTGTTTAAAAACCAGCTATATAAATTAACTCTTATGACTTTTAGTTTTATTTAAATTATTTGTTCATTCAAATCTTTCTTCCTTTTACATATTGACTATCTTTTCTTCTATTCTGTGTCATCATAGCTAAGTGACATTTCTTCTGACTCATACCAAAGTAGTTAAGCCCTCTAACCCATTTTACTTCCTCCCAAAATTCCCATTGCGGACTGACGTCACAGTTGATTACCTGGCCATCACCCCATATTGTCTCAGATACATTATAAAAAACCTTGAAATCTTTAAAGCATGTTCGTCTGATTTTATACCAGTAATAATCATTAAGAAATGCTCTGCTAAACTGACCGCTGTTCTCTTTAAACTCTACAACAAATGCCTTGCAGAATCGTGCTTCCCTGATAGCAAGAAAATCGCCTCTAGTATATCAGTCTTCAATAATTTTGGAGATAGAACTGACCCTCAGCATTATTGCGCTATCAGTCTACACCCACTCCTCGTTAAAATCCGTGAAATCGTAATCCATCCGGCGATAGTCCGTCACCTCATGCATGATAAACTTCTTTCTGACCATCAGTATAGATTTATGAAAGCATGGTCCACTGCGTATATCCTAACAGTCACATGAGAACGCATCTACCATACACTGGACTGGAAGATGAAGCTAGAGCGGTAGCGCTTGATATAGACTTTGACAAGGTCTGGCATAACAGGGCTTCTCATAAAAATCAATTTCCATAGTATTACTGGACGAATATTTAAGATAATTAGACCCTTCCTACCCCCCTAAAAAAAGATCCAAGTTGTACTCGATAGCCGCTATTCTAAACAACATGACATACACCCAGATGTATCCCAGAGATAGATCCTTGAATCTGTAATGTTACTGATTTTCATAAACGACCAATCTGATGACATTGTGTCTGGGATAGGCATATTTGTTGACGACACTACGCTATACACTACGCTATACCTTCGTCATGTGCGTAAAACCGACGCACACATACCCGAGAAAATTACTAGAGCCGTCGAAAGTGACGTCCACTCTGTAGGGGAATGTGATTATAAATGGATGCTAACATTTAATGCTGCTAAGACAAAGCTCCTTTTCTTTTAACAAGTACGGAAAACCTCTTTAACCGCTAATTGCCATGGCAAATAACACCCTACTTGAGAGTCCAACGTTCAAACACCTTGGCCTACCATTCACAGGTAGCATAACATGGAACAAATAGATAGAATACATTTCGATGGCTGTTGCAAAGAAGGTGGGCTCCTTCTACCGTGCTAGAAAACGTTTGGCAGCTGACAGTATCCTATATCTATAAAAAGCCACTACCCGCACATGCATAGAGTATTGTTGTCACATCTGGGCTGGTGCATCATCCACTAGTCTCTCCATCTTAGACAAAGTCCAAAAAAGGGTCGCTTATCTAATAAGTCCCTCACTAGCTACCAAGTTCCAGCTCCTATCCCATCGCCGAAATGTTGCAACCGTGTGCTTATTTTACAAGTACTTCAATAGAATGCGACCTGATGAAATTGTTGCTCTGGTGCCTCTTTAACGTAAATTCACCTTACCAACCCGACAATCAGCTAAATTCTATCGAGTCACTGTGGCGGTCTCCATATGCCGGAGAGTCTTCTACTCCAATAGCTTATTTCCTTGTGCTGACCTATGGAACACCCTCCTTGCTTCCTACTTTCCTGACTATACCGACATGCAGAAATTTAAAACTAATGTCGACAAGTATTTCGCTGCATAACTCCCAATTTAGGATTACCCGCAGTACTTTCACCCTAATTCTCAGTAGCCCCTTACGACCCCACAACAAGGTAGCATGCCTTGTTTGGGGTCAACTTTATTAACAACAAAGAAAACAAAAAACATAAATCTCTCGAAACCAGAATAATTTTCCTTTGGAAGAAATTGTTTTAAGCTAGAGTCAAACTCCTTTCTAAAAATAAAGCTTAGACTCCCTTGGCGAAAAAGCATTGACACCAAATCTTGTACACCCACATGATCATGAATTAATATCTGATTTCGCTCTCCCTTTTTGGCTAGAAGCCTTAGAGACATGACTGGGTTAGGGGCACCTCTTCTAACAGCAATGAGTCCACGAGAAAATGTAATTATTTAGATAACCTTTTAGATAAATAATCTGTTAATAATTTTATGTATAGGGACAATTACTTTGTACATAATCTATGCCTTACTTGTCCCGTTACTTTATAGGCTGTCGTAGGCAAACTATTAGTAAATGAAATATCTTTGTACAACATGCTTTTAACCATTTTTTATTTACGCAAGTAAAGTAATACACAGCAATTTTTGTGCATATTTACTTGTATAGGAACAATGAATTTGATGATATGTTTAAAGTATGTATAAATGTATCATTTACTTTCTTAATTTTTTGCAGGCAATAAATAAAATATGTTTATTTATCACAGCTTTTTAAACCGACTTTTACTTCTAAACACTTGCGTTATGTCCAAACAATACAGTGATTTGTTAGCATCCCCACATGTGTCTAGAACACAAACTGATTAATGAATAAGTCATGAACATTTCATTAACATCCTATTGATATTTACTAAATTTGAAAAAAAAATCGGGTAATATTCATATTTAAAATGAACAACTCTTAATTCAATTAGGAAGAGCCTACTATTTGTACAAACATAACAGTTTGTTAAATATTGAACAAAAAAACTTATTTCATTCTCTTAAAAGAAAATAATAAAATATTTAAAATATTTTGCCGTGTATTATCCTCTAATAGTTTACATACGTGTTCGTTTAATTGAAAACAAGTTTGCTTTCCTTCGGTGAAAGTTAGCAAAGCTATTTACATTTATTTTCGTAATCTTCGAAAAAGATTAATTTTTAATCCACTTAAAAAGTTAATGGTTGAAAAACAGATTAGAATACAAGCAAGTGAAATTACCCATGTTCTGAGATGAACGTGTTCTAATTAGACTAATAGTTATTAAATGAAACCCCCTTTATGTTAATACTTGTGGCTTAGCTCGAATATGATAGGACGTCTATTCATCTTTTTCAGTTAGTCAAATGCAAATGCATATGATATTCAAAAGATGCAGGTGAAAAACGACGCGTATTTGATATTCTGGTTTTGCGTGTGTTGTTTCGTCGGGAATAATACGCGTGTTTCAGAAGAAAGAGAACATGATAGTAATAAAGCTTAAGTTGAATTTATATACATACATATTTATAAGCAGATAAAGAATTTGTCGAAGACAAACGTGAAAAATAGATACGGAAATATTTAATTATTATACACAAATAAAATGTACGGGATACGTATTCTATGCAACTCAATGAATAACGTGGGCACATTAGATTTTTTGACACTTCATCATTAACGGGTTGGCTCCCCGAAACTGCATCCATTCTCCTCCAAAAACAAAGGAAATAACTATATAAAAATAATAATGCTATACATACTGCTTATTTCTGTATTTGGATGTGTAATCTTCTAGGTAATATATATATATTGTTTTGTTTAATGTGAGATAATATACATAATTATTTCCATTATCAGACAACGCCGCAGCCCACAACCTATGAAAGAAACAAACCGGACGTCCGAGACTCAAGTTTCGCTTACCTTTGTGCTCATCAGTAGAACACATCCTAAATCAGAATTCAAAACCCGAGTCGCTAGTATGCTGGGCGAGTACTCTGCCACTGAGCTACCTCCCCACATACAATAAAGTGTATTAACTTACACAGATTAAGCAAACCACGGCGAAAACCGACTGTGGAATATACCTACTCTTTTCAACCAGGGGTGTAAGCATGCACCTACTTAGAACCCAGGCCGATGTCTCATACGTAGGAATGTTTATACTCGCTAGGACAATGTCATCCAACAAGCTAACATAGCAAGCAAATAAATGTAATGTTTTTTGGATGCGAGATAATATATGTAATTATTTCCACCATCTCACAACGCCGCAGCCCACAACCTATGAAAGAAACAAACCGGCGTTCTAGACTCGAGTTTCGCCCCTATTTGGACTCATCAGTAGAACACATGCGAAACTCAAGTCTAGGACTTCCGGTTTTTCCTATTCATAGGTTGTAGGCTGCGGCGTTGTCTGATTGTCGAAATACTTCTCTCTCTCTCTCTCTCTTTATATATATATATATATATATATATATATATATATATTTGATTACAATTTGAAATCAAATTATTGATTAAAATAAGAGAAGCGTTAATAGGTACAGTATACACATTTAAACGGGCTTCTTTAAAAATGCCACAATATGCCTCTAAAATATTTAAATAAATTATATTTCAATAAAAACTTCCACATTCTCATGTTAATGGTCGACCATGTTGTCTTTGTCGCAAATCTAACATAAAAAACGATACAATACATATATTAATGTATAAAATTGGACGCAATTCAAAATATTTTATGTCTTTCTCGTGCCATTATTTACAGCTATTTTGGTTCACGGTTATATGGCATCAGTCGGGTTTTGTCGACATATCTATGAACTATGCCGACAATCAATGTTCTTATTTGAAGACATGTAAGTCTTTCAAATATAACAAGTTTATTGTTTACAGTGGTTTATTATTTGACGATTTTAACAGCATTAATTGCAATATTGCAACTTGAACTAATATATATATATATATATATGTGTGTGTGTGTGTGTGTGTGTGAGTGTGTGTGTGTGTGTGTGTGTGTGTGTGTGACAGAGAGTGTGTTACAGAAGATCAGACCAATACCGATACCGTCGGTTTCAAATCTAAACAATTCTTGCAAATTACCGCTAACGAATCAAATTAATTGTTGTTTTTCTTTCAACGTAAACTCAATCACTAAACTGAGGAATATTGAGCATGCATGTTGTATAATTAAAAAATACAGGAAACATTCTCAGAGAAAGAAACATTGATTAAATCAACTTTAGTATACACTTGCAAAATACCTCTTCTTGAATGAGTAAAATTAATTCCTACGGACAGAACAGTTTTTCAGCAATTATATATATGATACAAAAGCGTATGCCTTGTATTCTTATTTAAATGTTGATCAAAATTCATTACATTATGGTTTTTTTTATAAAATATCCAAAATTTAAAAGCTTAAAAAGATATTAAAATTCAGTGAATCTCGCTTTATTGGTGGTTAATTACGATGTGTCTACTGCTAAGCAAATCTTAAATATTTGAATTTTCAAATAGGACCTGGTGTCCAAATTATCACCTCTAAATACCCTTTAAAACTCTGCAAAGAAACTGAAATTATAAAAATATTTTTAATGGATGTCTGATACATATTGCTAAACATTCACAAAAAACTGATGGTATTTGAATTTTCACAAATAACTGTCCCTACCTTTATTAACCGTTGTATGAAATTAAATTAAACGACATATAGCCTACATTTGTACTCTTAACGCATAGCAGCATTGTTCACAAAAATTGATAATAATCGGTTAATTAATTTACGAGTAAATCTTTTGCATACAAATATATAAACAATTAACGATACTAACTTTATATATGTATATTTGGCAGCCAGTCGTTATGTAACATGTTTGGTTTAAGACCACGGAATTTTCAGATTTTGTTATTTTCTTAATTATTTTCCCGGCACAGCGAGCAAGCCATCGGGTCTCAAGTGGTAGTTGGTGTAAAATTGCTCCGATGGTTCTATTTTCGGTCATCTCAAACGCTTTCGATAATCGTGATTTTCATCGGTTGTTATTTCATGAGATCGTTGCTGTCGTTTGTATTTTTTGTGTTTTTATTATTTTCTCTGAAGTTTTGAAGGAGGAAAAGGAAAAAGAAAAAAGTGGCTTCATTGAGTATTGTTGGTTTATGTATTTATGCATATATAATTTTATTAATTTTATGTAGTTATATTGTTTTTTTCTAAAGCAACATACCTACATACAAATAACAGAGTACGCAAGCCAGTAGAATTATAGGCCAAATGCTTAAAATCAACGAAACCCAAAATGCAATAACAACTATTTTAGTTTATCTTTTTCTTATACTAAGTCTGTAAACTATATAGAGAAGTCGTAAAATTACCGTTACATAAATCGCTGATAATATTTATACTATCATACGTCTGTTAGAGCTGAACAATCCTGAAAAAATCAGAAAAAACGAATTCACGCATTCGACGTGAAGGCTTTGAGGAAGATTCTAAATATAATGTGGCACGGTTATAAAACTAATGTCTACATAAATAAATAAGCTGGAATTTAACGAAACTCCGCGAGCCAGCAATTATTACCATCGAACGCCCCAAACCACGATGGTTCGGCCATGTATTACGACATCAAACTCTAGCGAACATCATACTACAATGTTAGGGACATGGTTCTCGGAGACAAATACCCAAGAGAAAGCAGTTGGTGGATAACGTGCTAGAATGGGCAGGGTTATCAATACAAGAAATGGTGCGAATTGCTAATGATCGTGTGAAGTGGAGGAAAATCATACCAATATTTGACAGATTCCTCGACGATATCCCTTGACGTTATATGATATCCATCAATCGATGAATACTAAGTTATTGTGTGATTCTTTGACAATATATAAAGAGCTGTTATTCTAATTCAGCATATCAGTATTACGGATATTTCGTTTTATGACATATTAATTCACTTTCCCAGTCAGAATGGCATTCTGTCTCCCAATCCGTCCATCTGTCTGTCTGTCTGTCTGTTTGTCTCCGTCTCTCTCCGTGCCTCCCTTTAATTGCTTTCTTTTTTACCACTCTATAATTTCCCCACTTTTTTCCAATCGAAAGTCTTCCTATCGCAACAAGCTCTTATATTTTTATTTTTTATTGATCAGCCGATTAACTGATCGATTGATTTGATTGGTTCATTTTCTATGATCGATTCAGTAAGACATTGAGATACAAGGAGCTAGAGAGAGAACGTTAGAAGCTGTGAAATACTTCTACCGTCTCTGTGCGTCTAAGTTGGCCAGAAACAATCAAAGACTGCTGGAGGCAAATCGATACCGTCCGACTCCTACACAAGAAAACTTCTTTTTTTTAAATAATTGATTGATCTCGGAAGATTATTCCATTTTGATTGATTTGATTATCAGTTACCTCTTAATCGATTCTTAACGTGTGGGGCGACTTTGTTCATGTTCAGGTTTGGTGGATGTACAGTCTGTTGCGCCAAATCAAGTTCCATCGTTTATTAAGAAGAAGGGGAAGCAGAAAAAGAAGAATAAGAAGGCGCAAGAGAAGAATATTACGAAGGGTACACTCATAATAAGCACAGATAGAATAAGTAGAAAAAAGAAGAAAGAGTAGAAGAAACAGAAGAAAGAGAAAGAAAAAGTTAGAGACAAAGAAGTAGAAGAAAACGAAGAAAATTAAAGAAAAAGGAAGAAAATGACAAGGGGTAGAGAGAGATAAAAAGATGAAAAAGTAGTAGCAGGGGAATTATATGAAGAAAGAGATACAAAGGGGGAAAATAAGAAAAGGGAACTTCTTAATTGAATGAAATCTCCTGAGCCAAAAAACGTTATTCGGAATAAATTGTCTAGAGATCTTAATTCAGCTACTGGCTCATATGAAATTTATTTAGGCGTGTCTGACTGACCCACCGTTTTCTCGGGCAGACAGTCAAAAAAGAAAACAGCAAATACTGAACTTTCCCTACTCAGGTGGACTTACCATCACTTCATTAAAAAAAAGAATACGGTCAAGGATACATACTCTAGTGTATAACTACATCTGGTGGATTTAACCTACACGTGAATATATATATGTATGATGAATTCACGTATTGTTGTGGTAATCATTACAAGGTAATTATTATAAGGTAAACATGAAATACATATTAATGAACACCAAATTCCCCTTCACATATGGAGGCAAACAAAAATAATCAAAATACATTAAAGCAAAACACACAATTCAGAACTCAACTCTAACATGACTGTATAAAAATTTACAGACTGAACACGATCTCATTGTGAATACGAAGGAAATACTTGTACTTCATGGTTATAAGAACATAATATAAACCTGTATGTTACATACTATATATCGAATATATAAAATAAAGCCAGTACCTTTTCTCGATATTCATTTTCCATCAGCAAAATCTATCGATTATTCTGGTTCGCCAGTTTTTTTCCGTTTGTTTGCTGGCGATCGTTGAAGCAGGCTATTACCAAGAATAACGTGTTATTCGAGTTAATTTTCTCCATAAAATAATTAATCTATGTCGGAGTTATTTTGTACTAGCAAGATCCGTGGTCTGGCGTTGCCCGGAAAAATATAAAATTATAATTTAATTTAAACAACATGAATATTAGAGCATTAATTCTGAACAACATTTAGAAAAGAATGCATTTCACAGTAACTTTTTTTATGTAACTATAATAGGATGTATCTATGTTTTGGCGTTGACAAGGGAAAATACAAAATTAATTAATTTAGATGATTAAAATAGGATTTGTTAACCATGCACTTTTGTTCTTGTTGTGTTAATTTAAAAGAGATTGAAAACATGTGCAATCGCAAATTTTAACCGAAAACAGAAAGCAATTCAATTTAAATTACAAATCCTCACCAGGGAAAATACAAGAAAACAAAATTTTATCTTTTAACTACGATATTGTGTAAAATCTTATTCTACAGAATTTGAACCGAACCAAACGGACTTTTGCCGGACTAAACCTAAAACTTAGGTTTGGGTTAGGGTAAAAAACGGTTCCGTTTAAATTTTGTAGAAGTACCTTTATTTGCATCTATATTCTATAAATATACAATTAATAGTAAATAAAACGTAATGTAACGTCTAATGCTTAAATCACGTACAGGCGAGAAACACACACCCTACAACATTCAAAATATACTGAATGTCTACATTTTTATTTTCAGTCTTCCCTTAGTTTATTTTTAATTTCTATAAATATTCTATATTTGCTTGTCTCCGAACGAGAAATGAGTTAGACACAAGGTCAATGTTTTATAAGTGTTTTGCTGGCGGCAAAGCAACTATCATCTTATTATGAAATTGACAGAGCGCTATTTGATACAAAAGAGGATTAGAATGTTTATGAATAAATTATAGAACTTATTAACTATTTTAAGAAATATTACTGAATTAAAATTTATAATTGTTCGCACAATTTTTTAGGATGTACTAGCTTTGAACGAAAAATTCAAAATGGCGTATTAGTGTGTTCCCCTATGTATGAGTTTTGCTCTCTATTTATTTGTTTTTTGTTTGTTTTTACCCAAAAATGAACTACTGTATAGTGTAGGTTTTTTCAAGGCACTTGAATCCAATAACCTTTTACTCTTTGTAAATTTTTTCTGATGATTTTGTAGCGTAGCAGAGACGATATTTACAGAAAAATGTTGTTTGGCACAAGACAAATGAAAGGGACCGTAACAAATATATCTCACAGAAATGTTATGTTTTTTTGGAAATGTGAAAAAATAAAGATAATAAAATAAAACCCGTAAATGTGTGCGTTTTTGTCCGGGTTTTAGCGGATGTATACTAGGCCGAGTGTGATGTTTTGTGTCCCCAGCTATGCTTGTCTCTCACACGATGAATATAACTTTACAGTTTACTCAGATGTTCTAAGTAGTTAAAACTCACCTAAAGATATCGTACATAAAACTATTTAAAAACGTAATACCAGGATTAGTGGACGATATCTGTAGAAGGCATTTCTACAGATATCGTCCACTAATCCTAAAATAGCAACTACCAACGTTATTATAGTAACTGTATGTGGAGTAAATATCAGTTCTAATACGGTAATGGCTCGGTAGAAGTACCATGTACTGACATCTTGACTTTTCGATTTACTCAGAAAAGGAAATAACACAAAAAATACTATTTAATATTTGTAGGTGGGTGATCACTTTCCTAGATCAATTTAACGTCCTACCCAGTTAGCGGTAAATTGGCATGTATAACCAAATGCTTTCTCAGGACAGGAAAATTGGGGTGGGGCATGTTTTGTTTACACGTCCAAATTATTTTTTTCTGTTTTAAATAGAAAGGGGAAGATTTAATTTTTTTAATGTTCGATGTTTGAAACTTTCTGTGTGTTTAGCGGACAAATTATGAAGTTGGCGACCACTTCACCAAAAAAATCGACCATGATGGAAAATACCCATGTTTAGCTAAGTAAAAGTGACGATGATAGACTTCACCGAACAACCTACACAATACAAACCAAACTGTGTTTTTTCTTTCATTTTTGCTCGAACCTAACCCTTACTTTACCGTAAACAATGTTTGAGTTTACAAAGTTGGTTTACTTCTGTTCGTATTGTGTATTGCCATCGAAACTTAATTCAGCTGTCTTCAGAAAGTCGGAACTGCTAACGTAACGACTGCAAATTTCTGGATACATATTCCCAAAAAGCACCAAAAAAGTTTGCGGTCAGTAAAACTGTATCCTAAAACATTAAATGTGATTTCCGCACTTCATTTTATTGTAGGTGATTTTGGATGTTTTTAATTTTTTTTGCTGCAGATACTTTATTTACTTTTAAATCATTTTTTCTCATCCACTCGGGCAACACTAGGACATTGGTCCAGCTAGCTTCAAATAAAATCAAAGTCGTTTCGATAAAAATAATTACTTAAACTACGACATTCACATCTTCCATAAATACCCATATATCCGATTAAGTATGTTTTAAGCTAAATGCATTTTAGAGCTCATATCTGGTTTCAAACGGTCTGCTTTATGCGGCTTATAATTATGTGTTTGATGAATTTGAAAGATTATTTGAGAAAGATAAGACGATCGAGAGTGTATTCTATCCAGATGTTTACGTGTCGGATACAAGGATTTAAAGCTATTACTTTAAATCTGCAATTATCTTTTTGACTCATCACACGTATATAATCGTACATATTTTACGATGGATTTCAGTTGGGTTTTATCTTATACTTTTAATTATAACACAGAGCGTAAGCGATACATTTTCCAGTTATGAAAATTCATTTTAGTTATGCATTACTAATACCACCCCTAGAGTTACCGTTAGTCATACACCACACGTTTATACGTAACCATTAACTCGCCTAAATATGGAAATCTTCGTAACAAAATATGTAAAATATTAGTGGGTCCGTGTGCAAGTATAAATATTAACTAAATATATCAGCTCAGATAAAGTTGACGTCATTTTGTAAACAGAATACATTTCAGATTCTCTCTGGAAATTAGCTCGTGTTCGTGAGAAAGAAAGTGTTTTATTATTAGGTGAATATGACGTCAGATATATGATAGAGTTAGTGTCGAATACCAATTTCTGTAAGTCTTGAAAAAAAGCTTGCATAATACTGGACATATTTTTAAGATAGTCTGACACAACGTAACAATATTAAGAAATTAGTATTCCTCACATGGTATAAAAATAATAAATCTACAAAGATCCTATGTTGAATTACTTAATTGAGTAATTAATGTGAGGAGCATGTCAGATAGCTTCATATTATAGCAATGAACTTGTTTATTGTCCAGCAAAATAAGGGCACATACGCACGACGTTAACGACACCAACACGTACATGAATGATTTTAAATTGATTTAAGTGTAATTAGTTTATTAATCTCTTGAAGTAAACGACTGCATAAGGCTCAACTTAGTGAATACCTCTTATCTATGTTTATATCTATCTATTTATCTCTATAACTCTCTATCTCTCTCCCGCTCTCTCTCTCTCTGTAAATATATATATATATATATATATATATATATATATATATATATATATATATATATATATATATATATATATATACAGTGTGATTCATAAGTCACTTAGCTATTTATTTTTGAAATTCTAAAGTTAAGAAATACGGTAATACAAAACAGAAAGTTTATTCAACAAATTCATTTATGGGAGTTTAAAATTACAGCAAATTCTGAAAATTTCTACCTTCGTTTTGCAATGAATTTACTACTCTTTGTAGCATATTTGATTGATTATGAAATAAATATATATAGAAACAAATATATAAACGAACAAATTTAAAATAACAAATAGCAGTAATTAGAGAGCAAGATAACAATTATCAAAAGTTCATAGTATGTTTGTGCTTAATATGGTAATCATTTTAAATAGCTAAGTGAAGTGACTTTCGTATCCATAGACACGTGTTTCGTCGTAGTTAACATATATTAGTCTGGATGGAAGTATTGAGATTTACAACTGAGACCCACGTAATGAGCGTCGTATGCTCTACCAAAAAATAACTAGTGATCGAGAGATAAATTATATCGTATATGAACGAAGTTATTTATTCATTTGTATTTTTACGATATTGACAACCGAAATTGCTCAGCTGCTATTATAGAAGAGTATAGTCTTAGCGCTAAGTACATATACAAATTTATCCCACAAGAATGCTCCATCCACAGTCTGTCTGACTATATATATATATATATATATATATATATATGTATATATATATATGTATATATATATATATGTGTATATCGATATATATATCGATGCACACGCACACACACCCACACACCCCCACACACACACACACACACACACACACACACACACACATATATATATATATATATATATATATATATATATATATATATATAGTCATCCACAGGCAGACTGTGTCGTTGTATCAACGCTCTTCATTGCGGCCAGACTAGCACCCATCTAAAGCCAGGAATCAAATTTTCAACTATTTAGTTGATAGTCGACAGATCTTACGAGTGAGCTACGTAAATGATATCTACATTTTTATATAATGATTGAAGCGCACTTTCACAGTGCTCCATTTCTTTATTTAATAAGAGCTTTGCATCACGCTAAGTAAGCTAACTACGATATCATTTTACAACCGTGCTCTTCCTGAGAAAGGGGGATGATATATATATATATATATATATATATATATATAGTGTGTATTTAGGCAGAACTTTCTCATTTATGCAAACATTGTTAAAATAACAGAATTCGTCTGTTTAATTATACCTTTTTAATTTTTCTATTTTTCAGATGGTCTTTTTTGTATTAAAATCAAAAAAAATGTTCCATACGTTTCACAGGTTTCACGAACGTTTTCTATTCTTGGTCGAACTATCCTCAGGTGTTAAAAGTAAATAGACATAAAAGCTGGAGAAAGAACAGAATTTTTAAAAGACGGTCGGGAAACGCGCAAAAAACTTTCTCGCATTGTTCCAGGACGGCGTTGACGATTGAAATTCAGCAACACTGGATTGCATTACAACACACAATCGCATTACGTAAATCATTTTAAAATGTTTCCACTGGTGTCATATGCGATGTTAATTTTATGTTGTTGTGTTTTTATGTAAATAGCTTCCAGTATTTTTTAAATAGCTTTTAGAATGTATAATTAGTAGTGTTATTAACTATAATTTGTCTTAAATCAGAGGGAGGGCAGTTATGTTTTGTAGACGTTTGTAAATTGACCTACAGTTTACAAGATGCATGGTGAGGCGGCGGGATAGGTTGTGCTTGTAAAACCAATGTAGCTACAAAAACCAATTTATATATATATATATATATATATATATATATATATATATATATATATATATATATATAAATTAGGAAAGTTCATTTTATAAAGACTCTTTTGAAAGTTAATATAAATATAGAGGCAAAAATGCCTTTAAAAACATGTATTAGATGCATAGATAAAACATGTATTAGATAAAACATGTATTAGTGCGTAGATAAAACAAATATTTATAATAATATATTTATTATATATATATAAAAAAAATCAAGATGAAGAAAAAAAACAGAAGGTATTTTGAAATATTTTGTTAAATGTTTCGAAATATTTTTCTTTTTCTTTGATTTAATTACAATCAAAAGAAAAAGAAAAATATTTCGAAACATTTAACAAAATATTTCAAAATACCTTCTGTTTTTTTTCTTCATCTTGATTTTTTTTATATATATATATAATAAATATATTATTATAAATATTTGTTTTATCTACGCACTTATGCATTTCATCCTTATGAGAATATATATATATATATATATATATATATATATATATATATATATATATATATATATATGCCCACTTCGGATTAGAAAGTTTAACTTTAATAATAACTATATAAATACTGTCTACATATATATATATGTAATCCTTGCTAAACCATCAGTGTAAAAATAACCATTCAAGCTAATTCCGGCTTGCTAATCAATGAAGCTAACGTAAATGTCAATAATCCTAGTATAGCATTACAGGTATGCTGTAGCTAGCATACGACGTTAATATATCTCCACGACATATGTTCACCCAGGAACCGACCCGGAGAGATCCCCACGACAAATCCCCACTAAAGAAGTTAGTTACCCTAACAGGTAATTTACAGCGCATCTAGACAATGAAAAATAGATAA
>OY744531.1:47197199-47234699 GCA_963556195.1 Sepiola atlantica
TAACGCGTCGATCTTCTAAAATGGCAGCCTCAACTTGACGGGCAGATGCCTCACTAATGGCAGAAAATGGGCGACCTGGTCTGGGAGCTGTTTTCACAGACTCTCGGTCATGTTTGAATTCCGGATACCAGCGTTTTACAAGGTCATATGATGGGGCATCATCATCATAAGTTTCTTTCATTCCATCAAAACTCTCTTTTGGTGTGCGTCCTTTCAAACACAAAAACCGGATCACTACGCGACACTCAACTGGCTCCATTTCACACCTGACTCAGTACAACCCCCTGTAGATCAGAATACACCAGAGCTATATTTTGCGACATAAGCTATACCAATATAAATGATTACACATGCAAAATTTCATCTAGATTAGACCACTTGAAGTGGGTCAGGTGCAGAACTTATTGAATGCTCCTCGTATATATATATATATATATATTTTATGTCCTTAAAATATATAGGAATTTATTTACTAAGGGAAATAAGCGATGATAAAATTAGTTAATATTATGATAATTATTTCATTTTGTATTCAACCACAGTTATATCACCTAGTTACCAGTAAAAGTGTTCAGTATTGTTTTTACACACTAAGACGAATTTTAATTTTAATATTACTGATTTTCAATAAAATAATAAAAAAGATCGTTTTATCAATTTTACAAAAAACATCGAACTTTTTCCGATAAGTAAACAAACAAAAAATAAAAAGTATATATTATATAATTTGTCTCAAATCCGTCGTTCATTTTGTATACTTTTAGTAATATCGAACCGATTTCGACATCTAATTTAGTTATATTAATACATAATAGTTTTATAAATATACAATGGAAGTGTACGAATTAAACCTTTAGCTTAAAATCATCTAAAGAGAAGTATAATATATAAAATTTAAATTTCTTTCAATCCACACAAAAATTTGGTGTATAGCTCAATAATTGTTACCTTGCTCAAGATATCATCACTTAATAAGTGTTCTAAATGTATTCATATTCTCCTTTAAAAACACAACTTTATTTTACTTGTAAACTCAAAACTTCAAGATATAGTTGCAAAGGCTTCCTCAGTAAATATTTATCTACAATGAAATTACACTAAAAAAATAAACTTCAAAATTGATTATTTAACTGGACTTATTTCTCCATTGATATATATATATATATATATATATATATATATATATATATATATATATATATATATATATATATATATATATATATATATATATATATATATATATATATATATATATATATATATATATATATATATATATATATATATATATATATATATATATATATATATATATATATATATATATATATGGCACAATCACGTTGACACACCGGTTCCAGTTAGATCACCGAAGTTAAGCGGCGTCGAGCCTGGCCAGTACTAAATGGGTGACCATTTAGGTATACCAGGTGCTGTATATGCTCTCTGCTTATCTCGGCATTGTTTCCAGTCGTCTTGTATTACTACTTGCCATTGGAATCAAGCAATGCCGACTCAGGAGAGCGGTTGTTAGGGATTGCGCAACCCTTGCAATTACAAATTCACGCGCGGGAGAGTCCATCATATATATATAAACAAAATGAGACTATATTCAAACGAGATAGATTTTATTCAATTTACTAATCATTTCTACAAAACAAAATTGTCGGTACAATAACGGAATATCCGCTATTTTTCTGTAAATTATTATAATAATAAATCTTCATATATATATATATATATATATATATATATATATATATATATATATAGAGAGAGAGAGAGAGAGAGAGAGAGAGAGAGAGAGAGAGAAAAGTGGGTAGTGCATTATTAGTGCAGTATCAACGAGAGAAAAGTATATATGTAAAAGAATTAAGACAATCCACATTTGTAAAAAGTTTTTCTCGACATTTATTTATTATTTTGTTATTTCATTTTAAAATATATAATGCGTTTCAAGCTGTGGTCCGCTCTCACTAGATATGTAAGTCCCTTTGAAGAAATGACTTTCGATTTGAAAGAGTGTTGTTTTATTTAAGTAAATGTGTTTCGCGATTTTGCGCATGTGTCGGTTTGCCGGTAAGTGTGTACGTATTTTGATATTTTTATATATTTTATTTTTATTTTTCATTTATTATTTTTCTGCTTCTCTTGGTCAAAGTCGTGTGTGTTCATTAAGTATGTGTTATTTTAGACTTAATTTTATCGGTTATCTCTGTTTCTTGGAGAGTTTGGATTTTCTTTTGAAATGTATTATGTGTTATTACCCTGTCGCCAACTTGGCTGGTGTGGCCGGGTGTGTGTGTGTGTGTGTGTGGGTGTGTGTGCGTGTGTGCGTTCGGTTTGTTCTGAATCTTGTACATAAGTAAGCGATACACCTACCCACCCACAAACATACACACACACACGCACACACACATATATGTGCACACACACATACACAGGCGTATGGTTAGATAGATGGTAGAGAAATGTGATAGAAGTGCGGTCCGTATGGTCTGCAGTTTCTGTTCAATGCTGGTTTGAATTTAAATATAATGTTTTTTCTTCAGTTAGTATGTGTAATCTTTGGTTAAGAAAATTTGCATCATTTTAAGTTTTTCTTTACTCCATGAAAGCACATGTTGGGAGACAAATAATTTACAGTTTTCTTTGATTTTAATGTTTCTTTTATGTAAAGATACTCTATTCTTATATGTTTAAGATAGAGCAGTAAAATAAAGAAAATGAGTTTAGAGAATAAAATTGGAAAAAGAACAATACTTGTAAAATCATTAAATAGTTAAACCTTGGAATATATAAATAAACATTTTTTTCTTTCCTCAATCTATGGATTTTCAAAAATGTATGATGTTATCATTTGTGGAGATACTAAGGAAACCACGATAAAATAATATTACGGTTTAGCACAGATTTGAAAATATAAACATATTAAATATTAAATATATATATATATATATATATAAATATATATATATATATATATATATATATATATATATATATATATATATATATATATATATATATATATATATATATGTAGAGTTTTATATTTTTATATATTTTATATTTAAAATCTATGCTTGTGCAAAACAGTAATATATTTTTCACTGTTCGACCCTTGGTGTCTCTTCTGATTATAAAAGCATACATTTTTTGACAAATCAATGGGTTAAAAAAAAAAAATGCTATATATTTCTTCTTTGAATTATTTTATGATTTAATAAATATTGTACTTTTTTAAATCCATATTCTCATATATATATATATATATATATATATATATATATATATATATATATATATATATATATATATATATATAGTCTAGGAAGTTTCTCAACCATTAAAACTATATTAAAACAAAAAATAAAAATAGAATAATAAAAACTTATAGTCCCATGTCTTTCAGTAGAAAATCACTCATATAAGTCAATTTATTTTTCACAGTTATTATATTAGTTTGTTTCTAACACTATTTTAATGATGATCAGTTGTTTACCATGAAAAACTGTTTCAGGAATTTAAAAACAAGACAGTATTTAATTTCATGGCTTCCCAGCAGAGTTGATCAGACCCCACTTCCCTTAAAAACAAAAACATAAACGTTCCTTATACTAAATCTACGTTTTGTTCCATATAAATGTGTTGCTAACTTATATTAGTTATTTTAAAAAAAAATTAAATTTTTTTTTTGTTTCTTTACCTGTGCTGTTCGTCTGTCTAATAAAATTTATCCGTTACTTACAAAAATGTTGCTGCATTTTATAGTGTTTGGACGAATCCATTACACTATTATTTAGGAGATTAATGTATTATTTTAGTTTTATATTATAAATATAAAAAATATAAAAATATCAACACATCAAAAAATAAAAAAATAAATATATATATATATATATATATATATATATATATATATATATATACATACATACATATATATACCTTTAGCCCCTCCTTCTCTCCCTCCTCCTCCTCCTTTGTTGTCCATCTCCCCGTTGTCGTCAACCTCAAATAAATATTAATCTTCCTTGTTCACTTACAGTTTTTCTAATCTGCGTTCACTACTGTCGATTTTCTCCCTTTTCCCAGTGTTTAAAATCGGCGTTTATAAGTTAAGCGTTAAATTTTTCTCTTTTTCTTCTTTTTCTTCTTCTTCTTTGCCCACTCCTAGTGTTTAAAATCGGCGTTCATAACTGTCGATTTTTTCTCTTTCTTCTTCTCTTCTTCTTCTTCTTCTTCTACTTCTTTTTTAACATTTTTTTCTTTCTTTCTTTCTACTGTATTTTTATTGTTTTTCTTTTTCTCATTATAATTAGTAGATGTGTTATATATACGTTTATACATATTCTACATTTTTTTTATTTATATATCCTATGATTTGTTCTATCAGTTTATTTTGATTAATTTGATGAGATTTAAAAGCATCAGGATGGTGAGTAATTGCCTTATTTAATTGTCCAAATATTTTATTTTGATCGCCCCATTGGTTAATCATACTTATTATTAGATCATAAATTGGAGGCATGAAATCTACTAATTTTAAGGTAACACGAGCATCCTCAGAAATTCAGACATAATACTCCCGTAAAATATATACACAGGGCTAGTACTATTTTTATATGGCATTCGCACGATACGAAAAGGGAATGAAATTTTTATCAAACAGTTTATAGATAAATATTTTATATTCAATTTTTATATTCAAATCAAGAAAAGTAGCTTGTGTTCTCTTATGTTCACAGTTTAATTTTAACACTTTAGGATATATTAAATGTTTACTATTTGCAAACTCTTCGCTATCATTAATGCAAACAAGGTCGTCAATATATCGCCTACATCCATGATAACTATACGCTCTAGATATATCATTTTTTATTAATGATGACATATATATATTCCAGTCTATGTGAATATAGATTTGCCCAAAATGGAGACGGATCCAAACCCATTGGATATATATATAATTATATATATACATCTGTTTTGATATACTTTCATTTATTTATAATTACACTCTCTCTCTCTCTATATATATATATATTTATATATATATATATATATATATATATATATATATATATATACATATATATAACTATATTATTGTGAGATGGACTATACAAATTTCATTGTTTTTCTTTATATCTAGCCTTAGATTCTCAATAAACCAAGAGAGATGGAGATAGGCAAAACATGTCAGAGAATCGAGACATATATAAACGGTATGAAAAAGGAACATGTGATAGATTGAACATTTTAAGAGTTGGGCTACTTACTGAATTAAATGCATATGACAGCTAATTGGAACAATAAACATTTTTAAAACATTAATCTATCCCATAACTATAGAACACTTTAGCTTGCATTTTGTGTTATTTAGATATATAGACAAGCGCTTAGTGAATTAAACGTTGATTAAATCAGTTTTAATATATTTCTATATATATATATATATATATATATATATATATATATATATATATATATATATATACATATATATTTATATATAAATGTATGTATATGAATGTATGTAAATGAATATATATAAATGAATTAAGTGCATATATATTGATAAAATAAACTTAAAACCTGTATTATTTTCAAAAGCCCTCAATACGAAGTAGAGCTTTTTGAATAAACTTATATAAACATCAAAACAGCGTACGCGAAGTAATACGCGTTTCGATAAAATTACATAAATATTACATTTTGACGAAATGAATTAGACTAAATAAAAAATAAATTGGCCAGTAAATTAACTTCTTACCGAGGTTGTTAATTTAAGATTTTTGTGAACGTATCATTATTAGCGACCATAACGGATCACCGCTTTCTTTTATATATTGGAAGAGCTTATGTGTAAATCATATACATGTATAAACATAAACACGCCATGCAATACGCATAAAACTGTCTTACCCCTCTTTACCCGAGCAATGTGGTAAGCTTAACCTAGATTAAATAACCCACGCCCATCGGCTAAACATAGATGGATAACCAACCGCCTACACATACATTTCACTATATCACCATATATTAAATGTTTACATACACAAATTATAGGGAAATAGTTTGTGATTGTACACACCCACACTTACTTAATAACATGCAGATATACGTCTAAATTAATAGACTTATAAGCACGTTTAAGGAAAACTCTATATCAAATTTACACAGTTGCTTCAAACAATTTGAATTTTTACGATATTTAACTATGGGGTGGTATTAGAACCGTTTATTTAAAGATGTAATTAGTGTTTACTAAACATAGAGATTTTATACTATAAAGGATACATAAATAAATAAATAAATATATTTAAAACTCGTATTTCAAGAAATTACAAAATCATAAAATCACAATCTTCTACAACAAAATGCTATAAAATATTACTTTAACAGGTAGTGTATATGTATATATAACATTATATATATATATATATACATGTGTAGTGGTGTATATGTATGTATATATATGTGTATGGGTTCATGTATTGGTGTGGGTGTGTGTTTATATGTTTATATGCATGTGTGTATATATATATATATGTCTGTATATACGTGTGTGTATATGTATACATGCGTGTATGTGTATAAGTGGATCAAAATATATGTGTACGTATTTATATGTATACTTGAACAAATATCTCATATGTATGGGTATGTTTATACAGGCGTATAAGTTATATATACATATATCTATCTATCTCTATATATATATATATATATATATCGTTTGTACGTATGCGTAAGGTAATGGACATATTTATATGCCTCTGTGTCTATTCATATATGTACTGTACGAACATGTTAATCTATATGTGTTGGTAGGTATTTTATATAAACATATGCATATGGTATATATGTGTATATATGTGTATATCCGTGTAAAATATATACGTATACATTTGTGTTTGTTATTTTTTATATATGTATATATACATATATATATATATATATATATATATTATGTGTGTACTTGTATATCTACTAATCTGTGTTCAAGTGTGGATTTTTCTTTAAGACCAAATAGTTATGCTTGAAAATCAATATATGTGTATATATGTGTATATCTGTGTATAGATATGTGTATATATACACATGGTTTATTTATATATGCACGTATATATGTATATGTTTGTATGTATGTATATATATATATATAAATGTTTTTTATATGTATATATATATATGTTAATGTATATACTTGTGTATCTATTAATTTTATATGTGTATTTTATATATTGACCAGATATTCATGCTTGACAATGAATATATGTGTATATATGTGTATATCTGTGTATTGATATTTGCGTATATATTTGTGTCTGTTATTTTTTATTTGTTCTATTTTTTATATATGTTCATATATATTAATATATATATATATATATATATATATATGTTTGTGTATATGTGTACTTGTGTATCTATCAAAGTGTGCACACGTGTGTATTTTATATAAAGATCAGATATTCTGCTTGAATATGTTTGTAAATTGATGAAAACTTTGAAGTATTTAATAGAGAAGAAAGGAATCCAGTCTAAGTTTGTAATAAAACAATAGGAGAAGGAAAGAATTAGAAGGCAGGTAACAAAAATAATTGAAAGAGTAAACAAGCAAATGATGTTACCCGATATTATAAAAAATATCTCGTCTCCCAAAAAGATTTTTTAAGGGAAAGTTTTCCAAATTTATCTCACTTCTCTGACTCTTTTGGTCTGAAGAGCTTGACTCTCTGTGAATTATACTACCGAAACATGTATGCACATATGTAACCAATAATGTTTGTATGAATACACATGTATACTCCAGAACAGCTCTACTTGTTATTGAGCACTTTTTATAAACACTGGAGTTTCAACGGAAGTACATCTACAGAAACTAATACAATACGTGTAATATATATATATATATACATATATATACATATATATATATGTATATATATGTATATGTATATATATATATATATATATATATACACATATATATTGACATTTTTTCTGTATTGATACGTTGCCATTTCCATATGTAATCTTTTGCACTGTGTATATGTTAACTTTAATGAAATCCTACTAATATAATTACTTAATCATGCTGTACAACTTATACTTTATTTTATTATTTGATATGTTTCAACTATCACACCTAAGCCTCATTAACAATGTACCTGTATCTCTATTTTTAAACCCATACTCTCAGTTTAGCTTTTCTTTATTGCTCTCTTCTTCTCCGTTTCACTCGCTAACAATCTTTCTTTATCTCTGTCTGTATACAGCTTGTCTTTGATTGTAATGTTAACCACTTACAAATAGCTGAGGGTGATTTCACTAACGGGTCGAAAGAGATCAATTACTTCCAGCTGACTGGTTCCTTGTTTTACGGATTAGGGCCAAGTAAGAAATAAAGTGCGCCCGATTGAGCTAAAACGTGTTAGTCTCTAATGAAGGATTATCCTGTGGATAGGTAAAAACCCAGATTATCATAATATAGGGTCACAGCGTATGAGATAAACAACACGTGAGAAACAGATAGGATGTGACATTTGTGTTTTAAAATAATGTATTCTCTTGATGACGTCAGCATTTAATTTTCTTCCAATTAGTTGTCTCGTCGACATATGTATTTTTTTAAATTTTATTTTATGGAAATCGACTCAGACAAAACACGAAGCCACTGGATGTAAGAAGCTAATGGATACTACTTCGATTGTCAAAACCTAGCTAACGATAAGTGTTTAGTGGATAGATTCCGATGCAGAAAACAGTAGTTATCTCCCCTTTTGTCATGAACATCGCTTATGGAATGTGAAGTCTAACTGACAAGATAAGGGAAGCGAGCGTTACGAGCATGCGGAAGGTAAACCCAAATTCCGCTTTCTACTCTTCTATTTGTGGACAGAACAATATTTATAATATATTGTCTCATGCAAGATTTTGAAAATAAATTCATATAAATACTGGAAAAAATCTTACAAAAATATATCGTTTGCTATTGATAAACGGTACTACAACAGACTTTGAATCGAACTGTTTTTGTAACCTAACCTTTGAACAAAAGACAACTGTTTTTTTTACCGGGGAGAGAACACTTATAACAACATATGTGAGAACTCGTAATGAGTAAATATATTTCTACTATGGATTGTGTGTACGTCTGTCTGAAGCCGGAACTATAATATTACTTCTGTTAATTATACTGTTGTTCTATCTTTCAATGATTAATTCACTTTACTATACCATTTGAGACTAATATACTATTATTCAATTATCGATTCAGAGGTGGGTAGTTGGGTATCTGTTCCATTGCAGTGCTACCACCCTTCCAGGCATTTATTCTACCTTTATATTAGAGACGTAGTATAGTATATATTCTGTTGTCAGGAGACTACCCTACCAGGCATTAGCCCATCATTTAGAAAGTAATGTTGTATATGTTTTGTTATCATGTGACCTTGTTTCTGGAAATAAACTTCTCCTATTAGGCTTAGTGTAGTATATGTTCGTTCGTCATGATACCATCCTGCACAGAATGTCACTCTCCTCCGAGGCAGTGTAATATATATATATATATATATATATATATATATATATATATATATATATATATATATATATATATATATATATATATATATATATATATATATATATATATATTTATATATATATATATATATATATATTTATATATATATATATATATTTATATATATATATATATTTATATATATATATATATATATTTATATATATATATATATATTTATATATATATATATATATATATTTATATATATATATATATATATTTATATATATATATATATTTATATATATATATTTATATATATATATATTTATATATATATATATATATATATTTATATATATATATATATATTTATATATATATTTATATATATATTTATATATATATATATATTTATATATATATTTATATATATATTTATATATATATTTATATATATATATATATATATATATATATATATATTTATATATATATATATATATATTTATATATATATTTATATATATTTATATATATATTTATATATATTTATATATATATTTATATATATATTTATATATCTATATATATATTTATATATATATATATATATTCATTCTACATAATACTATTCTCCCATGCATTACCTCATTCGTTGGTGGCAGCGTAGTATATGTTCCATATGTTCCTTCGTCATTATACAATATCCCACCAGGTTAGCAAAAGTATGTAACCGGAGAGGGCATATATTTTCTAGTAAGTATAATATAATTATCCACCATTTAGAAGCTCAAGATAATTTTTATGTGTGTGTTAATATTGGATGAGCGATATGGCTACAAAACTATTATAAATGCACTGTACACTTGGATTAAAATTATACAAGTCAATGTTAACTAAGAATTCAACGTGCTGAAAATTAAGTAATGCCAACAATGAACTTATAGCAGTATATCCTCCCTTGTTTAAATGTAACCAATGGTAAACGTATCTAAGCAAGTCGTAACACGTGCTATTGCATCAAACAAACTGGTAATAGGTCTAGATATGCAGTATCGGTAACTGTAATAATTATAATAATGTAAGTGTACGATGATACCAGTATAGGTACTGGATGAAATGTAAATTTTTCTATGAATTCTATTTAATAGACAAAAGTAAATATAAAAATGATCCGACATTGTAGTTTTGCACGTCGGTACGAGTGTATACATTTCAAATCGGAAATAAGCAGCCAGGTTTCTAATTTATAACTTGGTAACCGCGTGTTTATCGTGCATTATACGAAAAATAACACTAGCAATATACAATCATTTGTACTCTATCTTCAAACACTACGTATATGAAATTCACTTTCGTTGCAGCCGTGTAGAAAGTCAACTAAAATCTATGACGCATAAACGCGTGTTACGTCTGTTTTCGGACGTTCTGAATAAGCCAACAGAAAGAAAATAACAGTCGGTTTGACTTCTTACTACCAAAAAGGGCGATGCTACGGGAGCAAAGGGCAAAAAGATTGATGCATCTGTCGGGGCTGATAGCATCTAACAAATCGCTTTGAATGCGTCATGAGACAGATTGCCGATTCGTGGCCAGAGGTTAACCGATTGATAATCCAGAAAATCAAATTATTGGGGACGAATAGAACACTGCAAATGAGTTAGAGTAATGCACGAAACCGTCGATTAAAATCCGCCTACTTTTACATCGGACCCTCTGACTAGCCGTTGAGGGCTGACCACCTTCAATTCCTTACCGGCGCCCACTTTATCTCTAAGGTTGCACGAATTTGAATTGCATCCAGCCAACCACGATTATATAAGGATATCAAATTGTGTGCATAGACGGACTGCCAAAGTCAGGACAACAAAAAAATAATGTTCTATCATTTTCTTTCTTCTTTCGGCTTTCCTGCCATCTATCTATCTATCTATCTATCTATCTATCTATCTATCTATCTATCTATCTATCTATGTTCGTTTCTCTTATTATCTTTATCTCTCACTAACTCATTTCCCTCTACACGTATGTATATTGGTGTTTCATATATATATATAAATATATATATATATATATATATGTATATATATACATATATATATATATATATGTATATATATATACATATATATATATATCTATATCTCTCTCTATATATATATATATATATATATATATATATATATATATATAGTAAACGCAGTTATATCATGAGATAATACATGGCGCACGTGGATAACCATTAACCGATCTGAGGGAGATAACTGTATTTTTCTTAGACGCCGCTATTCCGAATCCACTGTAACTTTGTTTTATCGCTGCATGAGGAAAATGCGAATGTTTTTCATAATGTCCGTTTTTATTTACATTTCACACACTTTATCAACTTTATAACAATTACTTAAAAAAATGCTACGCTTTTTAACTCAAAGAAAGGAAATTACGACACAAATGTTTGATAAAGTCTCATTAAAGATACCTTTTTTAACTCAAAGAAAGAAAGAAAATGTGACGCTGATTTTGATGAAGTCTCATTAAAGATAACTTTTAAGCGTTTTTATCTACATGTCAACAACTTTTTGTGACATGGAAATGAAAGCTTTTAAACATCATCCTTGTGGCATTTAAAAACGCAGACTTTATTAAAAACTGCTGTTGCATTTTCTTTCTTTGTATTAAAGACTGTAACATTTTTTATTAATCGTTATAAAGTTTGTGACATGTAAATAAACGCGCTTAAAAGTTATTTTTGTGACATAATTTTGTTTATCTCATTTAATGACAAAGTGTCGGCGTCGAGGAATTCGGAATAGCGGCGTTTAAAAAATTAGAGTTATCTCCCTCAGATCGGTTACTGGTTATCCAGGAGCGCCTAATGCATAACGTTTATAATTTCTGTTCCAATATTTATTCCAAAAATGCTAAATATATAAGTAGAGCTTAATAAAATTACAGTAATATACTTTTCGGAAAGTTCTCTACACAACTCCTGAAGTTCATATATATATATATATATATATATATATATATATATATATATATATATATATATATATATATATATATATATATATATATATGAATAAAGATAGGAATAAAATGGTTTTCGTAATGAAAAAAAAGCCAAAGGCGAAATTATTTATGAATTCCTCAACTTTTCGTCTCTATTGTGAGACTTCCTCAAGATGAAAAAAAATGCAGAAAAATATAATCACACAATAATCAAATTTAATCTGCCCGATGGCGGCGAACCTCAGGCAAGTCTGGGAGTAAAAAGAAATCATTATTTAAGACAAAACTGGTTGTTTTATCAGCAGCCGTTAACGGAGTTAGTGTTTTTTTAGGGGGATGGTTGGGTGTATATTACTTTATTATCTGCGTCTATACAAGCGTGTGGGGACGAGAGTGGATAGTGGGGTTAAGAATGTGCGTTTCTAAAACTAATTACGCGATAATATTACAAATAGAAATTCATTTAATTCGAAATGAGACAATGGGTTAGACTACCGCCCCCACTCCACCCCGACCCCAAACGCTTTTTAATACACACACACACACACACACACACACACACATATATATATATATATATATATATATATATATATATATAACAATTATATTTTTAATAGCAATCACCAAGGCTTTGTTCACATAATGATTTGCCGAATTTTAAAAGACAATTGTGTTGCACAAAAACGAAGAACCAGAAATACACATATAGTAGCGAAGATATTTTGCTTCCGCGGCTCATCAGAAAATGGTGATATCATTAATGGAGAAAATCTTCAAACTAATAAAAAAAAACTTTTTTGTGAAGCATTCATCACCAGAAACCGTTCTCCAAACGTTCATAGACAGCGAGCCATCTTGTGCATTTCCAATACGGAGGTACACAAAATATGATCAATACCAAAAACAATATAAGCTTGACAACCGAAAACCAAGCCAATAAAATCTTTTTTTAATTTATCAAAAAGCTGTTGTAAAAGTATGATTTTGTTTAGGCGTACAAAAAGATACGAAAGTTAAGTATCTAGGAAACAGACCAATGCTTAAAGAAGTCGATTAAAATACAACGTATGTTATATAAAACCCAACCTTCAATGCTATGTTCCATCATTTAATATTCAATGAAAAGTATTAATTCGCATTACCTATTAAGAATAAATTAAACATTAAAAATAAAATATTTTAGATAAAAAAATAATAAAATAAATAAATAAAATTAGAAAATCACATATCGTGCTAAAGACCAAACCAGCCATGGAAAATGTTCCTAATCTAAGGACCATACTTACTACGTTAATAATTATAGTGTAATTGTCTTCCCTTTAATAAAAAAATGAAGTGATAGAGTCAATGGAATTCATATCTATGAACAAATGAAAAATGTTCTTAGCGTAAAAAACAATGTTATCTTATACACGCATGTTATATATATATATATATATATATATATATATATATATATACACTGATACACACACACACACACATAAAGACGTCAAACGCTACCATCTAAATTTGTCCAAATTGAGACATCAAAATAATAAAAAGAGACTGGGTAGGAAATGCATGTTTTCATTGCTTGAAGATTTTATCCGGAAATTATATGATTTAAAAGTAAAAAAATCAAGTTAATGTTCAATTGCTGGTAATTATGATCACATAATAAATATTTATTGTTTTTTTAACTACCAGTAAAACTAAAAACTATACATCATAATTACCTAAAATACGATGTCAATTCAGTTTACTCATGCAAAAAAATGAAAAGTTGGGTTTTGTCCAGTCCTTCAGCATAAGTAAAACTTAACAATAGGTAGAAAAAGCGTATGACCATTTTCAAAGGCTTGCTTGAATTATGTATACATACATTCGTGAATTTTCAGATTCTCACAGCTCTATGCGTTACCCATTTTGGAGTCAGTTTTTATTTGATTTTAAGTAATTGTAAAATAAAAAAATTAAAATATATAAAAGTTAGATGGCGGTGGAGATAGAAGACAATACAATTTAAGACTAATAATACGAATACTTTTTTGTTGTTAATTTTATTGGAACATTGGGAAATTCCGTTCATTGTCCCTCCACTGAAAACACACAAATACACTACGCATGAAAATGTAGCGTCCAACATTAAAATGTGTGCGTGTTTTTTAAAAAAATATTTGAAAGAAATTAAAAATGTGTTTTATAGTTTAAAAATGAATTACTAAGATGTGTTTAATTAATTTTGTGTCTCATATTTTAAACTATTCTTTTAATGTGATATAGAACATGAAGTCTTTTCTTTTACTATATAAAAACTTAAAATCATTATTATTATTATTATTATTATTATTATTATTAGAAGTAGTAGTAGTAGGAGGAGAATGAGTAGTAGTAGTATAGCATTAGTGAACATTAAAACATTCAGCTAACTCCCCTCACCCCAAAACAAAAACGAGATTTTACATTTTTTAGTCCATTACGTATGAATACTCAAAACAACTTGTCGGGAACAAAACAATGACAAAAAATCGATTCTTTAAAAATGTTGAGTGGGAGATCCCAAATCTGTTTTATATATAAATTTAATGTAAAATAAGCTCCCCCATTTCTAGACAACTCTAGGGTTTGGGAGCAGTTAAAGAAAAAATGTGCTATGGGAGATAGGTTTTATGCGTTTTAGGGGAGGACAAGGGGGCACATTTTTTAAGCGAGTACGTATGGTTTTATGACCTTTCCAGTCGGACTTAGCGTCAGTTGTAAGAAAATAATAAACAGCCTTAAAATGTTGAAACACCCGAAAATAAGAATCATTTTATGTAAAATTTATATACGAAACTGATCCCTCATTTGTAATTCTTAAATACTTTGTTTTTCTTCTTTCTGCCAAGTTTTTCAAGGTGTTCACACGTCATCTCCTAAAAGGTAGAATTTCATTTTGGAGAAAAGTGCTTTAGTTAAGGGTGTTATAAATTACGTATCATCCTATGTTTTGTGTCTCCTAGAGTAAGACAAAAGTCTAGCTCTCGATAAAGGAGCACTGTAGATTGGTTAAAATTAATATTGTCTCAGTCTAGAAGGATTTATCTTTCACTAACCGATGACAGACAACATACAATGTAATATCAGAACAAATAATATAATTTGAATTATTTAATTGCTAAAAAGTATAACATATAGCATGGTACAAGGCCATCTAAGGTGTGGAATTTTCGGGGTCGTCGGGCTTCTTATATCTAACACTATCTATCTTACTCTTAGCTAGAATTATTTTAGTCGACACAATACCACATTTACTCTAGGGCTCATCTTATTGTAAATATCGCCAATATATATATATATATATATATATATATATATATATATATATATATATATATATATATGCTAACATTGTTAAAAAAATTTAAAAATTGTCTGTTTAACTATACTTTTCTATATTTTCTCAATTTTTCTGATGGCCTGTTTTTGTATTAAAATTAAAAAAAATGCTAAATGTGCCATAGGTATCACGAAAGTTTTCAATTCTGCGTCGAATCATCCTCAGGTGTTGAAATCAAAATGAACAAAACAAGCTGGAGAAAGAAGATACCTTTTTTAAGATAGCGGAGAGACCAAGACGTAAAGGAATGTTATCACATCGTTCCTGGAAAGACGTTGACGATTTAATCCTTTTTTGATTAATTAATTTATTTTTTCAGTAATAGCTGAATTTATTCTGTACAGTCGAATAAAATATTAAGAATGGAAAATGGGGGAATGGCAAATATTAAGTTATTCATAAAATGTCCCTTTGCGAATTTTAAACTCAGCGACGTTTGAGTGTTATCACTAAATAAAATCGTACTACGCTAAGCATTTTAAAATGTTTCTACTAGTTTCATACGTGATGTTATTAATTGTAGATTGTTGTTTTTATGTAGATAGCTTCTAGTATTTTTAGTTTTTAAAAAAAATTGTTCTCGGAATGTATTGTTTTGGTGTTATTAACTAGATTTCGTCTTAAATCAGAGTAAAGACAGTTATACTTTTGTAGATGTTGATAAATTGAGCTAGAGTTAACGAGATGCATTGTGAGGTGGAGGGATAAGGTAGTTGTTGTACACCAATTTTTTCAAGTAACAAGCTACACTTGATCGGTCACACGATTCAATAAAAATAATAGCTTTTGGATCGCCGTAAAAATGACTCAATGAGATAAGTATAAAAATCAACCAACAAATTGCAACTATCAGCAGCAGCTCAATATTAACGGACATAAAGTTAAATATATTGATAAATAGATAGGTTTATACCACTCAAAACATTTTTCAAAACAGTTTCAAATAAAGATCATACACAACGTTATCGGGTTTTTTCTTCAGATGCAGTGTTTATTTAAAGTCATAGAATGAATAGTAAGAATTTGTAAACGTCGACTCCCCTCAGAACATCTTGGTGTTTGCTTTTTATTTGGGACTTCATTTGTAAAATGTTTTAAATAGGCAACCTAGCGTGTCACAATATTGCAAAGTTTTCTACCCTTTCCAAGAAGTATAGACACTCTGTAGAGACTTAAATAGGTATATTAACCAACCCTGCCATAGTAAGTATAAGTATAAGGCAAATAGGTTCGATGAAAGGCGGAGGGAATTTATTCCGGTGTTTGAAGTTCGGTGCTATAGCTTGATCTAGCCACACTGATAGGTCTTAATAAGACGAAAATAATATTGTATGGATGAATAAAAATGTATTTATGATAAAAATATTTAATTGCTTACTTAAATGGTAAGGGCATATGTGGGGAAAATCTGAAAAGCTTCTGACCAAAAGCGATATTGCGAAATTCGATCCTCTACTAGGAAATATGAATATTCTGTAGAATCTCAAATTGTATTATTTTCCTTCCATGTTGTAAGATTATATAATTAGCCGAGCAGACAAACACGATAAATGGAAGGTATAATTGACTTCAGTCTTCTGTTAAAACACAACATCTTTTAGTATAGCTTTCTCTACCCACACTGATGAGTCTTAATAAGATTGAACATGTAGGTGTGTGGATGAATAAAACATATTTATTACCATATATATATATATATATATATATATATATATATATATATATATATAGAGAGAGAGAGAGAGAGAGAGAGAGGGAGAGAGAGAGAAAGAGAGAGAGATTGAAGGAGCGTTGGGTAATTTGAATTCAGAAGTAAGTTTCATGCGCACAAATGCAATCCCCTTGATTAAAACATTTTTTTTAAATGGCTATTAAAAGAGCATACGCATTTTCTAGTTACATCATGCTCCGGGTAAGGACACAGACAAAGAAATAAAAAGCAAGATGTTTCTACTCTCGAAGGAAACATTACACCGTCGAAACCAAGTTGGTTTTAAATTTAAAAAATATTTATTTAAAAAATATATATATATATATATATATATATATATATATATATATATATATGAAACATTTTCTTTCGTTTTTATTCTCTCAATTCCATTATCATTCTGACTCTGTAGGAGTTCTGGCCATTGGCCAACAGTGACCACCTTTACAATCAGAAGCATAATGAATACGAAGGGGAAAGACAGCCGTTTTTCAGAGTTGGCCTTCATTTGATCGTTATCAAGCCAGTAGATTCGAGATTCATTTACAACCAGTCACGACATCGTTTTGCTAACTCTTACCCCCATCTTTATCTCATTCCAACTCTTCTTCTCATTCACTTTCTTCAGACCATCCATCCACCGACCACCCCCAATTGATCACACCAAAGCATTAACTCCTAACTCTTACACCCACACATTGATGAGTACAGCCGATTCAATTTCTATCGATCCTTTTTACGTGTTTTCCTCAATGAAATAATGAAGCAAAGCGGTCAAGAGAAGTTGGTAGAATTCTGAGGATCGGTAATGCCGTGAAACGTCAGTCATGTGTTAAGCTAATTACAGCTTTATATACATATATATATATATATATATATATATATATATATATATATATATATATATATATATTTATATATTATGTATCTATGTCTGTCTCTCTCTCTCTCCCTCCCTATCTCTCTCTATATATATACACACACACACACACACACATATATATATATATATATATATATATATATATATATAGTATGAAAATATATTAAGAGAAAGTAAATTACACAGAAATGTTTATGTTTCATTCCCGAAGGAAATCACAAGCCTTTAGCAAATTAAGCCTAGACTTTTCTGCGTAGCTGACTTGCTACTTATCCTTACTCACGTATTGAGCAGTATTGAAGTAAACACTTTTTAAAATATATACGAAATATATTATATTATTTTATATCTGTATATACATGGTAAAATCATAAATTATATATATACATATACACACACATATATATATATATATATATATATATATATATATATATATATATATATATATATATATATATATATACGTGTGCATGCATTAAATTGGGTCATAGTGAAAAGAGAAGGTGGGTTATTTAAATGCAATAAAGCAGAAATAATCAAATCTAAAATAGGCGCTGTTCTAATGCATATAGCACTCACACATATACACGTACACGCACGCACACATACACACACACCCACACACATATATATATATATATATATATATATATATATATATATATATATATATATATATATATAAAGCTATTACTTCACCTTGGTAAATTGCTGAAGGCAATGAAACTGTAACTTATAATCATACAAATACAACTGTTTCACCGAATCACAGCAACTCAGTGTGGCTAGAACACGTGAATTTCAAGCTGAGAGTCTAAACTTAACTGCTAGTAGAGTCATAAGCGTTCTTTATTTCCTGAGCCGTCATTATAGTGTGCATCTATATAATAAAGTAGAACGAATCAGTGTCACCAATAGCGTTGTTCATACAAAATAAATATTTTATTCTAGGGTGTCAGTTTCTTTTGTAGACATTTTGTAAATGGTTTTAACAACAAAATAATGTATTCTGATTCTGAGACCAGGACAGAGTAGTGATGACATATTTTCTGGCAAAGGGGGCCACAATTATCAGAGCCCATTACACTTTACTTTTGATGAAATTAAGAGAAGCTATAAAAATCAAGTGGCGGGGCAAGATCAGCAAAGGTATCCTCCACCTGAGGGACAACGCTCCGGTCAACAACTCGCATGTCGTCAGATCAGAAGCACGGGTGTTACGCTCCTGACCTTGCACCCTCTGACTTTCATCTCTTCCTAGCCATGAAGTTGTTTTTGAAAGGAAAGCGTTTCCCAGATGATGAAGCCTTGATTTCTGAAGTTACGACGTGGTTGGAGGACCAACCTGGGGTGTTCTACAAAAACGGTGTCCAGAGCTGCATCAAACGATGGGAGAAGGGCATAACTCTGGGTGGTTTCTATGTAGAAAAAGACTAATAACTGTGCCAAGTTTCATGACTCTACTGCTATGGGAAATGGGTCAGGGGCATTACTTATTGAACGCCGTTCGTAAATTTTATATATATATATATATATATATATATATATATATATATATATATATATATATATATATATGTATATCTAGGAAGCATCTTCTCTTGCAGGCAATAATATATTTACGATACGTAGATGACATCTTGATGCTTACAAACACTATAAATGAAATTAATATGTTAAAACCCACATTCCAAAATAACTCCGTTCTTTATTTCACCTACGAATTAAACATTAATAAAAATTAATGATTTTCTAGATGTGTTAACAGACATTAATCACAATGAATTCTCTACATCTACCTATCAAAAACCTACCAACAAAAACTTATGCACTCTTAACTTCCTTAGTGAATGCCCTTTTAGATATAAAATAGCCATTATTAAAAACTTACTAACTCGAGCAAAACTGATTGCCTCTTACCTACTATCTTCCAACATAAACTTAACAATATAAAAAAAACTCTAGTTAATAATGGCTTCCCAAACTATGTAATCGACCAACAAATTCTACTGTTTAAAAATAATTCCTACGATAATCATAATAATAAATCCAATTCTCCACTTAACATAACTATTAAACTATTTTATCGCACCCAGTTCCATCACAATTATAAAATAGATGAACAAGTTCTAAGAAATATTATTAAAAAAAACGTACTCCCTACAGACCCAAATAAAAAAGTAAAACTGATAATTTCTACAATGAAGTAAAAACACTTACCTTATAATCACAAATAATGCTTCCTCTTCGATTAGAGTTTTGGATGAGACAAACCTTGTTTATGAGTTCAACTGTCATGTGTCTCCGACAACCAAGAAAAACATATACATAGGCATGACTACCACGACTTTGTCGAGGGGATTGACGATGAATTTGTCTGATACTTGTGCCATAGCCCAACACTTAACTAACGATCATTCCTGCCGCCGCTCGGAATTAAGAAAACTCTTAGTACAAAATACCAAAATCTTAGAATATAGTACTAACAAACAACAACTCCATATATAAGAAGCCCTATATATAAAACCAATAAAAAACGTAGTTAACAGAATTAACTTTAGCTTCTTTCTAAGAACTGCAGGCTTGCGGAACTCTCGTCCTGTTGATTGTTTTCCTCCTACCTAAAGCCTTGGTCTTTTCAATACAAAGGCTTATAGGCATTTCATGTATTTGCGATAATCATCTTTTGTTCTTATTAATTCATTAAATCAAATGGATTCATGCTCGTTTTGAGCGATTTCCATTATTCTTTTTAATGTTACGGTTAGGCCTTGTGAATATATGTATATCAACTAATGTACAATAGAATGGAAACGTAGACACGATGTAGTTTATCTACGACTGTAAATTTAGTAAAACGATCAATTTCGCATTCTTTATTTTCGATAAGAGGCCGATAACGTGCAGGTGTTTCAGGCAGACATGACTTTGTGCAGCTAAAAACTATTTCTAACATTTCATTTCGCTTGCATCATTTTTCTTGCTAACATACGTATACGTACATGGACTAAAGTGTCTGATAATTCGAGGTACAAAATACAGTCGGAGATACACAGACAAAGACAAATTGTTTGAGTGATAAGTTTACTCCACGTCCCTCTCGCACCACCCTTTCCACTCGCCCATGTATTGTTTACATTTTTTTTATTAACCTACCTCTCTCTCTCTCTCTCTCTCTCTCTTACTCTCTCTCTTCTCTCCTTTACCCTGTCTTTCTTTATTTCTCTCTCTCTCCCTTCAGATATAAACATATGCGCTGTCAACATGTTATGATATTAATAAAGGTAATACGATTATTTATCATCATATAAATATGTATATATATACTAGAAAATATATGGTCCTTCCAGTCGCATATTTTTGAAGGAGAGCAGTCTTATAACAACAGAACCGATACTACACTACAACGCCAATTAAAAAATATTCCAATTGAATCAATTCTTTTTTATTTAAAATTCCGTGTCACAAAAATGATTACTTTGCCTTTTGGCTAAGATCAAAGTGTAGTATCTGTTCTCGACATCTCAGCGATATTTGACGCTTTACTAAAGTCGGAAGTATATTATAATTATTTATATTACGATAATTAATATTACTATTATTATTTGTATTATTATAAGCAGTAGTTGTAAAAGTATATCTATTATTATTACTATCATTAGTAGTAGCATAAGTAGTATTCGCATTATTAGTAGTATTATTATAATTAGTAGTAGTATTAATAATATTAGTATTAGTATTAGTATTTGTATTGGTATATTATATGTATTAGTATTATTATTGGTATTAGTATTATTATTGATATGTGTATTATTATTATTATTAGTAGTAGCATCATTATAGTATTAGCAGTACTATTTGTACTATTAGTGTTATTATTATCACCATTATTATTAGTATTAATATTTTTATTGGAACTATTATTAATATTATTAGTATTATGATTAGTGTTAAAATAGTATTAGTGGTATTATTAGTATTATTATTAGTATCCTACTTTTAATTATTATCCAGTTTTATTCCCAAATGTAACTAAGCTCCAAAATGATCCTGGTATGTGTTTCTGAAAATTGCGTAACACCGTGCAAAAGTAATAAATCCGTGTTCTGCGTGTGTGTGTGTGTGTGTGTGCGTGTGTGTGTATTAAATTATGCCCTTTACTTTATTATATGCTATCGTACTTCCCTTACACCTTAACCTGTAATCATACTACTCGAAATAAACAGCAACAGTTTATTCCAAATATTATTTATAAATTTGACTATGTGTTCTTTTCAGTTATGAATATGATGATGTTTCTTTCTTCTTTCTTCAATATAGGCAACTAAAAACACACACATGTGTTGTAAGCCCTATGAGATCTTAATTTTTAGAGCCAATGATCGAAATAGCTCCATGGATGTTTAGCTTATATAAATGTTTGTATAAATAAATGTAGTAATATATATATATATATATATATATATATATATATATATATATATATATATATATATATATATATACGTGTGTGTGTATATATATACGCTGCTTTCTTATAAATAAATTGTAGAATGTAAGTCCCTGCATGTATATTGACCAATTCGTTTGGGAATGAAGCGCATGAGTATATTTTCACATTGCTATTATGATCTACTCGTGTATTGATCACTGCTGAAGTACTCACTGAAACAATACAAATATTGTACATACATATACACAGGTAGCAGTTTTATACACTTCCTATAAAATTTGATATCATCAACATTTTGTTATACTGGTACATTATTATTATTATATACTCATTAGAAACTTTCATATTAGTTATTATCAGTAAACGTTCACTTGCAATAAAAAGTTGTATTCCTTGAGTCTGAGTGATATCAAGTTTTTATAGATTGCCAGAATCTCCGCTTCTTCGATAACTCTTGCACACAACTTTGTGTTAGTATTGACTTCTCTTCACGTTTATTGACCGTTTTTGACATTTAAGGGTCACTCTTTCTCTTTCTTTGATTTTTCAATCTTCCTTAACACTTCACAACTATTTTGTGTGGTACCAACCGAGACTGCCCCCACCATTTTAGGGTTTAGATCATAAGAATTAATGGTAGTATGTTTACCTTTAAGTTCAACTAATGTTCGCCGAGGTTATCTTGTTGTGTGGATCAGATTCCACATTCCACTTTTGTTCATCAGCACAGTGCGTTTTATGTTTTCAATCGTCTCTTTGATACTAATTTTACCGAGTTGTGTTTTTCAGGTTTTTCGGAACTGTACATAGCGCTGCGATAATTATTGGCATGGTCCGGTCTGTTTACTTATATGAGTTTGTATGTTTTTACTTCCATATCGCAGGGGCTTTTCATGAATTTGATTTTTAAATATTGTATCTCTTTAGTGTATGCACCATTTGTCGGCATGTAAATAATAAACATGTTTTCTGAGTAGACCGCTTCTGTACTATAATAATGCATATGTTGGTATTCTTGTCTGCATGTTGCTGCTTTAGGTACGATGTAATTTACTGTTTAGTCTCTTAGTTCACAGTGTATACACCTTTTTTCCTGGATGTTGTCTATCTCTTATTTTATATAGTTCGTTCGTTGGTGCGGCTGTTAAAAGCGATTCTGTTTCACTGCTTTAGTATACTTTTCGTAGTCATTTCCAGTGTTTCTCGTGCGTCTCTTGTTAAGTCAATTTTATAAATAGTCGATGTATGTATTCAATCCCCGTTCTGCATTTCTCGCCGTTTTGTTTCTAGTTCCACTGCTCTTTGTATTCTTCATATTGGCCTTGCTTTTTATATCAGTTACGTATTTTTATGAGTTGTATTCCCTGGTGTCTAAGTCAAAACATTTCTTCACATTTGTAGATAATCATTGCAAATTCTTTTGCGCCATAGCAACGATCGTTTACCATTTATTTTTTTGCTAGCAACAACTATAGGTTTTCTGTAGAATTTGAGTGGTAATAAGCCTCTCTAATACTCTACGCGCCTTTTCAGTGGAAGTCTGGTTGTTGCTCTATTCTCTCGATCTTTCCATCCTCTTAAGGCTATTTTGTGACCTACGAGACGAGGCTAGCGCCATCAGATGTTTGTGTCTGTTTTTTTATTAGTAGAAGCTCAGTTTATAGATTTTCTTACAGTTTCAGTTCTGATGGGCTCGTGCGATTTTTTAAACATATTTTATTCCATTTCTATTTCACTTTAGCTGTGGCTGGTTAGCGTTCGTTTGTTATGTAAGTAAGTTCATTATTATTTTTACTCACTAAGTGTTCTCACACAGGGCATCACTAGAGATCAGTCACTGACAATAACCGGTACCGTTCTTAAGAGTCAGGGTGGTAAGTCTCCCCAGAGTTCCAGTACTCTATACCTCTGAGAACAACCTTTGCAAATGACTTTGCGTTATCGCAACAGTTGCTTACTATTGATTTCACGCTGGCAACGACAATTGGTCTTCACTGAAACTTTGGTGGCACTAAGCCTCCTCAAGTTCTAGAACTGTTCGCACCTATCTAATGGACGTCTAGTTTGTGCTCTCCTCTCGTTGGTCCTTCCATACTTCCTGACCATTAATGACTAATTTGTGTTGTATCAGCCAGGCTGATGCCTTGGGGGGGGGGAGATGGTTTGTATGATGCTTTTTCAGTTCCGTCGGGTTTATGTGGTGCTTGTTCAATCTTTTTCTTTTTTTAACTTCTGTTGCAGTTTCCATGTGCCTGTTTAGTGTTTGTAGTTTATGTGATTTGGTTTCCATATTCGACGATTTTCTTTAAGATTTCAGATGTGTGCATCATTGCCGTCCGTTGTAGAGTATAAGTCTTCTTCTTGATTCCAATTTATCCTAGTCTTTTTCTAGTTTTTTTTTCGTGACTGTTTCTAGTGTTCCTAAAATTATTGGAATTATATTGACTTTATTTGTGTTCCATATTCCTTTATTATTATTATTATTATTATTATTATTATTATTATTATTATTATTATTATTATTATTATTATTTCAGAGTAGTCTCAACTTTTGGATGTTTTTAATGGATTTTTTTTTTGAACATCACGTCAATTTCGTTGACTTTAATCATTCAAGCTGTACTTTAGCACTATTGCGTCCGTAATAATAATAATAATAATAATAATAATAATAATAATAATAATCTAAAATTATTATTATTATTAGTAGTAGTAGTAGTAGTAGTAGTAGTAGTAGTAGTAGTAGTAGTTTGTACCCAGTAAGAGTTCTTACACGAATCATTAATGGGTAACACATGCTGTTTCTGGGGGTTTCTCTGCTTCTTTCTATCAGCATTGGTTGTTTGATATCAATGTTTGCATTTTTACATTTAACATAAAAACAATCGCCATATTTTAGTTTAAACATTCAAACTGTATTTAAAAATACTTTTAACAAATATTTGCGAGTAAAAATTTTATTTATAAAATGCTTTTCTGATGTAGCGATGGTGTTTCAGAGTGTAGGGAAACTATTTGGAGGCTTGTACTACTTTAAATATTGAATGGATTGATCGACTAGTGTCTGTATTAAGTAAGGCTGAGTTAGGGATGTTTTTAAGAATAACAGTACATGTAGCAGGCGAATGGTTAGGAGAGGGAAACTCGGTTCCCGGCATTGAATATTAGCTAGGTGTGAGAAAAGAATATCTGGCGGATATTACGTTAACTAGCTCTAACGCATGTGAGTTAGAAGTTTAGACAGTCAGACTTGAAAGCCGACGCGATCAGACGTGATAAAAATGACTTAAGAATTGACGATAAACGAAGTAAGGTGAACACCCCTTAAAATCTACACCCCTATTTTTTACCATTTCTGCCACTAGCAAATATTGAGGCAAAACCAACTGCCGAATGAAAGTGTCATTTTACAAATTAAAGTTAAAATTCAATGTAATTTTTGTGTTCGTTGAGCCGACTTTTATTCCAGATAATGATGTATCCTCCACGGAGAGTCGCCTTAGGGGGAGGAGGGAAGACCCCGGAAACGATCGAAGATGGAGGGTTCTCACTCATCAAATGATCTGATTGAAACGTCAGCTTCGGAAAGCGAATAAATCTAACGTATCATTAAATCAAACTGTTTGTGTGAAATAGATTGTCGAGCTCTTCCTGGCGATGGAGAGACTGTAAGAATACCCCAGAAAACCTTACCCATTCTTACAATCTGTGTTGGGGTTGAACTGGCTAAGTATGCCGTAAAATAATCAAACCAAATAGTGTGTCGAAAGGGCCATGTTACACACATATACGATTCTTCCGTAAACATATGTTAATGCAAATGATGTCAGCGGAATACTTGTTTGTTGTTGTTGTTGCCGTTCTTGTTCTTGTTGTCCGTGTTTGTACGGAAAAGAAACAACGTTATATTTGTGCCAAACGTCTGGCTCACTTCGATCCGAGCCAAATGAACATTTCCTGCATCAACATTCAATGTTGATATCACTTCAGGATTTCCTTAATTACCGCGTCCGGAAATTCTTCCTGGGTTTCACAAGAAATATCTAAAATCGATAATTTCGTTAGACTTTCATCGAAAACATTTCTCGTATAGTTCTATTGGGTAGTAAGAGAATAAGACGCCATATATTCTCAATATATAATATATATGTTTTAAATTCCGCTTAAAATATTTTAGCTTAATACATTTCGTTTAATATATCTCGCTTAATATATTTCGCTTAATATATGTATATGTATAGATACGTCATACTAACTGAATATGCGTTCTTGGTTTCGAGCTTCATAAATGAAATACTATATTTAGAAACAAATTCAACCGGGATATTTAAAGTAAGTTAACACTTAACGTGAACATGGTATTGTGGTTACTGTTTATGCGAAAGCGATGGACAAATGGCGAAATAATGAAAGAAGCTTGGACAAATTTACAAAAATTGATCTAGTTAAGAGTAAGATGGACAGTAGATGACCATCAATCCTCCCTCAATTCCCACACATTTGAAAGTTGTGTGCCTAATTTGTAAAATACTTTTACAATTGTATTTCCGAATAAATAGTCAAAGTTTATTATTTGTTCTATTTACAGTCAGAGATCCTTCGTGACTGGAGCAATTTTAATTTTTCTCCCATCCAGAGTGCCTTTTTCCTGGGAGCTTGATCTCACTCATATTAAATACCGACACGATGTCTAACTTTGCCCTCGTTACCAGGTAACTAAATAAGCACATTTACTGAATATGTAAAATATGAATAACCGACAAGACAGAGAATTAGGGGGGTGAGATAGCGTTTGAAAACATTACATTGGCTTTAACCTATCTTAACCCTTAAATGTTGTTTGTTTCAAATATGACACATTCCAAAAAAATGCATATTTAATATAATATTATACGAAAACATGTTAAACTGCAACTTGTTTCCCATCTGCAACACGCCTGTTGGCAGGTGTGAATAGGTAGTAGTATGATGTTGTATTAGCACACCCGCTAAATGATAATCAGTATGTTCGATGACACGGGCGAGTGTCATCGGTGCATCAGATACTTGAATCAAAGGCCTAAACTTTTAAAATTGGTCATTATAATGGCCAGTAAAATTATGTTATGATTCTCTAGTGTATTATGATGCATATATTGTAGTGTTTTGTTGTACATGAACAGATGTATGCCATTTGTTGCACATTTGAAAGATCATCTATTTTTGTTCAACAAATATTTTTTTACCAAAAGTCATTTATATTACCTATATGATACGTTTTTAACTTTTGTAAAACCAATATAAAAATAAAGCATTTAATGGTTAATATTGTTTGACGTTAAGCGAAACGGAAACGCACATAATTGTAAACAATTCGCACTTATAAACTATGAGAGGGAGAAAGAAGGATGGAGAGAGAGGAAGAGAGAGAATATGTGACGTCGTTATACGTTTAAAAAATCAAAAAAGGTCATCTATTAAGATACTGAAGCCGGAACTATGTTATTACTTCTATTTATTGTACTATTATACTACCTTTTAATAATCAATTCAGTTTTCTATACAGGTTCATACTAATGTACTCTCTTTCAATAAGAATTCAGGGATTTAGTATATTTTCTGAAGTCAGCGATAATCCTACCAGGCATTACCTCCTTGGGGGACACTGTAGTATATGTCTGTCCGTCATGATGCTATCCTCCAGGAATTACCGCCACCTTATTCGGGAGTATTTTAGTATCTGTTCAGGTGTCATGATGCCATTCTCCTAGGGAGTCCATTATCCTATTAAGGAGTAGTGATACACAGCAATACACAGCAATACACAACAATAAAATGCGACCTTTGGTCGCTGGTGTTTCCTAATTGTAATTGATTACATTAATATACATTACATTAATAATAGTAGATTGTTACTTTATTCCTAATTTCTCTGCGTGTAAATTGTAATAGTAAAATAGTTATATAAGTGTGTGTAAGCAAGCCACACACATTATATAAACAATTTTGAATTGTTTTGATTTCTTTCATTATTTTTATTGTCCAGTATTGTGCAGTACATTAGAACCAACTACACATAATCCTATTATTTATAAATAGGTTTAACATAGACGGTATCTGAGTGACGTGGTTGCTGTTGTCCAATGACGGAGTCGGACTTACATCGAAATCGATGTATTACCGACGTCGTCAGAACAGGAATCTGACGTTAGGACTTGGTTGCCAGCAGTTTCTCTCTCTCTTTCTCTCTTTTCTCTCTTTATATATATATATATATATATATATATTTGTCGCTCCTCGAAAAAGTAGAGCACTATAATGGTAGTACTAACACAGCCTGCCGTCACTTGCTTTATAATGCATCGTTCTTTCCATTAAAAAGTAATAGAATGCCTTGACGTTAAGCCGGCTACAAAAGTGTTAAAATTATCATTGTTTATCAGCTATTTAATATTGGCCGAGCGGTTAAATACGTTAGATTTGAGTTGAAAATACTTGTAGTCCAGGGTTTCGAATCGCATGACCGGTAGTGAATAGTCATATCTCTATGCTGAAATGTCCAGTTTAAGAGGGACGAAACGTATACGTACATAGATAATAAACAAAAACACACATATATATATATATATATATATATATATATATATATATATATATATATATAGCAAGAAAATTAATGATGAAAATAAAAATTGGATATATTAAAACATTTATTGATTCATAAATTATGAGGAATATAAAAAAAATTTCTTTAATCCACGGATCTTCCAAAAAAGTACAAATTTAAAAACAATTTTTTTTAATATTAGCAAAATAACCCCATCTTAAATGGAATTATGGTATAACATCGATGTTTTTAAGATTTTATTTCTCTAAGGAAACGTTTTCAAAACAGATACACTTTAATGCAAATTATTTTAACAAAACGTCTCGTTTGAAGTAAACTAACCAACATTATTATGTCAATATTGTATATCTCCACCTCAAACTCACCAGCAAGTACATAAAATGTACTAAATTTAAAATATTATACAACGTAATATATATATATATATATATATATATATATATATATATATAAATGAAATATTTTGAAAGTGAACACAACGTGTACTTTAAATTAAAAATTAATTTGTTATTATTTTTTTGAAAGTTTTCGTTGTAGAACAACTTCGTCAGGCGAGACTTTCTTATAGTTTTTTTTCTCTTTTTCATCTTTCTCATTTTGATGGGATAAACCCCGATGGGTCGAATAACGATAGAAGAAAGGCACGTCAAGTTCTAAAAGTCGTTAAAATAAGTGTAGTCCGGTCGATGTTATGCGCAGATTGGCGCTTTTTAAGTCAGAACATTTACAACATCTTTGAGGCACGCATAACATGTAATTGACTGTAATATTTTGTAAATCAACACAACTTGCAATTTAAATGAACAAAATGTTTTTTTTCTTGCTAGCTTTCGATGCAGAACAACTTCGTCAGGCAAGACTGTCTTATAGTTGTTTTCTTTTTTTCTTCTTCCTCATTTTGATAGTATCAACACCGAGGAGCCAAATCAAGATAGAAGAAAGGCACGTCAAGTTCTAAAAGAGGTTAACATAAGTATAGTCCAGTCGATGTTTGTCGAAGATTGGCGCTTTAAAAGTAAGATCAAAGTCATGTCATGCTGTGATTTATTGTCCGTTTAAAAGAAGGTACAACAATTAAAACAAATCAAAAAAGTAAACAAACGCCTTCCGTCGTTAGAGCATTTCCAAATTAAACTATACACAGTCACATTTTAATTCAAAACAGTCTCCAAGTTTCTCATGAAAACAATATCGAAAACAAAACAATCAGCAATGCGAATTAGTCAACATTTAAGTAAACATTAAATAATTCAACAATTAAGAAAAAGATTCGTTCGCACATGGAAAACGGCTTATTAGGAAGAAATACGATCATATATATATATATATATATATATATATATATATATATATATATATATATATATATATATATATGTATATATATATATATATATATATATATATATATATATATATATATATATATATATATATAAAAACATATGTACATCTATATCTTCTTCGGTCATCAATCAAGTGATAGTTAAATATTTTCGAAATTCGTAGGCGATAATAATCGGTTAATCATTCCAAACATAACCTAAAATGCCGGGAAGCCAGCGTGCGGAAAAGTCTAAATTATTATATGAGACACTCGACCCGTACACATATATATATATATATATATATATATATATATATGTATACATTTATATATATATGTATATATATATGTATATATATACATTTAATTATATATATATATATACATATATTTATATGTATATTTATATATATACATATATTTATATATATATATATTTATATATATTTATATACATTTATATATATATATAAATACATATATAACTATATATATATATATGTATATATATATTATATATCTTTATATATATATATGTATATATATATATATTTATATATTCATATATAAATATTTATATATATATATATAAATTTGGATATATATATATATATATATATAAATATTTTATATATATATATATATACATATTTATATAAAATTCACTTACATTGACGTTTTTTTTTTTTTTTTTTTTTGTAAAACTTTATTATGTTCTACAAAACCAAAAACAAAAACAACAGCCCCTCTCCCTTTCTCCCTCCCCTTTTTTATTTTATTTTTAGAACTTGAAGCATAAATCTTTTACTATAATGACCAGATTCGGCATTAAATAACCCAAAAAGGGTTGATATGCCGTAAAACAAAACTACCAAACCAAACCATATATATATATATATATTTGGATATGTAGATACATATATATATATATATATATATATATATATATAAATAAAATATTTGTTGTTGTTTATTATCTATGTACGTATACGTTTCATCCCTTATCAATCGGGATTCATCAGCATAGAGATATGACTATTCACTACCGGTCGTACGATTTGAAACCCTGGATAACAAGTATTTTTCGACTTGCATCCAACGCCTTAAACCGCGCGCCCACCAGTTGAACAGCCGATAAACAAATGATAATTTAACACATATAAAGCGGCTTGATGTCGAAGCACTCTACTACTATTAAAGAAGGAGTGATGCATATAAAGCAAGTGACGTCATGCTGTGTTTCTACTACCATTAAGAGGGCTCTACTTTTTTTACGAGGAGCGACAAATATAAAATATTTGTTGTTGTTTATTATCTATGTACGTATACGTTTCATCCCTTATCAATCGGGATTCATCAGCATAGAGATATGACTATTCACTACCGGTCGTACGATTTGAAACCCTGGATAACAAGTATTTTTCGACTTGCATCCAACGCCTTAAACCGCGCGCCCACCAGTTGAACAGCCGATAAACAAATGATAATTTAACACATATAAAGCGGCTTGATGTCGAAGCACTCTACTACTATTAAAGAAGGAGTGATGCATATAAAGCAAGTGACGTCATGCTGTGTTTCTACTACCATTAAGAGGGCTCTACTTTTTTTACGAGGAGCGACAAATATATATATATATATATATACATCCAAACGTCATAAATACGAAAGTCGAAATAATACTAAAGTTTTTCGGAAGCGCCGACCAAGGCTCGTCTCATAAAATCGATACAAATTTCTTACTATCTTAAAACAGACTAACACTTTAGTTGCCTTCAAGTCTAATGTAAACAAATATTTGATGAACCCTCCCCATTGATAATTCATTCCATTTAAGTAATCTTCTGCACATCCCACCTATTGTTTCTGGTCTTCTTATGGTGGCGATCATCATCCGACGGACGATCTCAAGTGGCGCTCAGGTCTTCATAAACACTGACCCATAAGAAAAAAAATACATTTGTACTAATGTGAATATTCACTATCGTTTTTCTCCGTTGAAGCTAGATATTGTATAACTTTTGTGAAAGCGTGATTGGATTTCACGAACGCTCAAAACAGAATACATCATCACACGCCACTGAATATCAGTTCATATAGATCTTATCTTACGCGTCGTATTTTTCCTGTCCAGTACTTGGATCAGATATTGTTGATCAGTTCATACAGAATTCTAATTGTTATACAAAATCAGACACGCAACATAGCAACACACACACAAACCCGGCCACAAACAGGGAATTCGACACTCACATTCAATTTTATAATCCTAATTGTTCATCTATCCATACTGATATGTGCTTTAAAATTATCAACGCTATCCCTTCTTGATGGCATCCTTGTGCATTATAATCTATCTATAACACTGTGATACCATCTTCTTTATATAGACAAAAGGATTTATGTTTTCTTTCAACGCTCAAGCTCTATTTACATAAACAGATAATTTCCCATTTTTTATCAGTATTGCTTTCTTACATAGCGTATTTGTTTGTGTGTTTTCGCCCTTTTAACTTTAAATGTTTGCGTCTTTTTCATTATCCATCATTTGCATTCATGTTTGTTAGAGTGCCTTAACTTTGTTTTCGTTTCTCGGACGTAAATTACGGTTATATTTATTAGATTACGCTAAGAATCAACACAAGTCATTAAAAGAAACTGTTGACTTTTTGATCAGCATCAAAGTGTAGTATCTGTTCTTACACGACAATTCATATTTTCTGTTCTCAGTCAGTGACGGAGAACTCTTTCTAGACTGAGCTAATTTTTGTTTTTGTACCAATCCATAGTCACTCGTTTGTTGAAGCTGGATTTTCCTCACATAAATAAACATATATTGGGTCTAACGCTGCGCTTGTCAGGAAGCGAGTAAATAGGTTAATTTCACCGAAGTCTATAACAAGACTAGACAACCCGTGACGCGATGGGTCAGAATTTGCTAGCTATATTATTAAATATATATGAAAACTTTTTGAAATTTTCAAGTATTCATGAAAGTGTTTTGTATATTTAAAGAAAATAGTTTCATCTTCGGATGTCATAATATACCCTTTCTTTATCCTCTTTCTTATCACTTCAAAAGTGGAATATTACATTATTAGATCAATGTTCTGTTAAACATTAGTATATAACCCTTATTGTGTGTCTCCCTTAGCTGGCCCTTGTTTAAAGGAGGACACGTTGAGACGTGTCACCGGGGAGACTGTTTCCGGTTTTTATCCCCTCATCGACACAAGTAATTGTAGCAGGTTACTCAGTGTCCACATGGAGCCGTTTTCAATCACTCCAAATATTCCGATATTTTCTATCATCGTCGGTAATATCTATTACCTTTTTCTCTATATGAATAGAACTAGTATTGCTCTCAGTTGACGTACGTTGTTTATGATTCCCCTCAGTTGCGAGGCCTTATCTTTCCTCACTATGCTCCTCCCTGATAAAAGTTATACTTTTCACTGTCTAGCATTATTTCTATTCTAAAATATCTTCAATTCGGCAAGTATTAAGCTAATGTTATATTAGAATACTCTTATTTGTATTTGGTAAGTGTTGGTTAATTGCTCCCTTTTTTTCTACTGTACCCGTTTCGATGACCAATAAACATGCATATCAAATCAATATGCTTCAGAGTTATAATTGTTGAAAGGCGGTTTTCTGACTTTCCGAGCTATGCACACGTTTTACGAAACGTATACGCATCTGGAGACAGTACAATATCATTTTTTAATGAATTACTTATCTTTAAAATCAGCCGTACGTCCGTATACTCACGTGACTTCTTCCAAAACATTTGAATAAACAGACTCTGGCACAAATCTATTCAATATTCTATATATTATGTTTTTCTTATCTTTTTAACATTGTTTTTTTGTGTTACTGTTTAACGCTCTACAATTCTATCAGAGTGCGTGCGTGTTGCACCATCATAAAATGCACGTGTCATGCATCTCGTGCCCAATCTAACTTCTGCCTTTACTAACAACTGGTAATAATATTTCTTCATTGCCTCATTGAAAATATGTAAGAGTTTTATTTTCACGTTTAACACCGATGAAAGTGTGGCAATGCAAAATCGTTATTCCCATCAAGCTTTTCTACTAGGTAATAAAACCGGACTTGCGATAATGTCTTCAGTACCGGGAGCAGGCAAAGATTGGTTCCTTTTTTGATTTCGACACAGACATTGTCACGCCATTACGATACTAACGATAAAGGATGACAATTTCACAATGTATTTAGTATCAAGAGTAGTAACGTAGGGGTAGGACGCTGCCCCATCTTAGCGTGAATGACTCAGCTCGTCTAGGCACAATTACGAACAAAATAGTTGTCTTTGGATGACTATATATATATATATATATATATATATATATATATATATATATATATACATATTATGATAGGCGCCGACTAAAAGACGATTTGGAGCCTTCAGAACAATCACACTATATAACATATTTTCATAGTGCCTTGGAAAAGATCGTACGCCATATAATTGGTTGGTTTCGAATTATTCGAACTATGTTTAAATGTTGTTGATCTAAACTCACTATATATATATATATGTATATATATATATATATATATATATATATATATATATATATATATATATATATATATATATATATGTATGTATATATATATATATATGTGTGATTTTATGAAGGCTTACCAAAGCATTCTTTTCAGGACACTAATGATCACCATTAAAGATATTTTTTTTTACAAATATTATTTATTCAAATTAAATGTTTTTTCCTACACGTGTTTTACTACCAAGCAGTTACTTACTTGGCAGATCATCAGGGAAATTAAATGTCTGGAATACTGGTTTCAACTACCGACAATACACAATGTGGCGTTGCAATAGTTGAGGTCACTTAAGAAGAGAAGAGGAAAAAAAATAAAAAGAAAGGTTAAAATTAAAAAACAAGGAAGAACAACGATAAAAAAGAAAGTCCTAGAAATAGTCTTAGAAAAGTAGCTCGTGCATTATTTCTTCCACCAAGCCAACAAGCAAATAATCTGTCCCAAATACATTAAAAAAAACAAGAAACCCGAACAATTTGCGATAGTACACTTTCACGTCGGCCGGCAGAATGATGAATAAATCCCCCCCCCAAAAAAAACAAACAACCCCGGTCTTCACTGAATGATCTATTTTATAAGTGAAAAATCTAAATCTATCTATCTATATATATATATATATATATATATATATATATTTCATGTATCCACATGAAATGTTATAAGGAGATATACTTTTATGTATCAATTTTAAGCATTTACTCTAACAGTGTTCAATACTTGAGTAGAGCTAGGTAGTGTTTTATGAAAATATATTTATAGCAATTAAGAGGATCCGGTGTGTCATCTCTGTAAGAAATTCTCATTTCAGCCTAACGATCCACTACAATAATGTAACACGGAAGATTCTGTGTAGCTTAATTGCCATGAATATATTTTCACAAATTACTATACATATATATATATATATATATATATATATAATTAAAATGTATTTAAATTCACACAAAAGTTGGGTGTATAGCTCAATATTGTATACATTACTTAAGGTAAACATATATAATGCAATAATTTAATAAATGTTCTGAAATGAAAAAATATATTTTTATTCATACAATTTTTAATGTCATTTTTCAAAACAAACAATTTGTCCTGATTATTAATTTCAGATGTTTTCAAAAGGTTTCTCTAGTGGATTTATTTCCAATCAGACAACAACCGTTAACATCCAAATTATTCTCTTAATTTTTCTTATCTACCGTTTTCCACAAAGCAGACAAATAAAAACATTTCTAAATACAGCCTTATGTAGATAAATTACTAAAACAAATATTAGAAGGCACTCGAAAATAATTATGTATTTTCTTTCATAACGGCCCCATGTATTTTTACTTTCATTTTTGTTTCGTTTTTTTTTCTCCAAATATATTACCAACATTTTATTTTGAAAGTTGATTTTAATCATTACGATAAAAAATGTAATAAAATATAATACACAATATGAACAAATAATTACGAAATTAAACCTGCATTTGGGTTTCATAGCTAAATAATCCACTATTATAATATTTTCTTTATAGCAAATCGGCATTAGCTTTTTGATTAAGAATACACATAAGAGAACAAACAACAAACATATAAATGAGGACAAAATATTTTTACTCAAATTTTTAAAACTTCTTCCTTACTCTTTGCCCCTCAATTCTCGTTGTAACTTATCTTTGTTAATGCATCTAAGCATAACACAGCTTTATTTAAGCCGGTTTTAGTACCGTTTCAATTTTTTATTTAATAAACTTTCTGTTTTAATGATTCTTTGTTTTACATTAAATATGACTTACTATTTTTAATTAAATAAACAGAAGCAAATAATGTATATATATATATATATATATATATATATATATATATATATATATATATATATATATATATATATTTATATATTACATAAACGGTAAACATTTATGTGCATGTACGTATGTGTGTATGTTTGGAAAAGGCTCGAGAGATACTCGACATAACTTCATAAAGTCGGCATTTTTAGAATCCTCCAACTT
>OY744531.1:47239699-47419699 GCA_963556195.1 Sepiola atlantica
ATGTAATTTGATGTCTAGTAGTTATTATAAAAATTCACCACATCTAAGATATCTGAATCTTCACAAAACGCTTTCAATCTGTGTTTGCTCCATTTGCTTGAAACTAAAATGAAATAAATATTTCCACTCTTATAACAAGCAACATTGTTCCGAAATTCATAATAAATTGTTCATTAATTTACTAGTTTATCACATACAACGATATATATATATATATATATATATATATATATATATATATATAAATTTACATATATAACTTCCTTAAATGTAAAAATTTACAAAATAAAATCGTGTGCCCATGTTACTCGCTGTGTTGCCTCGAATATATAGTAAAACATTAGGCCATTAGTTTCGAAGATTGTTCTGTGCATATATATATATATATATATATATATATATAATAAGGAGAATATTTTGAAAAACCTGGAATACGCATTTTTTTGTTTTGTTTTTAAATAAAGTATTTATTATTCTAAAATCTTGAGCATTTTCGGTGATACAGGGTTACCCCCCAAAAACGGGCCCCGACTCTAATATTTCATATGCGCTCTTTCAACCGAGATGAAAAAAATTCAACACCTGACACTATACTATATCTCTAGAAAGCCACCATCCGCCAATGCATTGAGTATTGTTGTCACATCTGGGTTTCCTAGTGTTCCGTCCGAATTAAATGAATTTTTGGTCATAACTCGTTTATCATATAAAAAAACATCACATCAAAACACTAGGGTCATTAGCCTTTCTTTCTCCGTTCTACAGTATGTGTTCTAGATGGCCTCAATTAAGCTCCGTGCATTTCTTGATGCGCAGAACCAAGTTGTCCATGACGTTCTTACAGACTGAATTGGGAATGGCTCTGATGGCTTCCTTGAGTTCCGTGATGGTTCTGGGTTTCCCTGTGTACACTCTGTCCTTAAGATAGCCCCTAAGGAAAAAATATAGGGGGGCTTATGTCCGGGCTATGGGGTGGCCACTCAAAATTAGTCTTGAGACTGATCACTCGGCCCCCGAAGTTCCAATCTCGGGACAGGTTTGAGGTGTGAGAACTTGCTCCGTCTTGCTGGAACCAGAACTTGCTCATGAGCGACGGGTAGAGGGTCTGGAGCTCACTCTTGCAGGTTTTGAGGACATCCACATACCGCTCCTTGGTAACTGTCACTGCTGCGCCATATTCTTCGATGAAGATTGATCCGATGATGCCTCTGACCGAGATTGCAGCCCACACCGTGCACTTAGGAGAGTGCAGCGGCTTGGGGGCTACATCATTGGTTCTGGAGAATCCCCGAAGACATTCGTCTTGGAGTTCGCCTTTCCGTCAAGATGGAAGTGGGCTTCATCTGAGGTCTAAAGGAGGTTAAGAAAACCTGGTGTCTCCTCGATCTTATCGAGCATCTTGACTGCCATAGCGCTCTCATGCTTCTTGGCTGAGGCTGTAAGGGTCTGCATCGTCTGTATCCTGTATAGGTAAGCCCTCATATCGTTCACCAGCACTCTCCTTCAAGTCTCACGGGAGATACAGAGGGACTGACTTCGCTTACGCACAGAGCGTCTCTGACTCTCCTGGAGAGACTCTCTCACACTTTCGACCAGCTCGGCTGTCCGCTTCTTGGGACGTCCCGAGTGGCTTGGACGGTTCTCACTGGCAGCGTTGAGGTTCTCCGCGGTCCCATACTCATCGAAGTGGTCCACCCAGTTCTGAATTCTGCTTTTGGATGGAGACTTTTCACAGTCGAACTGATGCATGAAACTGTCCTGGGTTTTCTTAAACGAACCAGTAAAATCTAACACAGTGTATTCTTGGTCCCAGCTCCTACTGATGTCTTGGTGTACTCACGGTCGTTGATTCTGCCATGTCCTGTAAAATAAAAGCAATCGGTGAATAAATAAAGGATATATCACATAAAGTGTACACTGGGGGGCGTTTATTTTGGGTCTTGTCTCTTCTTTTATCGTTTAATCCTTCTTGATTGAGTCAAGTTTAAGCTGGTCTTTATTTTATAGACGGTTAATGTTGATAGGCAGGTGTGCGTATCACGCGGCTATGCGGATATGGTTGAATTAAAAGTCAAAACTTGAAGCGTTGATTAAATGGCAAAAATAAGGATAATATTTTGAAAAGCCTAAACAACGCATTTTTTTTAAATAACTTATTTATTTATTCAAAAAACTCTAGCATTTTCTGTGATATACACCATTGTCAACAGTATTAGCATATTTTTTCTCTTCTTTTTTTCGTTTAATCCTTTTTTTATTGAGACATGTGTATCGCAGTCAAGTTAAACTTTGTCTTGATGTTATCGACGATTAATGTTGATATTCCGGTGTGTGTACTACACGGCAACATGACTACGGTAGAATAAAAAATCCATGCTTGAAGCGTTGATGAAATGGCAATAATAGGGAGAATATTTTGATGAAACTACGCTACGTCGACAGAGTAGGCTGACAATAATTTGTATATATATATATATATATATATATATATATATATATATATATATATATATATATATATATATGAGAATTATAAATAGTAACATTTACTGAAATAAAGTGCTCATGTTAGTCACCGTGTTGCTTAGAATATATTTACTTTTGTTCGCTTTTCTTTTTTAAAGCATGAAATATTTGTGATTATTGAAAAGAACGTGTTGCATATTTTTCTTAAATAAAAATTGTATAATGATGAATTCTAATATTGCGTGTGTATAGTAAGAGATACGTACTTTGTGTGTATTCGAAATCGATTATTAGTATTTTACAATGCATCATGAGTGAAAACGTATACATCAATAATAATTTAAGATGTCGAATATGCTAGTATTAATCATGTTTTAACAAAATATGGAATCACTTACATACTTAATAAAATGTTGAAAATAGCTAATCGTTTTACGCGTAGAATATGAATGTTGGTATTCTGTCAATGTTGTAAAGTGAGTGCTGATTGGTTTGTTTTCGTAATCTGAAATCTGTCTTTGCAAGCGTAGTTCATTGTGAAATAATTTCACCGGTGAAATGATTTGGGTGGTAGGACTGAAATGATAGGGGGAAATACGTTTGCTACCCTCTATGTTGAATACGTGTTTGGGAGAGTAAGACTTGGGTGTCTAAATGTAGTGTTTAATGTATGGTTGCGTATGGTGATTAGATATATTAAAAGTTTCTGTTAATATGTTTGAGTGAGGCTTATGAAGGAAGGTGTGAGTTTCTTTGCGTAAGGTGTATTATTTTTCTGGCTACCCTAGGAGAAAATAGACGAGATAAAGTAAGTCTACTTTTTATATAAGATTATTTTTAGACTGGTTGTGTGATTTTGTGTGTTTGCTTGTTTGTGTGGACATTTTGTTAACAGAATCTACAGAACAGATGAGTGAATATCTTCTATGAAATAATTACGCTGATAAAATGTATGATTTGCTAAATATTCGCGCTTATATTAATATACATATTGGAATTCAATTCCCTCCAAACAAGGCACACTGACACTGAGACGTAAGGCGCTACTGTTAATTCGGAGTATCCAAAGTGGGGAGTTGTGCGAACACATGCTTGTTCATATAACATTTATATTTCAGCATGGTAGACTATTAGATTAGAGACTTTTCTGTGGACTCTGTCCAAGAGGGATATACTAGTGGTAAGAGAATAAGCTACGATTTGGCTACAATACTCCATGCATAATGGGATAGTGTTATTGTAGAGATATAAGATTGTGGCAGGTATGGTAGGTTTTCTAACCCACTAGATGAAGCTAATCTTGATAGCAGCATGATTTAGATAACCCCTATTAATTTATTCGAATCCATGTGACCTCCAGCCTATAGTGGAATCATACTACAAAGACAAAGCTCCTTTCATTTGACAACTACACGAAACCTCTTCAAACACCGATTACCGTGGCAAATAACACCTTACTTGAGAGTCCAACGTTCAAACATTTTGGTCTAATATTAACAGGTAACATAAATTAGAAGAAATCCATAGTAGATATTGCATATGGGCTATTTCAACCGAGATAACAAATTTCAACACCTGACACTATCCTATATATCTACGAAGCCACCATCCGCCAATGCATGAAGTATTGTTGTCACATCTGGGTTGGTGCACCATCCACTAGTCTATCCCTCTGAGACAAGGTCCAAAAAGAGTCGCTAATCTAATAGGTCCCTAACTATCCATAAATCTCCACCCCCTTTCCCATCGCGCAATAGTGCATCCTTGTGCTTGTTTTACAAGTTCTACACTTGAATGTGCTCCGATGAACTTGCTACTTTGGTGCCCCCTCGACTTGAATACACTCCACAAACCTGAGAATCAGCTAATGTAACCACCCATTTTTAACCTATTCCACAACGGACTGAGCATCATTGTCGAAGCTTCAGCCATTGCCTTGGATATGTGTGCGTTCAATTACCCCATATGTCGAGAATAAGCGTGATATTGCTAGCAAATATAGTAATCTAAGACGTGATTGCATCACAGCGGTTGTTCATTAACCTCAAGAATAATAAATGCCAAAGAAACGATCTCTGAGGCACACCCGCATAATGTGACGGACGTTTTAGATGTCCGGTCATCTAGGATTACCTGTATCTTTCAATTAAGCTAAGAAGGGTCTGGTTATATTAAATATTCGTCCAGTAATACCGTACGAATTGATTTTCCTGAGGAGACCCTCATGTCATGCCTTGTCAATGGCTTTGAATATCAAGCACTACCGCCTTAGCTTTAACATGCTTCTTCCGTGCATGGTATATGCATTCGGAAATAACCGTTAGGCTATCCCCAGTGGAACGCGATTGCCTACCTCCATACTGTTGGTCAGAGAGAAGTTTTGCATTTTCTAGGGAGCGGACTGTCGCTTGCTTGAGTATGATTCAAATATTCTAGCGTAGAGCAAGGAGAGGCTTATGGGGCGATAATTTTGCGGGTCAATTCTTTCACGAGCGTTCTTTAAACTGGTACAACAGAGGCAATTCTTCCAGCTATTAGGGAAGAAAGATTCGGCAACGCATTTGTTGGTCAGCTTTGCGAGAACGGGACCCAGCTTAGCCGAGCCTTATTTTTTTACTATAGCAGAGATATGACTAAGTCATCATGTGTCGTTTCTGTCAGTAGTAGGACATTTTTTAGGGAGTGGTTGGTGGAAAGCGACATCATTATGGTTGGATATTTTGGGTATTTTTGATAACTCATTGTTCTACCACAGTAGTATAGCTTTTCCAGAAATCGCGAGTTCTTAATTACTGCGATTAAATGGGTATTCATGTCATCTCGGTATACCTAAACTTAGCTGTGGCTATTACACTCTTTCAATAGTTATTTGATGCTATAACGTTTTGGGTATTTGTAGCAAATACATGGTGGTTGAATCGGCGAAATTCCTGCTACCTATTCGAAAAAGCAGCTTAACAGGTCAAAGTTAACCATTGAAGAAAGTGGGGCTTACTATAGAATTTCCGCCTCTAAGCCTGTTTTGACTAATTTGATTAGCTCATTCGAATATTGTTCAGCAGAGCGAAAACAATGTCAGTCTATGGGAAATCTTCATTTAAGAAATATAAATTTTTGTTATCCTTTCTGATGACTTAAATAAAAAACACCAACCGCTGACGTTTTGTTTAGCTGGACGGAGTTCGTTCCGAATTCATTTCAGGTAACGGGAATTGTCTAACTTGCTATTTGTTTTCTAGTTTACCATCACTACTTCAAATGATTTTGTACTAGGGCTAGAAAAGATACGTTGCTTTTTCAGCATAATGATTGTGTGATTAGAAGAATTTGTAATTTAGCTTAATTTATATGCAAATACATACACATTTGTATTTATAGAGTTGTATATATATATATATATATATATATATATATATATATATATATATATATATATATATATATATATATATATATATGTGTGTGTGTGTGTGTGCGTGTGTACTTATGAATCCTACTAAGTGTAAAGCAATTACCTTCTGTAAGGAATATATTCCTATCGGGTGCTTGGGTCGTTTGTGATATATGTTAACCAAAAAGTACATATACAACGCAATTATTTCGCCTTCAGATAATGAACTCTTTATAAGCGCCTCAGACCGGCGGAATCAAGACTCGAAGGCCAATACGATACCGGTCTATATGTTGTTGTATCCATCGGAACAGATACAACACTTTGATCCTGACCAACAGGCCAAGAAGCCGTGTTTCAGGGGTCTGTTTCTTATTGTTACTAAGAGCCGTATTTATAGTTTTTGTATTAGTTATATATCTATTAATTTACATATGTATACATATATATTTATATATGTATATATATATATATATATATTTATTTATTTATTTTCTTATTTGTTATTTTTTCATTATTATTATTATTTATTAATTGTTAAAGACTACTACTTTTTTTCTTACAGGGTTGCGAAATGTGCGTAAGACCGAAATAAATATAGGCATTCGCCGAAATAAAGTAATAAAACATTAAAATAAATATAAAATAATACGATTAACGACTGATTTATTTATGTAATCGAAACATTATATATATATATATATATATATATATATATATATATATATATATATATATATATATGTATATATATATATATGAGGAATATAATACACAATATATCATAAACTGAGATGCCGTAGAGACAAGATGTATGAGAAATACAAAAGGAAAAACAAATTAAATGCAGAAAGAAACTGGTAATTTAACGTTTTTGATGATTTCTACCTGTTTTCAATTTGTTTCCGTTTTGTCTTTTTCATACACACACTCACACACACACACACACACACACATATATATATATATATATTTATATATATATAATATATGTATTTATATATATATATATATTATATATATATATATATATATATATATATGTGTGTGTGTGTGTGTGTGTGCCTGTGTATATAAAATAAACAATTCCAATATATATACTTAATTGAAGTATAAATGGACAAGTATTAACCCAACCTTTAAAATAAGGGTGGGGTAGTCAAATGTATAACATTATATACCAAAAATAGTGCATTATATATATATGTATATATATATATATATATATATATATATATATATATATATATATATATATATATATATATATATATATATATGCGTGTGTGTGTGTGTGTTTGTATGTGTGTGTATCTGGCGTGCTCAAGATTCATAGAAGATAGACGTAATTACCAAAAATCAACCTTTCCCATTAAATATGCAAGTAATTTGGCGTCAAATGTTCCTGTCGACATTCCTAAGTTGTTTCAGTTAATTCGATCAGCTCAATCTCTTTCCTATGCCAAATGTCCATAATTATATTTCAGTTGAAACAACAAAATACAAAACGACCGATAATTGCGTCTATTGTTTTTGATAAACTGATTAGTTCATTTGGTAATAATAAAAAAGAAAATATACAAAAGAAATGAAAATACTTCATTTTATCATTTGTTGATTTGTTTTTCGATGTTACGTCAGTTGCCATCAAGTTTTAAGTTGTTTTATTTTTATTTCGGTTTGAATTTCAAAAAAATATTTCTGAACTCAATCATTGTGAGAATCTAATTTTATGTTATCAGAAATCTGGAGACATAATAAAAAGTATACATTTATATTTATGGCGTGTGCGTGTTGTAGGATGCGACCTTTCATCATCATTAAAAGATGTGTCTGTCGGTCCGTCTTTCACGCTCAAGTTTAAAATAGGTTTCTCACCAACAAACTGAATAGAAACATTTTCCTTGTATGGTCTTTAATGGTATCATGATGCATTCCGCTACGTGTATAAGAGTTAGATATCTCCTACATCTGAGGGGGGGGGTGTACCTCCGAGCACTCTTTCTTATCTTGACAGGTTACAAAATCGACTTCAATGCCTAGTGGGAAATGATATCCTCTCTTCTCTATAGTTCCTTCTCACTGAAAATACATTGCTAGCCTTTCACTACTCTATCTCTATTTTCCTGGTAGGTGCTCGATTGAACTCCGATCTCTGGTTAACCCTGTGAAATATTCACAGCAATGCGTCGTAAACACACGACCATAATTGTCCATAGTTTTTCCTGCGTAACTAAAACTAAACAAAACTTTCATAGAACAAAGTTTATTTCCAATAACCTCACATTTGTGAAATACGATACCAAAATGGCGACTTCTCAACTGACTTTAACAAATTCTTGTCCAGCCGTTCACCTACATACTTTAAACTCTGACAATGTAATCTCTGTTTTTTATCTCTTAAAGGCGTTGTTCAGAGCCAACTGACAACCTCATTATACTTGAGTGGTCCTTGGGCCTTGATAAGAGGTGACTCATTAGTATTAAAACCTCTTATAAACTGCGCCAAGTTTGTATATTGGTTTGTCACTATGTTGGTAGACTCAAAACTTGGTAAAACTAGTGGTCATTGTATAACTTACAACTGATTTGCTCTTTGGATAGATAAGTTAAAGATCAAGGCCATGTTCACAAAAGAGGTGAGAGTAACACGTTTGATAATAAAGGTTCTGTTAATCGTAGAGACTCGTCACTTTGCCCATATTGTAGCCAATGTTTTATACGATCTTGATCTGAACCTTTTAATTTTACCTTAAACAGTTCGGAATTTAAACTTTCAATCTGTTTCTAAATTAGATGTATTTATATGATACTTGTTGATAACAGTAATCACCATACAAAATTTCAGTCCGATCAGAATTATAGTTTTTTATTATCGATGTTTATATGACACATCTTTGAGAATACTTCATATGATACATAAAAGTGAGACACAGGTTAAACTTTGGCCCATCCTTACGTTGTCAGGCAGAGAAATTCAGTCTCAATTCTTACTAATATATGTTCTTGTTTTAAACGTTCGCAAAAATGTATATACAAGGCCATGTCGCTTAAAGTTTTAATTCGATGGCGACTTCCATGCCTACAGAGAGCAACAATCAGATGTTGTTTTTTCTTATGGTTCTTATGGTTCGCTTCTTATTTTGTGTAGTTTTAACGTAATTTGTGCACCATAACTATTGATTTCTATACTTTAGTAATAAAATGGCGGAAATGTATTAACAAAGAAACCGATATTGAACATATCTATTTAGTATCACTAACTTTAGGAGATTTCACAGAATTAAAACAGCTTGTCATGTGTTCAGCATAACTAAGTTAAACACATTCCAGGGAATATTATAATGTGCAGTCATCGTTTGATTTGGTGATTCTCAATTTAAAGGGACATTTTATCCTTTATATACATTAATAGATAAAAATACAATTAGTCTCGTGTTATTTTAGCGTCAAATACATCTCCGTATAACGTTGCCATAACATTGTGAAAAGGTTTCGTTATGGGGAGTATACCATCCGGTGGTTGTATTGGTATCATTCTAGTAATCGAGCATCTTCATCAATAAACGCGGAGGCAAAATAAGAACCAGTTATTCTAGTTGTGCTCAAGCATCTTCAAAAGTGGGTAGGTCGCTGATATTTAGAAGTATATGGCGGGTGTCCTTTTTCGTTAGGTGGCATGTCACATTTCTTTTCTCAATATTTTGACAAATCATGATTTATGAAAGTGTGTGTATTGATTGTGATAATGTCTCTGAAAAGTAAAGCTAAGTAAACGTTTGTTTCCTTAAGGCGTATATATATATATATATATATATACATGTATATATATAAATGTATATATATATATATTATATATATATATATATTATATATATATTTATATATTATATATATATATATATATATATATATAATAAATATTTGTTATTGTTTATTATCTATGTACGTATACGTTTCGTCCTTTTTCAATCGGGACTCATCAGCATAGAGATATGACTATTCACTACCGGTCATGCGATTCGAAACCCCGGACCTCAAGTATTTTTCAACTCCAGTCCGACGTCGCTAATCGCTGGGCCAATTGTAAACAGCGAATAAACTATGATAATTTTAACACTTTAACGGCGGCCTTGACGTCGAGGCATTCTACTTCTATTAAGGGAAGGAATGATGCAAGTGACGTCATGCTGTGTTAATACTACCAATTACAGTGCTCTACTTTCAAGGAGCGACAAATAATAAATATTTGTTATTGTTTATTATCTATGTACGTATACGTTTCGTCCTTTTTCAATCGGGACTCATCAGCATAGAGATATGACTATTCACTACCGGTCATGCGATTCGAAACCCCGGACCTCAAGTATTTAATACTACCAATTACAGTGCTCTACTTTCAAGGAGCGACAAATAATAAATATTTGTTATTGTTTATTATCTATGTACGTATACGTTTCGTCCTTTTTCAATCGGGACTCATCAGCATAGAGATATGACTATTCATTACCGGTCATGCGATTCGAAACCCCGGACCTCAAGTATTTTTCAACTCGAATGGGCCAATTGTAAACAGCGAATAAACTATGATAATTTTAACACTTTAACGGCGGTATTTAATATATATATATATATATATATATATATATATATATATATATATATATATATACATATTAAAATATTGCTAGGTATTGGATTGAGATATGCTTAAAAGTAATTCCTTTTATGTGTTCTAATGAGCCTTAATTTTAAATTAATAGGATATATCACGACACTTATTAAAACTATTTAATCCAAAAACTAGAAAGGAAAGAGTATTAAGGAGAGGTGCACGAAAAAGAAAGAGGGAGGTATAGCGAATAAAATAGACTAATTTTAGATGTTGTCTTTTAAACTTTTACCATTTAACTGATGCAAAATCACTATTTCTGATTGAAGCAATCGACTTCCATGCGTGTTTTAATGAGTATTTTTTTAAAATTGAGTTGGATTGTTGTGATTGTTCTGAAGTTGTTTTAAAATACGATTTTCTTTAAGTCTATCACAGTTAAGTGTTGTCCTAAAACGTTTTTTCATACGAGCTGAGGTGTGTCTTGGCATTACTTTGGGACCTAGAGTCTCTGTTGGCAGCATCAGATTCGAAGCGAGTCAAGCAAATGCACCATCCGATGCATTACCTCATTACGGGAGGGATTGGTTCATTGACGATCGCCTAAGTCGTCCCTATTGCGGAAATGCCGGCGGGTCCGTTCTCGACTATTTGTATACCCTTTCAGGGTGTCTCTTCTGGGAGCTGATTTAACCAACTTCCCCACCTTGCAACACACCTTTCTACTATGGGAAGACATTAAATTCCACCATTGTCTTTCTCATGTCACGCCTTAGGTTAAAAAAGCATTTTCATCGCTAAAAGACTAGATTGAATGGACCCATTTTAAGAATGCCTGTTTTTCTCTTTATTTTATATGTCATGACCTCCTGTTTTCGCGTGTTTTGTGATATGAAGTAAATATATCCTTGATTAGCCATAATTCAAATATTGTATAACACGTGTTACAAATATAAAAGTAGAATAGAAATGTAGTATGTAAGCTTAAACGATATTTCTCAGCTTTATATTTTACTAGAAAAAACATAGCAAACTTAAATAACACATCCATAACACATTATAATTAAAACTACTTAGACTCGGCATTTTGAACATGGACAAACATATTTTGGTTTTAGTCCATGTGTTTTGTATCAGGACTTAGCAAAACCATGCCTGATAAGTGTACTGTAGCGATGGAAATGAGATTGATAATATTTATCTCTTCTTCTACTTATGTTCTCTGACCATGTCAGATCCATTTAACAACCTTTTATTCTCTTACATCCTGTAATTTTATGTGTGTACCCTGTTTACTGATCAATCTCATGTTGTTTCCTTCTTCGTTTGCACCTGTACGATGCTGATGGTTCTGGGTGGTCTCTCTGGATATGTATGACAGGTACACTTAACACACGAAATATACAATCTGATTAGATATTCAAGACATTAACTTGATTTATCTTGATGACTATCGGGACACAACATATGTTGATCGCTGAATAAAATTATCTCTTATTTTCCCCATTTGTGATGTATTTAAAGCAGTAATTATAGGATTATATGTTTATCATTTTCAACAGATGTTGTTCTATTTAAGGATATATTCGGAAGTCTAAACATTTCCATAATTCATTTTCATCGACTTTCTTTCATTACCTGACCGACAGTGTTTGTGATGTTTTGCTTATAAATCACCACACGGTGGAGATATTTTTTTTGAATTACGAGAAACGGATTGTTTCGATTCCAAATAAATTATAAGCACTCACTACACTACATCTTTTTTTACTAAAGAGTCACCAGTTATCAAGGCGCAAACGCCACTTGAGGATAAATGTTTATGTGTGTCAGGAGGACGGTTAGATGACACCGTGATGATTGGTAATGACGGTGGAAATTGGGCGAAATGACGGCTCAACATGTATCTGTTTACATTGAACTTGAAAACGACCATGTTTTAGTCAGCCAGGAAGCAACTCCGTGGTGTGGTCTTTCACAGACGGGTAGTTCAACGAAAGAAACTCTGATCATTGAAGTTTCGTTTAGTTTTAGCTAGACGAGTTTTTGTTGTAAATATTTTACAGAGGGAGGGAGTATAGATTAAAGCTCAGTCGATCACCTGCCATGATAATAACTTACATTTCGATTACAAACATAACTATGAGATAATTCCAAAATAACCAGCAATCGTGACCAGGCTGTTCTGACCAATAATACGATGAACTCCGTGATCCTACTTATAACTCACATTTCCGGGAAATATAAAAATAAACTCCTAACATATAAGTACACTTACCTTGAAAGTGTTAACAATGCATAAGTTATGTGTAGTGTTGTATTGATTTTTATTTGGACGGGTAATTTGAAGTTTTTATGTTTTTTTTTTAGAAACGGGCGGCGATATTTTCAATGTTAATTATATTTTATTCAATTCAACAACGAAAACTATATTCACTATTAAGAAGTATTTTCGGGCTAAACTGATCCCAGAGGTATATCTCCCTCCAAATCTTAATCGCGTTATTTCATGTATATTACTATAGTATGAGCCTCAACTGAAATCCAACTTCAACATGGCTACACTAACCAATGTGTTATAAACTCCTCAGACAATAGTCTTAGCTGACCCTAACACCCTTACGATGGAAACACATCCAATAACCGGCTCGAACGTAATCAGTCATATATACACCTAATTTTTTGTAGCATATTACTGCCAAGTATTATATAACCTATGCCTCGGTTATTTTAGACATCACATTATTGTTTGGACAAATGTATTAGTCTACGACTTTGGAGTTGTAGCGAAGAGAGAGGTGGGGAGAGTAAGAGAGAGAGAGATATATATAAGAAAGGGGGAGAGATGAATATCAGAAATAGGGAAAGAAAGAGAGTTGGCGCTGCTATTGCGCTTACCCAAACAACAAGGTCTCAAAGTTCTTTTGTTGCTGTGGAACTATGTTCCGGCTAATGTAAGGGTGTATTCTACAATCGTCCTCGTCTAAACTGACCACCTATCATCCCGATTTATCCACTACCCAGTCTAGTAATGTAAGACTTGAAATCAGTCTAACCTGGAGTAAGGGAAATCAACCTTCTCCGATGGAGCATAATGGGTAACGCATTCCTGCCAACACACACACACAAACACACTCACCCATATATATATATATATATATATATATATATATATATATATATATATATATATATATATATACATTTCCTTTTATTATTAAATGTTCATATAAGATATACCTAAGAGGAATAATAATTAATAAAAAAGCATGGTAAGTTATGTCAAAAATGTAGACAACTATCATCGAATGTTTTCTTTACTTGAATAGTTTATAACTCAGTAATCGATTTTGCATAAGAATGACATCATAAAAATACACACTAATGTGACTTTAATCGATGCCAGGCAACGAGCTGAACAGCACATGTTTCTGACATGATTCCATCAAAGTTACCTAAACTCTCGTTACACTTACCTAATCACATGCATTTCCTTGCCTAATGATATTTTAATAGAAATAATGGCGCAATTTGTAAGCTTTCCTCATTAATTTACTTTGGCCGACCGCATTCATTGCACTATTTATGGAGTCGTATAGTTTATGCAATCCAGCTAATGTATTGCTTAGTTTGAAAAGAGAATCGAACATGCAACGATATATTGACTAAATCTTTAATTGTCTGTTTTCATCTACAAAGAAATAAAAAAAACAACCGGCAATCATATGAGCACCGGAATTGGAACTCTCCTGTCAGGATGCCAGCATTCTACAAATGTTCAAAGTAATATAATAATGGCTGATGTTTATTCATTCGTACGTTAATTTTATCCCATACATATTCTATACGTAAATAAACGTAAAAGGATACATATTCGTGGTATACGTGCATAAACATATGTAAAAAATTGTATTTAGATAAACCCATGTAGCTATAGATGACGAAGGATACAAATAATAATATGATAGATACACAGAAAATTATAAATACAAGAAAAAGATTTCACAGAATAAGACAAATATGAAAGAAAAAACACGAAAAAGATTACAACGGAAAAGAAAGCGAATAAAAAAAAGTAGAAGCATACACATAAGAAATAGAATATAAATAACAAAAATAACACAAAGAAGAATACAAGGGAAGATATAAATAAGAATACAAAGAATAAGAAATTACATACAAAGAAAAAGGCAAGAAAATAGAAAGAAGTAGACAGCATACTAAGGATAATAATACAAGGAAAAATATGAAAGAGAATGCAAAAAAGCAAGAAAATACATAAAGAAGAAAAATAAAAAAAACAATACAAAAAGGAAGCATATAAAGAATGAGAATACAATAAAAACCAAAAATACCAAACGGAACAAGAATAGAAAAAGAAGAGGAAGCATAGAAAGGTGAATAATAAAAAGTCGAACAAGAAAGAAGGGAATAGAAGTAAGAGGAAGACGAATACAAATAAGAATAGGGGACAGAAAAAAAACAACGTAGAAGAAGAGAAATACAAAGAAAGAGACAAAGTAAAAGAAGAAGAAAAAGATGAAATAGAAAAAAACCCACAACAAATAAGAATTACAAAAATAAGTCCAATAAACTTTTTCAACGTACACACTGCCGTCGCGTCATTTTCTGTAAAAACAGTACATTTGCTTTGTATACCATTGGTTTGTAGATTACTTTTTGTATACGTATATTTTATAAACAAATATTCTGTAAATGATATTTTATATTTAACTCACAAATGGGGCACTAAAAGGTTATATAACATCGGGTCAGAGTGGACCTGATGTTAGTAGGTAATAAAAAGTGACTTTACACGCCTAAAAACTCACAAATAGAGAACTTACCAATGTATGCAGTTTTGTATCATACGCATGGTTAATTGATAGGGTTTTGAAATAGCGCAGACAAGTGTAAGAATATACAGGATCAAGAAAATAAATAAGAGTAGCAATAGTAGTCTGTCATTTGTCTACGTCGCGGGTATAATATTTGCGTCAATAATTTCGATACTGTTACTACAAAAATATCGGATGGGCAGCCGTTAAAGTAAAACCATTCTAGATGTCCGTTTTCAGCTAATCATAAAAACCTTAATAATTTTAATAATGGGCAATAATAATAAATTAATCTAAAGATCTATACCGGAATGTGCATTACGTCCTTGTAATATAGAATGCATTTCACGGGAGAAATGAGTATATGTTGTTTTATGAGGCTTCATCAAAGCTCGTCGAATAACCTGACCTTGTTATTAGCCAAATCTGTCTCATAAAATACACTCTTTATAGGGGTTAAGCTAATAAACCAAATGTACTCTATGTCAATATGTTAGTGTGCTTGTTATAACCGTATACACTACTTACCCAGTTAATAGGATAATAACATTACACAGCTTTATACTGATAAAAGCCTGGCTTTATTCGCTGTATTTGTAGTCGTACATATAAAAGAATATCATTAACGACTGATTCACCAAACGTCTACTCTTTAAAGTGTAAATGGGAAGAGAGTGAGATTGCGATAACAAATTGCTGAGTGTTCTTTAGAATATACGTCATAAGGCGATTAAATATTTTACAAGTTGATTACTTGCAAACTTCGCATGCACATAGGCAATGATGAACGTAATGGCATATTCTATGCAGACTCACACTTGTCAAACACTTAAGTTTTTATAACACATATCTCCCGGATGTCGACTCCAATTACAATATGTAATGAAATGACATTGTAAACTGATCCTTAAAAAATGGCACGGAGACTTATCAGAGAAGATTTTGATTTTATAACCATAACATGAGATATTTGATGGCGACTGATGGTGCGACACATCGGTTAGAGTATAACCGTCAACAATAAACCTTTAGTGCGGACCGAGCTTCAGCCAGATTAAACACAGAAGAAAAGGAACAGTATTTTCGATCACTGTCAGAAAGTTAAATAGACATATCTATCTATATATTTATATATATATATGAAATAGTTATCCATGAACACGTATTTCGCCGTACTACGGCTCATCAGCGTGGCGGATCATGACAGGATTCGAACTCTTGCTCACTAGAACACTAACCAAGTGCGCTAACCTTCACACCACGATATCACGCCTGTCTGTAATTACGTTACAAATATCGCTTTATACATTTATAACGTTTATGTTTTTCTTGTTATTGTTATAGCGATAAATTACTAGGATTTTTACCGCTCTCTCGACCGTTATGAGTTACCTCGCTTAGATACGAAATATCGACTCATTTTTATTGACAAGTTTATTTATTTATTAATTTATAGATGGAATAGTTATGTACATACACGTATTTTGCCATACTACATATGATCAACATTGCTGACTATGTTTTAACAATGATAAGAACAAATACAGCAACGTAATGATTTATAAAGCGATATTCGTCACGTAATTTCAGACGGACATTTTGTGGCGTGATGGTTACTGTTCCAGTGATCAAGAGTTCGAATCCTGTACTAGTCAGTTAAATCATGATTTTCAATAGGATTAACGACTTTTGTACTTCGATGAAGTTTTTTTACATCTCGGATTTTACACATAAAAGTAATTTAGTAAAATGTAATATTCATTCCTATGTTTTACGCACGTTTCATAGCAAAATCAGGATGAGTGTACTTTTTCAAATTAGTCCTATCAAATTAATCTTCAGAGGAGTGCAGTATATGTTGTTGAGTAGCGAAAAACTATCTTATAAGAAACACACTGGAGGAGATATACGGTGAAAATCCAAGTTGATTTCTGATAAAAATTCGGCAAACTGAAGCGTATAAATGTAAAACACTCACTTGGGAAGAAGGTGATTATTTCAGGAAAACGAAATAAAGAAAACTTCGACCCCTAATAAGTCGTTCACACTCGAGAAAACACACGAATCAGATTTCTCAAACGATGAACCCAAAGATAATTTATACGAAACTAACCGATATAATTCTTGCTAGTAGATGTACATTTCTTCTATTAGAAAAAATTCCCACCAATCGTTAAATTAGTTTTATCATTTATTTATTATTAATTATTACTCTAAAAACAGAGATGAATTGCGACACCTACATTGATTTGATGCTAAACTATGAAAGTGACCAGACCCGCAGCAAACCGAGTTCAAATTTATAACAACATTAGTATCGAAAAATTAAAATCTTTTAAAAAATCTATCGTAATCATTTATGTTTATTTTTTTATTTTGAAGTGAAGAAAAATAAAATTATATTAAATTGTATAATAACGCGAAGTAGTTTTATTTATCTATGCAAAACTACAAGATCGACCATCAACTAAAAATACATTTTTAGCCACACTGAGAAATATGGTAAATCTTATTTATAGAATTAAATAGGTATTCCCACTTTGTTGATGAATTTAATTTAACCCGAGTAGGATATAGATCGACTCAGTTGCTAATTCGCTGGAAAATTCATGTACTTGTTATGTGGAAGAACTCCTGATATTATTTAGTCATGTAATGAATTATAATGCAACTTATACGAACACAATTGACTTGTTAAATTAGGATGAAGAATCAACTGCAAAAGCCCTTATGAAGTGACCTCTCTATCCTATCCAAAAGCCATGTTTACCCCAGATGAAACCCATCTCCCCATGTAATGAGTTAAAAACGAAACGACCCACTATACTATCATTACCAATGCCACGTAATCAATGATTTTCCAAACCTCCCTAACCTCTCGTTTACTCAATATCATATACAAAAAGCTTTACTACTCAATTCCCATAGTCTAAAATGCTTAAATTGTATTTGATGTTATCATTCACTGGTTTTACTACCAGGCTTAGTTTTGATGATACAATACTTTTCTATTAGCCACTAGGAGCGTCGAAAATTGTATGCGATGTTTATATTCCCGAGTAGAACTTAGTGCAGTGTTGGCCCTATTTAACTTTTCATTTTTCTAGTGAAATATTAATACACCATAGTTAGTATTATTACTAAACCATTATAATGATTACTATGTAATTTATAATAAAACCTCGAAAATGCTTATTATCTAAAGTATTGGATAATTGTACATGCCCTATCTATAATCCCATGTAATGCTAATTTATTTTGTGCAGATAATTGATTGTTAATTGCAAAAACACACATTTCCTAATCTTACATGTAAAGAAAGAGACGGTAGAATCATTGATAGGCGATGTGTCATATATCGCGCCCCGGTTCAAAAACTTATAGACTATTTTAGACATACTGAAATTAGATTTCGAAATATGTGTGTAACAGTCTCGGTGTAGACAATTTTGTAGAATCTCCTGACTAATGTTAAGCAAATAATCCTAATGTATTGTAAGATTCTAAAAGGCACAGCTTGCATGTTTTCCTTTTATAACGAATATATCTGTTCGCTCAACGTAATATCGACTATTAAAAGTCAACATAAATGTTCTTACTAATTCATTCCATAACAACATTTTCTAGCGATGTAGGAGGTTTAATAAAGACGGATTAATTTTTTCGAGATGAATACGAGTGGTTCCTATATATGTCTTTAAAGGTGTGAGCGGTGGACCCAATATATATGTCCTAGTTTTATTCTCCGTCGTATATATATATATATATATATATATATATATATATATATATATATTTCAATAACCATGTTTTTATTTTTTAATTTAATATTTATTTTTCCACATTTCCAAAAAACGTAACCTTCTTTGAGATGTATTTTTACGATGCGTTTCATTTGCTGTGAGCCAAACAACATTTGTATGTCAATACTGTCTCTGCAACACTACAAAATCATCAGAAGAATCTACAAAGAATAAAAAGTACTTTAGTTAAAATGTCTTGAAATAAACTACACTATACACTGAGTCAGTTTTGGGCGAAAATAAATAAGAAACAATGAAAAGAGCAACTCACATGTGGGGAAACTGACTAGTACGCCATTTTGAAGTTTTGAGTTCAAAGCTAGTAAATCCTAAAGGTTGGGCGAACATTTATAAATTGTAATTAAGTAATATTCCTTAACAGAGTTATTACATTCTATCATATTTTTATAAAAATTCAAATTCACTTGAGCGTATTTTTTTTACTTTCTAAAGTTTCATCAATTTGCCTGCTAATTTCTTTACTTTTTATTTTTTAGGCCCCGAAATGACCCACTTTATAGTGTAGGTCTTTTAATATCATTTTTATGCAATAACTTGTTATTCTTTGTGAATTCTACTTCAGTTATGTTATGTTTTTTTTTAATGTGAAAATTAAAAAAAAACAAAAACATTATTATTTGAATATAAAATGAACCTGATTAATATATGTTCTGTTGTTATTGATTGCCAATCATCGAGCTTAATCTTTTAAAGAGACTGCTACTTAAAATGTACTGATAGTATATGCTAATAAATATATCGTGATAATCAATTATATATATATATATATATATATATATATATATATATAGTGAGAGAGACAGATGTGCTTTTGTCGTAAAGTGTTCTACTATTGAAAGGAACATACACTGAAGCTACGATAACAGCTGTGTTAATACTACTCACTAAAAATCCCAGCTTTGATTTTGGGAGTGAAAAATGATTATAGATATTTGTTATCTTCATACGTATTCGTTTAATCCTTACAGAAATCGTCAGTGTACAGAAGAGCTATTCACACCGGTCACCTTACTCGAACTCCAGAATACGAATGATGTTTCAAACTTAAATTCCGACGTATTAGTCCACACAGCCGCTGTCAGCAACCCGGTAAATCAGCGAGAGATTAATACTATTAAAATGCAGCCGTCGTAAAGTGTTCTACTATTGAAAATAATATGCACTGAAGCCACGATAACAGATGTGTTAATACTACTCACGACACAGCTCAGCCTGAATTTTAGGAACTATAAATAATTATAAATATTTCGTTTTTTTATCTTCATATGTATGCGTTTCATCCTGACGGCATCGCCAGTGTAAAGACGCATTGTTCAAACTGGTCGCCGGACTCGACCCCCATAACACTACTTATGTTTAAAACTTAAATCTTGACGTTTAAGCTTACACGGCTGTTGTCCACAACCCGGTAAATCAGCGAGAGATGTATCCTATTTTAAGGCAGCCGTCGTTAAGTGTTCTACTATTTAAAGGAGCATGCACTGAAGCCACGATAATAGCTGTGTTTATACAACTCACTACATCCACTAGCCTATATATATATATATATATATATATATATTTATATTTATATATATATATATATATATATATATATATATATATATATATATATATATATATATATATATATATATATATGGGGTTAGGTACACGATAGTTCATGACAAATGAAGTGTCGTGATAGACAAAATGTGTGAAAAGATGACTTGTTTTCCGTCTGTCATCTTTTCACATATATATATATATATATATATATATATATATATATATGTATATGCATGTATGTATATGTACGTGCTTTTGTTATTGTCTGGTGCAAATATACGTGAGAAATGCTGATCCGAACAACATTATTTTCGTATAGGGTTATGTAAATTGAATTAACATATTCTGAATCAGTATTATGCCCACAATGTTCAGGATAACATTGCTGATGAATTCTAACCTTGCGAATTTCATAGAAGCTCGACAAAATAAAGTTTCAAGTGTTTACATGATATCAAGCGACGATCGTATTTACACGTAATGTCATGCCAGAGTTTAAAGTTCATCATTGGTGCCAGAAGTGGTAGAACGGTCTTAGCCATTAAACATTGTTACTCCCAATATGTGGCTACTGACGAAGATCGGGCATTGCACGTGCACTCCAACACTTGCTTATAAAAAATAGCACATATGGATATGTATGATTCTGTTGTGCATTTATTTTCTGGTTTTGTAATAGGATTTTAATTCGTATTGGATATTCAACCAAGGTATGCATGAAAATGTTTGTTTATAATTATTCCTATTTTGATAGTCTTAGGATGTGAAGGTAACATGAACTGTTTTTTTGTTTTACTATTGTTGTAGTTTTGGTTTTTCATTTATTTCATTTATTGTGAATGTTTTACTGTTTTTTTTGGTCTCAGTTTGTGTAAAGTGTCAAGAGTAAGTTAAGGATATAAAATTGTTTCCTATGTATTTTCAATTTTTGTTCTATGTGTGTATGGGTGCATATCCTGAAAGTTTTAAAATAGAAAGCAATAATTAGTATTATTTTATTCATGTTTTCCTGTGAACTGATTCTATTTCCATATTACTCTATATGAGTTCGAGTTGGAGTAAGGGTATATTTCCTTCTATATAAGAAGTATGTTATGTATTCTAAATGGAGAGGCGGACCTTTAGATGAAAATATTTTAATAAAATAAGAATACCACAGCCAACACACTGTAAGAAATATGTGATTAAAGTTGACCCATTCTATCTAATGTAAATTTTTGACTTGAGTAAAACACAGGTTTTCTTCACTATTATCACATGCATTACAATAAAAATATCTTTATTCACCTTAAACTATAATACGTATGTAAATAAATTGCATCTCTTAAAATGAATGTTGTTATCTCTTTTTTTCACATCACATATATTGATCCTTGGAAACTAAAGAAATATGTTTACCTTTGAAAAAAGAATTTGAAAAAAGCTTCAAAAATATCCGCTTCGACAGGAAAATTGGCACTTAAACAAAAACGTATTTTATTGTTATATATGCGAGTCTATAATTATATGGGATACTTGTGTGTTTATTTGTATGCGTGACTGTCAGGTTGGTTATTAGAACTATGGACATGACAATTGGTAGGGACGATTTACTGCCTATAGCGTACAGTTATCTACCTCTCTATATAAATATCGCTGTCTCTATCTCTCTCTCATCTATATATATATATATATATATATATATATATATGTATATGTATATGTATATACATACACATATATGTATATATATATATATATATATATATATATAGGCAAGTTAAAGAATGAGAATGAAAGTTGTACAAATACAAAATCTATTTTATCGATTTTTCCCAACTTTTATTCCCATTCATTAACTTGTCAATATATTTGTTCTATCTCGTATTTGAGCATTGCATCTGTTTCATGATTAGTTCTATTTTAAAGATATACATTATATATTAATGTGATTGTACCTTATACAAATATATATATATATATATATATATATTTCGACAGCAAGTCGTTTATTATACATGTATCATTGAAGACTACGGAGTGTTCTTTCTTTGCGATCTTTCTGGTTAATTTCCCGACTCGGCGAGCGATTCGTTGGTTTCCAGTGTCTATTGTATATATACATATGCAAATTAATAGATATAACCAAAAATAAAACCATAAATACGTCTCTTTACTAACAATAACAGACAGCCTCCTGAAGACGGTGGCGAGACCGAAAGCGCTGTAGAAATGCGCCCAAGATACACCATTAGGCGCCATAATCCACGAATTGACACCGGAAAACCGACAAATCGCTCGCCGAGTCAAGAAATTAACTAGAAAGATCGCAAAGAAAGAAAACTCCGCGGTCTTTAATGACATATATATATATATATATATATATATATATATATATATATATATATATATATATGGGTTAAAATTGGTTAAATTAGAAAAGCGGAATTGCTAAAACTGAAGGCTAAGCATCATCACAACCATAATTATACAGATATGGATAACTGAAACTGTAATTAGACAGATTAAGCATTATATGAACGTGTTTTATGTTCCTACAACTGCATATGCTGTGATCGTTCCATCGTTTCAGTGGAGGACCTGTGGTCTCAGTCAGTGTTGCGATAGCAGAATTCTATGTCAAAATAAAACTTCGACGTCAGTCCAAAACAATTTTAAAAAGTGTTATACTGTTCTGGCTTATAATTGTGCTAGTTTTCTTTTACTGAATAATAAGTTCAACCTAACACAAACAACGCATCTATTTCTGAAGGCCACCCTAAAAGAAAACTGATTGTAAAACTTCAGAAAACCAATTGCCCCCTGCCAATCTGCTGGAATATATATATATATATATATATATATATATATATATATATATATATATATATATATATATATATATATATATTCCGGTATCAACACCAGATATGACGACTTGTGATAATGGCTAGCCAACATTTACTTTAAAATGGAAATTACCTGACAATTTATGAACATGAAACCTCAGTGTCCTGTATCTAGCCGCCCCATTATTTTTTCTAAAGCATCTGGCTCTCGTTTAAAGAGACATACACACTTTTACGAAGAGAAATTAACTTCTGGGTGGTCAAATAAAACATCTGAGATATTTCTATATCTTGGGTGATTTCTCTTTTCTTAAAATATCTATCACTTGCCGTAAATTTACTATTCACATGAATTGCAAATATGCAACCCATTAAACATGCCGCCTATGGTAAGTTTACAATTATTTTACCATAGTTTTAAAGATCAAGTAATTGTTAACCATAATTACACAGAATAAAGCATGGTATGCATTTCATACCATATTAATTAAGCCATAATTCTACATACCATGCATTATTTTAACCATAACCATACATATTCATGTTTTATTTATTTAAAAACAAACTGATTGCTCATTGTATACGCATACATGAATTGGATGGGAACATTTTCAATCTCATCGGATGAGAGTATATTTGTACAAATGTCGCCTTGCAATTACAATTCGACTAATTTGAAAGTATGATGTGAAATGCCGATAGTAGGAATCTGAGAAAACAAGCCGTTAACAGGTTCATTATTTCAAGAAAACATAGAGCATGGCACGGGTGAACGCAAAAGAGTACAAAGAGCGAGTAATTTTATATATTTTACGAATTACTAACTTGTAGAGAGTTTTTAGGAATATAATTCATTGTGTAGTTGCTTAGTATAATAATAAATATATGAACCGCATAAATAGGTATGCGTGATTTAACAACTGGAAAACACAGTTTCTATCAGCTAGCTTTATATTAAAAATGATCCGACAATGTACTGAGGGATGAAGTCTATAAATTTACAATCATAAGTTTGCAGCCGTTTATACAATTACGGAATGTTACTATATTCGCCGCCACAACTATACGTGAGCATCGCTTATATTCAACAATTTGTGCGTGTTCGGGTTCAATTGTGATGCGCTCATGAATGTTCCACATTGTTCCATTAAAATGTCATTTTTTGATAGGAGGTTACTCTCTCTATTTTTATTATCGAGCCATTCTTCCTGCCGCCACAGCTGAATCGTTAGCGTCGGTCGCCATCTTTCTATGAGGTAGGACTGTTGAGATGAAAGGTTAGAACTTTTAACTTTCCTTGTCAGTTAACGTCGCAGACGACATGTCAACGGATAATAAAAAGAGGAAACAAAAATGAATGTTTTCTATATTTTATAGCCATAATACAAACACACACTTATATATGTAAACCTATTCATTTATATCATATTAATATAACACACATATTTATATTTACATTTTTTATATTCTAGACATGATACACACACATATATGTGTGTATAAGTTTTCCGTTTAATATATTTAATACATACCCATACGTAAATATATATGTATGTAGCTGTTTATAATATATAAATACAAGATGGCTTATGGACGATGGCAAAACTTTTTATTTTTAGGAGCTAGGTTCTATGAACGATGTATGTAAAATATTTGTTAGTATTTTTTGTTCTAGTTGTACTTCCGATGGCTATTCTGGGTATCTGATGAGCTGCATAATTTATATATCCTGGTAATTACATGTTGATTCTCGTTTATTTGTTTTTGTGCGCAAACTTGTCGCCAAGTTACACTCAGTTGTTTTGAATTTCGGTCAGAAAAAATGACTAAATACATGTCATTGGAATTTAACATACCATTGTTTACGTATAACTGTTTACATATATTGTTATAGGCATGACATACACACACAAACACACACACACACACATATATATATATATATATATATATATATATATATATATATATATATATATATATATATATATATATATATGGATATATATATATATATATAAATATATGTATGTATATATGTATGTATATATATGTATATATATGAAAACTGAAAAGGTTTTTATATGATAATAGACGTTTCGTCTTTATTCAAATACTTTCTCAAGTTGACTTATTCAAAGGAAAACATATGCGTAAAATGACGCGGTAAATAATGTATTAATTAATTGTTTTCGAAACTCAACTTAGACAATTTTTTTTTAAATGTAGTGTGTTTATTATGTGTAATTAATGTTTTTTTTAAATCGATATTATTCACAATGTTTTTTGGAATGGGGTGTGAAAATAAAGAACATGGATCTAAATTAAAGTTTTCGTCTACTAGTATTAGTGTAATTAAATACAATTAATTACCATTTTTACTAGTTATAATCTGCTGGGATAGAAGAATAAAAATGTGAGGCAGCAGTTATAGAGAGAATGGAGTGTGAATACAAGAAGGCAGTACGTGTTTCCTCATAAAATGATTTGATAGTTAACGTTTTTTGTAGCGATTTCTACAAATGTTGACAGCGAGCTAGTTGTAACGAATGTGAGCGTGTGTGTAGGGGTAAATGTTCAAATAGCAAGGCAGTAAAGAGTGTTAGCGTGAAAGATGGAGGATAAACGACTAGATAATAGATGACTATTTTACATAATAATGTTCGATATATAAACGTATTTTTACAAAACTGGTATGTTTAGGAATTGTTTGGATCATATTTCTACACAGCTTGCCAGAACTTGTCTCTTATTCGGATGTAGTCGGGCAGTATTTTATACAGAGGTGTTTATAGATTAGCAAATCCAACGTTGTAATGGTATAAATAATAAAGTGCGACCGCTTTAAGGAAAATATAAGTGGAAAGTATGATGACGAATCTGAAATATCATCGACTTAAAATTGTCATTGTTATAAAACACTCAAAGAATGTTACAAAATGTGTTCAAACTTATAAAATAATGGCCGTTATAACTGCAATGGTATTATTTCTGGCCGGATATGGAAACCTAAAAAGATGGAAGTGTACAAAACTTACTTTCTGACTTGTTCATAGATTTCTGTATTCAAAATCTGCTTTATTTCCTCGTCTACAGAAATGGGGGAACCGTGTACACATGATCAATTTAGAAATAGCGTTGGCATAAAATTAATAATTATGCACAACGCGGACATTTTCAATAATATATTTCTTACATAAATATAAATATATATATATATATATATATATATATATATATATATATATATATATATATATATATATATATATATATATATATATATATGTATACGTATATATATATATATATATATATATATATATATATTTAGATGTTTCACTCATAAAATAGATCATTCAGTGAAGACCGGATTTTTGGTTTTTTTAATGTATTTGGGACCGATTATTTGCTTGTTGGCTTGGTGGAAGAAATAATGCATGAGCTATATTTCTAAGACTTTTTCTAGGACTTTCTTTTATTTATCGTTGTTCTTCCTTGTTTTCTTATTTTAACTTTTATTTTTATTTGTTTCCTCTTCTCTTTTTTAGTGACTTCAACTATTGCAACGCCACATTGTGTATTGTCGGCAGTTGAAACCCGTATTCCAGACATTTAATTTCTCTGATGATCTGCCAAGCAAGTACCTGCTTGGTAGTGAAACACGTGTAGGAAAAAAACATTTAATTTGAATAAATAATATTTGTAAGAAAATATATTTTTAATGGTGATCATTGGTGTCCTGAAAGGAATGCTTTGGTACGCCTTTATAAAATCACACACACATATATATATATATATATATATATATATATATATAATATATATATATATATATATATATATATACAAATGATCTAGTTGTGTTTCTATAGTAACAATAACTTTATTAAATAATTCAAGTCATAACAATAACTGAATATAAGTTTTAAATAATAAATTTACAAATTAGTTAACTTCTGACAGGGTATGACTGTTTAAAGCTTCTTGTATAATGAATATAACCATTCCTAACGATTATCGAAAAAGTGGTATGATGTAAGATGGATATAATTTAATTGGAGAATAACATATTTTAATCTTTGACGAGCGTCCACAAAATATGTTATTCTAATTCGAAGCAAGAAATCAGAGACCGAACCAAACCACGCTCGTTGAAGTGGACGGAGTGTATCACTTATATAGTTGCAATTTTATTTGCGACATTTGAACGTATTTAACTACAAGTAGGATTTAGCTCAGTCGTAGATCATTATACTAAAGTTAATAGGGTCCCGGTGTCTCACAAGGTCTAGCCACGCTGATGTGTTGTAAGACGAAAAACACGTGTCTGTAGATAATAATATTTTTTAAATATATACGCTTATATATAAGAGCATCGCATTGATAAGTGAAAATTATGCTCACATTGCATTTAGGTAAAGTTTTTTTCCCAATAAATATTTGAATACGTCACCAATAAAGCAGAATTTCCTGCATTCTATTTTCTAAGCAACTTTACGCTCAATCCTTACATTCTAAACATTTTCTAGAATCAAAATCCTTTCCATGATTTTGAATAAAACTGGAATAAGATTTCCAGATATAAGGTGTATTACCATTACATCTTGATTTTAATATTCCTCAGGGGACTTTAAACTAATGCAAAACTGTTTTGTTAAGATAATTATTTTTACTCGTCTTTTGGTGATTATTTAGTTCAGAATATATATATACTAAATATATATATATATATATATATGTATGTGTGTATTTATATTTCTACATACCTACACACACCTATATATAAGTTGAAATCCTGAATTTTAAAGATCACCGAAATCTATTAACTGTAGAAGTGAGATAGAAAACAGCTGCTTACACAGAAATAAATTTACTTTAGGCTAACGATGAATAAATAAATAGATAAACAAATAAGTAAAAAAAAACAAAGCTAAACAAAAACTTAACAATTTAAAAATTAAAACCTAAAATAGAAATCCAAGGGACCACGTGTTAAAATAAATTCACCCATTATATTGACACAACAAAGGAAACAGGATATAGGCACATCTATAGAAAACAGAACAATAGAACAGGATATAGACAGTAACACCAACAAGACCTTTGTTCGCGGAAAGCCCAACGATTGGCAGAGAGAACAACAAAGAATCTGATTGGTTAACTAGCTAGCCGTGTATATAAAATGTTATGTGGATACATGAAATACTAATATTATATATATATATATATATATATATATATATATATATATATATATATATATATATATATATGTGTGTGTGTGTGTGTGTGTATTTATACTAGACAAATATTTGCCGCAAGACGCGTATAAACAACAAGTATTGCAGTAGTTACAATTGTTTATGCGTTTCTTTCTTTGCGGCGTATGGTACAGTTTTTTGACACCCCCTTAAACGGTACAGTTTGCAAGAAGACAAATAATAATGCTCCTACGTTACTCTCCGTTTTCCTTAGAGTAATATCCTATAATTCGTAATGATGTTTGATTGTTGACAATTTTACGAAGCCCATACATAGTATTGACGCTGACGGCAGCGCACCGATTATTTTCAAATGTATTACTTAATATAATCTAAAGTTTTAAAGATTATTTTAACCCTTTTAACAGGATCAAGCAAGTGTTCAGGTATTATAAAGGCCGCCTGGCGCATCATACTTTAAATAGAGACCGTGTTGGACGCTCGATGCGGCCTCTTTGGGTAAGATGTATTCGTTAAAGGTCTATTTAAGAGATTCACTTTGCATTTTTAGGTAATTTAAAATATTGGTGAATAACTCTCCATACAAGTAAAATAAGGAGCTGTTATTAAGTAGCCCTGCTGATTAAGAATATTTTTTAAAAATTTAATGATAGCCGTGAATTAAATTTAGAATAAAAAATATTGAAATTATCTTAAACCGAAGTATTAATCAAAAACAAAGGAAAAGTGTTAATACGAATGCACTAAACAAAATGTATTTCTGTATTTGCCACACACGCAGCAATTACACAATGAAAAAATGTATATCGGGAAGTTAGTCTTACTAATTTGATATCAGTAGGATATACTGGTTAATCTATGAAATCGATTGGAATTTTTTTTTTACTTCATCTAGAACATATACTAATAAGTTACGTTCAAAATACATTATTGATTTTGTAGAGGAGGGCGTATCGATGACAAACATCGAGAATCCGTTTGACTTCACATTATAATGTACATTTTAGGAAAGGTGTCGATTTAACATTTTAGGCAACCTTTATATATATATAAATATATACACATAATATATGTATACATGTATATGGATGTGTGTATATGTGTATTGACGTAGATGTTGATGAGCAATACATGTATACCATTCATAATTACATTTTGAAGGGACATATTGATCCATTTTTTAGATCCAATTATCTTTTTGTGAATATATTAACTTCACTTGGATATATGTATATATATATATATATATATATATATATATATATATATATATATGTATATATATATGCATGTATATATACATGTATATATATAGGCATGTATATATACATGTATATATATATGCATGTATATATAGACATGTATATATACGCATGTATATATACATGTATATATATATACACATATATATGCAAGTGTAAACTTTCTGAAATTCATATACATTAAAAGGTTATTCGAGTACCAACATCGTTGATCGAAAGAAAAATGCATCTTGTAATTTTGTTTATGCTTTAAAGAAGCTAATTAAGTGCTTATCTGAATTCACTGTTGGCTTCATCCCAATTCGTTAGCGCGGATCTAAGGTTTAGTTATACGGTTTTCTCTTTTGCTCTTTTTTTTGTTTCTCAGAAAAGCAATCTGACTCAACTCTGATGCCAAGAGCTATCACAAAATCACCTCTTCAAACTATCTCATCTACATATATACGAATGTTACTAACAGTTTGTATAATCTGACGTCTTCTTATCCATCAATACATCTATCTATCTATCTATCTATCTATCTATCTATCTATCTATCTACCTATCTATTTTCTATCTATTTATTTATCTATCTATTTACCTTTGTCTCTCTGTCTGTCTGTATGTCTGTCTGGCTGTCTCTTTCTCCCCCCTCTCTCTCTCTCTCTCTCTCTCTCTCTCTCTCTATATATATATATATATATATATATATATATATATACATATATATATATATATATATATATATATATATATATATATATATATATATATATATCGTCTTGTCGCCATTGTAAAAAAAGTAATCAATGATTAGTCCAATACTCACAGGGGTATCTCACTCGTACGGCTTCATGTAAGATTAACTCATCGCTGTTTACGAGATGTCTGAAAGGTCATTGATAATTAGCTTAGAGTGAGCTTTATCTATATGGCTTCTAAGATGGTTATTTAAAACTTTGTGGATATATCTGTTAACAAACTTTTAAAAAGATAGCTTCTGCGTCACTTATTTTTTCTGGGTTGGATTGTTTGAATCATGAAAAATGAGAATATGTGGCCAGTTCATTCAAAAAAGACAACATTGAAAATGAATCTCTTTTTGCTCGCTTATCCCCCATATATCTCCTTTCACTACTTGTTCTTAACAGCTGCGAGTTAAGTGATATTTCTGCGTATTGTGATATTTCATTCGTTGTCTTCTTTTCATCTTTATTACTTCGACTGTAAAAACAGAGAGACAGAGAAAAAGTTACAGACGAGGGGTGGATAAATACTATATAGAATAGAGCTAGCAGGCAAATATCGTAGAGTGAAAGAGGTTAAGAATTATAGATACAAACTAAGTAACAGATAAGTCACTTGGTTAGTTAATTGCAAAGCGGGGCTAATTAGAACAATTAAAATGGAAGTTGTTTTTTTTTTCAAACATAACTCCACCCGAAAACTGGGGAATATTTTAGCATGTATTCTTCGTGATCAAAATATATGAGAAAGCAGTATACGGAAACAGACGTTGATTAATTGAGGTTGTGTATACTATTACTAAATGATTACAGATATTCGTATAATTCATTTGAATGTTTTCTGTATTATAACATACAAGTACAAGTGAAATTCTAAAGTGTTCCTCGTTGGACACACAAAGGGAAATTCTCAATTAATTGTTAAAATGATTGGATATATTTATTCGTAATTTTGACTCATTAGTAAGTCTTTTTTTCGAAATATCAGTTTTTAATTATCAGTAATATGGACATAATTGTATTATTCGTAAATATAGGGTGGGCAAAAATAAGGGTCCTATTTTTAAAAATTCATAACTTTTTTATTTATTGATTAAAAAAAAAATTTTTTTTAGAATAAGTAAAGAACCCCTTCCGAAGCAAGCATGAGCCGTATTAGCCCTAAGGAACGTACCCTCATTTAGAAAACATTATTTTTGCTTAAAAAACTCAAAACAGTGTAAAAAACAATACTTTAGTTTTTGTAAGTTTTAAGAAGTGTTTTCGGCTAAAATTTGTTTTGTTTATTTCAAAAAATCTCGGAAGGGTCAGTCTACACACACATAAAGTTTGGTGAGTTTAACTTTTATTTTGTGGAAGTTATTCAAATTCAAGTTATTAAAATTTAAAGATAGGACCCTTATTTTGGCCCACCCTGTACATCCCTCTTCAATATAATTGTAATGAATATTGTGTCTCTGTTTTTGTAGCTGAAACTACGTCACATTTCTGTTTTTTTAGCATATTATACACTATGATATAATGTTTTGAAATCTTAATCGTTCAAAAAAAAAATCTTATTTTATTTACATCGTTTACTCAATTCACTTTTAATAACTCATCCAATTTATAGATCTAACAAAATAGTTGTTCACATAATTACTGTGATGGCTAATTTACATACTGCGTTTTCAAAACGAACATTTACTAAATAAGTATACTGTATATTGATGTTCCTACATATTTCCTTTCCTCGATATCATAGGCAATAAATGATTTTAGCTTCATATTGTATCGATAGTGACATTAGAATCTGAGATATTGTCTTATGGAATTGCGATATAGATTAACGCTAACCTGAATTTCCTCAGTGCTAGTTATCCATATATCTAGAGAATACAATTTGTTATTATGTTTCTTTCTTCATGCTGGACGCTATATGTAAACGGACGGAGTTTACATGGTCGAGCGATGCCTGAAAATATTAATTGCGAGAGTATAAACGCGTTGTTAACACATCCCAGCCATATTAATGGGTTTAGTGGGGTGGATACTTCTTTCACTTCTTCAAAGTATTGCTGGTAGACATTCGCCAGTACTGGCGACAATAGTAATACCATAACCAAATCGTTCATCTTACCATTATATTTCAAATCCCAACACACAGAAAGTCATCATCCCCAAAATAATACCTATTGGGGTACATATGCTTTCCTCCAGTGAGGAATCTGAAGCAAAATTATCTCACAAGTCTCATCAGTGGGTATTTATGTGAACTGACGTAGTACGTCTCGACTCATCATTTGGTTGATGTGAATAGAAGTGTTATTAAATTCTATAAGAATAAGCGGAGTTCTTTACATACGATGTGGATCTACCTGTGAGTGAGGTCATTATACTTACCAGAAAACAGCAATGGCAATGGGTCTTAACGGAATACAATGGTTATAACTCTTAAGAAAGGCGTGAGATGTAATGCTGAACTTTTTTTTATATTTTGTTGGTGGTATGAGATTCCTCGTCTTATTCATATTTCTATCTCTGTCTTCAGAGTCGGATATGTATTTACTTTACAGTAGCCATCAGTTACTATTAGGTGTGCCGATATCTTCAAATACTCATCCCCGTAGTATTGGTAGTGTTCTGATATTATCATATCTTAGTCGCTAGTTCATAGTCAATATTTTTTTTTAAGAGGTTAGGTCTTAGATGCTTTGATTAGTTCAGTGAGTGTCTCACTTTCCATCTTAGCTCATATCTGGGGTTTTGGATGTATTCACAGCATCTTCTTAAGTTACAGCTATTCTATCTAGCTATTCAATCTCTGTTTGATGGTTGTGACAAATTTGAGACTCATGTTCAGCAGTGATTCTTCAAGTCCAGTCAACTAGTTAACAATGATTCTAAATAGTGACAGTGAGCTTCGATTTTATACCGTTTCAAATGTCTAATTGGTTAGAAGTAACACCGTAAAGGTATTAATTATATGGCATATCAAAACATTGTTCAATGCATTCAGTCAGTTATCCAGGAAAAGATCAAGATTGCTTGAGATTTCTGCCTGTAATTGATGTTTTTCACCGATTTTTTTATTCTATTTCAGATCAGCTCACTTGTCCTACTGTTTTTGCGACCCCTTGGATTTTATTTGAACTGGCTAGTCGTTTAAAGGTTATGCAAGATTGAACTAAATTTAGATCACGGCATCTGCATCATAATGAGGAATGGTTGGCGATTATTGCTAGTGTTATCTAATACAAATGATCAAACCTCATTGGTAAAATGTCGAAAACATAACTGTGTCGTCTCCCTTCTTTTAAAGTTGTCTTCCTCTGACACGTACGTTGATCTCGTGGAAATTTAGTTCAAAGTTTTCTTTTGTTTGGAGCTAGTATCATGGCAACCAAGTGGAGAATTTAGAATATCCCCCCCCCCCTCAATAGAGGCCCAACCCCTTACAGTTCGCAATCAACTTAGATATGCGGGTTCATAAATGTATCTTGTTAGCGCCTGCTTCTGCCATCTTAACCGCGTACGCCTGGCTGTTGACACACCACGGGGACTCCGTTGTCGTCATCACCACCACTGTCATGTACAAATGCACTGAACGCTGTGGATCGGTTTTTAGAAGATTGTATTTAACACATAGACATAAATTTAGTGGCTTCCTGCAAAAGAGCGAAGGAAGAAAAGATTTACCGGGCAAACATATGCAGACCAGCTGCGCCACTGCTGCCTCACCAACCCCGCCTATTGGCACGAATTAGGCCTTTACAAAACCGCTTCGACCGAAAGTCAGGAACAGAAGACAAAAACAACTCTGAACAGAAGTGACACCATTTCCGATTACCCTCCTACTCTCACCACGTTTAAAGACGTCCTACCCCTTTTCGGGCGCTCTTTCTCTATCCACTTCACTGCTTAACAATTAAGCTACACTACTTTCTGATATAATTGCTTTTCTATTACTTTCAGGAGTTTGTTATGCATCTACGTATACCAACTTAGTGCTAATTTGCAGGTCGACAATATATTCCCGAGAGTGCCTTTTCTCCACTTCTGCATTTGTCATCATTGTCTACTTACCCTCGAAAAAGATTCGCCGGGGAAGGCATTACATCGTAGGTCGATTTTATTAGGAATAAAGTTATTGCTCGCTCCCAAGCTCAAATCTCTTTCAATCCGATCTTCCGGTTCGCCACACACTCTTCCCTACGAAAACAATGGCCTTGTTTATAACACTGCATCAGCTGTGGATATCTTTTTATATGTTCGTCATTCCTGCATGAGCTCATCAGAGATACAATCCCAAAACACGGGTGGAAGGAACATAAATTATAGGCAAACGGTCCCGTCAAACGTAATATAAAATCGTTATTATATACGCAATATTATTTCGATTCCTTCAGTTTTAAATGTTAAAACCACCACATTCTAACACAAAAACATATTTTTAATATTATTATTCTAATCTATTACTAATAAAGATTCGGTATATATCTGCCTGAAGCAAAAACTATGTCATCACTTCTATTAATTGTATTCGGTGTTAAAAAAATAATGGCCGCTTGAAGCGCGAGGTTTTAAAGGTCATTTTAACACAGAATGTGTAATATATATATGGTAAATATCAATATAAATGAGAGTTACTGTGTTCCTAATAATAATTTGTAACTTTTATCAAGGTAGAGTGTATGTTTGAAGCGAAGCATACCCTCAATGATGAACATGACAAAACATGACTTCAGCCTTTTAATGTTGGTTGAGTTCCAACTTAGACACACTGCCTCTGAAACGTCTGCAAATATCAATAGAGTCTGAGGAGATGGATCGACATCAGATCGGACAATACGAAGGTGGTTACAGACATTTTGTAGTGGCGATGAGAGACTTGAAGATGAAGAGGGTAGAGGACAGCAGTGTAATCTTGACAATGAACAATTGCAGGAAATTGTTGAGCAAACTCCACGTCAAGGTGTCAAAGAAATGCCTATGAATATAATAACTTTGAGAATGACTTGCTGTCTGCATTTCTACAGTTTTACGTCATTTACAGAGTATTTGAAAGGTGAAAATATTGTCATGAGCAAATGTATATTTTTATCATTGACCATTATTTTTGTAACGACCTAATACTATTTGACTATATTTGAATACTCAATCCAGTATACTATACAGTTTCAGATTAATGTACTATATTTTAATGGTCACAGGTGCCTAATGTAATATTTGTGCCGTTGCCATAATGCAACCATCCCAAGCAGTATCCCCTCTTTTTAAAAAGGTAGGTAGTGTCGTATTTGATATCATCTTCCCATGCATGTATTCCTCATTTTCGTTTAGGGTAGTGTAGTATCCGTTCTGTTGTCATTATACCATCCTCCCAGAAATGACTTTCACATATTCATAAGGATGGGCAGTGCAGTATCTGTTCTGTTTTCATAAGACTATTGTATCTTCTTAGTATAAGTGCATTAGCTGTTATGTGATCATATACATATCCTCTTAGGCGTTACATTTTCCTTTCAGAGGATCGTGTAATATGTGTTCGTTCGTCATGATAGCATCCTACCAGAGTAACAAACGTATGCGACCGACGGGAGTATATATTAGCTTGTAGTTGGTAATGAGTTATCAATCGATGAAATATCGTTTTAAATGCGAGAAAATAAATAACTACAACTTCTTCACAAAGTGTTTAATGTTAAATCAGCAGAAATTAATGTCATGTTCTGGAGTTACGTGACACCATCAAACACCAAGTAACCTTGCTGATACATCACTTAAATGTCAAGTATCAATACCATTATTTGATATGTTTATATATTTCTATAGCAAACGAAAATTGAATTTTCACACAAAATTTTCAGGTAACTTCTATTCTTGCTAAGAGCATAAAAGCCGTTCATAATAATGACAGGCTCCGGTTACACTCGCGAATATTTTTCAATTAGTTGAAAGATGCATTGAATTTTCAGTTGTAATGGCTTCCCTGTAGCAATACTTAAAACACATTAATTATCAAAATCTCTCAGTGGCAACATTTTCAAAGAACGAAACCGAAATATAAAAATGCATTAGAGTTATTTGTCAAGAAGATACAAACTGAAAAAATTAATAACAATATACATTTCGACGATAAAGTGGTTTCACTAACCTATATTATCTTTTAATAAGGCATTGCATTAAGTATTATAGAAAATTATATATACAAATATATACATATATATATATATATATACATCTCTCTCTCTCTCTCTCTATATATATATATATATATATATATATATATATATATATATATATATATATATATATTAGTTGTGCAGTCAAACTGAAGTGTTTCAGCTCAATGGATATTATATCTTATTAGGTTTTAACATGTAATAGCAGAGCAATTAAAAATTGGGTTATTCTACGACAAAATCAATGTTTCGTATCAAGCAAAATTGTATTAAATTAAAAACAAATAGTTGTTTCTTTCATAGCCATGAAACCAGAGCAAAGCCTGAATTTTATAAATAAATGAATTGTTAGATTCACAGGAAAGAACGACTCACTATTAAACGAGCCCGTGAACACATCCATTTTTATCCTTTGATACACGTGCCGAATGATCTTCATGATCCACTATTCGTAATTTAACAGAAATAATCTTGGAATATCGCACACAGAGTTATCTCTCATAAAAAAACGCATAATACTCTAAAAAAACAACAGCAAGAAAATGAAGCACTGCCGTGCAAATTTAGCGAGTGCAATTCCTGTTTTCCTAGGTCTCGAACAAAACCATTTTAGTGGAGAACGGAAGAGACATTAAGATCAATAAAATGTAGTGTGATGATTTTATATTTAAAATTAAGCACACAAATAACATTTTCTATTCATAGATTTTACGAGTATTCACTCTGTTCGTATTACAATTTAAACATTTATTAGTAAATTAGTGTATATGTAATGTCGAATTATGACTTTGTAGTGAAAAGTAAACTCATAAAATAATAAACATGACTTCCATTTAGATATGTCCGAAACGTGGCCCTAATGCATGCAGAACTTTCCTAATATGATGTCAACCTTTCAGGAAAGCTTGAATAATAAATCGTAGACATTGAAATTCGCCTAGTTTTATTATAATTTACTGGAAATGTGTCAACTATTAAGGCTACTTGCAAATATATGTTCTATCCGGCCGCATGATTTTGCTAGCCTGGGAGTCTTGTATCACGACGCATGAACATATACTACACTGCCCTTCAAAATTGGAAGTAATGCTCGAGACCATGAACGAACATATATTACACAAACCTCCTACAGAAGAAAGTTATTTCTGGCAGGATAGTCTCATGACAACAGAAAAGATAGTATACTATTCCAAAACTGGGAGTGAATGCCTGGACGATGGTCTCAATACAACATGACCTGTATGCCACTAACAGATGAAGAAACAATTAGGCGGATGCTATAATGACAACAAAACTGACACTAAACCGCCCCGCCAAAAAGGAGTAAGTAATGCATAGGAGAATTGTCTCGTGACCACAAAACGCTTGTTTAATTGAGCCTGGAAAATAGTACATTAGTCCGAAATAGTAGAGTAAACTGAATCGAGTATCGAAATATACTAATTGTATAGTTTCGGCTTTAGACAAGCAGATATAAATCTCCATGAATAATAGAAACACAAGTAAAATTATTATTCATAGTTCAGTTTTATAGTAAAAATTAAACTCAGCAGATAATAAAAAATATTCTCCATTTTGAAATACGAGATCAGTTTCTAGGTATGGCCCAACTAAATGCACCACTATGATGAAAAAGTTTAAATCTTTCCGAAAATTTGCATAACGAAGCATAGACTGTGTAGTGTATCTTGTTTTATCATAATTCAACGTTTACATTCAAAGCTATATCACGATGCGTTAAATGAATAGATCAAATAGGTATAAGCTCCGTACGTAATACTAGTGAATACAGGTATCGCCTCTATGAAGAGTTGTACCAACCAACCAGCTGACTAATTAAATCGATGTCTTCGCCTTTCGGCAAAATTCGTTTTTTTTTCTCTGAAAAGAGCACAGACTTAGTGTTTGAGTTGAACTAAATTGAAAACAATCTTTCAGTACGAACATACCACTTTTCTTTGATCTTATTTCATGAGATGTTTAACTCAGACTTCCTTAGGGAATTATTTCATAGTTTTCAATTCTACGTCGATATGTCAAATTGAAAAGATCAGCTGTAAACTAAATCACAAATTAAAAAAAAATGAATAATTGAACAGTGATCATTATAATATTCACAACAAGATAACAATGTCTATAAGATATAGATATCAGGACTAGGCAGTAAATTAGTAACATAAATACGTATAGATAAATTTTACAGGTTTTTATAATTGTATGGATTTAAAAAGGGACCCAGAAACTAAAAGTGGAAAATAATATGAGTTGAATATATTACCATAAATGAATGACTCTCCACTTAAGGAGGCGCCTTATTTGATAAGCTCATATGACTGATGCACTACAGGCATCTAATAGAAGACTTACATCAAATCTGTTGCTAGAAAAATGAGCTGGAACAATTCTACTGCTCCGGAAAGCATCGCATTCTTGACGCTATTCTCTACCTGTATAATAGTCATATACGTCTTAAGACGGAGGATTGTTGTCATATTTACGGAGTTTATGCTCGGAGTACTCTTACTTGGCCTGGCAGAGTATTAAACCGACTTTGCAATCCAGTTTGATTGATCTCTTCTCTAACCGACACCCTATTTCGTACAGAAGAGATGCTGTTAGTTTCTCTCAACCGTATATTTATGTCCACAGAAGGCGAGCTGCTAAGCACTCAATCCTTTGTCTGTCTTGTAAAACATCGACAGCAAAAACTCGTCGCGCTACATTTCTTTTCTGTTTCTCTGTACCAAAAAGGAAATGGGATTTTCATAAACAACATTTATTTCCTACAACATACACTTTGCTGAAATAAATAGCACGAGTTTCCTTCCAAACCGATTACAACATCTTCGTTAACAAGTCTAATGCAAAAATACTTGTTATAGAATCGCGCCTTTGGATAATCAATTCTTTTTCCGTTATCGTCTGCCTTTTCAAACCATTTTGTCCAATTCTCTCGTAGTGGTCTTCATCGTCAAATCGACAATCAATTTAACCCTTATCCTCGAGTGACCTCGGTTTTCATAAGCGGTTACTTATTAGTATTAAACACATTAACGGACATTTTGTAAATAGATTATATAGAACAACAGTTACTTCATTCTTAAACAATGTTAAAATAAAACTAGTTAGTAAAAGTGCATTAACAACTAAAGAAAACTTTTTTTAGGTAAAGCTGTCTTGTAACCCGAGTATAAGGGTTACCAGTAAAATGATATGGGAAATACGACAAATCGAAAGCGTACAATCAGGATAAAATGAACAAAAGTTACACATTTAGCCGATTAGCTTACCAACCGCCAGGTTAAGTTTACAAGTTCGGAGTATTTTTTTGCTTCCTATCAATTAAAATCTGACACGAAGTCTGTTTCAAATGGGAATCCAGCTCCCCTCAAAAGGAGGCACACTGGTTGGGTGCTTAAATAGCCGTTAATTGTACCATCGAAATTTCACGGCGAAAGTGTTTCAAACGATCGGCGAATAACAAATACCCCACTCTAAAAAAGAAGCTTACACATGTTAATCTTACCGATGTCTCCGACGAATGAGGTACTGCGTAAGCGAATGTGATCATGAGACCGAACAGGCGTAATTACACTATACTCAACACGGAGTCTAGACTTTGAGATTCTGAACCAGCTAAGATGTTATGTTACTCTATAGTAGCAACAATGTTTTCCTCTAATATATTACTACTAACAAGCTCTCCCTTATTACCGGGAAGTAATAACCGACGGATGCTTTAGAAAAATGTAACCGTTATAATTTTCTATTACCCTTCCAATTATCTAATACATAATACAATACATTCCGCTAAAATCTTACAGACCCTCCCTCATATTCCAGTGGTTTCGAGAATATCGGATTACGTTATGTCTAACTATAACGTATAGCTTTCATCTTATTCCGAAATTTACAAACTTAATAATTTATAAGGTTCATCGATTGAAAATAGCAGCTACAATCTCTTAATCAAATTGACTTTAGACATTTCTCTTAGCTATTTTCGTTGGTTTCAGGTATGATTTCAGTTTCCAATTTAAAAACTTTGACAATATAATACATAACATCTTTAAGGCTTACAAATATTTTTTGAAAATACTTACAGCGTAAAATGAACTGCAGGGTTTATTTCGATGACATTCAATGGTTGATAACAATTCAATGGAAGTACGTAATATCAGTTTCTCTACGCAACTTCCGCTACTAATTAACAAACCACACAAGTTGATTGTTTCCTTTTTGGCCATACATTCATACCTAACATTACTCAAACATTCGTGTTTTAATTTTCTATGTTAAGTATTGTTATTTTTTATTGATGGGTTATTTTACGTAATATATTATATTTTCTTCCTTACATTCACATATTATAACCTCCATTCTCATTCTCATTTTCCCCCTCTCCCTCTCCCTCTCTCTTTCCCCTCTCTCTATATATATATATACATAAATATTCATCTGCAACAAGTTATAAGAAAACGTGTTTACATTTTTGTTTCGTGCTGCGATCATTTAAGATCGCAGCACGAAACAGTAGCTTCGAGGCAATACATATTAAACAAATACGTACATTTTGTCTGCTCACATTCGATTTAAATTAGCATTTGTCGATTTATTTAAGTATATTCTTGTGAGTATGATTATACGTCAGTTACGAATAACGTTCCTTTGTGTAATTCACGACACAATTTCAAATACAGACCGGCGTAACATTTTCCTATTCATCGACTATAATTCGATATTCATTCATACCGAACATTATTCAAATTTATTTCATAACTTTTTTACATTCTAAAAACTATTAATTTCTACTTTTCTTAATGTACTTAAACTTAAGAAACAGTATCCGTTCCTTTGTATTTTCTCCTCTGGGTCAGTAAAGTGTTTTATCATTTTCCCTCTAGTTAATCATTTCTCCATTTTAGAAGAAATTATTCTGGACTACGGCAATTATTTTCCCAGGAGATAGATTTTCAAAACATTAAACATTACCATTGTATAACTCTACCTTCGTGGTGAAGCAACTAAATAGCAACAACATAGTCAATGGTTAAACTGCAGATTAGTTAACAGTTGATAAATCGAAAATAACATAACCACAACAAATTTCTTAAATCACCGGCTATATATTTAAAGCAAACACAGAGTTAGACACAATGTCGATTTTCAATGATGGTAAATTCAATCTTCCACTAAAATGGGCACACATTGTCTCAATCCAGAAGTATTTTCCTTCACTGACCTTGGAAACATTCACGCATATTCTTTGATCATATTTACTTAGCGGGGGCTAGTGGTTTTTCTGTGGTCGAATGAACCGTTACTTACTATCATAGAGGAGGGGGTTACCCAAAACAGAGACATTTATTTTGTTTTATTCAAAACATCTATAAATCCTATTTTAATCACCTAAATTACAGTGATGTTTTCAAATGCTTTTTGCCGAATTAATACTTTAATAATTACATTTTTTTAATTTAATGTATATTTATCTCGGGCAACGCAATGCACGTAGCCTGTTTGTTGATATATATATATATATATATATATATATATATATATATATATATATATATATATATATATATATATATATATATATTGTCGAAAAACCAAGTGAAATAACTTACTTGTCTCGGGACTTCTAGCGATCGGAGAGGCATCAGTGGTTTGTTTACTTGACTGAAAGCGAGGTCACTACTGGCCTCGTTTTTATTGCCTTTTGGCCGGAAGTGAAGGGGGGGCATTTCCTGTTACTAGTCTATTAAAATGCCTCTCCTTCCCTCTCTCCAGGTTATCAAATCCCAGACAGACTTTGGGAGCGGAATTAAGCAGTGTTTCGCAACAGCTGCTGCTGTACCTACTCCGATCTCTCCTACTCCTCCTACTCCTCAAGAGTTGAAAGAATTTTCCACAACATATATATATGGTCAAATATTACGGACAACATTAGACTAAACAATGTGTTTCAGTCCGGTCAAGTCGCTTTGCGTGGATTCTCTATTTTAGGTGAAAGCTCACTAATAACTTCACCATAGGAAGAATTTCCAAGTAATAATGGTCCTATTGTAAACCATCATCTTGGGTGAATGTCTGTTGCGAAGATAATCAACAATTTCAATATTATTTTAGTAAATTTAGCGGAAAAACAATGTTATTGATATCTTGACATTAAAACAACTCTTTCCTTAATCTGAATTTACAGAATTATCCGTCAATGTAACAACAGTACTTGAATATCGAAATAATGAACAGTAACTTCTTGTAGCCTTACGCATAAAAACAAAACTCCACTATAATTAATAATAACAAAAGTTATAATCGAATATAAATATATTAACATTTCTTAAACTGCAACATTAATTTTTAATCGAACTAATAATAAGCAGTGAGAAAAAGGAAAGCTACGATCCGGATGTAAATGAGTGGTCGCTAATGATATGAGTTATAGTCTTTTTTAAATTACTTATAAAATACATTGAAATATATACTTTTAATTCATTTATCTGATGTGGGTATTAAAAGAATATTAATTTTAAAAGTTACATTTATTTATCATATACCAACAGGTCAACACAGCGTTTCTCTGAACCATAAAAAAAACAAAGTAGAAGTAAAATAGCATCTGTAACATCACTATATTTAAACTCATATCTCTCTCCCCCCCTCTCTCTCTCTCTCTCGCCGTCTATTAATCTTTTTCTCTTCATATTTTAATAATTTAATGTTAGTAAGGAGACATTTACGGAACTGCTAAAAGTACCGTAAAAATTAAAGTATGAAGAGAAATAATGTTTATAATCATTATTGATACCGGACAACGCAAAGTAGAACAAATAGTCCCGGTCAATTTCTAATTTCTTGTCCACCCTATTTCAGAATAATATGAATATAAATGATGTTTATAAAGTCAATAGTTCGCAGAGATGTAATATTACCAGTTACCAAAAGTAATATAGTAATTGTTTTATCCCGGACAACGCAAGGTAGAACAAATGGTCCCGTAAATTCCTAATGTATTCCTTCCTCAATTTTAACATATAAAGACACGCAATGATTGTGAAGTCAATAGTCCGAAGAGATTTACTATATATCCCTTACCAAAAGTAATACTGTAATCTTACAATTATTTCATCCATGGCAATGCGGATAGAACAAATGGTCCCGTTAAATTACTTATTTCTTGTCCCTACACTCCATTTTACAATAATATGAAGATAAAGGATATTAAGCACTTTGGATTATTGCTCTCGGGGTATACACCATTCTAAATAACAGAGGCGTTCTTTATCACAGGAAACACTGCGTTTAATACACCTATCTAGAATATCGAGCACTGTTATGACCACTTTAAGATTACTACCGACTTAATCCAAGGTATTAAGCACTTTGAATTATGGCTCCCAGGATGTACAACATCAAAAATAGAGAATTGTTATCCTAGGAAACACTGCGTTTAAACACATCTAGTCTATCTAGGGTGTTGAACACTGTTATGATCTCTTCAGGGTTATTACCTGTTCTATCAAGGATATTTATATGAATAAAAAATGAATGTAAAATGAATGAAAATATGAATAAAAATTAGAATAAAAAAGTTTATGTTTAAAAATGAATGAACAATGAATGCAAAATGAATGGGAAATAAATGAATGAAAAAATGAATAAATAAATGTAAATAAAAAACTATGAAAATGCGTAAATAAAATATAAATGAAAAAGGTGAATGAAAAGATCAATTATAAATATAAATGAAAAGAGGTGAAGGAAAAATAAGGAAATAAGTGAATGAAAATAATTGAATATTAATGAATAAAAAATGAATGAAAAGTGAAAAAAATAATGACAAAAATGAAACAATTAATGAAAATTAAAATGAAATAAATTGAAGGAAAAATGACAGAAAAAAGTAATGAAAAAAATGAAAAAATAGATTGAATGACAAATAGGAATGAAAATATAAATAAAAAAAGATAGAATAAAAAATGAAATAAAAAAGTGACTTCTTCCAAAACATCTGACTCTTCATCTTTACTAACCCTTTTTCCCAAACCTCTGATTTTGACTGCTTCACTACCGACTCATGTTCAGAAAGCTGCTGCTAGTTATTGAGCAACCCTGGGTTCACTGAAGATTCATGTTCAGATGAAGTGCGGTTAAGGAAAGATCAACCATTCATTCACTACAGACTCATAGTCAGAAGAGGTTCTGTTATTGATTAAGCAACCTGCTTATTCTAGGGTATTGATCAATTTGGATGGACTAACTTATACCAGTTATTATCATGATATATTGTTTATATTATGACTCCTGAGCAACACTATGTACTTTGTCTAATGTACAATATAATAAAAACAGATAAATCCATTCGTTCTCCCAGACAACGCTGCGTTTAAACACACCTGCTATATCTAGGACACTGATCACTTTTGGGATTACTATATACGACTTACTATATAATAATAATAAATATATAATAATAATAAATATTAATGATGTTTATTTGTTCTCAGGCAAAGCGGTGTTTAAATGTCCGTGTTCTATCCAGAATATTGACCACTTTTGAAAAAAAACTAAATTATAGCAGTGACCAGTATTGTTACTGTCGTAACTCCCGGGCAACACCATGTACTTTGTCTATTATACGACAAAATATACACACGCAAATAAGTTGCTTTTCTCCCGGGCAACGCTGCGTTTAAACGCACTTGATCTGCCTATGATATTAAGCATTTTTGATTAGTAAATACCACTTCCAATATAAAATAGTGTAATGTTACTATTATGACTGACGTCGAACGCCAATACGTTTTATTAAATAAAATATTATAACAAAAAACAATCATGTTATTTTTCTGGGCAACGCGACTTTTTAAAATGCATGCTTTATTCAGGATATTGAGCACTTTTGATTGACTAACTCATAAAACTTACCAATAACTCCCGGGGAACGACAAGTAGGCTTTCTTATATAAAATAGTATAACAAAGATAGCAATGTGGGTTCTCCCGGGCAACTGGCCCTTTAAACATGCCTTCTATATCCAGGATATTGAGCACTTTTGTGTTACTACGTGCTCTATCCATGGTATTGATCACTTTGAATTATTACTTAAAACATTATGAAAAAAGACAGAGAATTTTTTTTTATCCTACGCCAAACTGCTTTTAAACACACTTGCTCTATCTAGAATATGGAACCCTTTTTCAGCATTTTAGGGTTACTACATCCTCTATCCAGCATATTCAGCATTTCGGTTTAACACACCTGCTTTATCAAGGTATAATTGGCACTTCTAAAATAAAAGAGACCTCCAGAGCAGTAGTAAAACTGAGTTTTTGCCACCCCCATCCTCTCCAGGATATTGATCACTTTGGAATATAGCTTCCGTAAAGACAGAAGTGTTTTATCTCGGGCAACACTCTTTTTCACACATACCTGCAATATCTAGGATGACGAGCATTTTTCAGTGTTTTAAGGTTACTACGTTCACTAATCAAAATATTAAGCGCTTTGGATTATGGATCTCGTTTAAAAACAAAAAGTCCTGTATATCGTTTAACACACCTGCTGTATCTAGGATAATGAGGACTTTTATAATTAAGGAGGCCTCCACAGCACTACTAAAAATGTTTTCCCCCGCTATCTTTTGTAGAGAAATTCCCTTTTTTTTTATAAGTGAGATATCAAAAAACTAAAACTTGTAATGCCTTCAGAGCGTTACTGAAACACTCAAATAAAATTGAGGACGACTGCAGAGCACACATAAAGAAGAAATAGATAAAGAACAGAGAAGATGAAGAAGAAGAAAAATGAAGAAAAGAGGAAAAAAGGAAAGAATTAAAAGTAGAAAAAGAAGAAAAAGAAGAAAAAAAGAAGAAAAAGATTTGTGTTTAGTTCATGGCCAATCACCTGAAGCGCCCTCTACAGGGGAATGTCGATTCAACTGCAGTCCTAGGAGGTTCATCCTCCCAGACTTAATTTTTTTCACCCGTCGAGAGTCAAGTAGTTTATAAAAATCACGCTAAGTGCTTGTTTCTTTCCCCCTACCTTTTTACAGGGTAATTTCCGGATTAGTGTTAAGAATGACACGGTTAAGAATGTACATCCTGGGAGAGTTGCCCTATTTTTTCATAGAACTCTACTAAGACCGACAGATACAAAGAAAGTACCGATCAGATACTACACTGTGATTTCTCTAGAATAAGCGTCGATTAATTTGAAGTTTCTCCCCCCCTTCCCGCAACTTACCCTGATGTCATTTCCGGTTTAATTTTAGAAATGACTTGCGGTTCTTAAATATTACTACATGATATATTTGTTTTTGTTTCCAAATAAATACATAATAACATTGAATTTAAACTGAAAATAGCTGAAACAGGGTACCCTCCTTACTTAATCTGCTTTAGTTGCCTCTCAGAAAATAGATCATTTTTTTCAAATTCTAGATAGTCTCTACCCGATGCTTCGCCGGTCAAAATAATACAACGTGTGCTTATGTTTGTTGCATATGTTTTAAGTTTTATCTGGATGTACAAACATACAAACATCCGAACATCCGAACATCCGTACAACCTAACGTACACACGGATGTTTGCCTTTCATATTATATATATATATATATATATATATATATATATATATATATATACACACTTTAAAAGTAATATCTAAACTGCTCAACTACTACAGTGAATGCGCCCCAAAAATATAAAATCGCCTAGATAAACAAAAATCCGTCCACGCTGCGCACACAAAACTTTCATACACAAATATTCAACAAAGAACTAACATACAACACACCCTAATTAGTAACAATTCCCCCAATAGAATGGTATACCAACGACTAAAACTATAATTAACCTTCCTACACCAAATGAATAAGAATAAAAAACATAATAAAAATGATACTTTGCACCTATACTACAAAAACCAAATGCATACTAACTACAAACTTCATGAAAAAGTTATAACTTAGATAATAAACCGATACACTCAACGAATCGAACAACAAAAAATCAGCTGACCGATACAAGCGCTATTCAACGACACATCACCTAACACAAAAATATACAATCAACCGAAATAAAGAAAATACTAACAACGAACACTAAAATCACCCACAAAAATAATTGTACACACAGACTAAGTATCATTGAAACCCTATACATTAAAAAAATGCAATCCAACATTTACAAAATATCATTTAAACCTGGCACTAACGACCTATCCGTTTCCATAATAAAAATTAAAATAATAGAACAATCGAGTTGAAAGTCAGCGTTCTTGCCCCTTTGCTATCGTGCGACACTGGCTGAATGCAAAAATATAATTACACTAGAGCTTAGCTAATCAACGTTTCTTTCCCTAAGGCTTATTACCTATATATTTTACTCACACAAAATACTAACATATTTCTAATGTTTAAGATGGAGTTATGTTTAAAGACATCCATTTTAAATGTTCTAATTATCCGTAAGTTAATATTGCATCACAAGGCGGCCCATATCCTACGTCTATGACTATAACTCTCTCGATCAATTATCTTATTTGATTTAATCCTTGCTCTTAATTTATACTGTATCTATCATTTACACTTTTATCGCTCTCACTTGATATGTGTTCATTTACTGTCAAAGGTAATAAAAACAGCACGAAATAAAAAAATGAATAGTCGATCATAAAGAAAAATGGATACAATCACAATGAATCCACTTTTTTAGAGGAAGAGCGAGAAATGGAAATAAAGAAGTATATATATATATATATATATATATATATATATATATATAGAACGTAGACAAAGAGTTATCTTTTTTATGTTATTAGGCTGAAAGGAGTCCGAAATAGTAGACCAATTATAAGTCCCCTTTGGTTACATTTGAAAACGACAATACCGATTTTTTTCTGATCTTCTGTAATACATATATAAATAAATATTGCGTTCTAATTTTTTGATTTTTCTTTATATTTGAGCACTCTTTTGAGGTACTCTTGAACTCACTTTACACACACACACACACACACACCCCCCACACACACACACACACATATATATATATATATATATATATATATATATATATATATATATATATATATATATATGGCACGCGTATTTTATTAGTTTCTGTATATATGAATCCGTTGAAACTCCAGGGTTTATAAAAAGTGCTCAATAACAAGTAGAGCTGTTCTTTAGTATATTTTTAATTTATACAAACATTATTGCTTACATATGTGCATACACGTTTCTGTTGTACTCTTCTCAGAGAGTAAACCTCTTCCGACCAAAAAAACAAGGAAGTGAGATAAATTTGGAAAACTTTCGCATTAAGTAAATCTATTGGGGGGATTAGATATGTTCCTAATTTTCACCGGTCAAGCTCAGTATCAGATAACATTCTTTACTTGTTAACTCTTTCAATTAGTGTATATCCTTTTTATCATGTGTATTACCTACAATTCTTACTATTTATTACTTGTTTATTTTTTTTATTACCCACTGAGCTTGGATTTTTGGATTTTTATTTTTTTATTTTTATTTATCTATTTATTTATTTAAAATTCTGATGTCTTCATATTTTTAACTTAAATAATAATCTGATAAAATTAGATCTTGAATTGAACTATTAAATTATTGAATTATCAAATTCTAATTACTTTATAACTAATTCTAATTTGATAAAAGTAACTCTTAAATTAAACTATTGAATTATTAATTACTAATTACTTCGATAACTTCGTAATTTTTAATTTTCTATATTGTTTGATCGGACGAGATTTGTGAGATCTGGTTTTATTGTAAGTTAGACATTTAAGTAGCTATTTGAGCAAGTATATTTGATTGGACGCCCTGGCCTTAATATGCCTGCCCTTTTTCTTTTGACCTAGACTTATTGTTTGACCCAGACATATAACATCCGGTTTGTGTTGAGTCGATTTGGCGGGCTCGCCGACGCAGGTTATTTGTTTCTTTCTTTGTTACGCCGACGCAGGATATTTGTTTCTTTCTTTGTTACCATAGACTTGACTTCCGCTCTGATAACGTATTCGAATAAGCAGGCATTTAGCGATTTTAATATTGCCTTCTATTAGGCTAAGAAGGGTCCTGTTTGGCTCGCGGGGGGAGGAAGAATGATTTCAAAGTTTTCAATTATTTTTATTCGATTCGAGGGAAGAAATGGCCGGTTTTGTCGACTCGATTCAATTGTATTTTTCTTCAAATCTGATTTAACGGATTCTCCATTTGACAAGCGAACTTTGATTTGATTTGTAATGTTCAGATCAATTTCTGGGAATTTTGAGAGTTTATTGAACATTTTATTTGATTTGATTTATTTATCTGACTAACATAAACATTGGATACTGTTCACTTCATCGACTGTTGACGCATCTCACGACTGGACTACTTTTTCAATTCTTTCAATTTCTAGTTTTTGGACTTTCACTCATAACCTGAGTTAATTTTCAGTCAGCCTTCTGGACTTCTGGATATGTTTCCTGATTATGTCTTTTAAACTCTATGACTTGGATGGATTGTATAGATTCAACAAAAAAGTATGTTTTTGGGTTGATATATTTGATGTTATATATTTTTATGTATTTTTGTATATATCTTTTTATATTTTCAAAGTGTAATGTTATTACCTGTAGTGATGTCACTATTGTAATAGTCATCTGAGGAGAAGATTTATCTTTGAAAACTCATGAGCTAAGGACGTTAAGACACTTTGCTTGAACTTTGAATTTTAATAAAATTTGATTGACACCTTATTTTATTATTTCATTTTATATTATAATATTAATGATGTATCCAGTATATTGAGCTTCAGTTTTTATCCGGATTTTTTCACTAATTATAAGATATTAGTTGACGCTTATATCTTTTGTTGGATTACTTTATATATATATATATATATATATATATATATATATATATATATATATATATATATATATATGGGTATATATATGTATATATAAGCGAAGTACAAACAAAACAAATAAACTTATTTTGAATTAGATACGCGTTTGTTTCAACCTTATAAATTGTGATAAATGGTCAGTAAGTATACATTTCAGTTTTGTTTTTTCGAAGGTGTTAAACCCTCAGTAATATTTTTGTTAAAAGCGAAGCACAACTAAAACAAACAACATTATTTGTTATTAGATACGCGTTTGTTTAACCGTATTTATTGTGATAAATGTTCAGTAAATATTCATTAGAGTCTTGATTTCTCTAAGGTGTAAAAACCTTGACTATTTAATATATATATATATATATATATATATATATATATATATATATATATATATATATATATACGAGACGTAGAAATACCTGGTATAGTTCTCAGGCGCAATAATAACCTACTTGTCAAGATGGACCTGTAGATTTTATTAGATCATTCATGTAGGGTACGGAAACTCCTATATTAAACCTTCGCTCTACATCGCTCTCAACTTTCTTGCTTCAGCTTGTTACTGAAATCATAGTTTGTAGAATAGGAGCGTGCTATGCGTGTCGTACAAACAAAGAGCATGGTCATCTACATGTACAGATATCCCTACAAAACCCACGGCAATGAAGACTTGTAATAATAAACCTAGCCTGCTGAACAATCGGACATTGCAATCTTTATAGGGATGGACTTCTTCTGTAAAGAAATAGCAACCGTCATCTTATATATATATGTATATATATATATATATATATATATATATATATATATATATATATATATATATGTATATACATATATATATATATATGTATATATATATATATATATATATATATATATATATATATATATATATATATATATATATATATAGGCAAACATTATAAAATAACACAGAGTGTTTTAGCTTAATAATACTTTTTTTTATTTTATGAATTTTCCGAATGGTGTTTCGGTAAAATTGCTTTATGTAAGTCCTATGTGTTTCTTGTTCCACTTTCTTTCCTTATTTGCGACTACTTTCGTTTTGATTCGTCAAATCATCTTCAGGCGGTGTTAATATTTGTTTCTTAAAAAAATATGTCTTTACTGTTTAGTTTTTATTATTATCACGGCCAGTAATATACAACTTAAACGGAGCGTCTATGATATTGAGATGTTATATGAGAGCGTGATTGCGTTCTAAGAGCGTGCAGAATTCAAAAGTTTGATTGCTTCACCGTAAAGAATTTGATAACGTTCTGAGCGCGTTCAAGATTCAAACGTATATTTGCTTTAGGGCTAAGAATTCGGTAACGTTTATTACTATGCTAGACACTTACAAATATTGTGACTAGTTTCGTAATTAACATTATTTATTGTGGCATATTTAGTTTTTATGTAGAGGGATTCAATAACTTTTAATATTTTGGTGTCGGTATCGTGGTGTTTTATTTTAGTATTGTTAACTAATATTTGTCTTTATTGAGAAGGAAGAGAGTCATGTTCTTAGGTGGTGATAAATGGAGCTAGTAAGGTGAATCGTCGGGAAAGTGCTGTGGTAGTGAAACCGATGTAAGAATTAGTTTTATTGTCAATTTATATTCGTACATGTGAAAATAGAAAATGAATAAAAGATATATTAAAATATATACTTTACACATAATTTTCATTATAGATACGTAGAACCAAACGACTACATTAAATCAGACTATGTATGAAACCATGCTTAACGTAATATTTATCCTATGATACTAATTCTGTCGTCCCGAAATTTAAATTGTTAACGTTTCTCTAAGAACAGCTCGGATTTATTCTTTTGGCATCTCACTGACTTCACATGAGTGTTCTCAGCTTCTTTTTGAAATTATGTTCTTTTCACCAGCTAAAATGTTTATTTTGGGGGTCACCTAAATATAATTCTACGAAAGAATCGAAACCATTATATATTTTTTAAATTTTTACACCCAAAAACATTGAATTATCAAGAAAATAAAGACGGTATGAACAAGCATGAGAATCCTGTTATGTTTAACAATATTTGCTTTAATGAAAGAATGCTTCTGAAATAAACAACATATATATATACAGGGTGATTCATAAGTCACTGAGCTATTTATTTTTTAAAGTAAAAAAAATACGGTTAATTAAAGCAAATTTTCAAAATTTCCACCTTTGTTCTGCATTCATAGCTCTATTCATTTTTGCAAGGAATTTACGACTCTTTGTAGCATATTTGATTGATTATGAGGTTGTGCGAAGGAGGCTTTCTGTTCACATCGCGTTTCCATTGTCTGTCAACAGGTGTGGGAGATTCATCAAATTTGGCCATATGAATAACAATAAAAATTCGCTCTTCAATTGTAAATGACATTTTAAATAGCTAAGTGAAGTGACTTATCAATCCCCCTGTATATATATATATATATATATATATATATATATATATATATCAATTAAAAAATGAATAAAAATAAAAAAAAGGTATAATTAAAGAAAATAATCTATTATTTTTTACGATGTTTGCTTAAATATATACATATATATATATATAAATATTTAATTAATATTTCAACAACTATATATACATATATATGTATATATATATATATATATATATATATATATATATATATATATATATTAAAATGTATAATAAAAGTGTTTAGATAGAAAACTAAACAGTATTTATAAATATATAATGCTTTTCGGAACCGATCTAAACTTTTTCATAGAAATATTTTTATTTCATTTTAGTAATTACATTGAATCTAGTAACACGATTATTTTCAAACAAAGATTTAAACGATAAGAAGCAGACATAAAGTTTTAAATATTTACTTGAAAGAATTATCTCCAACATAGATAAACGATATACTTAGATTAGACGGAAACTTTCATGAAATCTACTAAATACCGTCTTATAAGTACAAAGTCTTTTACTTATATTGACAGAAAGCCGTGCATTTCACTTCGGTATTATAATGATCCGCAGAAAAAGTATTAACGTATATCTAAATTCGATTTTGTAGATTAGTAGATGAAAATCGCTTCTTTAGAGAAAACGTCCTGATGTTTATTCAAAACTGAATTCTGTTTAAGCCGATAAGACTTTTAAAATTATATCAGTTCTTTTACAAGTTTGTCATAAATGATTGCGTTGTTTGTGTGATGTATATTGTCGGTGGATATCATGGAATCTCATAGTCCTGCGTAACCATACATCAATAAATCCGTTTTTGTTGATTGCTGGTCTTCTAGTTGGCCCTAACCCTTACTCTAACCCTAAGCCTGACCTGTACTATTGTAGAAGCGATGGGCGTTGTGTGCTAAATTAGTAGTATCGTTTCTCTCTCTCACTTTCTGTTACTTATTTTCCGTCGTTGCTCTGTAGTTGACATAGTAATACTGAACGTATACGAGCAAAAATAGTACTGTAAATTATATTGAACATATGCCATCAGAAAGTTGTATTGAACATATACCTGCAGAAAGTTGTATTGAACATATACCAGCAGAAAATTATATTGAACATATTCCAGCATGAAGTTGTATTGAATATATACCAGCAGAAAGTTGTACTGAACATATACCAGCAGAAAGTTGTATTGAACATATACCAGCTAAAAAGTTGTATTGAACATATACCAGAAGAAAGTGGTACTGAACATATACCACCAGAATGCTGTATTCAACATATACCAGCAGATAGTTGTATTGAACATATACCAGCAGAAAGTTGTATTGAACATATACCTGCAGAAAGTTGTATTGAACATATACCTGTAGAAAATTATATTAGACATATGCCATCAGAAAGTTGTATTGAACATATACCTGCAGAAAGTTGTATTGAACATATACCAGCAGAAAATTATATTGAACATACGCCAGCAGAAATTTGTATTGAACATATACCAGCAGAAGGTTTTACTGAACATATACCAGCAGAAAGTTGTATTGAACATATACCAGCAGAAAGTTGAATTAGACATATACCAGCAGAAAGGTGTATTGAACATATACCAGCAGAAAGTTGTACTGAACATATACCAGCAGAAAGTTGTATTGAACATATACCTGCAGAAAGTTGTATTAAACATATACCTGCAGAAAATTATATTGAACATATGTCATCAGAAAGTTGTACTGAACATATACCTGCAGAAAGTTGTATTGAACATATACCAGCAGAAAATTATATTGAACATATACCAGCAGAAAGTTGTATTGAACATATACCAGCAGAAAGTTGTATTGAGCATATATCAGCAGAAAGTTGTATTGAACATATATCAGCAGAAAGTTGTATTTAACATATACCAGCCGAAAGCTGTATTGAACAAATACCTGCAGAAAGTTGTATTGAACATATACCAGCAGAAAATTATATTGAACATATGCCAGCAGAAAGTTGTATTGAACATATGCCAGCAGAAAGTTGAATTAGACATATACCAGCAGAAAGGTGTATTGAACATATACCAGCAGAAAGCTGTATTACACATATACCAGCAGAAAGTTGTATTGAACTTATACCAGCAGAAAGTTGTACTGAACATATACCAGCAGAAATTTGTCGTGATCATATAACATATATATATATAAATATATATATATATATATATATATATATATATATATATATATATATATATATATATATATATGTGTGTCTGTGTCTGTGTGTGTTTTAGATCAACGAGATTTCGATCTGTTCACACCGCACATTTTTAAGGCCCTAACCACAACTTATCAAAACTCCGACTCACAATCCGGAAGCAGCATTTTACGTGATGTTTCACGTGTTTTGTAGAAACAAATAATAACTATCAGCAAAAATCGATCAGTTTCTGATCAGATATATCCAGTATAATATTTACTCTTCAGGTATACTAATTGTTCTTTTCAAAGTGCACCAACAAAAATATCGACGATTGTTATCATCGACATGTGTGTTTTAAACTGTGGACTTTATGCATATAATTACTTTAAAGAAGTGTCAAAATGAGAAACCTTTATGCTAGAATTGGCATTTTGTGCCCACGAATATTTTTTCGGAAACCCTGTAACACATCAGTAATCATTTTTCTAGAGTTCACCTTTAACATCTATATATGTGTTTTGATATCATTCAGTATTCACTTAAATAACAACCAAAATGTCAAAATAATAGAAAAGTGTTAGAGTTCTTTAACACACTTGCGAAATTGTTTTACTGTCCTAATTTATTTTCTCGTAGAAATGTAAGTGATTGCCTACTTCATAAAAATCAATAACTTTGTCCCTACTTATCAATGCCACAATGTACTTGTGGATAAGCGTACATTCGATGGATGTCTTGTCAGTGGAATGAGGAAGACTATTATGTAAGGGTAAACAGTGATGAGTGGAATGAACATAATTTGATTATATAGAAGGACGGTTTGTGACAAGTATTTGTTAACATTGGATTTGAAAACTATAATGTTGTAGTCTGCAGGGACGTAACCTCGAGGTAATATGTTCCAGATGGATATAGGATAATATCAGGTCTGAGTAGTGTACTATCACGGTAGAGGGAGCTCACCTTTTTGCAACAGCCCTGGCAATGTCTTCAGTGTATTTATTCCAAGTACTGTTATCTGTGAAAGTTAGGCCGAGGAGTTTAAATGATAGACTCTCAGGTAGGGTGTTATTTAGTATGACAATCGGTGGTTCAAGAGGTGTTTTGTAGTTATTGAAAGAAAGTAGCTTTGTCTTTGCGGCATAAAATGTTACCGTCTATTTTTTAATCTAATCTACTATGAACTGGTGGTCATTTATCAAGAATTCAGCCATTGCCTCAGAGATGTGCGCGTCGGTTTTGACCACATGATGAGAGTCGAGCGTGGTGTCGTCAGCAAATATTTCTATCTCAGTCTCAATGACATCAGGGAGCTCATTGATGAAGATTAGGAACAGTAGACGTCCAAGCATGGATCCCTGGAGTACACCAGCATTTACGTCATGTAGCTTAGATTAAAAGCCATCAAGGACAACCTAGATCTGTCTTTTTGTTAGGAAGGGTTTAATTATATTAACTATTTGTCCAGTAATACCATACAAGTGCAGTTTTAGAAGAAACCTTTCATGCCAGACCTTGTCAAAGGTTTTGGTTATATCAAGCGCTACCGCCCTGGCTTCACCTGTCTTGTCCAGTGTATGATATGTGCGTTCAGAGATCGCTTTTAGGATATATGCGGTAGATCGTGCATGTCTTTACTCGTATTAATTGGCAGAAAGAAGTTTAGCATGAACTTGGTGCCGGACTATCGCTAGATTGATTAAGGATCCAAAGATTTAAGCAAATATCTTGAGTAGACTGATTGGGCGGTAGTTTAGAAAATCAGGTCTATCTCCAGAAATCTTGAAAACTGGTACCACAGAGCCAAATTTCCAACTATCAGGCAAACAAGATTCAGCAAGGCATTTGTTGTATAGTTTGGAGAGGATAGGGGGCAGCTCAGCAGATCATTTTTATTACTATTACTGGTATAATATTCGGAAATGTCAAGTTTTTTATGATGTCTTTGATCTCAGATCGGGTGATGACCAGGTTCTTAAGTGTGGGTTCAGCCCTCAATTGGAATTTAGAGAGGGGGTTATTTGCTGAGTCAAAATGTGAGTTTAAGGCGAAACGCTGGGAAAGTAGTTAAGCCTTATCAAGTACCGTACAAACAACATCGTTGTGATTTGATATTGGGGGAATTGTCGATTGTCCATTGTTAATCACACTATTGTAGATTTTTCCATGAAATCACGAGTACATAGTTTCTGTGGCTGAATGCGTTTTTCGGTTATACCTTCTCTTTGCTTCATCTGTCACTGCTTTGCAATCATTTCTTTTCTCTAAATGTATGTCTATTCGTAGTTTACTTATGGCGTCCGAATTTTCCGCCTTCTGCCTTTCAGCTATAGCAGCGCACATTCTGAGGTGAACCATTGAGGAGAGTGGGCTTTACTGAAGAATTTTCGTGGGGAGACATAAGCATCAATGCTTGCTTTGACCCATTCAGTTAGCTCATTTGCACACTGATCAGCAGGGAGTGGGAAGGTTTTAACCCATGGTGCGACGCTAATGTGATCCCTGAGTGGAATCGAATCACCTTGCTCATAGTTTCTCGTCGTTTTGAGGAACGGCCCCTCAGCTTTTGGACGAGTGTTTAAGGGTATAAGTATACTTATCACAGCGAGATCAGAGTTTCCGAGCGGGCTATGGGCATTTGCCACACAAGCCTCGGATAGTGAGGTCAGGAATAGGTCGAGATCGGAAGCGTGAGGGTCCGCACGATCAGGAAGACGAGTCGGAAAAGTGACAGTCTGTGAGAGGTTGTGAGCTGAGAGGAATTACAAGTAGAGTTCCCAGCTGCACCAGTAACGCTGGAGAATCTTAACCAGCATGAAGCTTAAAATACGAGTCTTAATATAATTAAATTTGATTAATTCTAGTTATAATATTTAACTATAACAATAATATCACGTTTTTGAATTTTAGGTATTTTTTATAGAATTTTCTGCAAACTGGGTATCGCTGCGTATTATAGGCCGTTATTGTTAGATCTGGGGTTACAGTTATAAGCGATCGGAGTGATTCTATCAAATTACGGACTTTTTTAAATCTTTGAAAATATGACGTAAGCTACCAGAGAATGTGATGTAGTGTCATATAAATGCTGCTAGCATATACGCATCATAATATAACTCATGTGACTTTTTCTTAGTTACAATTATCGCTTGTTTCTGTACCTATTTGTCCAGTCATTTTAAGTTTTTATTTAGGCTTACAAAATTAATCGAATTATTTTAACGTCCGAAAACACTGATTGAAATACTTTTATTTGAAAGTGAATATTTGAATTTAGCGTTTGAGTAAAGAACTACTAGTCTACACAAAAACGCTATTCAGAAGCAAATAATCGCATGAATCGTGAGGTGAAATTTGTAAGCGTTAATAAAGTGCACTTCAATCTGAATTTGAACAGCTCGCGGCGGGAACTTTGGAAGGATTACTGACGCGAACATTATCCAGGGCGTGCAATGTTTCTTTCTTCATTTTCATTTTCCTTATTTTTCTTTTTTCTTCTTCTCTCTCTTGTTCCTATATTTTCTCTGTCTATTTTCTTTTCTTCTGGTTTTTGGTAATTCTTCCTTCTTCAGCTTCATTTTCTTCGGCTTCTTCACTATACTTTTCTTCCTTTTTTCTTCTGAAGATTCGTTTACTTCTCAATCTATTTTTGTTTTTTTAGCTGTCATCTTGATTATACTTTGTCTTCTCTTTTTCTCTCTTTATTGTAATTCTTCTTAATTTTCTATCTATTATCCACATCATTCTTCTGATCCTTATTCATTTTATTGTCCACTTCTTTAGGTTTCATCATTTTCGTCCTCTTCTGATTTCTTTATTCGTTTACTCTTTGCTTCTTTCGATCTTTCTTATTTTTTCTTATTTTTTTTATTTTTCATGTTTCTTTATTAATCATTTTGTCACCTTCAAGCGTTGTCCTTCTTCTTTTTCTTCTTCTTCTTCTTCTTTTTCTTCTTATTCCTTTTCTATCTCTTCTCCCACCCTTTTCATCGTTTTCTCATCGCATTACTCCATTTATGTATGCTCTTATATATAATCGTTGTTCTCATTTATCTTCTGGATATCGTTCTTTCTTCATCTCATCTTCCTTCTTTCATCGCTTAATTGTTATCCTAGTTCTAATTCTTGTTTTTCTTCTTGTTCTTCTCTTCTTTTATATTCGTCTTCCTCTAATATTATTCTGTGTATTCTTGTTTTGTTCTCCTTTCGCCAAACTTTGTTTGCATTAATCGGTTATTGAGGCACTTATTAAATCAATGTAATCCGCTTTTGAACGAGGCGTAACATTCTCTTTGTACGAAACCAGATTACTTGTTAGCATAACAGGTTTACATTTACCCTGAACTTCTTTCTTTTGCCTATTAACCGAATCTTATTCATTGGGCGTATACTGTTCATGTTTGACTTTGTTCCTAGAATGTCGACTGTAAATAGAGGAATCAGAGTTTAAGAAAATCTACAGAAGTAACATTCTTTTGACAAGCGTTTTACAAACTCAAACACCGAAGTAATGCACTATTTCACATGATTTTGTAAGTACTTTATTAAAAGCAAACTTTCTACCTTAAATATATATTTATTCCAAGCCCCAGGGTGATTACATTCACTGCATAGGGCATCCTATTTGCATCTATTGATCAGTAAAGCGAAATATTTTACCAATTTTAGAAACATGTGTTTTGTGAATTAGGGTATGTGAAATGATTGGAACATTACTGTTACATCTTAATAAACTATGTTCTGACGGGTTTTTTAAACATTGTGAACTAATAAATTACCCAAGAATACTTTCTTCTTTATTTAATAATACGCATAGAAGATATCTAATTGATTCATAGATACACACATGATATTCATTAATTCAGAGTATCACTGCACGTTCTAACACATCCCTGGAATGTATCAGCCAATTTTTGGAGCACACGTAAATTCTCTGAATGCGTTTTTGTTTTATTTCGGTTCAGTTTTGAATTCTATTCCCTGCTTGTTTTTTTGGTTGCAATGTATTTTTATTTGTATTCTGTATCAAGCTTAGTGTATTGAAGCTTCTCTAAACTATTTTTTCGAAGAGTTTTCGATATGAAGATATTCCATTTGTTTGTTACCCTAGTCGTTGCATATGCGTTGATTACCCTAGTATTATTACCCTAGTATCGTGGGAGTATTTATATATTTCGTTATCGTCGTCGGTAAGAAATCGGGTCTATTTGTTTGTTTCTATGTTTTTTCGTCGAATTAGTGGGATTGTGACTGTTGATAGTTCTTGTTGTGGTTATTGTAAAAGTTAGTTCAAATTAAACTATAAATATGTTGGTTGCTGTTTGAGACTTTAAATACAGCATGTGGGATTGCTATAACACATTTAATTGGCTGATGCTGGGACTCAATTCTACATCTAGTCGCTTTACTTTCAGGCATTTTTTTTAATGTTTATGTTGTTCATAGCTGGAAGAAAATATAAGTTGATTTTGATAGGCGCTTGGATTGTTGGTGGAGCAAGTTTGATGATTTAAATCTCAACACCCACAGTGAAACAATTGAAATTGTTGATGGCTTTTCTTCGAAGCACGTGCAAGAGTTATTTTACGATGTGAAAATGAATGTGAATGTAATGTTATTGGACGATGTATTTGGAGCGATACGCAGTCATGTTGGCGAACCTGTTGGGTCAAGTTTACAAACAACGTCCAAACAACGTTTTTGCGTCTTCTATGTACCAGTATAGCAACACAAATAGATACAGATGATGGCCAAAATAGTCAGCCGTCATTGTCTTCTGTTGTGATTTTTGTTTTATTTACATTTTTATGCTACTATATTCCTAATAGATAAGATGATTAAGATGTATGCAATGACATTATGGGGCTGGACGTCATTGTTTATGACAATCACATCCATATTGTTAAATAATATTATTTTTATCCAATATAATATTTTCACTACTCATCATATGTGAATTTCATTAAAAGTAAATATTAAAATTAAACATATATTTATTCTATGATTACTTTGAAAACAATACAGATTAAATAGAGAACGACGTACAACAACGCGTCACAGCAACACAAACATTTTAGCAATTATTCATTACTAGCGGGACCCGTGTAAATTACACGAAATGATGCTTTCAATACTAATTATCTTGTTCCTAACCTATACATGTTTGAATAAAATATCATAAGATTTGGTTTTAAAAATAAACAATACATGAAACAATTTACAAAACTTCTTTATATACAATATTTCTATTGAAGGTAGTTCCTCTTCTCTGGCCATGAGTAGAATTATTCTGAGGACAAATTTTCACTCTTACACTGTTCACAGACCTTGCTCTTGAGAAGGCTACATAAAGTTGTCGATGAGTAAAGCAAAGTGATGGTAGGTAGATCCCAACCTTATCGAAAGTTTGTCCTTGAGCTTTATTAATGGTCATTGAATATGATAGGCGGATGGGAAATTGAGTCCTGTGCAAAACAAATGGAATATTTGCGTCACTGGGATTAAGTTTAATTCTTGGAATTAAAACTCGCTCCTGAGCATGAGATCCACTTATGATTGAAGCTAGAATACTGTGGTTATGAAGCTCCAATACTTCTAAACGCGTTCCATTGCATAGTCCTTGCGTTATTGACAGGTTTCGAAGCAGCATAATAATAGATCCAACTTTAAGATTGAGACGATGAGGAGGCATTCCCGAAGGCGTAAGTGAATTTATGAATTCCATTGGATAATTATTGGCTTCCATTTCATTGTCTGATGATACTGAATCTATACTTAGATATGTTTTGCTCTCAGTTGGTAGTATACTTAGAATATCTTCATTAATATCCAAGCAATCTGCATTTTTTGGTGACAAAATAACTCTACTTTTCATTTCGTCTTGGGTGCAATAATCGAATATGTCTGATACTAAAGAGTCATTGCATACACATTGTTCTGGGATATCGATAGTATCATCAGAAACGTTATCAAGTGAACTCTGCACTCGACTATTTCCGCTTTGTAAGAGCCACTGTGAGAAAACTTGTTCGTTGTCATTAGTCCTCATATTCTGAGAGAGTTTAAGTTGATGAAAACTGTGCCACATTGGAGACTTCTTTAGACATACATCCAATACTGCAGCAGGTGGAGCTCTAGGAACCACAGGCAGAACTTGCCTGAAGTCTCCTCCTAATATGAAGACTTTACCACCAAATATGCTATTATTATTCATAATATCTTGTAAACAATTATCAATGGCATTTAATGCATATCGAGGGATCATCGACGCCTCATTAATAATGAAGAGCTTCACCTGCCTGAGAATATTTGCTTGGTCAGAATTAGGCGGAATATTGCAGGTAATTGTCTCAGTGAAAGGAACAGGAAGTTTGAAGATACTGTGAAGTGTTTTTCCATTTTTCAATAGTGTTGCTGCAATACCTATCCAAGCAGAAGTACTAACAGCCACATTTTGAGCCACCAGGTAATCATGAATCATGTTGAATAGAAAAGTTTTGCCAGAACCGCCAGGTGCATCCAAGTAAAACAGTCGATGGTTAGTCTCCAATCCTCTATCTAGTTCACTAACAGCGTTAATGACACTATTAAATACACCTCTTTGCTCAGTATTTAGTATTTCAGGATTAACTTCTTGAATTTCTTCCATATGTTGAATGGCAGGAGGCTCACTGATTGGTTCTGGTAGACCAAGCATCGCACAATTCATGCCGGTTTCATTCAAAATCATGTTTATGTGATGCAGAGCGATATTCTCTGCAACATTATCATCATATTGGCGTAAAAGGTCCTCTATCATAAGGTGTTTGTTATCATTCCATAATTGTAAGGCATCTTGTGGTGTATTGTATAAACAAATCATTGCAAACATGTTAAGAAGCTGTCGTGGCATTTGATATATAGCTGCCTCACTTAAAGCCATTTCTAGTTTGTTGTCATCTTCAAGCGGTTGCAATCGAATACAGGCACCCTTAAAGGTCGGCAATTGTTCACCTCCTACAGTTTTCAGGTTATTAAAAGAAGTTGCACCTGGTATATGAAGAAGAAGCATCCTTAAATGTAATTTCTCAGCATTTCTAGGACTGGCAGAGTACATTCTCGTTACAATCTGGCGGTGACGTTGTCTTCTGGTCCAAGTGTTGCTTTGCTTATTAAATACATAATATTCAGGAATATCAATATAAAGGTGGGCTCTTGCATCCACGTCTCTTTGGTTAAGTTGGAACTATGCAGTTAATTGCGTGTCTCGTCCTTCTGCGCGGGCAGCAGCTTGTCCTTGTTCACCCGGCCTATAATAAACTTGTTGCTGGTCAGGTAAATGGAGGGCGAGTCGGTAAACTATGTGTGACTGTCCATGCATTTTGTATTCTGACAAACGCCAAAATGCTTCAGGCGGAGATACGTATCTACACGAAATATATTGCTTAATTTCATTATATTCATTTGCATTAGTTTCATTGTTATTCATATTCATTTCCATCATTGCGCAATCATGTCTTTTATAGACATATTTGAAAAGATATTTCACACTTTTTACTGAGATACACACCTCTACATTAATGTGAGCACCATATTTTCTGAGTAAATACTTATTATATGGTACTACAAACCTGCAGTCAACCTCATGGACACCCACTCTAACAGAATCTCCATTATTTCTGCGTCTGTAAAGAGGATATCCAGAAACATTTGTAATAGTCTCCTCCTGATATGGCATTGGAAATTTCTTCTGACACTCTCCCCCTACCATACAGATTGAATTGGGATTAAATGTACCACGGGGTCCATGAATCATGAGTGTTTTCACTAATTCTCTCAATTCTGGATCATGTTCTGATGGTAATTCAGCTGAAACAATATTATCAATTTGTTCCCTAGTTCTGATTTTATATTCTTCTTGCAGCATGATTAGCATGTGACAATGCGGGAGACCTCTTTTCTGAAATTCAATTACATGTATCGCAGCAATAGGTACCCCAAGTACATGTCTGTCCTTTATGTCAATCATTAAATCATTAAGATGTTGTTTGAAAACTCGTGCCAATAAATCTGGTCTGTTCTGTGCTGTTTCATGAGGCTGTAAGTTTTCAGTTACTTCTCGACATTTTGGATTGCAAGTATATGTTATAAATAAATCAGGCCTTCCCTACTTGCAAACTATTGCCATTGCATCTTGGTAGCATTGTTGCATATTTCGTGGGCTCCCTGGGAAGGATGATGGCAAAATGACAGGTACTCCAGGATCTTCATTTTCATTATTTCTTGCAAGGTGATCCATCAAAGCTGAATACATTGCAACTCTTAGTTGTGCCATCCGAATTCACCATGAGGAAAGAGAAAAACGCCAAAATGAAAAACAAAAAATAGTTTTAAGTTTTAAGCAACACAAAAAGTAGTTTTTAACCAGGTGATAAAAAAAAAATAAATGCAAAAAATAAATAATAAAATTGTATTTATTGCCAATTGTTGGTAAATGTTTGATAAAAATAAATTTAAAAATTTTTTAAAAAATTTATTTACACTGTATTGTGTTCGTTTCTTTGTTATTTGCAATGTTTCTTGAAAATAAAACTGAAAAAGTTTACGAAGTTATCGTCTGCCACACTGACCCTAACTCTAACGACGGCGTCAAAGTTAGCGCGGGGCCTAATGTAACAAAGCACCCTCTATTTGTTAGTAAGTTGCTTTATTATGACCCCCCTCCTTCTGGATAAGAGTGAAATAATTTGTTAAAATAGTCACCCGTGTACGATGGACATTGCGCATATCTACTAGAAAATGTTGATATGCCATCCGTTCAAAAAAAAAATAATAATACTGGCCCTCTCTACAACCAAAATAAAGGAAGTAAATTGTTTTCACTTTTTAAGAAATACTAATGATACACTAATTTTTAAGCAGTTAACGTAATTTAATAGACAATGCCCTTAAAAACGCCAAAATAAAAAACAAAAAATAGTTTTAAGTTTTAAAGCATCAGAAAAAAGTACTTTTTAACCAAGTGATAAAAAAAAATAAATGCAAAAAATAAATAATAAAATTGTATTCATTGCCGCTTGTTGGGAATTGTGTGCTAAAAATAAATAAATAATTTTTTTACTTTTACTTACACTGTGTCGTGTTCGTTTTTTTGTTAGTTGCAATGTTTCTTGAAAATAAAACTGAAATGTAGAAAAAAATCTTAGAGGTCGGTTGGGATCGAACTATAAACCAGTCGGGCCGAAGTAAAAAATACTACGTCGCTAACCGGTACGCTAAAGGGAAATACTTGAAAATTCAGTTGAAATTAGGCATATAAAAATGTTTGTCCAAATCTCGGTGCGGTACGCATGCGCAGAGGTTTTGCCGGAAGCGTGACACACGAACACACACGCTATCGTATTAATATATAGATATTTAGTAAAACTCATGCATTTATAATTATTTTATTTTATAGCAATAAGAGAGTAGAAAATAGACCTTGATTTGCTTTCGGCAGCCTTGTACCTCTCGCTTCACTTATTTTGTCCTTTAGTCCTCACATTTCATGAGCGATGCTTCTGACAAAGGGGGAAGATGTGCTGTTTCGGGGTCACATTCTAACCAGTTAATACTTATTATTGGCTTGTGTTTGACATTGAAGTAGTAGTATGTCTAGCTCCTTACATAAAATAGCGTTATGCCTTGTCCGGAGCTATTTCCATAATAAAAACTTAAAACATAGGAACGGGAAACATGTGTTATATAATAAGACCAAATGTTAGACAACATTTCCTGAGTGACGTCAAGGCGAGCGTTGGCTTATAGCGGTCGATTCTTTCCCAGAATTAAATAACACGTTTATGATATCGTTTATAATGAGCGCCTTCAACCTCAGCTGGGTTGGGAGAGGGTTGTGTACAAATAGAAACGTTAGTTTAGTAATTCAGCTCCCGTCAAATAATCACAGGCCAATTCAAATCAAAAACTTTGAACTTCCATTATTGTTTTATTGCGTAAACATCTTCTTGACCAAACGAGAGAACACGGTGATTGATTAACGATGCTCACACGCAGGTACACGACAGAGTACATAACAACAGGAAGGGCGGTGTATTACATGGGCCCCTTTGAACTTAGGGTCCCCACTAAATTGTCCAGGCTGTGCTCTATATGAATCCACCACTCAACAGAGGCAAACAAGTGCATAATGTGTAGCTAGCTGTACTAATTAGGTTATCAAATGATTTTTCGAAGACAGCATTTTTTATATAGTTTTTAAGAATCTTATTAACTGTTTATTGTGTATTTATTCATTTTTCTTCTTATAGTCGTTTTCGATTATTTAAAATTTTAAAATTTTAAATCAACGGTCGCGAAATCAATAGAACCACTTCATCTTGAATAATAGGTAAATCTTCTACAAGCAGTTATTTATGAAAATCGTATTTTAAAACTTCTGGCGGAACTTAATAATCTATAATAGTTCCCGTGTCTCCAGCTCTCATGAAGACGATCCCAGAATAATTATACTAAACCAGCGGTTAACATAGCATATATATATATATATATATATATATATATATATATATATATATATATATATATTTGTAAATATATATATATGCATATATATATACATATATATATATATATATATATATATATATATATATATATATATATATATATATATACTAATAATGTCTATTTTTCTTCGTTCGTCCTTCTGCTGTTAATTCTTGTCTTTTTATTTGGCATCATGGTATGAGTAAGGGTTAGGTAATTGTAATTTTGTAGACTCGACTCGCGAGACTGAAACGAAGGGCAAAGTAAAACGAAGAAAGAAACAAAAAACAAAGAAATATGGTTGTTGCTTAAAATAGTGACAAGTAGTCACATCGGCCTTGTCTATTTATATCTGCTATGTGAAGATGGCAGCTTGATGAAAGGGGAGATAACTTCAAATCCTCGAATTCCTTAGGTTTTTGGCCGGGATCAAAGTGTAGTATCTGTTCTAATTGATACTACCCCCTATAGACCAGTATCGTCTTGGCCTTCGGGGCTTGATTTACTCCGTTCTATGTGTTTGTCCTGTGTAGTTCTAGGAGGTCCACCCTTTGAGAAGGTGGTGGTTTATTGCTAATCGTCCGAGGCGCCTCTACCGAGGAATGCCAACGAGGCTGCCCAGGCAATTTTTAAAGGTCATAAGTGCTCTTTCTCTATAGTGTGCTGACTTATCTAATCCCACTTCCCGACCTTGTGTCACATTTTACTCTGTGGGAGGTAGATAAATACCAACTTCAAATCCAAAATATTACAGGAATGCTACCAGTTGCTTTTATACCGAAAGTGTTATGTACGATTACTAGTCGTCACCTCGCTTTATGTGTTTGTTAGTTATTATGAATCAATTATTTCAAGACAGTTTATCGACCCTTTTGTTTGTATTATTTGTTCTTAGGTACTTCCTGAGTTAGTAGCTAGCAACACACTCACAGTTGTGCATTTCTATGTCACCATGCAACAAATTGATAGCTGATTGTCTGAGCTTAACTTATTTAAACTTCTATAAACGCCTATATCACAGTTATATACGCCATGATCACGTTGACACACCGGATACCGTTAGATCACCGAACTTAAGAGACGTAGACACTGGCCAGTACTAAAACGGGGGACTATTTGAGACTACCAGGTAAGTATGTGCTCTCTGCTTATCTCGTCCTGGACTTATCCTTGCCGTTGGAATCAAGCATTACCGACTCAGAAGTTTGGTTGAGAATTGTGCAACCCTTGCTTCACAATTACACGCGCAGTCACTGTTACAGAGAGTATCCATTGTCTTTCAAGACATAACGGAGGCATCATATCATATTTTTGTGTTATCATTGGGAATCTTATTTACGATTTAAACGGTGGGAGTTTAGGAGAGTTGTTCCGTCATACTTTAGTTAAATTTGAAATAGTAATATATCGTGAAATGCTGGACGCATCTTAAGAATATATGTCGTTAATTGATGGACGCATCTTAGGAATATATGTCTGTTTTTTAATGGCCAACTCATAATTCAAATCCTCATCCAAATGGCTGTTTCGATTACATATGGCAACGACTTACCGATATTTTTGTCTTCATCTTCAACAAGCGAGAAATTTACTTCTAGTAAAGCTTCTTCAGAAGAAATATTATAACCGAATGTAAGGCCAAGAACTGGGCAGATACCAATACATCAAAATGAGGTAAATACAAAAGTAAATAAATGGATATTTGATAAAAGATCGTCAGAATTTATATATCGGGAAAGGAATTTATGTGACGAGAAAAGTACCTTCTCTTCTCTTATTTATTTATTGCACTTTAAATAAGGTTTGCGTACTATTTTTTGGCCCGTTGTACAAACAAAAAACTATCATTTACTTGTATTGCTCTGTTTGAGCATTCGTTTTATATTATCGTTTTAATGTTTCATTTTGGGGGGTTTTACAACCTTTCTTTTCTCATTTGTTCTCTTTTTATTTCTTTTCTCTTTCAATAATGCCACCGCTTGATTAAAATTGGGTAACTTTCTTTCATTTTTCTTAAATGCAAGTTTACCGTTAATTTTCACCCACATTTGAAACCTCACGACGACTAAATGTATAAAATTCAGATTAATCTAATACACTGATATATATATGTAAGTAGAGAAATGTATCTTACTTTCAATAAAATAACTAAAATCAATTAATATTAACAGTCCCGGTGTAAATATAACTACCACAACATTACTACTACTCCTACTACTCCTACTCCTCATCCTCCTATTACTACTACTAATAATAATAACCGTCACAATGGCAATATCGGTACTACTATCACTTCTACTAAAAAATAAGAATAATGACACTAGTAATAACAATAAAAATAACAATATTAATACCAGTAATAATAATACTTTGTAAAAAGAAACGTGTCAACCATCATCAAAAAAATTCCGGAACTTAAAAAGATGGGATCAGTTTTTAGCTGAACGTCTATTCTGCCCCCATGTTTGAATTTCAATTTGGAATACGAATATTCTTAGTTATGTATGAACAATGTCTTATAACGCAGCAGGACTTGTGCAGCATTATTTTGTAGGATTTGTTTTTGTTGTTTCCTATTCCGATGTTGTAATCAGGAATAGGAGAAATATCAAGAATGTAAAAAAGTAAGTTTTTTTTATGTGAAGATTCTAAGGTGTGTACGACAAAAAATGCATAATTACCGAGAGGGCTTCCATATAATTATGTTTTCTTTATTACCAAGACGAGCTTCTATATATTTCTTGACTATGTTATGTTTTGTTGTTAGTTATTCAAATGGCGTCATGGAGAATTTGAATATAAATGTGTAACTCTCGTAAACTTTTTTTATACAAAGAGTCCTAGGTATGTACGTTAGAATGCATTATTACCCAAACGGGTTTCAATAATCTTTCGTAGATTCTGTATATGTGTTATACATTCTAATGGCGTAATTGAGAATTGAAAAAAATATGTAGAATGTAAACAATTGTAAACTTGTTATGCAATGTTTCCTAAGTATCTACGAAAAAAAAAATTTATTACCCAGACGGGTTTCCATTACATTATTTCGTAGATTCTGTTCAGTTGTGAGTCATTTCGATGACTTTATCGGGAATTTTTAAAAACTGTACTAAATGTATCCGATAAACCGACAACATCACAAAAAACGCGTTGGTAGTTCTATATATTGGCTTTGAATTTGTTATGTTATTTTTGTTTTTCTTCTTCATAAAATTTAAGCAGAGTGTATTAACTGAGTAATTGATGTTATGTATTGAGATAGTATGTTTAATTGTCGTACATTCACTACTCCCTGTAATATATTGTCTTGAAGACTACAAGAGAAATGTTATTATATAAAATCACGTGGTGGATGTGCGTGCATACGTAATTCCAGGGATGAAAAACCTCTACGTTAGGATATTGACTAGTCGATGAACTAAATTAACAAGGTAAAGCCCTTGATTAGAACGGTTCAAGATAACATTATAAAGCATCTCGTGGAAACGAAAAATCAAGAAATTGATCGAACAAGTCGCGTTCGAACTTAGTTGAATCTATTGTTATTAACTCTACTATGATAAGAAATATATGAACCCACCTTTAATAAATAGGCATTGCGTTTCTGCATTAAATATATTCAAAAGGGCTGATATGCCGTAAAACAAGAACGCCAACGGAATGACTCTTTACAAATAACGTATTCTGTTTAATACTTTCAAGTCACACACACTGAGGCGTGTAAACCATTCTGAGATCCTGGTGGCTGCAAAGGTTTAGAAAAGTACAGAATCGATAGACAAGAACGTACCCGGTTATTATCTGTCACTTTCGAGGTATGAGTATAAGCAAAATATTGTCCCTTTATTTTTAATGTGACGCTTTAGTGTACAGTACAGGACTATTATCAGTGTGGCACATTTAAATATATTTAACATTTTGCAATAATTAAGTGAAAAGTATATATGTAAAAATACGTGTAGATTATTCAGTCGTTCGATCCTCTTTGAATTTCTACGTATAATATTGTGTGGTATACGCAGAGGATGATGACTTTTTGAAGAGATGGACGCAGTTTATCATATTTTCTTGCAGTTTGAGTTCTCTCATAATATTTTTTTCATTTTGTTGTTTTAATTCTGTCATGATTTCCGTGTAGTTTGTTAATGCTTATAATTTATGAGTGTTGGTTTCCGCATTCGATGGTATTCCTTAAGATGTCAGCTATTTTAACAATTGTTGGTCTTTGTAACGTTTCGGTCGTCTTCTTGATTTCAATTGATCCTAGTGTTTTACCAGGATTTTCGGGACTGTTTGTAATGCTCCTACGATTATTGGCATTTTGTTGACTTCTTTATGTTCCATAGATCTTTTCAGTTCTCTTACAAGTTTCGTGTATTGCTTTCTTTCTTCCGTCTCTTTTATTTTAACCTGTGGTCTGCTGTGGCGACAAAATCTGCAATTTAGCATTTGTTTTCCATCTTATTAATTATTATGACATACAATATTCTTGCTTGTATGACTTTATCAGTTTGTCCCAGATGCATCTTGTAATTTTCTTTTTCCCGCACTTTCTCCGATGTTTGTCTACTATTCGTCTGCATATTTCAAATGCAGTCGTGTGCATAGTTCTCTTTTAACTACTTTTTCTCAGCAAAGTCGTGTCGGTTCTAGCATTCCTTTTGGGTTAGTTTGCTGCATTCACTTATGTGATAAACTGTTCGTCTCTTTTTCTACAGTCTTCATTTACTGTTTTCCTAGGTTTTATATCTATTAGTTTTAGTGTAGTTAGTCCTAATCGTATTATTATTATTATTATTATTATTATTATTATTATTATTATTATTATTATTATTATTATTATTATTATTATTATTATGAGTATTATAATTTGTTCTTATATAGTTCTATCCAATAGAATATCGTATTCCTGGTGTGTCTAAGATATGCTGCCCTGATTTGATTATGTTCTGATATTGTGAAGTTGATTTTCATTTCACACACACGAACATTTATATATATATATATATATATGTGTGTGTGTGTGTGTGTGTGTGTGTTAAAATTAAAAAGGTTTTCAGAAAAAAATCGTATTTATTTTGTTGTTATCCTCAATTTCTATCTATCCTTAGCTTACTAATGACAAACTATAGAACTACAGTAGTGTCTTCCCGATGGCCGTCAGATAGATATGAATAAGCACTATTTAAATATGCATGTAAAACATGTATAAAACTAATACATTGAAACATACATTTATATAGGATAACTGTACCAAACGCGATTATTATGTTGTAAGACACTAGGCCATTTCAATTAGTGCAGGAGTAAAGTCAATCAAAACCGATTAAGAATATAATTCTTAAAAGCGCAAAGAATCATGTATAAGTGTTATTTATATATATATATATATATATATATATATATATATACGCTACGCTAAGGTTATACGTTATAACTTTCATCCCTCTTGTTTTAAAATTAAATCGGCCGATAGCCGAAGATAAATTACAAAAAAAATGTAATTTAAAAAATTACATCCGATGGCATTGTTGTGTCGAACGTGAAACTCGAACTTGCATTCACTTTCTTTGCATTCGGGCTCGGTTCAAAATCTAGTCTATATTCTGTTCAAATATGATACAATAATATCGTGGGGTCTACGTTCGCGCAAGACGGACATAGCCTGGAAATGTTACAAACTGCTACAAAGGTTTTGATCATAGACATCTATAATCAAATACATTCTTAAAAAAAAAATTTACGACAGTAATTAGATAGGTACGTTTTTTTTTTACCAAAGGTTGTACAATTATTTTGTGTAGTCTGCGTTCGCGCCAGGCGTCCATAAAATTAACGGCAGCAATATACAAAAGAAGAAAGATACAACTGTGGAATTTCCAAGGGTCCGGCGAGTGGAAGTTTAGTACACAATTGGTGCAGAACGGTTTCTATATTGACAAGAATAATGGTTGTTTATGATGTTGTATAAATAGAATATCATACACCTCCTTTTCTATGTGCACTATCTCGTAGAGGATTATATTTGGTTGGCAAATATGTTCGTACGTTTTTTGAATGTCACTTTCCCGGCCTGCTATTGATCGTTTTATATTCGTATTCTTCAAAACCAGTAGTTGATGTAGCGAGTATGTTTACGTCATTGTGTAATATATCTCCGAGCAAAAGGGTTCTTACATTTTTGCTTGTATTTCAGGGCTTGAAATGGAAGATGAACAAGTGCTATACCGATATCTGATGCTTTTTTTACTAAGGAAAAAAAGCTACAGAGACCTGCATAAAGATATGCCATGTGTATGGATAGAATTCTGTTACAGAATGGGTGCGCCAGAAATGGTTTGCTCGATTCCAGAAATTATTTTTTTTAGTGAGAGATACTCATCGCTTAGGCCGGTCAAAGATAATCGACACTGACCAAGTGAAAGCCGTAGTTCAACAAGATTGTCGTTTGACAACCAGACAAATCAAAACCATTCTCAAGATAACAAAATCGAGCGTGGAAAATTAATTGAATAAACCCGGTTATGTTCCTAAACTTGATGTTTGTGTTCTTCCTTTCTAAAAAAACAACGGACTCTTTGGCCAACGCAATATATAATGATCAGCGCATTATTCGATCGTCTTGCTTCGATTATCAGTAATGTCCTACTAATCTAGATATGTCTCTCTATTACAGTATTCTCTATTGCAATAAACCTTTTTTTATCTTCTATACTAGCAGTTGTTTTTTCTATTAGAGAAATAAACTTGTATAGTGTAATTATTTGCAAAGAGTTCCAACATAAAAAATAGAAAAAGAACCAAAATAAGGGAGTGTATGAAATACTAAAGAAACGAAAAGCAAATTAAAGAAAAAAAATCCAAAAGATCAAAGAACGAAATGAAATAAATAACAAAATCAGAAAACAAAACAAAAAGAACGAGAGATACTGACAAAACTAGAGAAAGGAAGCCAGATCAAAATAGAAAATGGAAGAAGAAAAAAAGGATATAAGATATCGAGAGACGGAAACAGAGAAGACGAAATTGCAAAATTATTAGAAATAAAGAAAAGGGAAGAAAATGATAGTAAAATAAGAGTTAAACACATTTGATGAATAAATAGTAATTTGCATTATTTACTGGTGTTTTGGCTTTTGACAATTATCACCCCCAGGGGTCTTTTTATAGAGTGGGTCTTATTTGCCAACATTTTGGGAATTTAAAACCGACTGCTTTAATTTAATCTAACAGGAAACGGATTATTCTCGGTCCGCTAGGGGAATGACATATATTTGGTAAAATCTTATGCTTTGCAATAAGTATTGAATGTACTATCATCTGATTCCACAAAGCGATGATCATAAATTTACTTTTATCCGCTGAGTCATACTTTGAATTGCTTTGACCTGTGCTGGTCACGGCAACATATAAATCTCTGATATTATTTCCTAGTGGTCACCTCAGTGTTTTTTTATCGGATCCTTACCAGGATATGGTAAACAGATGTGTTTGATACTTTTATTCACCTCAAAAAAGGTATATTGCAACTGAGACGTGAGGTGTTGATGTAATTAAGGAGTTAGATCTATAGGGTGGATCCTATGTGGATTGTTGTACAGTAATATGTTTTTTCACATTATATTTCAATTTCTGCGTGTTGGTATAGTGAGAGGAAACAGGGAACACGGAGGGAATTCCAAAAACAAGTAGTCCGAGGAAATGACCTATTAAAGTAAATATATTTCTAGCATCTACAGACCTTAACAGTAAATGAGTGTTATTTGCTGCTAGTTTGGTTGCTGCGGAGTATTTCCGGTGAGGGGGTACAAGTGCAGTTAGTTTATTGAAACACATTCCGTGTAAGAACTTTTAATACAAGCACAAGGATAACACATTGCGAAAACCAGTTTTGTTTTGATAACATGGAATCTAACCATCCATTTTTTGGACCCATTCTACTACAGACTGAAAGTAATTTTCTCAGTATTCAGCTTATGCCTTGGATATGGGTGTCTTCAATTTTCCCGCATGTCGTGTATAGAGCGTGGTGTCATCAGCAATTATACTCATCTCGGACGCGATTGCAAACTACGTTCACTAACTGTGTTGATTGTCTCATTAGGGCAGGGTTTCGTAACCTTTGTTCTGTAATACGATTGCGGTAACAAAGTTCTGACCCCTCAAAATGCAAGGTCTCGTGATATATTGGCCTTTTGGCTAGTAGCAATGTGTAGTATTGCTTCTGATAATACACTTCAACTTTTTCTGTGAAGGAGAACTCCTTCTAGACTGAGAATGTTCATTTATTTTTGTTTCAATTCAGAATGCCTTTTGGGTGGGGGCTAAAAATGCCGCACATTAAACACTGACCTTGTGTCTTACTCTGTCCTCGTGGGGAGGCAAGTAAATAGAAACACTCATAAAAACGCATGCCCTACCTTAACCCTACCACTAACTTCTCGTATTGGTCGCAATACGAGAAAAACTATCACTGTCTGTCTGCCTTATGTTTTTATTTTAACGTACATTTATTTTTATAAGTAGGTGTGCTTTTTGTCAGACACCGCAAAAAAATCACGTTATTTAGCCATATTGGGGGGGGGCACAAAATTTGCTACTGTGATTTCAAGTAGAGTAGCTTTTTACCCTTGAAAATTACATGTGTCAAGAACTACTGCGCTAAAAATAAATTATATACTATTTCTTTTTCATTTTATTTTCATCCTAGTGCACGTGGTAAATATGATAGTATTATTTTAATAAGTGTCGTAAGAGATAATTGATACTTCTTTGTCAATTGTTTGGTTATGCTAAATACAATTCATGCTGCTCGTTGTAATACTTTATTCAAAGAAAAAAATCTAAACTCAAACGTATCAAATAGACATAAGTAACCAATATCATATACTTATGATATACATGTAAACAGAAACAAAATAAATAATTGCTGCATCGGTTTATTATTTATTTATCCTTTATTGGCAATGTGTAAAAAAGATAAGGTACGTCAAGGTAAAATATCATGTGAACCAATAAATTGGCTAGAAAAGTGTTACTTTGACAACAACATGAAACGTGAAATATGCTTCTTTAATGTAAAACCTGTACTTATCTTTAACTACAAATACACTTAATTCGAGCTCAAATTAAGATAAACACACAGACGTACTCATCAATAAAGAGGTTACGATTTATGTCTATAATCTTGATACATGTTAAACAAGATAAGGCTTGCTCTCACAATATGACGTTGTAAACTACTACAATATACTAATAGCGTTCTTTTGAATAGTTATACTTATTCGTTCTTGCGAACTCTCAGAGCCCAACTGAGAGAAACATAATGTTCTGGGGAACCTCGGTTAAGACACGCTGCTTTAGGGTATCATATAGGTCAGTGATTTCCAAATGTATTTTGCTTGAAGAGCTTCTGAGAGCTATTTCATCATTTGTGGACCGCGTATATTCATATACAGTTGTTTAAAATAATATATATATATATATATATATATATATATATATATATATATATATATATATATATATATGTATATATATATATATATATATATATATATATATATGTATATTAACTAAGTTCACTCCTAACAAGGCAAGTTGCCACTGTAGTCGTAAAGGGCTACTGAGAATTAGGGTGAAATTTAGGGGTAATCTTAAATTAAGAGCTGTGCAGCTAGATGTGTGTTGACATTAGTTTTAAATATCTGCGTGTCGGTGCAATCTGCGAAACAAAGAGCAGGCAGGGAGTTCCAAAGTCTAGCATTTCGAAGAAAGAAGCTTTTTTGTAGAAAGGTTCCCCGGCATTTGAGGGGCTTCTACAGTGAATTGATGGGATTTAGCTGATTTTTTAGTTGGTTGAGTGTATTTACGTCAAGGAAGCACCAGTGCAGCAAGTTCATCGGAGCACATTCCATTGTTGTACTTGTAAAACAAGCACAAGATGCAACATTGTGGCGATGGGACAGGAGCTGGAGCTAACTGGATAGTGAGGGACCTACCAGATTAGTTGCTCTTTGTTGGACCTTGTCTAAGATGGAGAAACTAGTGGAAGGTGCATCAGCCCAGATGTGCCAACAATGCTCCATGCATGGGCGGATTGTGGCTTTGTAGAGATATAAAATATTGTCAAGTGTGAAAAGTTTTCTAGCGCGGTAGGAAACGCCCACCTTTTTTGCAGCAGCCTTAGCAATGTCTTCTATGTATTACTTCTAATTAATCTTACCTGTGAATGTTAGGCCGATGAGTTTGAACGTTGGTAAGGTGTTATTTGCCATGAACATTGGTGGTTGAAGAAGTTTCTTGTAGTTGTTGAAGGAAAGGAAGTTTGTCTTAGCAGCATTAAATGTTACCATCCATTTATGACCCAATTCCACTACACAGTAGAAGTCACTTTCTAAGGATCAGCCATTGTCTCAGATATATGCGCGTTTGTTTTACCCACATGACGAGAGTAGAGTGTAGTGCCGTCAGCAAATATACCCACTTCAGACACAATGTTATCAGGGAGGTCGTTTATAAAATCAGGAACAACAAAGATCCAAGGATCGATCCCTGGGGCACACCTGCATTTAGGTAATATTGTTCAGATGAACGACCATCGAGAACAACTTAAATCTTTCTGTTGGATAGGCAGGATCTAATTATATTAAGGATATGTCCAGAAATGCCGGTTTATGGTATATGCGTCCGGAGATTTTCGTTAGAATATCCGCAGTCGACCTTAAGAAGTTAAGTATCAACAAGGTGCCGGACTATTACTAGATTGATTAAAGAATCAAAGATTTTAGCGAAGAGTGGGAATAGGCTGTTAGGAGGGTCAGTTTTGTCTCCAGAATTCTTGAAGGCCGGTACCACAGAGGCAATTTTCAAGCTATCGGGGAAGTAAGTTTCAGCAAGGCATTTGTTGTAGAGTTTGGAGAGGACAGGGGCCAGTTTAACAGAGTATTCCTCTATTACTTTCACTGGTATGAGATCACGCCCACTACTTCGGAGGGGTCAAGGTTTTTTATTATGTCCATGACTTGAGATGGGGAGATTACCAGGTCATCGATGGTGGTTTCCGTTCGCAATGTGAGTTTAGGGAGGTTGTTTTTTGCGGAGACCAAAGTGAAGGTTAATGGGAAACCTGGGCAATTAGTTCAGCCTTGTCAGTTACCATCATCACAACATCATTGTGGTTTGACAGCGGAGGGATTTTTGATTGCAATTGTTCACACCAGTATTGTAGATTTTCCGGAAATCACTAGTGCCTAGTTTCTAAGTCTGAATGCGTTTCCTGGCTATTTCTGTATCCCTACCGAATGCTTGCTTCTTAGCAATAAGAGCTACACATTACGAAATGAACCATTGGTGAGAGTGGGATTTGCTGTAGAATTTTCGCAGGGGGACATGTGCATCAATGCCTGCTTTAGCCCATTCAGTTGTTTCATTTCCGCATTGATAAGCAGTGGGAGAGAAAATTCAACTTCATGAGGCATCTCTGATGTGGTCTGTGATGGAATCAATATCAGCCTGTTCGAAGTATCTCGTCGTTTTCAGCAACAGCTCTTCAGTTTTGGGACGAGATTTTAAGGTGATATCGATCATTACCACAATGTGTCTAGCATTCATAAGCGGGCTATGGGCATTCGTCACACACACCTTGGGCGGTCGGGTCAATAACAGGTCGAAGAGCAGGCCTTGCTTGTCTACACGATCAGGGATGCGGGTCAGGAAAGTTACAGTCTGTGAGAGGGCGTGCACTATAGAGAAATTATACGTGCAGTTTCCAGCTGCGTCTTAATAGTGGAGGATTCCAAACAGTCACACTGATGTGGATTAACATCAACAAATGCATGTATTTAGGCACTCGTGTAATGTGAGAGTGCTATATGTATACTTTCAGAGACAGAGTTAAGAAGTGTACAGTCCTGGGTCGAAGGAGAACGGTATTAGAAATATAAGTAACTAACACTGTGTTGCAGGGTTATATTACGCATACATTTTATTCACATATACACAATGTGTTCATGGACACAAACAATATTTACAGCGAATTAAATGTTATAAATGACATAAAAATATCAAAATATATATGAAAATCTTTTACTTACTTGAACCCATAAATGGCAGAGATTGTGTCATATACACCACGATTATACGTTTGACAGCCTGGCTATAATACACACCAAAGAATGCAGTGTTTACTTAAATTAAACATGTTTATACTATTATTATACATTTGCAATATAAGTTATATACATAGTAGTATTCATACCCAACACATTTTCATATGTATCCATTATTACTTCCCATCGACCACGCAAGTACATTTTTCATGTGACCTTTTAAGCTTTTGTGGACCCCTGGTTGTTCATGTAGACCCCGATTAGAGTACCGTGATTTAGACGGACCTTGTGAAATGTTCCTCGTTACACGTGATCTTGTTCGGCCAATCAGGGCTGTTGTTATTGTTTAGTCTCACTTCATTATGTAAATGAATAAGAACACACATATTGTTAAGATGCGTCCCTTGAATATTCACGTTTGGTTAGAAAAATTAAACTTGCAAATTCTATTTCAAATCTAAGCGTAACACACTGATGAATATAATATTTCGAACGTAAACCTTAGAAAACGATAACATTGCCATTTCAAATGTAAGCGTGATATGCAACCGAAAATTATATTAAAAAAATAAACGTAACATAACGAGACAAATGATATCCCAGCGTAATTTTAATACACTGATGAAAGTGCTATTTTAAATGCATGCGTTACACATCGATGAAATATAATGACAAAAATTATATTTTGAACTGAAGACTTACATAATGATAAATACTATTATTTAAAATGTAAGTGTCAAATAGCGAACAAAATTTATATTTCGAAACTTAGAATTCCAAAATTATGAAAATATTATTTCAAATTTTAGCATTACATATCAATGGAAAATATACATTGAACCTGAGTTCTCAAGAATGATTAATTACACTCCTATTTAAAATTCAAGCACACAAACTAATGAAAATTATATCTTAAATATAAACGTGGCAGGCAGACCGACATACAAAACCTCGTATAGAGATGCTGTGCCGCATCTAAAACAAGATGCGTCTATTCAATCTGCAGGTTTTACAGTTGTAATGTATTTTCAAACTGAAGCGTGACCGGCAGACAACGCATATAATTAATATTAGTAGACACATCTAAAAAGATCAACTTCACGTAATAAAACTCCTCTCACTCACATCGTTTATAAATAGTCAGAGGAGTAATAATGCCGGTTTAAAATGAGGTTTTCTAATATTAAAGTTGTTTATGGGTGTTACTTTAGCTATTCTTAGAAAGGCAGAAGAAACATAAATAGTGTAGTTCCGTGGAGTTTGCTGTTGGAAAACTCATTAATATATTTGTGATTTTCCTTCCACAGAACATTCGAGATTCGGTGGATTATAGAATTTCCATTTCGCTTTTTTTTACCATCAAGAACGATTTAAAAATTGGAAGATTTATAGAAATTAAAAATTGACATCACCTGCGCAAAGCAGAGAAGAAAAACATAAACTGGGAACAAATTCAGAAATCTAATTATTTCTACAACGGTTTTCTTTTCTTTCTCTCTCTCTTTCTCTCTCTCTCTCTCTCTCTTTCTCTCTCTCTCTCTCTATCTCTCTCTCTCTATCTATCTATCTCTCTCTAACTGGCTCTCTCTAGTTCTCGTGTTCACACTTTTTTCTAACACGTTAAAATACATTTTAATCTCTTTTTCTATTTCTCTCTTACTCTGAAATATCAAACATGCTCTCTCTGTCTCTCTCTTTATCGAAATAAACCGTTCCCTCTACCCCTCCCTAACATATGCACCCATGATACTATTTATTTTTGTATCGATCAGTATTTAAACAGTGAATATCTATCTATCTATCTATATATATATATCTATCTATCTATCTATCTATCTATCTGCCTACATACACACCGACCCACACCCATATATATATATATATATATATATATATATATATATATATATATATATATGATAATTTTATTTACACAGACATGTACAAACTCTGTGACACTGGCATGTCGATGTTATCGATCAACAGTTACTATAAACTGAGATCTCATCAGGCAGAGTTAGAATCCGATCTTAACCTCAGATCATATCATATCAAAAACCATTATTCAACACATCCCCAGATCAATCGAAAAGAGAATTAGTGATAACTCATCTAATTAAGACATTTTTTAACAAACATAAAGACTTTTACAATAAAGCGTTAAAGCAAAGTGGATACAAAAAAAAACAAATTAAATTCACCAAACCTACACCTCCCAACGACAGACGCATAAATAGGGGTAGAAAAATTATTTGGTTCACACCCCCATATGGTTAAAACCAAACTCGGTAAAAAATGTTTAGACTTAATTAATCTACACTTCCCTCCCGACAATATACTGCATAACATTTTTAATAAAAACACCCTCAAATTAAGCTATAGCTGTGGGAACAATTTAGAAAAAAAAATTAAAAAACATAACAATAAAATTCTAAATGAAAAAACTACCGCAACGAAAACAGCAAATACCAAGGCGTGTAACTGCACAAACAAAAAAGAATGCCCATTACCACATAATTGCCAAATAACCCAATCAGTATATCAAGCAACCATCTCTACTAAAAAAAACCCAACCCTGAAAAAATTGTATGTAGGTATGGCTGGTAATACCTTCAAAGAAAGATATACTGGACATAAGTGTTCTTTTAATAACCCTACATATCAAAAAAGAACCTCACTTTCTATATATTACTGGGAACTATACAACAATAACCTATCACCAACAGTAACCTGGAACACAATTAGAAAAATTAGCACCTGTTGTTCCCTGAACTCACCTTGCTACCTTTGCCTAACAGAAAAACTTGAAATAATTTAATTTAGTGATAGAGGAAAACTTCTAAACAAAAAAAAAGAAACATCAATTAACTGTAGGCATAATAGATTACACCTTCTTAGTAATCCACTTATAACCCCTTAGGCTGTTACTATATACAAACAAACAAAAAAATTCACCTACCCATCAACTGATAATTTTGTCAACACAACTATCATCTTATACATTTTTATTAATTATTATTATTATTTTTATTAGTAGTAGCTTTATTGTTTGTAGTATTATTATCAGTAGTATTATTTGTAGTAGTACTGTTATTATTATTATTATTATTATTATTATTATTATTATTATTATTATTATTATTATTATTATTATCACACCCACAACGATGAACACTTATTGTCATCTTCTGTATTTTTTTACCCTTAAATACCCCCTTATATGTTTATCCATTTATTGATTAATATTTCCATATTTTTAGATTATTTTTAGATTATCATTATCAATTATTTATTACTACTATTATTAATATTTTAAACTTAATTATTATTTGACATTGAATTATTTTTCATTTCTGTACTTTTATCAAGATAATTATTGTTGTTAGTGGTGGCATCATGTCTGATGTTACTATCATAGTTATTGTTATTTGCGGCAGTGAAATTAACAGTATCACTATTATTAATAATATTGATATTTCCATGTTTTACCGTTACCTGACTTTTGCTTCCACTGCCATTGATGATAATAATGATAATGTCATTATCTATAACTTTATTATTTTATTTCAGTTATTATTATTACCATTATTATGATTATTATTATTATTATTATTATTACTATTATTATTATTACTGTTTTCCTCTTTATTACTATTATTGCCACCCTTATGACTACTGCTACTATTTGTACTGTTCTATTATTATTTATTAATTTTTCACTATCACTGTCATTATTACTATTGTTAAGATTACTGGGATTACCACTATGATTACTGCTGTCGGTTAAACCACTATTATTACCTTTTTTATATGATCAGCCTTATTGCAACCATTAACCCATATCAATATATTGGCAAACATTATCTTATTATTTAATATCATTATGATAATCACTACCACCTAGGATTCCTAATATTTCTTAATTATTCTATTTCTTTCCTAAACTATTATTTTTATAAATATTTAAATATTATTGACCACCATTATCGTTGTCGTTGTCGCTGTTATTATTATTACTATTTTTATTACTATTACCATTATTATCATTGTTATTATTATTATTGTTTTTATTATTATTATTATTATTATTATTATTATTATTATTATTATTATTATTATTATTATTATTATTATTAATTAATAACACCGGCACTTTCTAGTTATTCTTTAGTTATATTTTTTAGTACATTTAAATTAAATTAAACTATTATTATTATTTTTATTATTCATTTATTATTTTCATACTTTCACCTCAATTATTAGGGGCATCTATTATTATTATTATTATTATTATTATTATTATTATTATTATTATTATTATTATTATTATTATTATTACTACTACTACTACTACTAATCCTGTTATACTTAACGAACATATTTATTCAATTTATTAATTTATTCATAGTAAGCAAATAAACTCTAGACAAATTATAAAGACAATATAAATCCAGAATCGGCGACACATTTGATCACCGCCCAACCACCACTACAATCATACACGTCGGATCGGTTTGCCCGCACGCACACATACATACATATACACAATATTACAGTTCACTTGAAAAAATACATTTATAAACTCGTCTGTGTTTTTTGACACTTGATTCGTGCATGTCTACCTCCCTCCTTCTCTCTCGATCTGAATCAACAGACGTTCTCTTTTTCTCCCTCTTTTCCTTTATGTGTCTACCTTCCCATCACCTCTCCCTTCATTATATGCCCCTCTTTCCACCTTATATTTTAATTTATTTATTTATTTATTTATTTGCCCTGTTTGTTTGAGATTTTAGATTTTAGATTTTTTGTTTTTTGTTTTTAGATATTTTAGATTTTTAATTTTTTATTTTAATTTTTTAATTTTTTAACGGCCTCAATGTTTGAAATGTTAAATTTCTTTTCTTCTTCTTCTCTTTCTCTATCCCTCCATTTCATTCTCTCCAAATATGATCTGAGGTTAAGATCGGATTCTAACTTTTCCTTATGAGATCTCAGTTTATAGTAACTGTTGATCGATAACATCGACATGCCAGTGTCGCAGATTTTGTACATGTCTGTGTAAATAAAATTATCATATATAAAGCTCTATTTTGATATTGAGCACTTTTTATAAACCCGGTTAAAATTCTCTGGATTACCACCCTGTTGATTTTTTTCACCTAGATTATTACCATTATTATATATATATATATATATATATATATATATATATATATATATATATATATATATATATATATATATATAAAGATAAATGAAAGAGGGAGATAAAGATGTACGAATGACAAATCTATTTCAACTTCGATTATTCAATACAATGTGTACTCAGTAAAACATGTTTATTTTTTCCTTAAGCCAAGGCGTTCAAAGATTAAAATCTTATCATCAGAGGAATTGCATAGATGGATAAGTTGGCAGTGGAAAAGCCAAATTTAAAATTTGAAAAAAACATAAAGTAATGAAGAGTAAGAGTATGCGTGTAAAAAAATATGGAGTCTGGACAGTTGGGGGATCTCCGTTGATAAGGTGTTCGTTGAAAGGTGATTTAAAGATTGCAAAAGGGTTTAGTGAATACTGCGTTGAACATACTCAAAATGATCTACATCCAATAGAAAGATGTTTAGTTCAATCGTAGATGGAACGCACTTATTCGGATGTAATTTTGAGAATTAAGGCCATTTTAAAATACTTCCGTGGACCGAGAATGAAAGTAGTTTATCAGAACTTGAGTTTGAAATGTGTATATTAAACACAAGCAATCGGGAATTTAAGCACTGACTCCGATCGAGTCTAAGAAAAGCGACAACTCTGGTTGGAGACAATGGCGATTAAAGAAGTGGGTTAATGGGTAAAGATAAAAGATAAAGGGGGTGGGTGATAGAGTTAGTTAAATGAACTATGGCTGATGCTGGGAGAAGAGAAGGTGAAGGGTTTGTTTGGTTACCGCTCATTGCTAGTAAGCAATAAACCGGTGCGTATTAAGGTGGGGTTATCATGAGCTAAAAACTGAAGTGATTCAGGTCAGTAAGTAAGTAGTTCTGAAAAGGAAGTTTCCGTAATTAAAACAGAATTTTATTAAAAATGTCTAAATCCTAGACTCCATGATCCGCTTTCTACCAACTATGTACATTAGAAACATTTATGATATCTAGAGCAGCTAAAAGCAAAAATATAATTAACTCTAAAAATGAACTTATATCTTCTGAAAAACTACTTTATATTTATATAGTATCGGCGTATTTTTTAAACCAAGAGAAAAGAAAAGTATTACTCGTCTATACCTAAAATAGCGGCATAATTTACAAGTAGAAATACTGTATTGGTAAAAATTATGAAAATTAAATTCAAGCAGATAGTCGAAATATCGTCAGACAATAACATAACACGTGAACAGCCATGTTCTGATGAGACAGACATAAACAAAGACTGATGAGATTACGATCAAAAGGTCATTACAGGTCCCCTTTGTTAGGATTTTTAACCGAGGGTACCGATTGAGTTCTGATATTCTGTAATACAAACATTAATACACACTACGCTCTTATTTTTGTATTTTTTAATAATCGAACACTTTGTTGGGTTTCTCTCCACCTAACCTGAAATATATATATGTGTGTGGGTGTGCAGCATTGTGCATGATGCGTATATAAGCGAGTATTAGAAGGCTATCACAATGCAATGAATTGAAATGGGTCGGCGTTGAGAAGTAATACAAAAACAAGTTATATATATATATATATATATATATATATAGATAGATAGATAGATAGATAGGTAGATAGATACATATGTATACATATGTACACATAAACCCATACTAATAACCATACAACAGTATACAAAAACATAAATACACAGCCGTATATACATACACAGGTATATAAAGATATACGTACAAAGGTATATAAGCGTATTCACATAGCTATACACCCCACACGTGTGTGTCTACGTAATTCTTCATACGTTTGTGTATACCCTTATCCATACAAATACACACATATACATGATATGCACATTTATATGTATGCATACTCATACATATGTGTACAGGCATATACCATATATATACAGAAAATATGCATATATATATATATATATATATATATATATATATATATATATATATATATATATATATATATATATAGCAAGCATGAAAAGAAGACGAATTCTATCGTTCCTGATTAAATGATTATCATCTTAAATGTAGTTGCAGTGCTGACTACGTGGGTAGGACGACTTTAAGATTGGATAGTAGAGTCCAACAGCACATTCCGAGTAGGATCAGAAATGGAACCTTCCGGTCAACGGTCGTCCAAAATAACACATACTAGTCTTCCATCAATAACCATTTACTTAAAAACCCGCCGTGCGCTAGGAATTTTAGCATGGACTTCTTCACTATTTTCAGTCATGCTCACTCATTATACCATCTAAAAATCTTGGCGACGATCCACGTTCGTCTTAAACGCCCCTCCCTTTGTAAGCAAAGGTAATATCTATTGGGACTAGATGTGATCAGTCATCCTCCATTGTACATATAACATAACACTATTTTATTTTCTGTACTCTCTCTTTTCACTCCGTTTTTTTTTAATCCCTCGTTTTTTTTAAATGCTTCGATACATCCTTTGTTAAGAGAGGGCGAAAACGGTCGGCTGGCATTATTTTCTTGATTAACATTTTATCATGAACGATAGAATTCGTCTTACCTTCATGCTTGCGATAATACAATTTTGTACTCCCCACAAAATAATGAAATATATATATATATATATATATATATATATATATATATATATATATATATATATATATATATATATATGTGTGTGTGTGTATATATATATATATAGACAGATGTAAAGAATATACGTAGACATATATATAAACATATATATATAATGTGGAGGACTAAAAGCGAACTTTTAGGAAAAGTTAAAACCTATTGTGAAAAGTATACAGCTCAATATACTGGATAGAGCAGATAGATAGGTAGACGGACGTAAATCTTCTTTCAGTTCAGTTGTTCAATGCAAGGTATATTCCGCAAAAATTATTTTTTTCCTTAAGCCAGGCTTTTCAAAGATCAAAATCTTATCATCAGATGAAATTGCTGGGATAGATAAGTTGGCAAAGGCCAATATTTAAAATTTGAAAAAGTAAAATAAAGATGTGGGGGTAAATACAAGGCAAAAAGTTACCCGAATGCAAGCAAGTGTCCGATTGCATAAATATACGGTGTCAAAAAGTCCAGCGGAGAAAGTTATTTGTAGGTAGGTCGTTAGAAGGCACGAGAAATAAGATTAGAGGTTTCAAAGTTAAACTCCAGAAACCAACCTCTTCAGGTGCGGCCAAAATAGATAGAATCCAGAGGGTAAAAAGTCCAATAGAGGGTTCATTCGTGGATGCAACAAGGCTCAGTGATTCGTGAGGTGGGGAATATTAGCCATATTAAAAAGTCTTCCTGGGCTGAAAATCATAAAATAAGTTGAAATTGACGAAGAAACAGCGAAGTTATATTTACAGGCTACCCAAGATCCCAATTGCCCGTTGATAAACAGGACCGTCTGAAGAATGGCAAATACTCATATGAGATCAGCAGGCAAGACATTAAAGTGTGAGGGGTGTGATGGAAGAAGAGGGCGCGGGTGTGATGAGTGAATGCGATTTAAACTTAGATTGTGAGAAAGACGGATGGGTCGCTTATAGATGAAAGAAGACGCTAGTGTGAATTAGGGTTCAACTAGAATTGGGGTAAGGGAGGGGAAGCAGGTCAGTGAGGGTGGGACGGGGAGAATTAAAAATACCAAAATGTGTCGGGGAATATAGACAGGGGGTGGGAGCTAGATGGGGCTTAATAAATATTACTGAATTAAAATTCATAATTGTCCACACAACATTTGGATGTACTAGCTCTGAACGAAACATTCAGCATAGCGTATTAGTAGGTTCCCTCACGTGTGAGTCTTCTCTTTTCTTTGTTTTTTGTTTCGTCTTACCGAAAAAATGAACCACTGTATAGTGTAGGTTTTTTGAAGACACTTCCTTCCAAGAAATTTTTACTCTTTATTAATTTTTCTGATTATTTTGTAATGTCGCAGAGACGATATTTACATAAAAATGTTGTTTGGCACAAGACAAATAAAACGGACCGTCAAATATATCTCACAGAAATGTTATGTTTTTTGGAAATGTAATGAAATAAAAATAAAAATAATAAAATAAAACATGGTTATTGGAATATAATATGAACCTGACTATATACATATAAATATATATATATATATATATATATATATATATATATATATATATATAGCCACTCATACAGAAACATACACATATATCTCTATTCGTGTACATATGCATGTATGTATGAAAATACAGAAAGAATAAACAACTGAACACAGGTTGAAATAAAAATCAAAAAAGTGTTACCGATATCGTTTGGTCAACATAACAAAACCGGTAAATATCTCGTTTGTTGTTTTAATTCTGCAGGTGTTTCATTGGTTTACTCTTTCTGTCTTTTTGTACTTTCTCACGAAATTCATTTCATGATACATCGTGTAATTTATATATATATATATATATATATATATATATATGTGTGTGTGTGTGTGTGTGTGAGTATAATATAAATATATATATATATGCACATACATACACTGACACATACGTAAACGCATGCATACACATCATCATGCATACGCATATAACCATACATGAATGTATATACATACATGAATACATATGCATATACATGCACATATAAATACATACATACATACATAAAACCTTAATTTGATAACATTCGTATAGCTAGCTCTTAACGAATTTTTATTAACGAGTTTTTAATAAACCAAATTAGTATTTCATGATTGCTATATCTCGATATATTCATATATCTATTAACGCACACACTCACACACGCATCCCACTTGATTACTTAACTATACGACCTTCTTGAATTAATTATTTACGCTTGTATGGGTGACTAATTTTCGTCATTATCTTTAATAAGCTCGACACAGAGTAAAATAACGTAATCCTCTTTCTCCTTGGGTGCAATTTAACGCTCTGTTTCTCTAATATGTAACGATTTATTTACTCTTCCGGTCCGTGCGTTTCATTATGTCGACATTCTTTTAATCTATGCGTTGGGTTTTTCATCTTTAGCGATCAGTGTTTTACTATTAATCTTTACAGTCATTTCCGTGTTTCTTTTGTTATTCTTTTCTTTTTTTTTTGATATTAGAATATTTTCCCGGTTCTGTGTGAACTTGATCCGTTGTCTAAAAATATGTTACATTTATTTATTAGATCGATTCTTTTTAGAATCAATAGAGAAAGTTAGCTCAATATTTAATATTTAATAATTACATATAAGTCATAATAAGCTGATCAGATGTATAAATGGTTGCGCCAGTCTTTTACACTTTCGTCGATTTGTTGAATTGTCTCGACTGAACAGGTCCCGGGTCCTCTAATCCTTTATGACGTCATCCATTTTAAATAATTATTTATATGTATTTTCTTTGTCATAATAACCATTTGGTTTGATGCGCTGTTCTCTATATATATCTTCACCCCTCTCTATTTCTTCCCATCAGTCTGCCTTTTTCCGTCTGTGTCTACATCCCTTTCGTATCTACCTTTTCCCTCCTCCAATGATTGCACTAATAAGCCACCTTTTAATTTCGTCATGACGTCATAAAAGATATATCTTCCTTACTCTCTCGGTATTAGATATGACATAACCCCGTGTGTAAACAGCTTTTACAACGTTATTCACTGTGCACGGATACAAATTAAGAATCTCTTAACCCGTCTATTTGTGATCCAATCTTTTAATGGACGGCGACATATCTCTTTGTTCCGTTATCTACCGTGCACTAATACAGACAATATATCAAACAGGCACACGAGTTTTACAAGCATATATGTATAAAGGCGCCAATTTTTATATACATTCGTATTTTACTATTTATTTAAAAAAAGCATGGTAACCTGGAGAAACTCCATCCACTTCACCTCTTTCCTATCGACTTTTTCCCACATGTTTCCCTTTCTACGACCCTCTTTCAATTCCACTCCTCTTTCCTCTCTCCTCTCACTTCTCTCTCTCATGTCTTGCATTTTCTCTAAACTGGAAAAAAACTCGTTGACGAATTACTACATGATAACATAAAAAAATCGCTGATAATGTCGACCTCACTACCTAATGCTGTTAATGGTGTATTCTTCCTAAAAACCAAATGAATATTCAAAAGTTCCTATATTTCGCTCGGAGCAATGCTGAAAACAGAATATATCTACTTTGTTGGTGTGTTTTCTGTAGTTTTTACTTTAAGCAGGACAGACACAAATCCACAGACAACTTAACTTTTATTTAATAGATGTTATATTCTTGTACATTCAGATTATATAAAATGTTGAAAAGTAAGTGTAGCAATATTTATTTGCGTGTCGGCAAAAATAATGTGAAAAACGTTATTGATCCATATAAGGTTAGAGTAATCGAAAAAGTCCATTAGAAGCGAAAGGTTCAAAGTTAGAACTACGTGTCAGGATATTGCGTCACAGACAGGAAGTCGCCAGCGAAACGTATTGTATAAGTAGATAAAATCGGGAGAGAGTAAGAGAAGCTGATAAGTTTCAGGATAGATGGTCCTTGGCCTCATGGGATAGATTAAAGTATTATGTAATTAAAAATACATTAATTTTTTTTTTAATCAAACACGTTAAAAGTTAAACTCTAACTGATTTTATGATGTCAATATTTACAACCGCTACTATAAATGAACAGGTATGACGACAGAGCAAAAACGCAGAAAGACATGACTTTCTGCTGTTACGTGTTATCAAATCAACAAAACTGTCTATGTAATGCGCCACCTCCCGGATAATCTACTGTAATAACAAAAATCAGTCCCGTAGTATTATATAAACAAAGGGAATACACATTTCCCAGTTCAAACTTGGTTATAATGAAGACAGGGTACTCGCGACATGAACAAAGTAATCGATTAACAGAATGTCATTGAACGTACACAGCAACAATGTTCCCCTAAAGGCTAAGCCGTTTTTAGTGTGGTAGGGACGGCTGCAACATTATAGTGTAACAGCTATGCGTCTATGAGTCTGGATCTCTTAACACTAAACAGCAATATGGTTGTGACTCGACTAACAGTCCCTTCGACAGCTTTGCCTCTGCGTCTTTCAAGCAAGACGTGTCAGGCATGGAATCGCGCATTTATTGCGTGAGGATACCCACGCTGCTTCACAGCTTGTGCAACTGCCCCTCTTTTGTGTTTTCTAGGTCAAACCATCCCCAACTTCGTATGCAACACTTGAGATTTGCTACTCTCGATTCGTGGGTGAAAACCTGCATCTTGTAAGCCTAATGAATAGCTACGAGGAAGAGTCACTGCATACCAAGCAATCCTCATTGTCTCTGCACAGAAGTCTGATACCCTTATCATCAAACATAACAGAAACAATGATATTTAAAGAAAGCCTCATCCTGAAGATGACAACATTGAAATTTAAGGAATTCGCCGGCATCTGTCTGCAGTGGGAAACAAAGAAAGTGAGTGATAGTCGCAGCAGACCAACGCACGACTGTTTTACATGTTAAAATATTAGTGGGGAATAATTGTTCAGAATCCAATCAGTCAACAAGGGAAATCAAAGAGATTCAGTAAAATCAATGGATCCGAACTGAACGAACTTCAGCGAAATGGTAGGTTTCTAATGTCGAAAACGTTCCTATTTGTGAGCAAAACGACTCATTATATTTATTAAAATAATTTTACGACATCTAATATTCACATTTTACGACATCTAATATTCACATTTTTATCATTTGAAAGTAAATATATTTTTACATATATTTATATATATGTATATGCATATTATACACACACACACACACACATATATATATATATATATATATGTATATATATATATATATATATATATATATATATATATATATATATATATATATGTATATTTATATATATATATGTGTATAAGGAGAGAACTTGAATGCCTACTAGACACTGTCCTCGAGTGTCTAAAGTCGCTCTGTACTGGAGTGTGTCAGGACAACCTGGCATAAGGATACTTCCCTCTACAAGTAAACCCTGAGTAAATATTCAAAATAGCATCATATTCGCAGCAGAAATAAGATCCCCTTGATATAGGTACCCCAAATTGGCTAATACAAAAAATAGTGCACCTACTGCAAGTGATGTTGCATAGAGTAACAGTACCAAGCCGGATACTCCAGCAGACTAGAAGAATTCTTGTTCTAGAAGAATTCTTTTTGTGGAATTCGGTAAGACTAAAAGACCACAACACACATATACTCTCACGTAGCTTACTGGTCAATCGGAGAGAGGTAAAGTAATGTTATTAACTTGTTTACTAACTAAACGTTTAAGACGTAAAGAACTTCAATGGAATATTCAAATATATATTTATCTCATACGGCGAAAAAGCGCTAGCCCAAAGAAGGGGCCCCTTGATTTCTGAGAACTTCGGCTGAAGTAAAATGAAACACAAAAATATAAAAATTATAGGTACTTAAATGTGATGTACTTACATCTTTTCATCTACTGTATCGTATATATTTTCATTAGTATTATCATTATTGATCTTACAAATATAGTAGTTTGTAATTGCACGATAAAAGGTACTGTTTCCCATATTGACTGGTTATATGTGTTTTTTAAATGATACTAAAATGTTATGTTTTTTCTTGCTTGACTTGTATATGCGATTTTATAAAGATTAAGATACCTTTTAGAATCATCTAAATTCTAATACTAAACAACATTTTCCAAATTGTTTTAGAAACGATCGTAAGCCAACTATTCGTTGTGTTTAAATTCTCGGAACTGGTATAAATAATGTTCTAATTTTGTTCATCTTAACCTACTTTATATATATATATATATATATATATATATATATATATATATATATATATATAAAAATACAGAAAAAATACATTAAAAATTATATCACCTTATACAATTTTATGTGGATACATGAAATACTAATATATATATATATACATATATATATATATATATATATATATACATCCGATTCTAATGATAATAAATCAATATGTTTCATTATTCTATAGCTGATTCGTACGGTGCAAACTAAAAGCATTATGTCACAAAACTAACCGTCATCCTCAGAGACCTACCAGAAAAACAAAACAAAAATTCAAAATATAAGCGTGTTTACTATAGTCCGCTTACAAAAGACATCCAAAACGTAAGTTAGTTACATATCCGGTCATTTTGAATAATTTCCCTTTTAAAATTAACCTCTTCTGACTAAATTCAATTTTCATAATTATTAAATTAATTAAAGGGAGATACGTTCAGTTTACATAAACATATTTATCTGCATATGATTTGTTTTCGATTCTTAATCATAAATAAATGTATATGTAAAATTTGACTTATTAATATATTATCAAAATATAAAACAAATTTAACATCTACTGTTAAGATATTTTGTTCAAGTTATGTGTATGTTCTTATTCCTATCTTTAGGAAGCCAATGTATACGTTTTAGCAAGACATTACAAATTAGGGCTATATGTGTTTAAGAGAATGTTAATGCACTTTCATAGATTCTTCTTAGAGAGTTATCCCCCCTTTTCCTCTGTTTTCTTTTTCTTACTATATTATTAGTTTATATTAAAGCTTACACAACTTTTTTAGTTTAAACATACTTTCCCATTTCCCACCATTTAAACAGTTATATGATCATACATGCTATTTCCAGGCAACTCAACTTTCTAATATTAATTTTCCAAATATTACAATCAAGTCCTATTCATTGTTTAAATATCTATCAATTATTAGCCATTTAATATCATGATAGCCTGGGATAGTATATTACTTCTAATTATATTGTATTATTTTATGGGATGTGTATGCTTAAGTTTTGTATCTAGTTATAGAAATGCGAGGTATTAGAACAAAAACGTCGTCTAGCTACAATCACTGTCAAGGATTTTCCTTATCCTCCTCTGTGTACCTAGAATTAAACGAAGCTTCTATGACTAGAGTTTTATTTCGAGAACTACACGTCTAAGGAACAAAATACTGCGGGACTGTTTCCAGCTAACTACAACATAGTCGTTTTCAAGTCCAATGTAAACAAATAGAGGATTTTGTGATATTTGTTTTCCAGTATTGTTTTTGGTTTATGTTTGTACCATTTGTCCGCGTGTTGGAAATGCAGTTGTTTGCATAGTTCTTAGTGCACTTCTATTCCCACACAGTTATTTCTGAACATGTATTATTTATTGTGCTAGTTTGCTACATTAACTTATTATGTGATTTACAGTTTCGTCTCTCTATCTACACAATATGAATTTACTGTTTTGCTGGGTTTTACCTATTTTAGCTTTAATGTAGTTTGTCCGAATCGCATTGTTCTGTGTAGCGGTCAGTAGAGATGCCGCTTCTCTGTTCAAGTGCCCTTTCTATTTGCCATGCCCAGCTATTATTGTGGGGCTCTTCTCTTGTTATTTTTTATGAAACGTCTATGTAATTTTCCCTTCGTTTCTATTCACGTAGAGGCTGTCTATATCGTATTTTGGATGTTGTATGTTGTGAATGGTCATTACTTTCTAGTTTTCTAGTTAAGGTGCTTGATTTATTATTTAGTCCAGCATATGAATGGTCCAGATTATCTTATTAGTGATACTGGCAAGGTTGTTTGTTTTACTAGATTTATGCTATATAATTTCGTTTCTAAGAGTGTTTTTGTTCTTTGCAAATATTATTTCCATATTTTCTCATTAATGTCTGTATATTTGGTGTTGTCTGCTATCAGAACTCCATAATATTTATAGCTATCCTATTCACATAGCGCTCTCATCTCTTCTTGGTTACGAAGTTCCATGCCATCTGTTGTCTTCAGTGTTCCCCTTTTCATCTTTAGCATTTGAATGAGGATTATGGGCGTATTAATCAGCTTTTCCAGTTTGTTTTTGCATTTTGCAAATGGCTTCATGTCGTCTATGTGCATGAGATAGTTTATTATGTGTTCTGTGTTCGTAAACGTATATCCGGCATCACATTTCCTGGGTATGGAGTTGAGTGGCATCATGGTTATGATAAACAGTAGTGTTTTATCTCAGTCAGGTGTGTTCCTCCAGCTGTCAGTTCTAGTCCCCATGCTCTAATTGCTTTTTTAATCAGATTAATAATCCTCCGCGTATCTTGTATAATTGTAAGCATTTAGTTATCCATGCTTGCGGAATTCAGCTGCAGACTTTCTTCTAGTCAATCCATTCAATAGATATGTTTTTTCCTGCTTTCTAAATCGTTCAGGATCTTTTGATCTATGAATAGCAGATCATGCATTCCTCTTTTCCCTTTCCGTCATCCTTTTTGTTCATCGGAGAGAAGTTCACGATTGTTCAGAGATTGGTAAAGGTGTTCTTTCAGTTGTGCAGTTAGGATTTTCAACATTGTTGGTAAACATATTATTGGTCTGTAGTGGCTTGGGAGTGTTCCGTTTTTGGCTTCTTTTTGTATTAGCGTTGTCCTTTCTTTTGTCACCCACTCTGGTACGTTTCTTTTGTGGGTACATCTTCTCAATTTTTGCGCTAGCTTTTGATATAGGATCGTGAATGTTTTAAACGACTATTATTATTATTATTATTATTATTATTATTATTATTATTATTATTATTATTATTATTATTATTATTATTATTATTATTATTATTCTGTATTTATTTATTACTAATTAAAATTTATCACACGATCCATTAGGAGTGATCGCTCGCCAGTATAAAAAGCGGTGTTCCCTGAAAGTCGATGTGCACAAGCCTATATCACCGTTGCAAATCACTACGCATGCTCTAGGCAGCTTTTTAAAATTCATTTATTGTCAATATATCTGTTGGTTTTCTCTGGAATTTGAATGATAATTAATCTCATCAGGATTATTATATATTCCAATGGAGGTTTGGATGTTGTTCTGCCTTTTTCCTTTTTCCATTCTCCAAAACCTTCCACGATCATGCTATGTTACAGCAGCTGCTGCTGATGTCACTTTCAGTTCCCTCAACTTCAAGTAATATCATTTTTGTGATGTCTGATTGTCTTTATCTTGCGTTATTTTATTTCAACGTATCTGTCAGTGTCAAGTGATTATAAGGATTTGCTTCCGCACTCAATGATTTTTCTCAATATGTAGGCTGTTTTCATCAGTGTAATCGTTTTATGGTGTCAATCCTCCTTTTGATCCCGATTTCTACTTGGCTTTTCCCCCATGGATTTATAAATTCTCTCTAGTTATTCTAAAAATATTGCTACTACCATAGTTTTTTTCATGGATATTGTGAATAAATGTTAAGCATAAGTTATCAGCAATCGATGATAATAATGATAATAATAATAATGATAATAATAATAATAATAATAATAATAATAATAATAATAATAATAATAATAATAATAATAATAATAATAATAATAGCATTTATTTACATTATCGCGTGTGCGATGTTAGCGGCAGTTGTTTTTACTTCAGAAAAGCACGTTTCTTTTTATTTTAATTTTAATACTTATTCTCGACTTTTCGCGGTTAATTAATTTGAAAAGTTAATGTTGATTTTGGTTTCCACATTTGTTAAGCATAATTTATCGATATTTAATGTTAAGAAAATAGAAAATCATAATACCAATAATTGTATGAACACGTGATACTGTCCCGCGAATCCCTAAAAAAAGACTAAGGGAATATTCATGTGGTGGGTCCTGTTTCGGCTCGTACAACCCAATTAGGCGTGAAGAGTTCACCAGGATGAAAAGTCGGAGGAGAGAGAGAGAGCACTAACTATACTTGCAGTAGAATAACGTGAGATAATACTGGGTGCTCTGAGAGCCTTATTTTCACTCAGATTTTGAAGAGGACCAATGGTCATTGCCAGCAAGAAATTAAAACGAAACGGCTATTGTGATGAAACAAAATATAAGTAAACAGTTATCTAAAGAGGCGGTAAGTGCTGGAAATCTGTGGCCACTTGTTGGCACTGAGGTTTTATGGAACACAACTTGTTATTGTCTGTGAGCAATCACTGAAAAGACCTTGTGTTAAAACTCTACGTTATTTCAAAATAACCAATATAAGAATAATATCACAGTATTTACTACTAATATGGGAAGACGCAATAACGATTCTGCCTGCCTGTCAAGTTTTATCTAATTAAGTTCGCTTATGAAACAGCTTACCATATTTACATTATCGATTGAAACTTTAATATAAGCTGCTGAAACAGAGAAGGAAAACATGTTATTCAAAAATTAGACGGAAAATGAATAATTATGCTTAATTATTAATTTCCGAATATGTTCACTAATTTAACAACACATTTTTGTAAATCGAATTAAACAAAGTACATCTCGTTTTGTAAATGCGCGTTTTGTAGACTAACACAATCGAGTGGTTAGTGTAAAACAAAACTGACAAATGTAACATTAAAAGTAATACTTTTATAAAATAAATTTGACATTATATATATATATATATATATATATATATATATATATATATATATACAGGGTGGGCCAAAATAAGGGTCCTATCTTTAAATTTGAATAACTTCCACAAAATAAAAGTTAAACTCACCAAACTTAATGTGTGTGTAGACTGACCCTTCCGAGATTTTTTGAAATAAACAAAACAAATTTTAGCCGAAAAACACTTCTTAAAACTTACAAAAACTAAAGTATTGTTTTTTACACTGTTTTGAGTTTTTTAAGCAAAAATAATGTTTTCTAAATGAGGGTACGTTCCTTAGGGCTAATACGGCTCATGCTTGCTTCGGAAGGGTTTTTTTACTTATTCTAAAAAAAAAAAAAAATCAATAAATAAAAAAGTTATGAATTTTTAAAAATAGGACCCTTATTTTTGCCCACCCTGTATATAGAATATAGAAAGAAAAAATCACAAACACATTGTCACTGTCAGCATTTATAATTTATTTCGACTTCTCAGTCTCCTCAGCATGCTAGCGAGATAGTTACATATTTGAAATGATAGAAAATGAAATATTTACCAAAAAAAGAAGAAATATTAAAAACGGGTGAACATTTCTTTTTCTATCATTGTAAATATGTAACTGCTCCGCTAGCATTCTGAGGAGACTTGGTAGTCGAAATGAATTATAAATGGTGATAGTTACAATGTGTTTTTTTTTCTTTCTATATACTATTCTTGCTCTGTTTTCTACATTGAGCTCTCTTACTTAGATTTCTTACCAAAATTATCCACTTTAACATACACTATATCTATATCTATCTATCTGTCTCTGTCTCTGTCTCTGTCTCTGTCTCTGTCTCTCTCTCTCTCTATATATATATATATATCTATATCTATATATATATATATATATATATATTCATATTTATATATATGTATATATGAATGAATACGAAAGTATTTTCCATCTATCCTTACTATATTAAAATCAAAACAGGTAAGGGGTATGTGTGTTGTTGTTGCTGTTCCTATTCCTATTTACTTCCTCCCACAAGAGCAGAGTTAGACACAATGTGAATATTTAACGTGGGAAGAATCCAGCTACCTCAAAAACAGGTGCTGTGAATCAGAACAAACACTTCAATTGACTCGCTCTAGAAGGATTTCTCCCACACTAACAGAAACCATAAATACTAAGTGCAGATTCAGTACAGATACTACATTTTGCTCCTTGCCAAAAGGCCAAAGAGTTAACATCTTGGTAGTGATGATGATGATGATGATGATGATGATTTGTCATGGAAAAAAATAAACCTCTCCTAATCTTTCTAAATTCTAAAAAAAATATGTTCTTTAATATTCTTTACGTGTTTTTCTTTCTATTATAAATAAGGTGGAAAATACAAAGTACTCATTTCGAATTACTCAGTAATATAACAGTCGAGTATTTGACCAATCGACGTTCCACCCTTATGTGTAATTATTTCATTATATAACTAGTCTTAATGGGGAATTAAGTTTCGTTTTTATGCTGAAACAAAATAAAAGACCATATAAATTCACCGTTTCGTTTTTTTCCTAAAAAGCGAAATTTTACGATGTTGATGCACAGTATATTTCCCCCATATTGGAATATATAAAATAACATTAAGACAATCATCATTTTTTTACATCTCTTATAAATTACCAAAATGTCAAATGAAAATTGGTATTTGGTTCATGTAAAGAAGACAACAGCGTCAGTAATTACCGGCCGACGGGCGGATGGTTCTTGCTAGTATATATATATATATATATATATATATATATACTACCTGCTGACCTCAAGCAAGCTGGACTAGGACCACTACGTACAGCGAAACAACTTCATTGCCTACGACAACTTGCGCATGACAAAGCCAGATGGCATGGGACTAGCATGGAGGTCTGATTGCAGCTACGGGATGTCATCTACCTACCGTAGCCGCAGAACACCATGTTTAATCATAATATATATATATATATATATATATATATATATATATATATATATATATATATAAGAATGAGAGAGAGAAAAACAGAGATGAAAAGTTAATATATATATATATATATATATATATATATATATATATATATAGAGAGAGAGAGAGAGAGAGAGAGAGAAAGAAGGAGAGAGAGATAGTATGTATGTGTGTGTCTATGTGTGTGTGTAACTTTAATGGTACAATCACTGGGGTCCTGCTTCTGCCAGGCGGATGAGCCGTAAAACAGAGAACATGTGTCCGTTGAAAATTATATTTTACTTACACAAACACACACACGCATATATATATATATATATATATATATATATATATATATATATATATATATATATATACCTAAAAAACTTTTAAAAATGTAATTCGTTTTGTCATCACAAGTACCGTTTGGATTGTTTTCGATATCGGAAACAGACGCATATTTTGAGGTTTAATACAAATCGTTCTACAAAAAAAAATGAATCTGTTAAAAAAGCGTTCGAATCGGTGTATCACTATAGAATGAGATTATTTTGATAGATAAAATCTAATTTTGCCGACAAGTTTTTGTATTATTAGTAAACTAGCGGGGTTCGTGTAAATGAAACACAATGATGTTTTCAATACTATTTATATTGTTCCTAACCTAGACATGTTTGAATAAAATATAAGATTTGACTTGTATATTCATTTAAAAGAATGAACAATACATGAAACATTTTACTAAACTTTTACTAAACTTCCTTATATAAAATATTTCTAATCAAGGTAGTTCCTCTGCTCTGGCCATCAGTAGAATTTTCCTTACCTCCGTCCCCCTTTCGATGTAGAACAAATTCTTAGAAGTTTGTTGGGATCTAACTATAAACCAGTCGGGCCGACGTCAACAACCAACGTCAAAATCTTACGTTGCCAACCGTTGCGCCAAAGAGAAATACTTGAAATATTATGAAAATTAGGTGACTATAATGCTAATTCTACATATCAGAAACTTCGTCACCACCAGACACTAACTTCTACCCCACCCACACCAGATAAGCAGATTTTACTAGAAAACATTCGTTTTCCTTTTTTGTCATCTCATTACCTTATTGACTATCATACTGGAAGAGAAACAGACAGCAAACACCCACACATATGAAAGCGATAAGTGGCCCCTGATGAGCAAATTCGATAACATTCATTTTAGTTTACCGTTTTCTAGAACGCTGCTCACACTTTATTGAAGGCTCAATAGGGAATGGTTCCCCAACATTTCTCACACAATATTCTAACAGAAAGAAACACGAAAAAAGAAATTGGAATTCACCTTGCTTCTAAAATTTCTAATAAACTCAGCACGAAATAGTAACGTCCGCGTTTATTTGTTTATTTTATTTATTATTATTTTCATCAATTTATGTGCTTATAATTTTCTCTTGAATGATTACACTCTTATATATATATATATATATATATATATATATATATATATATATATATATATATATATATATATATATATAAATATATAAAAGGAAAGTGTTTGCTACCATCTGTATGGAGTATATATTTGTGAGAGTCTGTGATGGCTGTCTAATAGTAGCATTTTTGTTAAGTGATTACATTTTTAATAAATGTCTATAAACACACTCAAGTGAATAAGGTGAACCGAGTTGTAAGTGTAGTAACCTATGATGCATGTGGCTTTTTTTACTATCGCAAAAGGTACAGGTGGAAACTAAAGTTTACTTTATATATATATATATATATACATATATATATATATATGTATATATATATATGTATATATATATATATGTATATATATATATGTATATATATATATATATGTATATGTATATATATCTATATCTATATATATATATATATATATATATATATATATATATATATATATATATATATATATATATATATATATATATATATATATATAGTCTCGGAAGTTGTTTTAACCTTCATAACTGGAAAAAAAAAATCTTTTTTTTTTCCTTGTTTTTCTTTTTTTTTCCTTGTCTTTCTTTTTTTTTCTTCTTTTCTTTTTCGTTGAAAGATTTTGTCTAGTAAGTCAATCAATATATATATATATATATATATATATATATATATATATATATATATATATATATATATATATGTGTGTGTGTGTGTGATTTGTCTATGAATATGGTAAACGTAGTGTTAAATATTGATGGATGTAATCTACTAATAGATATAAGATAATCCTTATTTTTAAATATGTATGGGACATTGGAAAGGTTCCGATCAGTATAATCAAATGGGTCAAGAGATCGATTCTGATGCGCGTGTGAGAAAAGGAAGTAGATGAAGCTGACATACATAATGTCAGACTTAATGGTGGCTGACAATAGAACGTCAGTCTTGGTAAATTATTTAATTTGGACTGCAGGATAACGTTTTGAATAAAAGTAAGCTCCATTTTACTTTACGTCATCTCGAATTAATAACATTTAAATCGAATTTTTCTGTAGTCTGTAAGGATAATTTTAGATTTGTTATTTAGAAAGTTATCATCTCTTAGTGTAACAGCTAGTGCTTCAATCACACAATAATTGCAGTCTGGATAGTAAACATGGTTAACAAAGAATATGGTCGGCGAAGGGTCGTCAGTTTTTATTGGTAGATTTAACATGGTAAGTTTTTAAAATAGTCAAGCAAAACGCTTAATTATTAAGCTATGTAGTTAACTTATAAGTTACGCTTTCTCAACCTTTTTGACCATTCAGCTACGAGACGAACAGTAAAAAATATATATTTTATTGTTCTTTGACTGGGTTTTTTTGTGTTAAATAAATACTTATATTAAGAATGCCTATTAAGTGGCTTTTGGTTGCAGCATACGGAATTAACCCCCTCATTGCAGAAAAATGACAACATACGTACGCATAAGGCCGTCTTGTAGAAATGTATGATTTTAAGGGATTCAAATATTGATAATTAAATTAATTAAAAGAAGTAAATCATTACATCTGATGTATTTGATAAATATCTAGAAGATGTTTTCTATTTCCAAGTGAGAAGTAAATGTACATTTCGTCTTTGATACTGCTTGATGTCCACCACGAATGGACAACACGATATAATAGTATAACAATAATACACCCATGAAAACACAAGTTCGTATTTTTTTACTCCAGAATAAGAGTGTTTGACTTTGGTATACAGGCTTGCTTTAGATAACATCTTGGGCAGAGAGACAGGCAGACACAGCGTATATATATATATATATACATATATATATATATGTATTGTGTGTGGGGGGGGGGTGTTTGTACGTATATGCCTTTTTATTTCATATGACGCTAGACGTAAGTTTAATCTTCCAGCAATATATTTTTTTTCACTGAAACACTCGAAAACTCAGCCCTCAGGGCTAAGGATACGGAATGTGTTTGTTTACATGGATTCTGTTTATGCATATATTTGTTTGATTCTATGATTTTCTAATGTGTAAGCGTATAAGTTTTAACGGGCGACTTGATTTCCTCGAGTCGGTGATAATAATTAATGACACGCTTGAAACATTCTTCCGCCCCCAGTAACTGTGAACTTGTGAAGAGGTTTATATTGTTTTCTCATATTTCTATTTTTATCTTATTTTTCTTCGGATTATTCCCCATTTCGTTGTTTTTCAGGCCGGTAAGCGTACGCTAGGACATTAATGGAGCACAATTTCTTTAAGCTGTGCTAATGTTTATATAAATGTTATTCATTTAGCCCTATTTTATGTTGAGCACTTTAAAAAAATATTGATTTTTAGTTAATTTTATCAATATATTTGAATTCAATTTATTAATATTACTCTTAATGGGTTGGGTACTGTTCTACCAGAGTTTCTTAAAAATAATAAACAGAGAGAAAATAAAATTCATCATTTCGTCATAGAATATTTCTTACATCAAGCAAAAAGGAATATATACCAACATTGGTAACAAAGACTGAACATCTAATCAAAATGATGAGATGAAAAGTTAAGTATTTTTTCGATGAGAAAAACGACGATAGCTTAAAGGAAACATACGGTTTTAAGAACTTAAACAGCTTCCAGCCTTAATATAAATAAATGTTTTGAACACGATTCATTCCAGATAATGAATACTTTCGAATTCTACAGGAACACAACCTACTTAAAAAATGTAAATATACAGTGCAATACATTGAACGTTCCGACAAATTATTAATCAAAGCGGAGAAACAAGAAACTGTTATAAGATGGGCAAGGCGGATTAAAACAAATTATTAACAAAAACCTAACGAAACCTATAAAAAAGCAAAGAACCGAGATATTTTCGATAAAATAAACTTAGCTCGTAAATAATTACTGATGTACGTATTAGCGTCAGAGTATACCAAATGAGAACAGTTACATATATATATATATATAATAAATATTTGTTATTGTTTATTATCTATGTACGTATACGTTTCGTCCTTTTTCAATCGGGACTCATCAGCATAGAGATATGACTATTCACTACCGGTCATGCGATTCGAAACCCCGGACCTCAAGTATTTTTCAACTCCAGTCCGACGTCGCTAATCGCTGGGCCAATTGTAAACAGCGAATAAACTATGATAATTTTAACACTTTAACGGCGGCTTTGACGTCGAGGCATTCTACTTCTATTAAGGGAAGGAATGATGCATTATAAGCAAGTGACGTCATGCTGTGTTAATACTACCAATTACAGTGCTCTACTTTCAAGGAGCGACAAATAATATATATATATATATATATATATATATATATATATATATATATATATATATATATATATATATATATATATATATATATATATATATTATTTAAGACCCAAACACTGAATTGCTTAAATAAGCTTATTACCAGAATAATCCACCAAGCAAACCTGAAATGGCAAATTCAGAAAAATAATCCGGGAAAATACCAATAAGATCATTAAAAAAACTACATCTAAACTAATGATTTAACACAACCAGTACAATACATTTGTTTAATGAAATCGATGAAAATAATCATCGTACTTTCATTCACTTCGATATAATTAATTACTACTCGTCAATTGCTAAAGAGTTATTTTACAAGACCTTGGATTTCGCGAAATTACTTGAGGACAATAATAGCGAATAAATATGTGTCATCTATACGTGCACTAATACATTACACATTTGTAATGATGATTAATACGTGAAAAAAGATTATGTTGATTCATTTGATGTGGCAATGGGTTCATTAGATCTTCTGTAATGTCTGATTTAGTAAGACCTTTTATTTTGTATAAAATTACGGAATTTAGTTTGATTAACCTTACGGATATAGGCCAATACAGTAGTAATAGCCTAGCTATGCTTAGCAATGCTACTAATTGAAAGGGGAAATAATTAAAATGTTTATATAAAAACTATAAAAAATGAAGACTTTAATTTGAGATAACAGCAGGTGTAAAGATTACAAATTCTATGATGTTACATTTAATCTCACCCAGGGCGCATATATGAAGATAATTATCACCCATATATGTTAATCCCATGTCAGAACATATCCGTTCTATTATTAAACATATCCGTATATCGATTAGCCATATAATTAGCAATCATTCCTTTACTCAAGAATTAGTTTTATAACAATACTTATACATACAACGACGCTTTACAGCACAGTTGTTATCTTAACACTAATATTGAGTATAATGACAGAACTAATAGGGGCAGTAGAAGAAAAAGTAGAAACCGGAAGATTATTTGGTATCCTCCTTTGTTTAATCTTCTAGTTAAATGCAAATTTGGACATGTTTTTTTTATTTTTCAAGTCGGCAGTTTTCTGTAAATAAACCTCTACATAAAATATTTAATAAAATGATGTTAAACTTAGCTATAGCTGTTCAAATAAATTAGAAATATAATGAAAGGCTATAATAGACAGATCTTAAATCGTAATAATTTTTCCATATACAGAAAAAACTACTGAATTAAAGAGATGAAATAGGTATTAGCGGTATACACTTAAAACGGTTCACTATTGATAAATATAGAAGCAACCTAATGAATTTACCAGAACATTCTATAATGAAACCTTAATAAACCTAATTATATAGCTAATACTAATTTAAATCATTTAATAATTGTAATTAAATTAAGCATACAGTAATATAGGTAATTTTAATATATGACCCACAATGAATTGTTGCGTTGTTGGGTAATATAAGTAAATTCTACAACATTATAGTTAATAATAAAACACATGGTCAATTTGAATGAATGAAAAGTATATTTAATAATATTTTCTTCACTTCCAATATTTTAATATGCTGGTAAGTTTTAATTAATACTCTTCAAAATGGCAATGCTGTTTTATCAAATAATGTGGTTTCTTTTGTGTTGATGTTAACTTACAGAGTAATTGTGGTAGAGGCTCTTTGATGCATGCAATTGCTATGTCTCATTTTTACAGAATTTTGATTTTGACGTATGACATAAACTAAAACGCTGGAAGAAAGATAATAGCAACATTGTTTATACACTCGCTACCTTATCCCGCCGCCTCACCTTGCATCTTGTAAACTTTAGCTCAAATTACCTATATCTATAAAAAAATAGCCCCCCCTCTGATCTAATCAAATCTTAGTTAATACCACTAAAATAATACAATGCAAAACAAATTTAAGAACAATACATATATTGAAAGCTATCTTCATTAAAACGGAACAATCTACAAGTAATAAGAGTACATATGAAACCAATACCGAGATTTTTTAAGTTCTTAAATTAATACAATTTCTATCTTGTGAAGCTAATTCACGCGTCGCGAAAGTTAAAATGTTACCATTTTTTCTTTGACTCATGTGAGAAAGTTCTTTTAGCCTCTAACTAAGTTCACTTGCCCGTTTGTAAGATATCTTCGAAATTCTCTTCTTTTCTTATACATATTTGTTCATTTGCTTGTTTTACTTGATGATGATTTGAGGCAAAATCGAATAAGTCCCTGATACTTATGGAACATTAAATTATTTTGTTTTATTCTAACAGACAAAGCTCATGAGTATAATTGAAATGAATAATAAAACAAGATATAATAAAGCGGTTATTTTAAACAATGTTTGTTTAAATGAAAAATACTGCATAAATACAAAAAATATATTTGGTGGCCGAATGGTTTTAAGCTTTCAGACAAAAGTAAAAATGTTAAATTAGGTCTGAGGAGTTCGAATTGTGTGACCGGCAGAGCAATCATCCTCCACATTGATGATTCCCGGTAAAAATGATAGAAACCCATGTGTCTGTTGATAAGCATTTAATAATATTTATCGTAATAGTGTTTAGCGCATTTAATACTAGGACGGGTGCTTTAAGAGAATTATAAATTAGACTGACACATTTAAATGCGTAATGCTAAGTTCCAGCTAACGTGTCGTTGAACACTGTTGCTAACAGCCTACTATATGTGTCTCCTTACATAACATGGATATATTTCAATTCTGTTACTTCGACGTGGTTGGTTTAGTGCCGGCACCGTTCTAACCGTTGAGACAAAAGTTAAAATGTTGACTTAGGTCTGAGGGTTTCGAATCGTGTAACCGGCAGAGAAAATACTCTTCCACACTGACGATTCACGGTTAAAAAGATGAAACATGTGTGTCTGCGGATAATAATTTAAGAATATTTATCATAATATTATATATATAAATATATATATATATATATATATATATATATATATATATATATATATATTAAAAGTGAAATAATAAATAAATGAAATAATAAATAAATAAAAAATACTAAAGTCTATAAACTAATAATAGCTTAATAACAGAACATCAGCTCTAATAATATATCATAATAATAATATTAATAATAATAAATAATAATATAGCAACGTAGGTTAAACCCACACTAGACATAAAATGATTAAATAAATAAATAAAAATATAGAAATTATTAAAACAATATAAGAAATTAATGATGAGAAATATTTAGACTACTCACGCGTGAACATTCAATTTACAACATTAACAGTTAACTGACATTAAATGCCGAAGGTGAAAAATAATATTAATAACACTAACAGAAAACAGAACTAGCCTGGCGCGAATAACGCGCTGAAACATTAATTTAAACAATTGAATGAACTACATTCGTTATGTAAGAATAGTAATATTTAACCCAATTAAATTGAAGAACACTGAATTTAAAAGCTACCTAAACCATCATTAACCAGACCCAGCTTCATGACCGTACTTCCATTGTTCGAGTTAGCATTAGACAGATACGAGCGTTAGAATTAACAAATAATACTAGATTGAATTAAATTAATTAGTAATATATAAATAATTACAAAAACAAAAAATGAAGTAATTATTAATATACACTATGATCTAAAACGAACAACAGACAATACAATGTCATATGGGCAATATTAACGGACACATTAATTAAAACGAACAATACACTTGGTTTAAATTTAAATTTAGATTTAAAATTTAAACCAAAAAAAAAATTCTAAAAATATTTCTTTTTAAAGTAATACTATTTAAATTTGGGTGAAATGAATAAATTGAAAGAGTGAGAGGGAAAAATAATAATGAATCAATAAATAAATAAAGTAAAAAAAATTTTTTTTTTAATATAAAACCTGTTAAATCTTATTAGATTTCAAATTTCACCAGTATTTGCTGCGGGATTGTGCCCTGACTTTCACTTTCATATGCACATTTTAACTTGAGTCGAACACAGTTCTGAAGAAGTGATGAGTACCCGAAATATAAGAATATCGTACGGATTATAAACGAGAATATTTTTTGCATGTATTACATAACAGTGTAACATTGTGTGTATATACAAAATAATTAATACATAAACATGTATATATATATATATATATACATATATATATATATATATATATACACATATATATATATACACATATATATATATATATACATTGTATTAAAAGTGAAACTATTTAACCCGTTCCACCATTATGTGTCTTATTTTGCTCCAACTTGTGTATATCCGTCACAACTCTGCATGTTATTGCTTTCTAAGTATCACATTTCTATATACATATAGACAATGCTTCGAGTAAACTACATAAACTTCATATATATATATATATATACATATATATACATATATATATATATATATATATATATATATATATATATATGTATATATATATAATTTTATTCTATTCAAATGAGATCAGTACTTGATTTTCCTATCAAGATGTGCTTGCTTACAACACCTATACCCTGACTGAGGAACCGTACCATCTATTACATATTATAGTGTGTTGCTATCATTATCAGTTTGATGAACTTTGTAAAATAGATTGATTCATTTGTAATAAAATACATAACGTACAATAAGACAACCAAATTTAGAATTTGCCAAAATAATGAATCGAAAATAAAATAAGCGATGTTATCTCTGAAATAACCCTCCTTCAATAATAACCGACCAATGCCATCGGAGTTTAATGTTTAAATTCCGATACACTGAATTTATTTCATTTATTTCTAGTTTTATCTTCTTTGTCTATTCATTTATTTTGTTTTAAATAATGAATCTCATCGCAAACACGTTTCGCCGCGGGACAACTGAAATATATCAAAGAAAAACCGAGCAGATGCCGCAAGTTGCAAACGAATGAGATGCCATTTTATGCAACTGCTTGTGGATTTAATTAGAGTCGCCGATGGCATTGCCTCGTGTCAGAAAAAAAAGAAAACAATTCTTTGAATGTTTCAAAATCTGCATAGGAAATAAAAGAGGAATGTTTTAAGCATAGGAGAGAGGGCGGAAAGTAAAAGAAATAGTGAAACTGAAAAAGAGAGGCTAAGCGAAGAGACATATAGTCTAAGGAAATAATCAGGCTATACGTGGTAAGGAAGAATAACATTTATATGGAAATAAGGAACAAAGGAAGAGAAGAAATTGATGAAGGGAAGACTGAAAGGCGAACGGGAGAAATGACGAGAGTAATAACAGAAAGAAAAAAAACACAGCTAAAAGGACACGAAAACAAGTGAAAGGAAGGAGTACAAATGAGTATAAAGACGGAATGGGAAATAAAAGAATTGAAAAAATAAAAGACAGGGTTAAGGAACAAATGGACGTAGGAAATAGAGATTTATTTTCTTTTAATACATTTATTTTTCACCTCTTAAGGAGTTTTATTGTTACTGAAGCGGTTTTAGAATTCTACTTATTATGTGAAGTGGTTCATATATTATAGCAGAACACAATTATAGATGTAAAGGTTTATTTATAAGTAGACATACACACAGATCCTTCCATGAGAAGACTCATACATATGTAGGTGTACATTTTAAAAGAGGTTGGAAAATACTTCAGTAAGTTCTCAGAAATCAAGCTAATTCTTCGGACTAACACTTGATTATTTAATGATATTTTGTTTTAACATGGTTCACCCCAAACAAGGCGGTCCGCTACTGTAGACGTAAGAGTAGTTCCTATCCCCCGCAGGTTATATAAAAAAATAAAGTAAAATAAATAAATAAGTAAATAAATAAATAAAATAAAATGCCAATATAACGTGTATATATATATATATATATATATATATATATATATATATATATATATATATATATATATATATATGGTAGGTCAATGAAAATTAATAAGACCTGCAAATGGAAGCAAATCGATATCTTCAGTTGTTCAAAACAAGGAGCAGTTTAGTTAATAAAAACATTTATTTTTCTTCTCTTTCATTCCTTAAACCAGGCTTTTCAAAAATTAAAATCTTATCATCAGAGGACAAATTATGATTGGTAAGTTGACAGGATAGGACTGTCAAAGTTCCAAATTTGAAAGAGTTTTTTAAAAAAAATGTTAAAGTTCAAACGGGCATGGGAATCACCAATAACGAAATCCAAAAAAACGTGGGACTCAGAAATATTGGTAAATCCAGAGGAATCTGTATAAAAATCCAACGACGACGATTCCACTCAGGTCTGTTGTCCTCGGAGAAAGATCAAATAAAAATGGCCATGTCAAGGAAAACAATATTCTTCCTGTTTTCAGTTAAGCGTATTCCAAGGCAAAAAACAACGACAAAAGTCTCAATGGAATCAAAAACGAATCGTCGCAATGTATTACTTTTATCTTCTGCCCCCTTTTTTCTGCCTAAATATCATTTTGATTTGAATCCCTTAACCACCCCCCACCTGTTAGATTACACTCTATTTTCGATCATCTTTCTTTTTCTTTTTCTTTTTCTTTTTTTCTTTTTTTTTCTTCTTTTCCTTTTTCTTGTATTCTCTCTCTTCCCTTTCTTTTCCCCTCCTTTTTCTTTATGCTATACCACAATTCCCAAGTAATTTTAATTGAGTTTCCCTTTGTATCTACTTATCTCCTGTGCAATGAAGTAAATGGTTTATTTAAGAGGTCCCTTACCTCTCAAAGCTCGTGTTAGAAAAGCAGTGAAACTATTCCTTTTTTCTCCATAATTGGTCGTATAACGATGTTATAGTTCATATTTCTTGTCACCTTTTCTTAGTTTGTAGGTATTCCAGGACGAAAGTTGACCTGGTCGGGTGTAGTATCCATATTAGTGATGTTACTTGAGAGAAACATAACTAGGATAAGGTCTGTATGAGACAATGTGTCGCGATGCCGAGTGAATGTTATGTGGGTTTCAAATAATGTTATTTGGAATATTTGGTCAGTGTTAGTTGTAGAGCGAACTATCCTCATGTCATGTTATCCTGACAAACCCATGTATAGAGAGACGGGAGACACTTACGTCTAATGTCTAGAAGGCATTTTAAAATGCTTCTCACATACATGTATGTCGATCTGCAATTTTAATAGATGTACATCCAGTATTTGCGAGAAGGATCAAAGCTACGGGCACTGCAATTCGCAATCTTATTGTAGATATTCATACATAGCTTGATTGTATAATCCATATTTTGCTTTGATGTGATCCGATCTGATAGAAATACTATTATTAATATAACCGCATGCAAATTCAGAATAGTTTCAGAACTTATAGACTTACTTAGGATCGTCTAATATACAATAGTGTAAAACTTTGGCGTGGTTTGACTTACAGACAATTTACCTATGTCCGTGTTTCTATGAGATTACCCGTATATACGCCAATAAAACAGCGCCATATTAAACAAAAATAACATGGAAGTTCATTAGTCGATGGTGTCAACAATGCAGGACTGTTCCATCTATATACAGTTTCCTAACTGGTTCAAACGGCACATTTTTAGAACCAGTATTCTAAAGTGACACGCTAATAAATGTTGAATAAAGCATTATATCATCTATCCAAGTTTTGGGTAACGAAGAAATGTATGCAACTAATCAGTATAAGTATCCTCTTAGGGCGAATATAAGCAATGTGTATATAATTAGTTTTTAATTTTATTTATTTGGTGTTAGTGGTAAGGTAATGTTTAAGAACCCCCCCCCAATGGTAAAGTTTACAAACTATTAGGCGCCATAATGTACCATGTTGGCTAAAGTACGTATCCCATGATTAATACTGATAATTCATTAGTTTCATATTATTCCACGCACATACATAATAGGGATGCTAAATCGATTAAAAAAATGTATTACAGATAGGACGTAAAATCTGATGTATAACGATTATTTTCTCTATTAACTTTTGATTATCTCGGATCGAGTTTCAAGAAAACACCCTCTCTAGATGTAATATTTACAATATGATAATGCCCCCACTTTATTCACTGATTGCCAAAAATATATATTATCATAGTAAATAATCGTCACTACATTATTTTTGGAGTGAATAATATATATATATATATATACAAATTATTTATTTTAAAACTATACGTAACAGATTTCAGATACGTAATATGGGTTTATTGACATGAATTGGCCTTTTTACTGTTTAGAAAAGGTAGTTATACCCCATCCCCATCATAAGTTACTTGCGAAAATGAAAATAAATCAGAGAACGTAATTCAACAAACCCCGGTGATATCATACGGTGAATTCGCTCAAACGTCCCTTTGAAGGAAGTACCAGGTTTATATAGGCAGACGGTAAGTGTAACTAAAAATAATGTAATTGTTGATAACAGGTGCTATATGTGTGTCTCTATCCAATCTAATAAAAAGCCTTAACAGTAAAAACACTCCCTACTCCCTAAATTGGGCTATATTAAAAAGGTCTAATTCCTACACTCCATGATCCGCTTTCTGCCAACTATGTACACTAGAAACATTTATGATAGCTACAGTAACAAAAAGTAAACATATTATTGACTCTAAAAATGAACTCCTCTCACATTGCAGGCACAAGCGAAAATTTAAATACATAAATTTCATTACTCCTTCTGACACCCCTCCTGCCAGCCAACAACCCCCTTTCTAACATTAGACTAATTTTTAAATTCTACAATTTGTAATTTTTTTATTTTTCATTCTTAACTCTTCCAACCTTACAAATAACCATCCCAATAACAACTATCCTCCCCTGTACACCTAATAACTTAATATAGCATTAATGTAAATTGAGAACTAACATTATTCTCCTCCACCCCAAAGAATCCTTAACCCCTTTTACTTCGAAATGTAATTCCTATTCAACATTATTATTCCTATTCCTCTTTTTTCATTTTTTTCATTTATTTGCAAACCTTCGCACACACTCATCCATTGCTTTTTATCTCCCTTGTATTCATTCCATCGACTCTGTATATGCTTCGCTCTATCGACAATCTCTTCCTCATAGATTCATTTTCTCTCACCTTTAAACTACGCTCCCTTGTTTCACCTTAAATGTCCCATGTGCTCCCCCTAAAATCTATTTATAATTTCAATGCACTAGTGATTCACTTAAGTTTAGATAATTCAACCCATGCCTACCCCATAATACTTGTAATAGAAATCAATTGTTACAAGCAGACTAACGTTGTCCCCAATCCTAATTTCAGTTATACATATAGATTTCTTATTTAGTCATACACTTAATATTTAACCAACTAGGAATTTTTTAAAATCTTTATACATCTAACTCTGAAACACTAGTTTTTGTCCGATCTATCACATATTTTACACGTAAATTTCAGATTCCCATTCACGTGAACCCTAACTTCTCAACTGAACCCCTTTTAAACTTTCGAAAATATATATATCTTCGTTTAAAATCAGTTTTAATTACGCCCCCCCCCTTTTCAGAAATATCATATTAACTCAATGATCTGAATTTCACTTCTACCCCACCCCAACTCGCACCGGTACCCAAACAATCCGTCCCCCTCTTCCTTCCAAGCATCAGCAATAGCTCATTCAACTAACCCCATCACGCTCTTTATTTAATGCTATTTCTTTATCCGTCTCACCCCTCTTCCTCATTTAGCCTCGTTTTCAACTACAGGATTTCGTCTTTCTTAGAATTGCTTAAATATCTCACTGCCAACGTTTAATGTACAGAGTTCAACATCAATTCCACCCTCGGTCCACGGAAGTATGTTTAAAATTGCCCGGATTCTCAAAACTAATTCCGAATAAGTGCGCTCCACCTACGACTGAAGTCAACATCTCTCTATTTGATTTACTTCATTTTTGAATTCTTTTCCCTGCTCCCTTCACGAAAACACTTCTTTTCCATCTGTAACTCTCTTTTCATTGAACACCTCATCAACGGACATATACCAACTATCTTTTTACACGAACGTTTTCACTCTCCACTTCTTAATAGTTTTTTCAAATTTTGAATTTTGACTTTTCCACTACCAACTTTCTATCTATGTAATTCCTCTGATGATAAGATGTTAATCTTTGAAAAGTTTTGGCGTAAGGAAAGAATAATAAACATAATTTTATTACCGATTATACCTTGCATTGAACAATCTAAGTTGAAATACATTTGTCATTCGTACATGTTTATCCCTTTTCATCATCTATCTTTATATATATATATATATATATATATATATATATATATATACATATATATATGCATACCTATGTGTATATATTTATTCGATGCTTGTCTAAGTAAGTCATACTGATGACGGTTATAAACCAGGAACATGTGTCCATGGATTACTTTTATGTACCTAAAATTAATATATATATATATATATATATATATATATACATATATATATATACATACACACATATATATATATATATATATATATATATATATATATATATATATATATTAACGAAAAATACGTCCTATGAAGTTAAGGGCGACTAATAATGTAATTGTCTGCATCTTATTTACTCAGGGAGTGAAACAATCGGAATTGTAGTAGTAAGCAAAAACAATGAACGCTGTCATCACCAATAAAAACAATTACATAAAAATATAATAAACATATATATATATATATATATATATATATATATATATTTATATATAAGGTCATAGATATATATATATAGTATGATATAAAAGGAAGTAATAAAATAAGGTGTCAATCAAATTTTATTAGAATTCAAAGTTCAAGCAAAGTATCCTTAAGTCCTTAGCTCATGAGTTTTCAAAGATAATTCTACCCTTCAGAGGACCATTACCGCGGTTATACTACTACAGGTTATAAAATTAAGCTTTGAAAATATATAAAATCATATACACAAATATATAAAAATATATAACATCAAATATATCAACCCAAAAACATACTTTTTTGTTGAATCTATACAATCCATCCAGGTCATACAAATTGAAACACATTATCACGAAAGACATTACGAGGGTTGACCGAGGATTACTCCAAATTATAAATAGCAGTCCATATACGAGAAGTTGAAGGAGCTGACAAAGTTATCCAGTCGCGAAATGTGTCAATAATCGATGAAGTAAAAAGTATTCAATGTTAATGTTAATTATTACTACGATAAATAAATCAAATAATATAGAAAGTTGAATAAACTCACTTAAAATTCCACAATTCTGATATGGGCAACCCAAATCAAATCTAAGTTCGTTGTTCAATTAGAAGATCCGTTAAATCCGAATTGAGCAAAAATAAGATTGAATCCCGGTCGCATCTTGCAAGCAGAGCGAACGTATAAGTAATCTTCTCTCCCCAGCGATTCAACCAGATATGACAAATCCCTAACGAACAAGAGGCGATATTAAAGTGTCTACTTCTCTGAATGACTTTAATAGATCGGAAATTATGTGTGTGTTTTTTTAATATAGGCGGAAAGCAAAACATCCTGTTTAGGCCCGATTGATAAACTTAACGAAGAAAGCAACATACAACCCCGCCATCCACCCGCCAAGATTGGATACTACCTGTCTGGGTCAAGTGAGAAGATTCTATGTCAAAGGGAAAAGGGGTTAAGAAGTTAAAAGAAAAGGGAGTTAGGAAATTTAGGTCAGATCGTGTAATCACGCATACATGCCCAAATTATTACTTAAAATCTAGCTTACAGTAAAAACCGATTTCACAAATCTCGTACTATCAAATAATCTAGAATATTTAGGGAATTAAAAATTACGAAGTTATTAAAAACTTATGAGCTAAGGACTTAAGGATACTTTGCTTGAACTTTGAATTCTAATAAAATTTGATTGACACATTATTTTATTACTTCATTTTATATTATAATATTAATGCTCTATCCAGTATATTGAGCTTCAGTTTTTATCCGGATGTTTCACTAATTATAAGATATTAGATGACGCTTATATCTTTTGTTGGATTGTTTCACATATATATATATATATATATATATATATATATATATATATATATATATATATATATATATATATCGTTCGCACGTGTCTGATCGCTTGAAAGTACTACCCCCTCTCGTGAAGTGTGAAACAACGTTGAATGTAGGTAAATACACTTTAATGTTTAAGTTAAAAGTATTAATACTAATGCGCCCCTTTAAGATAAATACATCTTAATTGTCGACCACTGTCTGAAATTATAAGAATATGAGGTCGTTAAGCTATGGAAGCAACGCTTACACGCCAGGGTGTTTAAGCAGTCTTTGATATCGGAACGTTTGAACCCTGCCACCGGCTTTAAATGTATCTTAATTTCAGTAATGTATGTTGTTATATCCGCTGCCTTAATAGATTAGGACGTATGCTCGTGACTTGGTTCTGAATCTACAAACTGTGTCTGAACCCATCTAACTGCTTTAAACTACCACTTCCTTTACTGATGTGGGCGTAAGTCCAACACAACGCTGTATGTAGGTAAATACACTTTAATATTTAATAAAAAATATTCATAGTAATAGCCTCATTTAAGATAAATAAATCTTACTTGTCGAGCACTGTCTCACATTATGGGGTCTCCTTTGGGGCCAAATTTGCCCAATATATTTTGTGGTTTTCTATTAAGAAGGTCTGTTACGTGTTTCTAAAAAGCCCAGGGGTTTATTTCCTCTATGTTGACGATACATGTTGCTTGTTCAACTATGAGACGGAAGCAGCTTTTTTTTTCACGTCCCTCAACAATATCTATCCAGTAATTAACTTTACTTTAGATAAGGAAGCCAATTCTTCACTTCCATTTCTAGATGTGCTAGTAAAACTTTCTGTGTTTTTTTTAACTACAGTATACCGGAAACCAACTTTGACTGGTCTCTACACGCGCTGGGACTCATTTTCTTAGAAAAAAAGTTTGATTTAATTAAAACCCTTACTCATATAGCCTTAAGGATTTGTTCTCAAACAAACTGGGTCATAAAATCAAATTTATTATTAAGACTCTCTCTAAAAATTTCTGTCCATTAGACATTCTTGAATCCACCATCAGTAATAACATGTCTGGTTTTTCTAAAGATAAAAACACTTCTCTTGATAGATGCCCTATTTACGTTCGCCTACCTTGGCTAGGTAACATGAGTGATGGATTCACTAAACAAATCTCTTTGTATATACACAAATGTTACTTTGCTGTGAATACATGTGTTGTTTTTCCCACCAGACCCATTTTGTCTTCGATTCGAAAAGATGTTCCCCCCACACACATACACACCATAATAATCATATTATTTATTTATTTAAATGTAGTTGCAGTTCGCACTACGTTAGGCGGATATTAAAAGTTTGAACATCCGGATCAAACAACACGTGCTTACAAAAAATCTGTCAGGCAAATTACCTACAAACTGATGTTTTGCATAAAATTAATGGTTTCTCTATCGCCGATCATCTCATAAATAACCGTTCCTGTACCTCAGAATTCAGTGTTATTCTCCATTTTTAGTAAGTCACACTCTCCCTTTCATCTAAAGGTACTAGAAACTATTTACATTACGTCATTGAACCCTTCTCTTTGTAAACAAAAAGTAAATCTTTTCGGACTTAATGTGGTTTCTATTTGATTCAACTTTTTCACTCTTTCCCATAGCATTTTCCTCTCTTAAACTTAACCTGGGTCTTGCCCTTTCATTCTCTTATCTTTGAATTACATTATGTTAACAAATAAATATGGCCTGTATATAGCAATAATTAAGTTTTGTACCAATATATATATATATATATATATATATAAAGTGGTGTACTAAAAGCGAACTTTTATATATATATATATATATATATATATATATATATATATATATATATATATATATATATATATATGAAACATGTGGAAACTGCAAAACTCATTAAACCGTTATTCGTCTTAATTTGCTTCAGTTCGTGTTTATCTTTTACACATCTGCATTGTATTGACTTTCATTATTACCTTTTCATATATATATATATATATATATATATATATATATATATAAATGTAATAAGTAATGTTAGCTATTAAGCAAACGTTACACTGTATGAATAAAAATAGTGAGTCTCTAAAGCAACTGAAATATAAAATAATGAAAAAACAGCGTTCAGAAATTTGCCTTCTGTCTTTTTATTTCTCTAACTCTATTTCTATTTTCTCGAATCCAAATACGTGTATACGTGTGTTTATATTCTATTTTCTTTCAGAGACAGAATTATAGAAATAGACAGGCGGACAAAAGCAACATTGTTAGACACGTATAGAATAAATGAAAGGATATGACTATGTAATGGGAGAGGGTGAAAATGATAGATAGCATGTTTGTAAGAGATGGGTCACTCGATGTGTTATTTGTGCATTGCTACGAATTAGAACAATTAAAATAGAAGATTTTACAACTTTATTTTAATCCCCAAAACTACTCAATAATTTAGTATGTATTTTGTATTATTTAAATATGTAGGAAATCAATATTTCTTTAATCATCACTCATATTTTGATTAAAATTCATTACATGATTTTGACTCTAGAAAATGTCTGAAATCATAGGCTTTAGCTTAAAGGGGTCTTAAGAATTAATTTATATTCAGATAGTTGATTTTATTAGTGTTTTAAGTCCATAGATCAAATTTAATGCAAATATGAATTATTTGAATGTTCTAATTGGGGGCTATGCATATATTAAGCCCTCTAACATATATATGTATAGTTGGAACATTTATTACAGCTATTGTTAAAATGTATTAAAAATCGGAGACATACATTTTCATGAACGGCTTCCACCCCTCTCATTTACATGAAACGAAATTAAACTAAATATAGAGCATATCCCCAACTCTTACGTCTTGCAGCTTTGTGCCCAAATTCATAATAATCGGTGAAATTGGATTAGGTGTGAATTTAACACATATAAATCTATGAACCCATATCGATACTTAACTTTGTAAAATAGGGATATATGAATTTAAATAGCGTTCAGCTGAATTCCGGTGTATGCTAATGTAGGCAGACACATTTCTGTTTTTGTTAACACCTTTTTGTTTTATTTGTGTAAAGAGTGCTATTAAAACCAAACAGACTGGAATGTGTGAAAAAGAAAAATAAGTCAACAAGTCTATTTTTATTTTATTTTTATTAGCGAGAAGCAGAAACATAACAGATTGACAGAACAGATTTGTTCTTTAGTTGTTTTTGTTTTCTTCATGGAAAACAAGAGCCAACGTGAATATAACATGAAAATAGACTCATAAAAAAAAACGGACTCCAGTCAAATCAATACAGTACACTAAGAGCTCGATATACTTTCACACAGATATTTATAATAAGAATAAATATGTGGCTGGCGTCCCCCTGTCAAAAACGGGCCCATAATTTAGATAGAAATTTTCAATTTTATGTAATAATTATTTAATCCTTGATTATCACTTGTTTATTGTGTTTAAAATATCATAGCACAACACGGTTTTTCTTTAATTTAGAGGATGTGTTCCTGGTGACCTCCCTCAGCTGTGTGCATTTCTTGAGACGCAACACAATTTGGCAAACCGACAGAAACTTTTTTCCTGATTGTCTCTTTCAGTTCCGCGATAGCCCTTGGTTTTCTTCAATGACGATGAATTTTAGTTAGTCACAGAGGAAAATTCGGGTGTGGTGAGAAACTAAAGTCTTCTTCGTGAGGTTTTAAAATCAAAACAATTGTTTAAAGTGATTGCATAGCCTCAAAAGTGCTCCCTCCTCAAATCCTGAGACAGCTTTAGGAATGAGGGTTTGTCAATCTAACACCAACTAGAACTTTACAATAACCGACCAGTAAAACGTCTGCATGTCATTGTTGCACGTAATGTTTTGGACACTCCTGAACTGGCTCTCTCACGCAAACGATCAGCTCAGCTATATGTTTTTTGGTGCGTGTTTAATGGCTCGGACGTTTGTATGCAGTAAAGTTCTCAACTGTCCTATAGTCGTCGAAGTAGTTAGCCGAGTTATTAATGCTACTAAGAAAATTGGACTTATTTTCATATTTGAACTCGTGCACGTAAGTGTCATGTACTTTATGGAGGAGTCTTTATTGTAGTAATGTTTGTCACAGTATATTATTGGCCCAACTCGTGTTCATATCTAGTTGTGTTTAAAGGTATTGCGTCCACCATACTTTGTAAAATAAAGATGATTGATGAATTAATGAAGATTGTCTAAAAATAAGTATACACGGAGTGTGTCTTTAGAGATCATCATGCATATTCATATATATAGTGATATATACGCATATATATATATATATATATATATATATTTATATCCTATATATATATATATATATATATATATATATATATATATATATATATATATATATATATCTGGAACCGATAAACACGTGCCCATTGATAACTTTTATGTACCTAAAAATTAAATATATATACACAAATAATAAACTTATTTTATAGGGAAACATAATCCAGAAATGGCATATAAGAGAGGTAACTTTCATCACTAAAATTCACTAGACTAACTCGACAATCAACTAAATCTCATTCATTCACTGTGGAGGTCCCGCAGGTGCCGGAGAGCCTTCTACTCAAATAACTTCTTTTCTCGTGCTGCTGGCCTCTGGAACTCACCCCTTGCCCCTTGTTTCCCCGACAGTACTGACATGCAGAAACTTAAAACTAATGTAAACAGACATCTCGCTGCTAAGATCCCAATTTAGGCTTACCCCCCCCCCAACCTTCTCCCCTGTTCTTTTTTCTCAGTAGCCCCTTACGTCTACAGTGGCGGCCTGCCTTGTTTGGGGTGAATCATGTTAAAAAGTTTTTTTAAAAAAGTAAATCAAAAACGATATAGTGTTCACACGCTGTAACTATCGCAAGAAAAACAACAAATCATAACTTTATACCCATATGAGGATATATATATATATATATATATATATATATATAATATCGTACACGTATTATTTTTGTTTCGTAGATGTTATACCAAAGACATTCCAGTGTTGATAAACAAAGTGCGCAATAACTAGTAGAGCTGTTATTAGTATAATTTTTGTATTTATACTAAACATTATTGATTACATATTTGCATACATGTTTCATCTGCGGTCTTTCTCTAGGGCAGCTTCTTCAGAATTTTAGAAAAAATGAAATGAGAAATAACAAGCTTATTCATTATACGTATTCTCCCGTTGGGAAGGGAACACGCAAGATTGTAACCAATTACACATTAGAGGCACTCATGTTTATCATTTAAGTTTATGCTTGACCGCTACTCGAAAAATGTTCTTGGCCTTTTGGCTAAGATCAAAGTGTAGTATATGTTCCAATGGATACTGCACCCCATAGACTGGTATTGTCTTGGCCTTCAGGTCTTGATTTACGCCGGTCTATGGGTCTGTCATGTGCAGTTCTAGGAGGTCCACCCACCCAGGCTTCGCCTCCCCTCTTTGGGGAGGAATAAGTTTATTGCTTACTGCCTGAGGCGCCCCTACCGGGGAATGCCGACGGGGCTGCCCAGGCAATTTTTAAACCCCACTTTCCCGACCCGACCTTGGGTCACATCTTACTTGTAGGATAAGATAAAAATTGGCCTTGTGCCTAACTCCTGGAGAGGAGTAAATCAATACTCAATAACCTTAAATAATAAAAAATAAAGGATGTTCGCTTAAAGTAAACCAAACAACATTATTGTTACAATATTGGATCTGTTCATTTCAAGTTCTTCAGAAAAAGTGTATTAAAAGTTCTCTATTCGAAAACAATTACACCCTATTTTGACATGAAAGACACACGTTCAGAAAATAACCTTTGGACTCACATTCTACCCTAAGACATGCGCCGTTTTTTTCGTAATTTAAAAAAAAACTTGGCTTTAGGAATGCGATTGAACTTTGCTTACCTATATATATATATATATATATATATATATATATATATATATATATATATATATTATTCCTACATTGTTAACAATAAAAGAATTTATCTGTTTAATAGAACCTTTTTTACTTTTTCCATTTATCTAATGGTCTTTTTTGTATTAACATCCCCCCCCCCCAAAAAAATAAATGTTTCATAAGTTTCACAGGGTTAACGAACGTTTCCGATTCTATATATATACGTACACACATTTTTATATGTATGTATACATATTTACACACACACACACATATATATATATATATATATATATATATATATATATATATATACATATATATATATATATATATGTATTTATATCTATATAAATACATGTATACATATATACATATCCATACAGATATATAAACGCAAACAGACAAACATACACAAATATACACATGTGGTTGTACATAAGTATATATATATATATATATATATATATATATATATATATATATGCATATACACTGATATAGAAATATGTTTATATACATATTTATATAGCGTATGCATATTTATATATTATATACATATATATATATATATATATATATTCATATGCGTATATATGCATGCATATATACATATATATATATGTAAATATATATCATACATAGATGTATACATGTATATGCACATATACATGTACACATATATATATATATATATATATATATCATATGCATCCGTATATAAAGTTCGTATATACACCCATATTCATTATGCATATATTTCATATATATGTATGCGCAAATTTGTGTATGTATGTATATGTCTATATTTATATATATACACACACACATATATATAATGAGGCAGTTATACGGACGTCAAAAGCCATACACTTTTATGACCCAGCAAGACGTACAAAGTGATTTTACTGTCGGCAGTTTCATCGTTCGAATGGGCATTTCGTTTCAACAAAAAATAAAAGTAAACATATTTATATTTTCTCCGAATATCTGTTGAAAATGATTAGCAACTTGTACTTTCATGAATTTATTACTCACCGTTCAACATATGTGGTTTTATTTTTTTTATTTCTTATTTCTAGGCGCGTGTTTGCTTTAACAGGAAGACTTAAGGCGGACCGATTTAAAATAGGATCTTGGAGCGATGGCGAAGACAGGTAAAAAAAAATAACTCGAACCCCGTAATATTTATTCATGTGAAAGAAGTAAAGCATTGGTATACAAAAATGACCGTCACATATGGTATTTTGTTATTACGCTAGTAGTCCTGCTAAGTGTGCGCTCTACTACTTTTGTGGATCGTACGACACATAGACACTTTTCGAGTCATACAATTCGGTAAAAAACATATTGTAAAATATTCATTATATACAAGTACGTTATATTTTATTTATAGTTGAGTAAAAGGCATGTGTACGTTTCTGATTGCATTACACTCTGAATGAATGTCACAGATTCGACTGGATTTAGAATTCGGCTCAGCCGATTCCACAGACCGCACTGATTTTCATTACACCATTCTCTTTTCACAGGTCCTGGTTTGGAATCTAATTTTCATAATTAATATATATTTGTTACTAATTGAGATTCGGTATCTGTCTGTCTAAATCCGAACCTATAGTATTACTTCTATTTATTGTACTATTGCATACTTTTTTAATGCTCAATTTAGTTGTTCTCTTTTCAAATACATGTACAATATTTCAATGTTAAATTAAGACGGATAGTGTACCATCCGGCAAGCCGTTACAACGGTGGTTGTTTTAGGGAGGTGTTGTTTGTCATGATAGCATATTCCAAGGTATTTCCTCCTACTTGCAGACAGTGTAATATATGTTCGTTCGTTATGATACGATTCTCTCAGACATTACACTCGCGTTATTTGCGGGGCACGGTATTGTATTGTGCCTGTCTGTGGTCAGGATACTATCTTTCCCAGGATTATCTTTTCCTATTCAGAAAAATGAGGAGTGATTATCTAGTCTTTATTTATATCGATTGGATCGTTTTTCACATTGAGAGTGACATTTAAACGCCAAATTCATACACTAAATAGAACTTAAATTTTGTAATATACTGAAAATGTCTAGACAATTGACATACTCAGTTTAACTAATGTGTATATAACTTTGCATCTGAATTACTATTCGTTATGGTTTTTCAAATGTAATGACTGATTTAATTTTATTATTACAGATAGTTCTATTGACGCATATTATTTTTTTAATTTCATGGGTAGATATTGTGAATGATAAAAATACCCCTTAACAAAATACACATACACACCAAAAACGTTAGTAAGTATATATCCCCCTCTTCCGCTACATCAATATGATCACGAAATTTAATTCCACCATAATACATTTCGATTAATTTGTGAAATAGTTATTCTTTTGCTGAATTGTAAATGAAAAACGAAGCCCCAACTCTAAACACACGACGGCTGATCAAAGAATAAGCACGATGACTATTGAAAACACGAATAAATGTTTTTTTTTCTTTTTCTGTGTGATATAATTCGGACAACATATCTACAAGACGAGCATACGTTGATAACAACACTATATAAACTATTTTCAATTCTACACCCGAAAAACGTTTAAATGCGTATACCAATTACATTATTTCGATGCTAGCGTTTTAAACCACGGTAAAAGTTGATTAGCGACCGTAGAAGGTAAAAGGTTATTCCAAATATATCACTATAACGCCCACCCCATATAGTCTGATGATTATTTGCAGGAATCAAATACGAAGGCGTCTCTTCAGCTTACTAACGATAGATTTATTTTTATGTTCCTACTAAGGTCTACTCACGTATTGAACAGTAAATAATGAAAATATATATACACAATATATATATATATATATATATATATATATATATATATATATATATATATATATATATATATATATATATTTATGTATATATATATATATATATATATATATATATATATATATATATATAAACGGAATAATTATGTTGGCACACCGGTTTCCGTTAGATCACTATAGTTGAGAAACTTTGAGACTGACCAGTGCTAAATGGGTGACTATTTGGGCACACCAGGTGATGCATCTGGCATGAAGATGACATGTCCACTACCAGGTTTAATTATGCCTACATAAAAGTTAGGGCAAATAGCGTATCTGCCTGACACCCCGATGACATCACCGGGAGTTATGGGGGAAAACCAACAACAACAAATTTAAACTAATGCTTATAAATAGATGAGCTCCAATGTGCAACACATAGGACATATGGCCTTTAGATCCCCTAAGAAATCACTGTAGATTTAGAATTATTTGTTTTCATGTTTATAGCAAACATTTACATGTAGACCACTTGTGTTTCATAATTTTTCAGATTAACGTTTATAATTTGGAAAGTTTGGTATATTCGGACTACTGTTCTCATCTTGAGTGTTTTTATCACAACATTTCGGGCGATGTAACCTCCGACCTTCTTCAGGTTTACCTTGTAAAACTCGGGAATCTTTGTGTCGATCTCGGCAATGTGGACGAAATTTCGAACAGAACCCTTTATTTAATCCACGATGGTAGCATGCTCTCGTTAACTCTACCATGACTGGGAAGAAGTCTTCAGTAATTCGCAATCCAGAACATTTGCTGTTGTTAGTCTAAGTCTCTCACAACTGTACAATTGAGTAATTTATTAAGTTGTCTTTTTAAATAACACTCAAAATAAAATATCTACGCATGTGTGAAATATTTGTAAAATTGCTGTAGATTTCTTAACAGGGCACAGAGAGAGTCATGGCTATTGTTATACTAATACTAGGAGAATTATACATACATATACATATTTTAAAATTACATACACTCACTTGTCTTTTTTATAAACGAACAAACACACACAAGTTTTCTATTTTATCATATATATATATATATATATATATATATATATATATATATATATATAAATATATATATATATATATATATATATATACCCAATTATCTTTAAATTATCTTTAAACGAATATTATTTTCAAATTGACCAATATAAACATGTATTTCATGCCAAACATGCAATCATCGTGGCACGATTCGAACCCAAATATGAAAGTTATTTTTGACTCAGTAGTCAGATCGTTAACCATTGCGGCAACACGAATTGCCGTGAACATGGGAGAGTAAATTAACGTATGAATGCCAAATTCAGTTGGAATGTTAGCAAGCTGCCAGACAAAACTCAATGGCGGGGCCTAAAGTATTGCATTACGCTACAAATGACTGCGTGTTGTCAAACTACGTACGGTGCTCCATCTAGCAAGAGCTTTGAATAATTATTTATAAATATATATTGTCTTCAAATAGACCCATATACACATGTGTGTCATGTCAAACATGCGCTCATCAGTATGGCAGGAGACAATCCTTGCCGCTCGCACGATTCGAACCCTTATACGAAAGTCATTATTGACTGCATAGTCGGAGCGTTCACCGTTTCAGTCAACACGCGTTGCCGTGAAAATAGGGGAGAACATTTACGTATAAATGCCAAATTCAGCGGGCATGTTAGCAAACTGTCAATCCCAGCTCAATAGCTGTGGGTTAGAGTATCACATCACATTATGAATTATTGCTTGTCGTCAACCTAATTACAATGTTCCATCTAGCAAGAGCTTTGAATAATTATTCATAAATAAATATTATTTTCAAATAGACCTATATACAATTACGTTGCATTCCAACCATGCAATCAGTAGTATGGGAGCAGACAATCCCTGCTGGTCGCACGATTCGAACCCTAATATGAAAGCCATTCTTGACTAAGTAGTCGAAGCGTAAAATATTTTAATATGTTTATTTAATAATTTTATATATATATATATATATATATATATATATATATATATGTTTATATATTTATATAAACATATGTAGCATTCATTTTTTTAGAAAAGCATTACGATGTGTATTTATAAAATAAATAAAATTTATTTTAATTTGAGCTTTGGAAAACTAAAATTGTCCTTGTAAAAGATAATTGCCTTTTCTCCTTTTCATCGTGCGATTGCAAAGGACCTCCGTGGCGTTAGAAACTCATGTTATGCCTGTATTAGCGCGGTTAGGCTTGTTTGAATCAGTTGGGGTGTAGACATGTTTTTAACTATTGCTTCGTTAAATCTATGTTTTAAAAAACTATTAAAATGTTTATTTTTAACATTTATTTTTATCTGATCTTTTGAAAACTAAAATTGTCATTTTCAAAACAAGTGTTCTTTTTTTCTATTTCCTTTTCATCGTTCGATGGCAATGGGCTTCTGTGTGTCAGATAACCACGTAATGTTTGTACTAGAGCGGTAACGCTTGTTTGAATCAGTAGGTGTGTAGACATGTTTTTTGAACCATTGTTACGTAATAGTATTATATTCTTAGAGAAAACAATAACAATGTGTATTTTTAAAATAAATGAAATTTATTTTTATTTGAGATTTCAGAAACGAAAATTGTCCATTGTCAAAGCAAAATATTTTTTTCTTTTTCCTTTTTATGGTCAGATGGCCATGGACTTCTTTGTATCAAGCTTTATTTTGTTTCTCTTAAAAATCGAAAATGAAACAGGTATTCTTTTAATTTAGGTTAGGGGATTAGTTGTGCATATACATTTTACTTAAAGCAATCCACCCTTTCTGTGCTATTCTAACTTTTTAGGGAAGTTAACTAATTGTTCCCACCAACTCTAAGTCCGACCGGCAATGTCGTAAACCCACACGTAATCGCTTTAAAAAGTAGAAAAACAATACATAGAATTGATCTCCCATCGCAAAAGAAATTTGGTTTACGTAAAACAAGATATTTTATTTGAAAAAGATCGCTTTGATGTTTAGAAATAAAGCAATCTGATTACGTTATGTATTCACCAGGAAATGACGTTTTTATAAGAAAAGTATTTTAGTTTTTGTAAGTAACAAAAATATTTTATTAAAATATATGTGTACGTGTAACGAAAAACATTTTATTTATTTCTTCGTTAAAAAAAGAAATATTTTTAAATTCAATTTGACGGGGTCACGTGACACTTTCAAAATTTAAACATCTTCTACGATCCGAAGAATTCATCAGATTAGTCGTTACCCTAAAATCGACTTTGTGTAGATAATTGAAAGCAAAATCCAAAAAATCAAATACATTTGATCAAATTGACTGACAGAACTATTTATTTTTAAACGAATGAATGAATAAAATGCTGTTGTTTTCTTACACTTACACGTGATAAAAATGTTGTTTTCTCTATGAAAAAGTTTTTCTTTGCTGTTTTAACTTTGGCCTTTCACGTGTCCAATAGCATTTGCTAATTTAGTTTCAATTATTCATAAAGATGGCGACTTCATTTTCGGCCTTTTACATTTTGGCGTTTAACGTGTACAATGAAACTGTTTTTAATGTTTTTATTTACTAAAAAAAAGGGTTAAAATTAAATAAGCAAAGCATATTTCACTCGAAATAATTTACGTGATGGAAATTAAGCGAATATTGAAACGCGTATACACTGGTATTGTAAAAGTTCCATATGTATTTATAATATTAAGTTATTATTGGAGCCATTCACCTTATGTAAACCCCCAACAAAAATGAGCACTTGGGTAAACATTTTGATTTTAAAGAGTTACATTCATAGCAGCGGCGATAATACACATTCGAGACAGCGGCAGACAATCCACAGACAAGGCCACTCACACGCAATTACAATGTTAAAGAAAATTACTGAAGGTTTTTAATTAAAAAAAAAGCACACTTAAAATTAGTAAAAAACACAATATTTTATTTCAATGTTTTGGTCAAAATGTTACTTTATTGAACATAAACTTAATTACAATGTTTTTTATTTCAGAAACTATATTTTATAAAATGAATACATTAATCAAAATGTTTAATTTATTAATCGTTTTCTGTGTGCCGCTCTCTTGAATGAAGAGTACCGCCACTGTCTGTTATGTAATTCTTCCAAATTGCAAACAAATAAATGCTGCTGTTTATTCGGTGTGCAGATAAAAGCCCACCGGACATAAGCCAACCAGACATAATCCCACCAAAAGTATTCAAACCCGGACAAAACACCACCAACATAAAAATAAATTAAGCTGGCAATATTAAGAAAATCTTTTTATATTTTTTTTATAATTATCAATAACTCTTTGTCTGTAATTTATTTTTGCTGATAAAATTGGTTTATTGCATTTTTAAACATTATTCCGTTACTTTGTAAATACTGCATTCTTTTAAAAATTACATCATAAAAAACACGCACGTTTTCTACTGCTTATCCTAAGTCCAAGGGTTAACCAAAACACATTAAAAATTGAAAAAAACAAACAATTATTTTAGATTGCAAATTGAGGGATTAGTTTTGCATATAATTTTAACATCAAATGATCCACCTTTTCTGGGCTATACTATTTTTTTAGGTAAGGAAACCAACTTTCTTTTGCGATGGGAGATAAATTTGATGCATTGTTTTTCGGGTGAAGTGGGTTGGTTCTACTTTTTAAACAGATTACATGTTGGTTAACGAATTAGACGGTCGGTTCTAGGGTAACAGGTAAAACAATGAGTTAACTGACCAAAAAGGTTAGAATGGCGCGGAAAGAGGGGGATCATTTTACGTTAAATTTATAAGCGCAACTAATTCCCTACTCGAAATTAAAAAAAAAGTATTTTTTTTCTATTTAGGAAAGTGCCAAAATTAAGCATTGTCCTACAAAAAATGTAGGGGCAGCCTCGTTGCATTTCCCGGTAGGGACGCCTCAGGCGATTAGCAAAAAAAAACACCTTCTCAAAGGTTGAGAAACGTACAGCTTAGGAGGGTGAGCCTTCTAGAACTGCACTGGACAATACTTCAAACCGGCGGAATAAGGCCCGAATGCTAAGACGGTGCCGGTCAATCCACTTGATATAAACGGATAAACTGTTTTTATATGAATTAAAAAAGTAACTTGAAATTGAGGTCTGCAGTGTTAATCGTTACTGCCTGAGTCAACTCACTGAACTTATTAAAGTCTTTCAAATTAACTCACTTAAACAATTCGCGTGACCCGCATCGTTGACTGTGGAACTCTTCAGTTAAAGCAGGAAGATATGCCGCAGCGTAGCTAAAATAAACGACCGTAGGGCGGATATTTTGGCTAGTCTATAATATAAATATGGTACCTATTTGTGTCTGATGGTTTGTCTTTTCCTCCGCTTCGTTCTTTGTCCTCATCAAAATAACAAACAATGTCTTAAAAAACTAAATTGTACAAGGAATCAAATAATGGTGTATTTTTTTAACATAGTAAACTCAAAACAAGGCAGGCCGCGACTGTAGACGTAAGGGGCAACTGAGAAAAAAAAAGAGAAGGTTTGGGGGGTCAACCTAAATTGGGAGCTGCGCAGCGAGATGTCTGTTTACATTAGTTTTAAATTTCTGCATGTCAGTACCGTCGGGGAGACAAAGGGCAGGGACGAGGAAAAAAGCTATTGGAGTAGAAAGCTCTCCGGCATATGGGGACCTCCACAGCGGATGAATGGGATTTAGCTTATTGTCGAGTTGGTCTAGTAAATTTATCTCGAGGGGGCACCAGAGTAGCCAGTTCTTCGGAGCATAATCAATTGAAGTATTTGTAAAACCAGCACAAGTATGCAACATTGCGACGATGAAACAGGGACTGGAGCTTTGTTGACAGTGAGGGACCAATTAGGTTGGCGACTCTTTTTTGGACCTTGTAATGGAGGGAAAGACAAGTAGACGATACACCAACGCAGATGTGTTAACAATACTCCATACATCGGCGGATGGTGGCTTTGAAGAGATATAGGATAATGTCAGGTGTGAGGAGTTTACTAGCATGGTAACTTAACCCTACCTTATTTGCTTTAGTTTTGGCAATTTCCTCAATGTATTTGTTCCAATTCATGTTACCTGTGAAAATTAGGCCGAGGAGTTTGAATGTTGAACTCTCAGGAAGGATGTTATTAGCTATGACAATCGGTGGTTGAAGAGGTTTCTTGTAGTAATTGAAGGAAATGAGCTTTATCTTTGCGGCATTAAAAGTAACCAACCATTTTTGACCCCCATCCACTACAGTCTGAAAATCATTTTCTAAGGATTCAGCCATTGCCTCGGATATGATCGCGTCTGTTTTGCAAACATGAGGAGAGTAAAGCGTGGTGTCGTCAGCAAATAAACCAATCTCAGACTCTATGTCATCAGTGAGATCGTTTATGAAGATCAGGAACAATAAAGGTCCAAAGATAGATCCCTAGGGTACACCAGCATTATGTATTGTTGCTTAGATTAACGGCCATCGAGGACAACCTGGATCTTTCTATTGGTTAGGGAGGATTTAATTATATTAAGTAATTGCCCAGTAATACCGTATGTGCGGATTTTCAGGTGAAGTCCTTTATGCCATACCTTGTCAAAGGCCTTGGATATATAACGCGCTACTGCCCTAGCTTCGCCTGCCTTTCAAGTGTATGATACATGCGTTCAGAGATGACCGTTAGGATGTCTGCAGTAGATCGTGCTTGTCTAAATCCATACGTGCGGTCAGAACAAAGTTTAGCATTAACGAAGTGCCGGACTATCGCTAATTGATTAAGAATTCAAATATTTTACCAGAGATCGCCAGTAGACTGATTGGGCGGTAGTTCTGAGGATAAGTTCTATTCCCAAGTGTCTTGGAGACTGGTACCACAGAGGCAATTTTCCAGCTATCGGGGAAGAAAGACACAGCTAGGCATTTATTATAGAGTTTTGAGAGGGCAGGACCCAGTTCAGCAGAGCATTTCTGTAATTCTGGAACTGGTCTCACAGTTTTCCCCGTGAAGCAAAAGGTAAATATCAATATCTGTTTACACATTAGCACTAATAAGAATGGCGAATTCTTCCATATCACTCAGAAAAGTAAGTTTTCCAACATTCAACGCGCGAATAAGTACGACCACTTCTACCCAATATGAACTATGTGAGTACGCAGATAGCACTCACAAATTAGAATAACGGATTTCTCCTAATCAAGGAGACTTATTTAGGTGTTCATACTAGTCGGGAATACGTTAGACAGATGGTGAGCCGTTGTGGTTTCATCTGGTTCTGCTCTGTTGGGTAAAGGTATCGTCATCTTCAGTCTCCATATATATATATATGCATATATATATCTCTATATGTTTATACATAGACATAAACACATTTTATTGAATTTTATTTTTCCGGTTTCTTTACAATTTAACATCATATAAATTATAACATAGGAATACCATATGTCCAAGGCTGTGAGCAGGGGTATACCTGCATTTTATTCATTACCTGGTAACACTGAGTATGTATTTTTGTATGAGTGTAAACAATTTGTTTTGAGCAGACAAAACGACTTTCTCTATTCTTTGAGACTCTTAAAAAACGTTGAATATTCAAAGCCTATTTATTTAACTTATTATTTTCCCTTTTTGTTTCTGGCATAGCATTTCATCAACAACGACACGTTGCACGTAAACTATAATTTTTTTATTATCAACAACTGCGTATGTTAAGTTTAATCTGTGCGTTTCTTCATTGTTTGATGCGCACTCGTTTGTGAAGGAATGTGAACAGAACGGAGGTAATTATTTTACTTGGTCCTGATTGCCTATCAAGCGCAGACCGCCTGCATACATGTTATATCTTTCTGTCATGTTCAGACAAAGTAATCACAATGAATATTCATAACTGTTTTCAATTAAATTCACTGCAATGCGTAAGTACAAAATGGTAATATAATGAAAAATATGCGACTACACGGAGTAGAAAATGGACCTTAGGTGTACTTTTCTAGACTCGTTGCTCACGCTTCCCGTATTTTTTCATTTATCTTTCACATTTCATGAGCAATGTTTCTTGCAAAGGAGGAAGTATTGTTGTTTTCTTGGTCAGAATCTAACAATCTGACACTTATCGTTGGCTTGTTTTTTTACCTTGAAGTAGTATTTGTAGCTCCTCACATCAAGTAGATGTATGCCTTGTCTGGAGCGATTTTCAATAAAAAAAATATATTTGCTAGCCCCGAGCGAACCCCAGTAAAAAAGATGGACGTACTCATAGAACAGATACTACACTACTCCCCCTAAAAGTACCAATTATATAATTAGTAACGAACACATATTACACTACCCGCATAGAATTAGGTAATGCCTGAGAGGATGGTATCGTGACAACAGATACTACACTACGTCAATTCAATAGTGAAACGTAATGCATTGGAAGATGGTCTCATGACATCAGAACAGAAACTACATTACTTCCACAAAAAAAGGAAAATGTAACTATACTACTACCCCTGAAAAAGAAGTGGTAATGCATGTGATTAAATTTTGACGAATGAATATATACTACACTGCTTTCAATTGGGAAAGGCAATGCCTCAGAGGATCGTCTCATGATAATAGAACATATACTACAACCCATCCCCCCCAAAAAAGTAGGACGTAATGCATGGGGGGATGGTATGATGACACTAAAACATATATGACACTACCTTTTCTTGAATTAAGCTTTGAAAGTATATTAGTCCGAAATATTATAATAAATCGCATTGAGTATTAAAAGATAGTTTTGGATTAAAACGGATAGATACACCATCTCTATTATTAATAGAAGTAATAGTGTAGTGTGTGCTTCAGACATACAGAAAGAAAACAACAGTCTATTAGGAAGAGAAATTGTATACAAAACTCGATTGGGCATTAAAAGATAGTAATGATATAATATCAGCCTCAGAGGAACATATATCAAATATCCATTATTAATACAATTAATAGACCCGTTTCGGCTTAAGACAGACATACTAAATCTCCATTATTAATATAAGTAATTGTATAGTTTCGGATTCAGACCTAAAGATACAAAATCTCTACTAGTAATAAAAAAAACTACAATTCCCAACGTTTAAGAGTAGAACATCTTTTTGCTAATTTAATGTAAATTGTTTAAGAAATCAATAATAAAAACATTCAACAAACTTCAGATGTTTATAGCAAAGGTCAATAAACACACATTCAGAGAAGTTTTCAAATTAAAAAAAAGATGCTGGGCGAAAATTCCCAGACACTGTCAGATGTGTGAAAATATCAAGTTTCCTCCATAATCTTGTTTTTCGTCGATGAAATATTGATAGAAAATTATCATTTTAGCTGTAATAAAAATATACTCTCCTCCATCGTGCACACATTATATTTAGATGATGGCACAACTTGTGTTTGAACAAAACCAAAAATAACATCATAAAAATGGTGTTTTATGTGACAAGAATACAAGAATCAAATTAAACTTTAATGTGTTATTCAGAGAATAGAACGCAGTTAAGTTTTACATGAATTAAATACGATATGTTCTGTAAATATAACAGAAACAAAGCATAATTTATATATATATATATATATATATATATATATATATATATCATAGAAGATCACGTTAAATACGCATGATACCATAGGTTTTAATCCTGGAGCTGTTAGGTTAATGTTTCTTTGGGTTTTTAAATATTCAGAAGCAAATCGTTCCGGTTATCTTTAACCATATTAGAACTTGATGAAAATGAAAAATTAAAATTTCGTCTTTATTTCAAGTTTCCTCGGGATGATTGATTTTTATTTCTTCAAATCAATAATCTCGAGGAAGTTGTTTAATAAAGACGGAACGATGATAAATACGTAAATACATTCTAATTTTTAATTCTTAATTTTTTATTTATATATATATATATATATATATATATATATATATATATATATATATCTGTGACACAATAGAGGCAAACGTAAGTTCAAGATGCGCTGATTTAGACCACAAGAAAAGGTCTTGAGTTTAGAAACACACCATTTCTTAAGAGAAAATCCTACTTCATGGTCGTGTCGTTCACCTTTCTATTCCACGACCCAGTAAAATACATATACAGAGCCCTCCTTTACACGAGTACCCTCCTCCAACAATCTTGTCTCTGACAAGGCTGCTATATTAATGTTGACATGTAAAAGTTATTGTCCAACAAGTGTTGTTTGTCTCGCCGGCCGGTCAAAACCATAACGATCAAATAAGGTTCTGACGTTCCAACAAGCCATTTTAAAATTAAATTTCGTATTAGTCATTACATTCATGTCACTAAGCTAGATAATTAGTTGGTATCTACATATGAATCACAAACGCCAAAAGTACCAGCACAGCAACAGGATTAGAATATCAACGCCTGTGCAACACGACGACCATTCTCTGAGTATCGGCAATAATGAACCCGGTGACAGTCAAACAGTCCGATGAGCATTAGTCACTTAAACCGCAGGTGTTAGATCGGAGTTTTCCTTCTCCTAGATACCTGCCTTCACACAGGCTAAAGAGGACATCTCCCCTAGCAGTATTTCCATATACCCATGGCTGGAACTCAGGATCCTTCGCACCAGAGTGTGATCCCATGCCGGTAGATCAGGCATACCTTAGCTGACAGGGCCTACGCTCTTGTGGTGGATTCTCTCAGGGTTGCCTCAACCTTAGCCTTTGTGGCTAAACGTTAGCCTACAAGGCACTGAACACTCGCCGTTAAAAAGGGCTTATTTGGGGTCGAGTGCACGTGGAGTTGGTTTGACTGGAGAAGCTATGTGTTTCGCTAGAACAGTGGTGCGCTTTTAACACACGTCCACGTCAGCCATTGGGTATATATATATATACATATATACATATATATATATATATATATATATATATATATATATATGTATATATGTATATATTACTGTATCAATTCTACTGATGTTTTCAGTGAAGCGTCTATATATATATATACATATGTTAACATAAAGATATATATATATATATGTATATATATATGTATATATATATATATATATATATATATATATATATATATATATATATATATATACATATATGTTAAACAATAATAATGATAAAAATAATATGATCATAATGATAATAATATTTCTTGTTATTGTAATCGACGTTAACAAGTCGCCAAACCACTTGGTGTAATATAGAAATCCGTGTGGAGAACAAGCATTCCACTGAACAGTTTTTTTAATATATATATATATAGAGAGAGAGAGAGAGAGAGAGAGAGAATATAAGTACAGAATGCAATTAGATTATAGCCGTTTAACAAGATGAAACACCACTTTTCTCGAATAAATTCATACGAGGAATCTTATGATAATATTAATTCTGTATTAGTTTTTTTTAAATAATATCGCTAAGTCTTTATTTTCAGTAGACATCCATAAGAAGCCAACGCAGCGTATTCTAATTTATATCATTGTCTTTATAACTAAAATATTATAAGAATGAAAAAGTAATAACGAAAATGATAATATGGGCTTCATAGACGGTGGCAAGGTTGACTATCCATTCCTTGCCATTACCCGATTTATTAAATAATAAGAATAGTAAAATAACATTTTATAAACAAATTCATATGTATATATATATATATATATATATATATATATATATATATATATATATATAAATATATATTACTCTCTAAAATAAAAAATAATGTGAATAAAAATGTATATATTTTACTTTCATTTTACTTCAGTAAGTTCCTAGAAACTAAGGGTTCCTTTATGAGGCTAACACTCGATCTCTATATGAGATACCTAGATATCCGTGTATTTAATTAAGATTCGCTTTAACTGCTCACACATAGTACTGAAGTGAAGATAATTAAATTCCCTGTCTATAATTCACCAGTTAACTATGTTATAGTATGTATTTATTGTGATCTCTTGGACGTGCAAGATCCAGGACACTCATTCATTTAGTCTGGTTGATTATCTAGCTTACAGCTTTTACTTGATGAAACATAACTTTAATAAAGTGCACCATTCCTCGTATAAGCCAGTCTGTTATCAGGCCGAAAAGATCATATTTAAGCTTCGAATACTATGTTATTTTGAATATTTCATCACGATTTAGTTGGGAACCGTCATCATGTTAGGTTATTCTGGCAAACAAAACCTAAGAAACTCGAGAATAGTGTCTTGGAAGTATTCACATTCACTCCTGTATACATGAAACTTTCTTCCTATCGGCATTGAAATTCTATCTATCTCTCTTGATATATATATATATATATATATATATATATATATATATATATATATATATATATATATATATATATATATATTCATATATATATATATATATATATATATATTCTACTGGGGATAACATTTTTTTAAACTATAAATAGTGAGCCCATCTCGATGAACCCTTGGTACGTGACAGAAATACATAACATATAGTTTTCAAATAAATTATATTAGCTCTCACTCCTCTGCGATAAAGCACTTAATTAATTTCTTTTCAATATAACATATATATATATATATATATATATATGTATATGTGTGTGTGTGGGGGGGGTATGTATGTATATATGGCCATCCACATACAGACTGTTTCGCTTTATTACAGCTCTCCAGTGTGGTTAAACCAGCCAGTCGAGCTGAGAGTCGGCGTCTCTACCCCTGCCCTATCACGAGAAACTGGCTGAATGTAAGTGAAATCTCAATGTAAACATTGTTCAGTGCAGGGAGCTAGCATTGCTTTTACCCAATGATATATTTGTATGTGCTTGTTCTGGTTTCGCAAATGATGACGTGTAAAACACGTGTCTTTTTCTAGCCAGTGGACGAAACAATATCAACTAAAATGAATTTGAATAGACATCCTCTACTCTTTAATAAAAAAAATTCAACGTTGGCTGTTTTCTTTCTTTCAGTTATTTAAAATGGTAATAGTTTTTTTTATCGATATAACGCTATTTCTCATCGTGAGTTCACCTCATTCAGAACGCTGACGATTCTACTGGGCATCCAAGTTTTAAAAACTGTAAATCGTCAGCCCATCTCGATGAACCCGTGGAACGTTTCTGAAATATGTAACATATAGTTTTCAAATAAATTTTATTAGCTCGATAAGGCACTTTATTGATTTCTTTTCAATCTAACCTGACATAATATATATATATATATATATATATATATATACATATATATATATATATATATGTGTGTGTGTGTGTGTGGGGGGTATCTATATATTCTTTAATGGGCACTGGCGCTGAAAACAGTTTTGTTACATGAAATAAAACGACCTCTCTCTTTCTATCTCTCTCTCTTTATATATATATATATATATATATATATATATATATATATCATTATATATATATACATATATATATATATATATATATATATATATATATATATATATATATATATATATATGTATATATATATATATGTAAGTGATGAGAATAAAAATTGTGTAAAATACAGTATATATATCAACTCATCAATTGTAAAAAACATGGAGTTTAATGAGATACTTATTTAAGGAAATAAAGTAATTATCTTATACAGCCCCGTTTTTAAACAATTGATGACTTCATAGATGTTGTATTTTACACAATTTTTATTCTCATCACTTTCTTGTTCATGTAATATCTCTATATAGTATATCCAGCTTCTACCTTACATAGTAGGTTATACTTTAAATGTATATTTCTTATATTTAGTATTCTCTTCCTTATATATATATATATATATATATATATATATATATATATATATATGTTTGTGTGTAGTTATATATATATATATATATATATATATATATATATATATATATACATGTTTGTGTGTAGTTTTATATATATATACATATATATATATATATATATAGAGAGAGAGAGAGAGAGAGAGAGGGGGAGAGAGAGAGAGAGAGAGAGAGACGGAGGGAGAGAGAGAGAGACGGAGGGAGAGAGAGAGAGCGAGAGAGAGATTTCTTCACGTTATGTACCACTAAAACTGTTTGCAGCGTTAGGGTCCATTAAACACGAAAGTACATCACCTGCGGAATTTATGTTAAAGAAAACATTGGAATTATTTTAAACAAATAGATTCTGTAAGGGTCTGACTTTTTACTTTCCTGCACTGTATATTTGCGTTTATGCATTATTCCACTCTGTCCATGAATGACATAAAGTATTTTAAGACGATATAAATATTAAGGAAAAAGATCTGACTTTGATACAAAAACTTTATAATTAAATCACAGCACGTACACAAAAGATTCCTGAATTGGGCAGAGGACGTATAAATATCTATTTTATTATGTCTTCTTTTATGCATTTGTATAAGAATGAATCAATGTAAAATTGTCTGAAGACGCCCAACTAAAGCTTATATTGGAACAGCTGCTTTCTATTATGTCTCATGTTGTAGAAGAGTATACGTTCAAAACAAAAATGCTGGGAGCTAAATATATGTAAATCTAAATAATACGCCTCATGAAACAATGGCCGGCGAAATACAAACACTTGAATGCAGTTGTCTGCATGAGTTATCTACTGTGCTCTTACTCAGAATATTTCTATAATTCAGACAGATCTAGAGAAATAAAATTCGAATTTTGGTAAAAATAGAAAGAACAAGTGTGTTCATGATATTCCGAAATATTACCCTATTATACTTTCAAACATTAAAAATGATAAAAAGGGATATTGATCACGTATCGTAGAGGAAAAAGGTTCCGAAAAATTGCACCATCTGCATTTCTCTTTTATTTTTTACTGTTTCTTCTATAATAATCAAGCGTCTGAATGTATAAAATGTTATAAAAAAACGCCTGCGGAATCATGGATTCCATTAATCAGTAAAAGTAGTTTCTCTTGACTAAGTACAAAACAAGTATTGATATGTATTTAAACATGAACACTTTTATCATAATTTTGGTGATTTATCTGTAATTTTCTTTTGTTGTGTCATACGTGTCAAAAAGTATTCTAATAACTTTCCAGATGACCTCCTTTTGATTTAAACAACATATATATTCGATAGAATGTATTTATTGTAAGATGGTATTCCTATGTCGCATTCTGAGTCACCACTTATCACTGGCGAAAGTCTTTCAATAATAAGGGGCATCTAAATTGATAGATTTTCAGTTGAATTATAAAGTATATCATGAACAAAATCCAAAAATCCAAATTAATCTCCTAACTTTCTTAAAAGAAGATAATACGCATAATATTTTAATACATATTAGAAATATATCAAAATGTTGTTGATCATATTAGTGAGATGAGTTATTATTATTTATATTAAAAGCATGTTTATAATGGTTCTTCTTGTCTAGGTTGTTATATTAACAAAGTTTCGGTTGCTTTTAATCGTAGTCGTCAATATTATGTGAATTTTACATTCGGCCAGTAAGGCAGATGTTTCGACATTACATGGGTTTTATATATAAATGCATATATGGTCTCACTAGAGATTGAACTCACGTAGAATAAATCTTAATTAACATCTATATTGATAAGGCTATGTTTCCAGTATGATGTAACTCAGTGAATACAATAGGTACAGTTCAAAATTCTCGGAAGGTTATTCACTTCGACAAGGAGGCATACCAAGAAGACAGGAGAATCCAACGGTCGGGACCTTATGAGCAGGACAATATAGAGAATGGAAACAGCAGATTTCTCTCTGAGAAATATCGAATATAGCATTAATACGAGAAACAGTTATGTTGCATAAGCATATTCATGAATAAAGTATTCAAAGCGTGAAGTAATGCTGTATATATATATATATATATGGGAAGAGAAGGATGAAGGTAATCCGACGTGATGGTAAAATGAAAAAGGAAAACCAAAAACTGGATGTTTTTTATGTGTACATCAACGTTTCGTCTTTATTAATAAGACTTCATCAGGATGATGATATAGGGAAAAAGATATCATGCAAGCACAGATACATGTAGGGTAGACATGTTGGGAAGAAAAATAAAATAAAATGAAAAATAAAATGAAAAATAATGGCAGCGTCTTGCTGGACGTCCGTACTTGTTAGAGAATGAAAATGAGTGGGAGAAAAAAAGGGGAAGGGTGGAGGGAGCAAGGACTACTGTGGCTGGCGATGAGAGAAAGAGGTGGGGGATGAGCAGGGGTAAAATGGATGGCAGAGAGAGATTGGAGGAAGAGGGGGAGGGGGTGTTTGACCAGATGGCTGTGGTCGAGATTGAAGGGGAAAAGTGAGTTGGAATGTTTGTGTTTGGGGGGTGTATGCAGTGAAAATGGGGGTGGGTAGAGAGGGAGGGGGGGGGGCTCTCTAAGACCATAACTTTCGCCCATCCACCAAAATCACAGCCGCCCCTCCCTCTCTACCCACCCCCATTTTCCCTGCATACACCCCCCACACACAAACATTCCAACTCACTCTTCCCCTTCAATCTCGACCACAGCCATCTGGTCAAACACCCCCTCCCCCTCTTCCTCCAATCTCTCTCTGCCATCCATTTTACCCCTGCTCATCCCCCACCTCTTTCTCTCATCGCCAGCCACAGTAGTCCTTGCTCCCTCCACCCTTCCCCTTTTTTTCTCCCACTCATTTTCATTCTCTAACAAGTACGGACGTCCAGCAAGACGCTGCCATTATTTTTCATTTTATTTTTCATTTTATTTTATTTTTCTTCCCAACATGTCTACCCTACATGTATCCGTGCTTGCATGATATCTTTTTCCCTATATCATCATCCTGATGAAGTCTTATAAATAAAGACGAAACGTTGATGTACACATAAAAAACATCCAGTTTTTTGTTTTCCTTTTTCATTTTACCATATATATATATATATATATATATATATATATATATATATATATATATATATATATATATACATATACTTACTCTCTTATTCAATCCATATAAGTCGGACGAAAATAAGGAAAAACAATCAAATTCATACTGAGATTGTGAAAATTGTGTAAAGTAAACATGAATAGATTGTTATGAGCTTTGAAAAAGCGTTAACTTTTTAAAGATTTCCTATGATGGAGGTCTTAAAATTATCAAAATTTACTAAAGATTTCAGAAACAGTACATGATTTCATTTCGTCATGAAGTATAGGATAAAATACTATGAGTGAAATGGCTTAAAAAAAGACTAAAAGTTCCTTTAGATAGTGACGTATGCCACATTTCGGTAGTGGCCTAAAAAGTAGGTGACAAAAGGAGAAGAGTAGACGTGTTACTTGGGTGTTTATCTGCGCAAGGGAGCAAACGTATTATGTGGGGCTCCTACCCACTTCCCACGGGGACGATAAAGGGAAATGTAATGCTGTATATTAATACTATGTAATACTATTAATACGCAAAGCGAAATTTTGTGCTGTTGTTATTATATAAGCTTTAACGAGTTTAAAAGATGGTACGATAAAAAGAGAAAGAGAGTGATAGAATCGCATCTCAACAGTCGCGAATTCCCCTTCTTCTCCTCTTTTCTATTCTCTCCAAGCCTCCTTCTCCTCCTCCTACTTCTATTACTAATAATACTTCTACTACGAAAAGGACTTGGAAGATGCAGAGACAAAAGACGCCACAACCGTGGGTCATCGATTTACGTGACGAGGATTTGTTCGACTTTTCTACAATTTTATAGATCTTAATTTCAGTTGAGATCGTATATTTTGGGGGCGGTTTTTAAGTTTAGAGAGTATTTACCGGCAAACAAGTAGCATCAATACCACTATGATGATAATGTAGACGCGGTATAAAATGGTCTCTATGATTAAAGCTATGACATTTAAGTAAAAACCCATCATCACGTGTTAAGAGAATAAATATTTGCTTACATTTTCAACACCAGAACATTTTTTATAAATTTTAATTCGGGTATAAATCACAATAGAACTGAGGAAAACATTTAGTGGTTAGTCGCATACGCATTCGAACGCATTTGTATAGAACAGACGATGAATAGTCCGGCACGGTAATCGTAAGTGAACATTGCTACAAAAGCTCAAGTAGTTTTGGATATAATATAAAAGCATTTTTCAGAGATAACGACAGACAGACGCACTTTATTTATATTAGTACTAGCATGGCTACCCGGTGTTTCTCGGGGTCATGAAAACATAAAATAGAAAAAGAATAACGTGTGTAACATCTTTATATTCAAACTTCTATTTCTCCTCATCTCTCTATAGCCGTCTTTTTATCTTTCTACTTTTCTCTTTCCTGTTTATACGTCAAATCCCTAGCTGATTCTTGGGCAAGATCTTTCCTTGTGAATTCCTCGTCATCGCTCACCGTGTGGTGCTCTATAATTGTTTACTCTATAATTGTTATATATATATATATATATATATATATATATATATATATATATATATATATATATATATATATATATACATATATATATTAATAATGAGTGTATGTGTCTCTCTGTCTGTCTGAAGCCGAAACTCCATCAGTGTACTATGACAATTTATTAAGTCCGCCAGCTTCATTATATACTATTTAAAAAACGACATAAACACTATGCACATTTCCCAATTTAAATAATCAATTGCTTTTGAACTAATAAATTAGTATTCGCAAATATACACTCATGATTGTTCTCTTCCGATTTCAACATGTATTTACGCTATTTTGCTCACTAATAATCTTACTTATAAATTATAATTATTTCTTTTCTTATTTATTTATAAAATGAGTTACGTAGTTATTTCCTCTACGTCCAACTGATTGAACAGCGTACCTCTCTCTCTCTCTCTGAACAGGCGCGTTTCTCTACGTCCAACTGATTAAACAGCGTACCTCCCTCTGAATGGGTCCGTTAATACTTTACTGATTTATTTTATTAAAACGTTCTGAGTGTGTTATTTTCATAATCTTATTAGCCATTATGTTTTAAAATACAAATTTACTGAATCAAATTGTTTAATTAAAATAATCATTGATAAACACACACACATTATAAAGAATTCAGTTTAGCTACAAAAAATCTTTTCGAAAGTTATCGTGGGTCCTGCAGTAAAAGAGTACCGATTTTTTTATTGATAATTTTCAAATACACCTTTTTTTGGCGATTTGAAAATTAGTGTTCGCTGTATTTATTTTTTTAAATTGTTGATTTTACCAAATTTATTGCATTAAATTGTTTAATTAAAATAATAATTGATTTAAAAATTACTATTTAAAAAAACACACACACATAATGAATTTAGTTTTTTTGTCAATCAAAAAAAACAACACATTGTACTGGAAAACTACATAACTGGTTTTAGAATAGTTTTTGCTGTATTTTTTTAAATTGTTTATTTTAATTTACGTACACCTTTTTCCGCTTTCGAAGACATAAAATATTACTTATTACATTCTGACGTAGATTTGGCGCAAAACGATTGAGTGTAAAGAAAAGCGAGCAGACGATAACTTGGCGGGGGGAACCTTTGACTGGGTAAATAACTGTTTTTAGGAACGTATTCGCTGTATTTTTTTATTGTTAATTTTATTTTAGGTGAACTTTTCTTTTTTCTCTTTGAAAAACTGAAACGATTATTATTTATTATTATGTAAATGATTATGTGGATTTGGCGCAAAACAATAGGGTGGAAAAAAAGCGAGCAGACGATAACAATGCAAACTTCATTTTTCTTTTTATTAATGTTGTTATTTATCATGTGTAATATATTATTTGAATTAATTGTAGTGATAAAAAGCTCTACCCAGAATTAGAACGGAAAACGTGTCAAGAATCTTACTTAAACTAATACTGTTTCAACTTCCTTATATACTGTTACAAAAAATCGTTCAGACACTAGACGGGTTGTGCCATTTATATCATTTATTTCTTTTAACCTTCAATTAAATTCATATTAACAAATATACACTTATAACTGCTATTATAAAAATTACATAAGTATTTACAATATTTTCCGATAAGGTGATATTAATAAAAATAATTCTATACAATAAATTAAAGCCATTTTCTTCATAAACAAGCCAGTTTTCTAAACCATACTTTCAATGGCGAGTACTGTTAAAACTGCAACGTCATCCTTTCGAAAGTGACGTCATTTTGAGAGGATTTTTTTTCACATTATAATTCTTCATTGTCATTACGTTGTCAAGACTAGGTGTTTTGCTGTAAATTAAAATTAAACAAGGCATATCCCAGCCAGATGTAAATGGGTGATTCTTTTGGAAAACTAAATTGCTGACTCATCCTTCCGGTTCTTTCCGGAAGTGACGTCATCGTGAGAGAATTTTTCACAGTTTCATTCTTTATTTTCATTACATTGTTAAGACAATGTGTTTTGCTTTAAATTGAAATTTATCAAGGCATATCCCAGCCATTAGTAAATTGGTGACCATTTCGGAAAAATAAATTGCTGACACATCCTTCCGGTCGGTCCGGAAGTGACGTCATTGTGAGAGGATTTTTTCACATTATCATACTTTATATTTATTACCTTGATAAGACAAGGTGTTTTATTGTAAATTGAAGTTAAGCAACAATTATCTCGGCCATTACTAAATGGGTAACCATTTTTGAACAATAACAAAACTGATTCTTTGATATGACGTAGGCGCATTCAATAGCATATTTAAACATGATTTCTCCGATATGACCGAGGCGCCTCCTAATATTTTAAACGATGAATGGGGAAGGGTAAAAACAAATTTTTAGGGGGGGATCATTTTTTTTTCTTTCTTCTAACTGAAAATATTACTATTCATGGGGAAAGGGTAAAAAAATTGTGTGGGGGGGGGTAAACATTTTTTTTTTCTAACTGAACATATTACTATTCATGAGAAAGGGTAAACACATTTTTGTTTGGGGGTGGGTAAAAATACTGTTTTTTTTAACTGAAAATATTAGTATTCAAGTAGGAGGGTAAAAAAATTTTGGGGGGGAGGGTGGGTGAAATTTTTATTTTTTATACTTCTAACTGAAAATATTACTATTCATGGGGAAGGGCGAAAAACATTTTTTGGGGGGTGGGGGGTTTAAACTTTTTATTTAAAAAAAAAATTTTAACTGAAAATATTAGTATTCATGGGGGAGGGTAAAAAAAATTCGATGTGGGGGGGTAAAATAATTTTTTTTTTAAATCTATTTTTAACTGAAAATATTAGTATTCATGGGTAGGGTAAAACAAATTGAGGGGGTGGTAAACATGTTTTTTTTGTTTTTTTAACTTAAAATATTCTTTGGTTAAAAACAAGGAAAATCTATGTCTTCTAACCCAATAAATATGACTGGGGCTCCGTCGGTTTACGGGTGAACGTTCATTTCTGACGCGGCAGCCTAGCAAAAATAGACGACCGTAGGGAGGCTATTTTGGCTAGTATATATAATGGAAATTGACAAAGAAGAACAAAAAAAATATCATGTATGTATTCATCAACGTTTCGTCTTCATTATAAAACTTTCTCATGATGATTGTCTGAAGAAAAATACAAATACAAGTATCAAATGTTTGAAACACAAGGTCCGGCGAGTGTGAGATAATAAGTGGTGTTGTTTGTGAAAAAATAAATTTTAAGATACACATAGAAGGTTAAAAATTAAATCAATGTCCTAGTTTTCTTTTATATGTTTATTATATGTTTCTATTTTCAAGTAGTACGTTTAATTTAAACCCGTATTATATAGGTTTTAAACATGCCTGTGGGTTGGAAATTCCCACACGAAAGGATTAAGCATGTTTAGCTGAGGAAATGATAGCTATGTAATATTCCTATATCTGAGTTTAGTCCAGTATTGGGTGTACAATTTTTGTATACATCTATCACTAAAATAATCCTGACTTCACTATCAATCCTGCAGCGCAATCACATAATCAACACGGCTGACTATTGTAGTGGAATACCAACTCAACAATGCAGAATTATAGAAGGGAACTTCTTGATTGTTCAACCGACATTCAATTACTCAACGATACAAACGAAATCTTCATTTACTTTAAGAATCACAAACTTCGTTCTTCTTACGCCAACTCACAATCTCCATAGTCTCACAAAATGAGTATCCGACAAACAACTAACGACGAATTAGATAACACCACTCGACCCCATGTTTAGATTACACCTCAGAAATATATCAACTAAATCGATCTCTGGTGTTACTACCAGCGTGAAAACCAATCTTGTCAAGTATTGGCACATTCACGGAAACTACTCTAAATCACATAGATTATATACTACACCTTACTTCATCAACATCAATACACACTTTATGAGCATATTTGAAAAAAATCAAGGAGTTAACAAAAGTAGCACTAATATTGTATATGAATATTTCGCTACGTGTTTCTTACTTTAATATGATTCGCCGAAGAATCGAAAATGCTAGCCGTACATATGTAACATATATGAATTCTTTTTCATTTTGACACCAGAAACGACATCAGAAAAACTGAATTTTTTTTTTAAAGATAGAATGAAACAAGAATGCTGTTATGTTTTACTATATTTGCTTAAATAAACAAATGCATATAAAATACACACACACATACACAATATATCTATCTATCTATCTCCCTCTCTCTCTCTCTCTCTCTCTCTCTCTCTATATATATATATATATATATATATACATATATAGTAATAAGTTGAAAAAATATGTTATTGACAATTAAGCTACACCGAGGCTTCCGCGTTTCATCTCCAGAGGGTATCGCCAGGCTAAAATGCAATTCATTACGAGGAGGAAACGCGGAAGTCTCTGTGTAGCTTAATTGCTATGAATATATTTCCGTAACTTACTACCTAGCTCTACTAACGTATCCAGCACTGTTGAAGTAAATATTGAAAATTGACACATAACATAATATATCTACTTATAACAGTTTACGTGGATATATAAAAATAATAATTATATATATATATATATATATATATATATATATATATATATATATATTCATAATTATTTCATCAGGCTTAGGTTGTTAAAATACTTCTATATAATAAGAGAGGTTTATACACTCCGTGGCTTACTAAAATAAAACACAGGTTCCAAAATAACGTAACAGTACTGTTTAAAGCTCTCTTTCTTGGGTAGAGCTTACATATAAGGATATCGCCAACTGCCACTAGCTTTAAGAAATAGCTCATTGAGTAAAATTAATTCGAGCTCCTGGCACTTGACAATGTTTACATTGTAGATATAATTACATTCAGCCAGTGTCACACGATAGCGCAGGGGAAGAGGCGCCGACCGTCAGCTCGACTGTTGAGTTTAAATACCGACTTGAAACACTAGCTGGTCTAGCCGCACTGAAGACCTGCGATACAGCACAACAGTCTGCATGTGGATTACTAAATATATATATATATATATATATATATATATATATATATATATATATATATATATATATATATATATATATATAAAATTTCAAGATGAAATGAATTAAATGCCTATTTCGGTTGTGTACATAATAGTCTATTTCGACTTATTTTGGTCAGTCAGAAAAGATCTTTTTAATCTTTTTACTTTTTTATTTTTTTTATTTATTTATTTATTTTTTAATATCTTTTTATATTTTTTATTCGGTTCAATATGAAACGGTGTTATCATTTTTTCTCGTCATTCATGCCTGAATCGTGGTTGATGTACCATCTGAGGAGACCAAAATAAGGTCGAAATAGACTATTATGTACACTCTTTCTAAATAATACTCAGTTACGAGTACGGCGCATACAGCCATATAGACCTCCACGGTACTTTCCCCTAATGGGGCTTTTGAACGAAGTCAGCGGAGGTTAAACCTGTGATTATCGTATTCTATTTTTCGAATTGTCTTCATTTCGTGTGTCTCCAGAAACTTAGAATATATCATAAAAGCATATATAAAAGTATAGATATATCTATGCTATTGAAACCATAGTACGTCTCTCGAATATGTAACGCATAGTATTTAAATAAATAATGTATACATATATATATATATATTTATATATATATATGTATATATATTTATATATAGGCGCAAGCAAATAATAATATATCTTTACAAGAAAACATATCATGAAAAAAACGTGAAGCATAATATACAAGATAGAGCAATTATATAGGCACATTTCGGGATGAGAATGTAAGTTGTAAAAAATACAAAATCTATTACATTTTCAGTTGTTAAAAATAAAGTATTTAGATTTCCTTAAGCCATGACTTTACAAAGAATCGAATTATTATCATCAAAGAAACACATACAATTACCATGGTCAAAGTTCGAAAAGATTGAAAGATAACATTTAATTTGTGAAAAATTTTAGAGGTGGAAATATGTTTAAAGTATCCAATGCAAAGAAAATCAATTGAATGCACATGCAAACAAGTTCACCGTAATGGACGGCAATGGAAAATATAGCAGCCGGTTCAAAGGTGGAAAATCCAAAGGCAATTCTAAAATCTATAGACTTGAAGTAGCCAAATCAACAAAACATTGTTGTTGTTTTTAAGTTGTGTGTCAGAAAGTTAATGGAGTTATTTGTGAATTCGATGCAATTTTAAAACTCTCATGGGCACTTAAAGTACAGTTTTACGAATCCAAATGTAAAACAAGATAAAATTAAGTGGTTCTCAAAAGCCCAAAAAAACGCACACAGAGCCGGCTATAAAACGGAATGTACAGGATAGAAGTCTCAATCCGTTATAAAGATCAAAATCAGCCACGCTAAATGAGAAATGGGGATAGGAATCCGTGGAGTAGTGTGAAAGGTTAAGTTATTAAGGTGAAAAGAAGTAAATAAGGTTACTTCGATACAGGTTTGAAACAGATCTAAAAATATATTTGTAAAAAAGTTTAGAATTAGAACGGTGAAATTATAGATTTGAAGTAAGCGAAAGAAAGATGTGTCTACATATACGGGCAGACACTAGGAGATAACTATAAAAAACCGAGATTGTAAGGCTTCAGCGTTTCATCTCCGTAGGGGATCGGCAGGCTAGAATGCAGGGAATTCGGGTTAGCGATTATTTATATATATATATATATATATATATATATATATATATATATATATATATATATATATATATATATATATATATATATTATATCATATTTATAAATAAAGATTAATTATTTATTACCTATTGATGTGTCATGCTTATTCAATCTTCAGTGAAAGAACCTAATTCCCGACGGTCGACGAGCGCGAACTCCGATCACAAATCGCCACTGATTCGCAGTCAAGAGAGTTACCAGAAATTAACTTAGAGTTGTAGGAGGAATTTAATTTTGTAAATACTAAGTCGGCGAGTATTCACGGCAAGCGGCGAAGAGTGATCCACAACAGCAACACATCGCGTTGGATCTCGCAATGAAGCTAGTAGTAATGCGTGTTATTAAATTCGCTCAGAGTGCCCAGCCTTAGTAAAGGGGGCTATATAATAATATTTATCAATATATATTAATCATTTATTACCTCCAGACATCGATTTTCATGCTTACGTCTAGCAAGCAACCGAACAATTTAGTTGTTATTCCCTCTCCGGTGTAAATGTTTTTATGAGCCAACAGCAGTGCTTCTCTCAATCAAAGGTTCGGCTGATTTTTACTTCTACTTTATACACCTTCCCATTTTAATATTCAAATATATCAGATTTACATTGCATTTGACTGATAGTGATCACAGACAAATTTCAATGTCTTCTTAAGAGCCATGACACTTAAGCGTTAAATTTAATCTTTCTTAGAATTTTGTGAGTTTCCGAAGATTTAGAATGGATCATAAAAGCGTTTTATAAAATTAAATCTCTATCCATGTCAATGAAACTATGGCACGTCTCTTGAATATGTAACATATAGTTTTAATAAATAATTCGTATATTTAAATATACATACAAATATATATATATAAATATATATATATATATATGTATATGTGTATATATATATATATATATATATATACATACATATATATGTGTATATATTTATTTATTTATATATATATATATATATATATATATATATTTATAGTAAAGCTTCCGCGTTTCATCTCCGTGTTGAATCATCAAGCTTAAATACATAGATTTCGTGTTATATATATATATATATATATATATATATATATATATATATATATATATATATATATATATATATATATATATATATATATATATATATATATATATATATATATATAAACTCCTGGTATTCATCCAGCCAGAAACTAGTCACATTAATTGATATTAATTCCCTGGGTTGATTTTTTCATTAGCCAATGGCAAAGCTCCTCTCAATTAAAGGTGCGACTCATTTTTATTTTTCCCCCATTGTACTACCTCGCTCTATTCGCGTATTTAGCACTTAAATACTTAAAATCAACAGATAATATATTATTTCTCATAATGACATTTTATGTGGATACATTAAATAATATATATATATATACACATGCATATATTTATATATATATATATATAGAGAGAGAGAGAAAATACGAGAGAGAAAGAGAAGAGAGAGAAAATAGCTAGATCGCTAGATAGCTAGATAGATAGCTTGATAGATATATATACATTACTAAAAAACTACGCCTTTTGCTTGGAATTATATTCAAATTACAGCATATTATATTATATTTATATGTGCTTGTTCTTACACGATATACGATTGTTTTGTGACTTGTAATAAAATACTAATCAAGTCTTATCAAATAGAAAGCTTAATGCTAGCAGCTGCATACCCTCGTCTCTTAATGCTTCAGATGATCTAGATTAAAACGAAAATGATTACATTTAATGGATATACATTTATTAATCCACTTTTATAGAGATTAAAGAAATATTTACCTTCCTCCATATGGCCCACATTAATTGTTAAGATAATCCCCTTTCTCTCTTATCCCGGCTCGTGGGGCCTCCTAGTGAAGACAATATGCACACGAATACATTAATGTATTTTTATACACGAAACAAAACATTCGATTCAATGGAAAAATTTAAAGAGCAACTTCTGGTGTGCATTCGTTAAATGTAAATCTCATATTAAATGAAATATGTTTGCGAGATTCAACAGAAATATATCCACGTGTTCCTAGTGTTGCATACACATGATTGATTGCATTGATTTTTAAGGCTATGGCATGGTAAAGTTTTTAGAAAAAATAACCTGTTATTAATTTACAAACCAATGGAATTAACTAAATCTGATTGGTTTCTGTTTTAATTTACAAATCTTCCATTACTATACTATAAATAATGTAACTCGCAATAATTCAAATATTACTACGTAGAATTATATCTGACATTAATCATTGTATTTTGATAAATAATGTAGTAATGATAATAATCGAAGGAATATATTTATAAATAAACTTAAGTTAGGTATGTTTATAGGTTTATTTATTTGTATGTACATGATGCACTTGTAAACTAATTAACCTCTCATTATGAATGTTACAACACAGTGGCTGTTTAAATGTGAGCCATATTAAGACTGAGTCAGATTTGTGGAAAGATGTAAAAAAAAAGTCGGATGCATTTCGTAAAAATCATTCTGTTTTTTTTGTGAAATTGTTAACATAGGTGTTAGACAACCTCTCATTTTCATATTGGAATATATAAGATTTGCAATAAATTTGATTCATAGTCATCAGAAATCAATGATGAAAACTTTACCTTTATTTCAATTTTTCTTAAGAGCCATGAAACTTAAGCCTTAAAATTTAAACTTTCCTAAAATTAAAATTATGTAACGGATTATGCGCAAATTAGAAAAAAGATTCTATATATCGTTATATTAAGAAGACAAAAACGTGGTTCAAAATTATTCTGGTCGATTAATTTATTTTACTCGTCTACTTTTAAAAATAATGTCATTGTGCTGAACCCCATTTACTATGAGAAAAATGATGTCTTTGTCTATATTTTTCTGGTACTTAATTTCACTCAGCACAATGACATTGTTTTACGAGTGAGATAAGTGTACTAAATAATGTACAAAACCGGTGGAATCGTTGAAGCCAACACAACAGGATTAAATAAACGTTTAATTAATATTTGAAGAATTTTTTACTATATATTCATTAACATTTTGTAATTTATAAGTCCCTTTACTTATGAGAAAATATATATTAGAAATATATATATATATATATATATATATATATATATATTACTTTGAAATGTCCTTATATAAAACTTGAAACTCACCCATGTAAAATAGACAACTATATGATCAAACTTGAATAATCTTTTTTTGGTTCTCTTATACATATTTATTTCCTAACTATATTTATAATATGTTTGCATGTTGACAATCCCCTATCGTATTAGGATGTTATTTAATATCTAAAATACTGTTCCTTCTAATACGTTTTAAACTATAATTATAACTATAATTATATCATGAATAATTATGTATATATGATCATCTCTGATAAATATATGTATATACTACTTGTAAATTATATATGTTATTATAAAATAATATATCATGCATATATATTTATTTAATATTTCCTTCACATTTCTGAACATATGCGAATTTCATATATTATTCATATGGCAAGCAAGTTACACTGCCCAATTTACACGAGTGCCAATTATTAAGCTAACTGCAATTATTAATATCATGTTTTCTTTTTTCTAGGACAAAAGTTTTTTTTAAGTGTTAGCCTGATGCATTTTCAATAGGCGAAACACACATATTTCTGTGTGGAAAGATTGCCGTAAATATATTTTAATGTAGATAGATATATAATTATGTCTACGATATAGAAATAGAAATGTCTGAATATGTGAATTTTTTACATATATATATCAAATGTGCGTTTGACGTATTCTTACGATCTATATATTTAAATACTCAATACATTTTGAACAAGCCTCATGCGTTATTTTGATGTGGGTGCTCGAATTAAGTTCAACTCTCGTGCCTCCTCCCCATTAAAACATTCACAGCAAAAACTCGTCTAAATCCAACAACTAAAAACAATTTATTTTCTTTCATAAGCGCAGTTTCTTTCCAAATACTACCCGTCCGTAGAACACAATAACACAGGACTGCTTTTAGCTGACTACAACATAGTCGTTGTCAAGTCCGATGTTAACATATGTTTGTCGAGTCGTTCTCTTGAAGAGTAACATTCTTCCTAGTTTAAGCCATTGTCTCGAATCCCCTGAAGTGTAGTCGCACGGCCTGCTTGACACACTTATTAATACTTATCCTCCAATCATCTGTGGGCTCTGATAAGCGGTGACTCATTAGTAAAAAAATAATATAAATAAAAAAGATTTAAATTGAATATTAGTGTCATTTTTCTCCCGTGTGTGCTTATCGTCAAAATATGCTAATGTACATTGTTAGGCGCATATGTTTTTTGCAGTCTGCATATATTCAACTTCCGCTTTAAAATGTTTACGGAATTGTAATACTTTCTGGTGTATGCAGTGGAATATTCCCGATGCCGTTCGGAAGCAATGCAGAAACAGCTGCAGGTAACCAGAGATAATAGATTTTCCCCCAAGGAATCAGATTTTGCCAACTGTGTTTTATTAAAATTACAAGCCAAACGAAATCGATATTGCATCTGGCAAGACTTGCAATGAATGCATTTAAAAGACCTGTGAATCAAGTAGTCATATGAAAAGGTTATTGAAAATAGTACTTATTAAAAATTGAGTAAATTAAATGTACTTGTTTAATTGACTGCAATTTTTATTACGTGTATTTTCACTATATCTAATTTTCCTATAGATTTCCTGCTGGAAATTATTTTTTTTTAATAATGAGTCACTACTTATCAAGTGGTGACTCATCAGTAAGAGTTAATGACTGTGTTAGATTGCCTGTTGAATGATGATGAATACGATGGCACGATTGAAAATCTCCATATACTATACACTCAAACCAACAACCTTCCCAGAAAACAGCAATTATTCCCACTTTGTCAGAAACAGCGCTAATGGAATGTGAACACTAAGGGACACAATATAAAAAAGCGAGAATGGCGATGGTGTCAAAACTGAAGATGTCTACTCTCCATCAGCATATGTGGTCGTTTGGAACTGATGTGCTCTTTTACAACTTTTGTTTTTGTTTACATAGACACACTATATGTGTTATTATACGCTGAAACAGTGATAGCATAGAAAATAAAAGAGAGCTAAAACAGTAGTAGTAAAACATTATTCTCTTTGAAACCTTATATTGTATAATTACTTCTGGCTTTTTCCAACGTGTAGTTTTGTTGTATAAAACCGGTTGGATCACATCTTTAATTATCTATAACAATATTGTTTTGTGTCACTATGTTCTCACAAGGTTAGAATATTTTAACAAAAACAACGCAACGACATTTAAATTTCTTAGTAAATAGACTTTCATTCGTGAAGCGTTGCTTTAAAAATGCCGGTTAATTTGTATGAAGTTGTCTCCATTAATTCCGGTTGTACTTTGAGCACGTCTTTTATACTTATGTATTGTTTGTATTTACTCTGGCTGTTTAAGAGAGCGATCGTTGCCACACACCTTTCGTGTTTTATGTTACACACGAGATATCGCAATCCTTTTCTTTTTATTATACAAAAGTTGTACATTTTCAAAAGCGTATACTTAGTAGTACGAGTTATTATTTTACCTGTATAGACGCTGCAATAGCTTATTGTAAGGAGGTTTTAAGATGATAGTGATTGCATTCTAATTTCCGGATTTTCACATCATAGGACACAGTTGTCCAACGGCCAAAAGCGACACATCCCCGAATAAGAAAAATCATCTCTTATCGTTTAATCATTCCCTCAACCAAATTAGCTAGACGCTAGAAACGTGTTGGGTTTTTCTGGCGAACAGGCGAAGCATCTACCTGTAAGCAGCTAAAAGGTACAATTATTTGTAACCCTTAAATCTACAGTTCTAATCAGCCTCACTGCATCTCACTTTCATGTATAAGGCTTTCATGTACAAAACAGGCAAACTATTCGCGAAATCTATTTTGACTATTACAAAAGAACAATACTTGTACGTCAGAGTCTGTTTTTTTGGCGTGTTGGTTATATCTGTACTGCGACTAGACTTCAGTTTTTTGTTGTCCTCGGTTAGGGGAGAAGAAATATTTCTAGACTGAAGCAACTTTCATTTTGGTCTAAATTCAGAATACCCTATCGTGGGGAACTGCATTCTCTTCACGTTTAAATCGACTTTTTGTCTAACACAGCATTCAAGAGGAAGCAAGTAAATAGGGGCAAATCCCATTTGCAGGGTGACTATTATATTTTGAAAAAATATAGCTTGCTTGTAAAATCTTGATTATCAGCGATGCTCAAATTCCAAAGTGTTGTCCGAGGGAAAAGTTATCGCAAATATCACGGATCTATGGAGTTGCACTCATTGTGTTCGTTGTTCCGTTCAACTTTCTTTTGTGAGGAAATGGTCGAGATTCAGCACAACTAGCGGACATTTTTAGAATGTAATGCACATCAACGAACCAACTGCAGAGAGCAAAAGAATCTACGCCCTTGAATATGATTTCCAAATTGAGTTGAGGTCAGAAGCAAATTCTACTTCTTTTACTGAATATATCGGGAATTGGGTTCTGAAGTTGAATATTTTCTACGTATATTCATACAACAGAAACATTGGTATTAATATGTTCCCGTCATTGCTTTCATTGATATAAAATGAAAACATCCACCCTGACTTTATAGTCATTCAAAAATAATGTCTAAGGGTATTTAAGAAACTAATTATCCTCGTCATTAACAGTAAAATGATTTTATTTTTCCCTTCGGAAAATAGTAGACATAACTGTTGGTATTTATATGTATACTACTTTTCAGTCGATGTTTCTTCCGGCCTCCTTCCGATGTACGGTTAATTTACTTATGGTTATGTTCTAACCGTCTTTGATGGCATTTCAACGATCGGGTAAGCCCTGCCTTTCGGGTTAGGATATAATTGTAGTATGTGTTCTGTCTTCGGTCGTAGGGAGGAATTTTTTTATTGACTAAGGCATTTTTTATTTTTTATCCCAGCTAAAGTGCACCTTTTAGGGTGGCTTAATATCCATCAAATAAAAATTGACATTGTATCGAGCTTTGCCCTGTAGTGAAACAAGTAAATATATAAAAATAGCAGGTACGTTAGAGTAAGTTATATAGTTCGTGTTTCAGATGTCAATATATATATATATATATCAGATACTTTTTATATATTCATCAACGTGTCGTCTTTATTGTAAGACTTCCTCATGATGATTATATGAAGAAAAATGTATTGCAAGTATATCGAAAATGTGGGTAGTCATGATGGAGAGATAAAGGAAAGTAGCGACGGCTACTATTTTCCTTCATCTCTCCATCATGTCTACCCAAAATTACGATGTACTCGCATAACATTTTTTCTTCAAATTATCATCCTGAGGAAGTCTTACAATAAAGACAAAACGTAGATGAATATATAAAAAATATCTCTTGTTTTTTTTTCCTTTTACACTTCCCATTACGTCAGATTACTATCATCCTTCCTTTCTCATATATATATATATATATATATATATATATATATATATATATATATATATATATATATATATATATATATATATATATATATCAGAATGTATATATGATACAGCCTAAATAAGCTTTCGAATTATCAGAGTTTCAAAAGAGCCATTTTCTAGGCTAATCTCAAGTAGAACTCATCAGCGTTAAAACGTCGCAAATCGCGGAATTCCATACTTACTAGTAACTGTGTTATGGTCCAATTGATCAGAGATGGACAATAATTAATATATTCCCGCCTACAATGATTAGACTAGTGCTCTTGTTGTGGGGTAGCTGTACTTCCTTACATTAAACATCGGCCCTGTGTCTAACTCTGCCATCGTAAGGAATGCAAGTTTATAGTGACAATGGTTAGAATCTGCCATGTCTGTGTATGTGTCAATATTCATTGTGAGAGTTGGGGTTATAAAATATAGAATGCCGAGTTTGAATAAATTAGTTTTAAATTTAGTACGTATTGTGGTAAACGTGTAAACTCGTTGTGATGTGCTTCTGAGCTACTTACATACAAGTATTTGCGTAACTTTATTTACTCTTTGTAAACGTCAGAAATGGATTATCTTTCTACGATAACATAATTGTAATTCATAAAATATTTCTGGATGTTGAGTATTAATTTGACTTTCATTTAGGATCGTCGTATATCTTTTATCTTACTGCATTGTATTATATTTGTCTTCGTGATGTATTTCTCTTTATATTTCACAACGCCAAGGCATGTGTCCATGTTAAAAACTATGTACTGATACAGCTTTTGAACTAGACAAAACCGACTTTTTGTTCGGCATCTTCCGCCCATTTACGTGTACAGCCAGAAGATCCCAAAGCGTTTAGCCAATCAGAACTCTCAAGAAGCAGACGACAAATTTACCTGTAAATTTACCTCGAGGGCAGAAATCTGCTAAATTAACCGGAAAAAAACGAACTGTTTTTTTTTAATTCTAACACTAAACTAACCCTCACCCTAACCTAACCCTAAACTAACTATAAACTAACCATAAACTAACCCTAACCGAACCGTAACCTAGTCAGTTTTGTCAGCTATAAAAGTTATAGCAGTACGTAATAAAATAAATTGCAAACAGAAAAATCTGTAAAAATAACTATTGCATTAATTATGTTAAGAAAAACATAATTTATTGAAAAGAAAACAAAAAAATAAAACCTCTCACTTTTCCGTAAAATATTTTTAAAAATCATTTATTTTCTTCGTCAAAAATAAATAACTTGTCATAAAGAAACAAACATACAGTCTTTTTTTTGCATTATTGTTTTCATGTTGAAAATAAATCTCGTTTTGATTTTGACGCTGTTTGGTTTTCATTCGTCTTTTTTCGGCTGTTTACGTATTTCAGCGTCGGCAAACATCGATTCTACTGAAGTTTCAAAGAACATTATATCACAGCGTTTGCCAGTGTAACTACGAAAGTTTGTACTGAACATCAGTACGAAACAATCTCAAAATAAACTATAGAAAAACCAAAGTGATGCGACCAATAGATAAACGCAGGAAAGGAAATAAAACAAATGATGATTTAGAGAAAGCGGGGCCATCGTATCAAAAGACGTGAGGATAAGCTCTGGTTTGATTGAAATGACAGAAAATAAAAGAAAATGGACGACAATTGGTGGGTACGGAGGAAAGATATGTTGATTATCGTGTAGAACGTGGGTTAATAACACAGCGGAAGCGTTTTGAAGTTGCCACTTTCGTCGGCCATTTTAAAGACAAGATTCAGGTCGACCATGATTATAATAGAAAGCCTGTGAACGATTAGATGTTAAGTTAGTAGCGATGTCCAGTTACATTGCAGTGATATTTGTTAGCCTCCTGAACATAGCGAAATTGCTTTCTTATTATTCATAACGAATTTTTTTTTCTTTTTTCTTCTTTACCTTTGATATTTTCCCATTTGATGTGCCTATTACTTTTTAGCTCTCTGGGATCAAGAGAAATATATCGAAAAAGGTCACGTAAGGCTTTTATAGGCTTTTGTAGAATTGTTCACATGAGCTCCTGCCTTTTTTTGTAGAATATACGTACACCAATGGCACAGAATCGGTAGTGTTGATTTTTTTTATATCCGAAAATAGCGGAAGCGTATATGTACGTATATCATAAATTCGTGAGCAGGGGGTGTGATTAGCTTCTAATATGTAATTGAATGTGCACAGCTTTTCTTATCGTTTACGCACGACAACTGTAGAGAGGAATATAGATCTGCATTTGTCCCCAGGCAATGGGTAAAACAGCAACTTTTTTTCAATTAATCATATACAATGAATTGTTTACAATATATATATATATATATATATATATATATATATATTGTACTTCAGCAGTAAATAGCGTAAAACGTAAAGAAATAAAATAAGCAGCCTTAGTAGATAAGTCACAGTATACTTACAGCTTATATTTTGCTACTATTCAGCTATATATAAATACTAGCGAACATATGCGACCGGATGGAAGAGGTAATGACTAAGAGGAGTATATCATGACGAATGAACACTACCCCCTCACCCAAAAGAGAAGTTAATGCCTGGAAGGATGATATCATGAAACAGAATAGATAGTAAACTACCTCGAAGTCCTAAAAATAGGGAGAAAGTCATTCTGGGATGATGATATCGTGAGGAGCGAACATGTTATACTGCCTCCTCCTAAAAAGAGAAGGGAATGCCCAAGAGGAATGTATGATGGGGAACGCAAATATACTACACAAACCCTCAAAGGAGAAGGTAAAGCGTCGGAGTATCTCACACACCAAAAAAAAGGATGTGGTTATGCGTGGTCGGAAATACACCCTCCAAGATAAAGGAGGTAATACCTGGGAGTATCACCCCATAAAAAGAGATGGTAAAGCCTGCAATTATGGTATGACAAGTTTTATTTTACACGTAAAATGTTTCTTGTAAAAGCAAAGTGTTTTTTTTTCATTTTCCTTATCAACGTTTCAATAATCGATGGCATTACTTTGCAATTATGTTCTATAGTGTGTGAAGCACCTTTTAATATAGTTTCTGTAAGATTACTCTGTCACTAGTCGAAGTTCCTTTTTAGTCCATTTCATTCTCTCTGTCGTCTTTTGTTTGTTCTGATCATATTTATTTACCTGTGTGTTGATCTGTTGTATTCTAATACCTTAACAAAGAAGGGCGAGCATCCACATGATGCAGATAGCCCCCCCCCACCCCACATCGGCTATCCAAGGAGCCGCTGCCGATTATGATGCTCGGATTATTCTGCTGAGCCTCAAGGCTGTTATATTTCTTTAGTGTAATTCTTTCATTGTATTGTTGGTCTATACGCAAACACCGTGCCTGTTTTTTTTTAAATAAATAGAGTTTATCTATCTCATACGTAGATGTGCTAGATGTTTACAATTAACAATGTTGAGTATTACTTGTTTCAATGGTTTCTAACTCGGAAAACAAATGTTTACGGTACTATCCTTATAGGAATTACTTTCATTATTTACCATCAGGAGCATAATCTTGAAGTTATAAGAACAACTTCGAAGCACCTATATTTATTTAGATCGATGATTTTCTTAAGGAATAAAACATTAATGTCTCTGTGTAGCTTACTTTTTTTTACGCAAAACCGTATCAAATATTAAAATTAGAGTGTGGCTAGTTTGAGCTCGAATGCACATATTTTGGGGATAAGAATACATTTCTGACGATCCGATCTACCGTGAAACCTCAGTGAAGTATTAAGAAAACGACTGTAAATTATTTAATTATGTTATATATATATATATATATATATATATATATATATATATATATATATATATATACATACACATATGTATACATACACACACATGCATAGATATAGATATATATATATATATATATATATATATATATATATATATATATATATATATATATATATATATATGCGCGTGTGTTAGTGTGTGCGTGTGTATGTACGTCCGTGTTTGATTGATCTAACCATTTGCGGCTTAGTGAAGTGACTGTTGCTTTTAGTCCCATGAAACATTTGCAGACAGACAGTTGGTTTCTTGGAAAGCTTTCGGATGTTAAAAATAATCCTGTGTATTTAAGAGAATAAAAATGCGTTCTCCTGTCAAAGTTGTCAAAAAAAGAAAGAAAAGCAAAAATAAATATTTGAAAACATGTCATTCTATTATACGCACTTTCATTCTGTCTCGCTATTTCTTTTCCTTTCCATCTTTATCTTTATATAGAATTTCCTTTTAATTTTACATCTCATTGCTGCTGGCATTATTATTATTATTATTATTATTATTATTATTATTATTATTATTATTATTATTATTATTATTATTATTATTATTATTATTATTATTATTATTATTATTATTATTATTATTATTATTATTATTATTATTATTATTATTATTATTTCATGCTGTTTTATCAGTATCGGTCGGTTTCTTTGGAAGCTAAATTTAAATCCCCTTGAGACTGTACATCTATGTAGCTCCGTGCGGTAACCGCCTCCTCAACCCGCTATTCTCTTCTTATGAAATTATCATCGGGAATTCAATTCGTTTTCAGGTTTCTGTAAAAGCTTTTAAGATTTCTCTAACTTTATTCGAGTTTTTTAATTGAAATATTTACTTTATCGTTTTGATTAGTCGTTATTGTTTTCATTTAAATTTCTTTATTTTTCTTTTTATTAAAACACAACTTCTTTTCGCCTTTGTATCTTTGTCATTTCTTTCTTTTCTTCATTTTTTTCTCAGCGTTTCCGTTTTTTTTTTCATTCACGCCTAATTTTTTCTATTTTTTAATTTTTTTTTCTCCTTCTTTCTCTTTCGAACTTCTTTTGGAGCCATCTTTTTTACTATTTTTCTTTCTTTTTATTATATTTTGTTTCTATTTTAGAGCTTTCTTTTTATTAATTTACGAGCACAAAAACCCGACGTTGCTCGGGTTTGAATGAGGATCACTACTCTGTACCTTTTCACTATGTTCATAACTTTATTTATATGTATTGCTTCACCCTTCTCGTTTCGGTCCTTAATAGAGTCAGAAGAGCATGAAATGTCAGAAAGTGCCTTGAATTAGTGTATAATACGTATTCAGAAATGTTTATTAATTTACTAGCAGAAAACCCCGACGTTGCTCGGGGTTGAATGAGGATCACTACTGTGTACTTTTTCACTATGTTCATAACTTTATTTATTTTTACTGCCTCACTCCTCTCGTTTCGACCTCTAATAGAGTCGGAAGAGCATGAAATGTTAGAAAGTGTCCGGAATTAGTGTATTATACGTATTCAAAATTTAATGGAAATGTATCCCCTATGGGTCGCTTTAGGTAGGGACACGTGAATATTCGGCACATAGAGGATAACGTAGATATTCTATGCCACATTTATTGTCTTCCCCAGAAAATGTATGAATATGATTCAAGTTTTATTACAATGAGATATATTTGAAGTTTTAAGAGCTTTTGCCCTCGGGGACCATTTAGCATTGCACTTAGGGGTTCGGAAACACTACATCCAGTAAATTTACCATGAGGATACAACTTTTAATGTTTTTTGTAAATGTTCTGATTATTCCTACAGAGAACACAAGAATACCACACACCTACACATAATTTACATATATATATATACCCGACTGCAAACTAGTGGCGATTTGTAAAAACCGGGTTCAAGCCCTTCGACCGACGTGAATTAACATCCCTACACTGAAGATTGTTTAAGCATGAAACATCGATGTCTGTAAGTAAAAATAATAAATATTTACTTTAAACATATAATTATAGCCCCCTTTACTAGGATTGGTGCACTCTGGAAGAATTTATAAACGAGCAGTAATACTATGGCTTGGATTCCGAGCTCATTTGTTGTTGTTTAATCACTTTCAACGGCTCGCCATACGTGCTCGCTTATTTGGCGTTTATCATGTGGATTCTCGCCGGCCGAGGGGAAAGATATCCGACTGAAAATCAGTGGCGATTTGTATAAACCGGGTTCAAGCCCTCCGACAGACGTGCATTAACATATCTACACTCTAGATTGCGTAAGCATAAAATATCGATGTACATAGGTAAAAATAATTAATATTTACTTTATATATATAAAATACAACTGTTTTCCACTTTTCTTAAAATGCCATTAACCTTTCTTTTTTTCTGATCGTTCTTCCTTTTTCTAATGCTACCGCTTCTATTATTTCAATTTATTGTAACACAATTTCTGCGAAGTTTGATTCTACACAGTCAAAGACTACCTTGTGCCTAGCTTTGTCCCCAGGGTGAGTCAAGTACCTAAAGGCATTTATATTCTTCGCAGTAACACTAGTGCGTAGCCACGTAACTTGCTATTGATTATTGTGTATTATATCGTTGTTTATTTAATGTTCTAGAGGTTAAGCGTCAATAAATATGTGGCTGACGCCGGTAAATCTGCAACAATACAACGAGTAACTTTTGTTTTTCATTTTCTCTCTCTCTCTCCTCTTTTCCTTATGTATTTTATCCTTTTTCCTTTTGTTGACGGTTTACTCTCTGCATTTTTTCGCCGCAAGGGAGAAAGAAGATAACCTATCACAAACGGTAGACGTGTGTCTCGCTTCGATACAACGAGTTATTTGTTTTCAAAATGCAGAAAATGAAGCTATATATTCTCATAAAATGCTCTGTTTACCTTTTTACAAAGTGCTCAATTTTCAGTTACGATTGTTTCGTTCGCACACCCAAATAATTAATTGTCTAGACCCGGTATTACGCGTTGGGCAGACCACACAATTGCCCAGGACGATAAAATTCCTTCCAGAGATACCCTCACGGCACACACACACTAATACATACTTCCTGGACCACGATAGTGTTTAATTATTTTTTATTTGTTTTAAGTAATTACATTCAATATGTTATATCTACATAACTTTTAGTTTTGTTATTCTTTATTGATATTATGAATCAATAATATTTTGCTAGTTTTCCACATTTTTCCATTCATATTTTCGTGTACTTTTCCTCCCATTTTCATTTCGAATTTTGTTTTTTATTTGTACTTGTTTTCAAATATTTGCCTTCTCTTTAATTTTAAGTTTATATCTTAACTTTTCTGTTTAATTCATTTCATTTAGATTTTATTTGGTTCTTTTCTTTTATATTTTTTTGTATATTTCTTTTTCGAACTACTTCTACATTCTTCTTTTTGTTACTGTTTTCATTTCTTCTTTATTATTTTCTTCCTATTTTCTTAGCGTTTATTTCATTAATCTGAAAGTTTCATTCATGTTTTTCTCTTTCCACTTGTTCCTCCGGGTTCTTATATTTAAATTTCCATTATTTTAAATTTAGTATCTGTTTTTTTATTAATTAAGTAAAACCAATATGTTTTCTATATAATGTTGGTTTTAATTGCTTGTTTATATTATTACATGTTATTGCATAGTATTACATGTTATTACATATTATTGAATGTTATTACATATGATCGCATGCTATTACATGTTATTTTTTTCGGTAGTTTTGCATGTGATTCTATTTATGTTTACCTGCACATTTTCTCTATTTTTCAGTTGGTATTTCATTCCTTCAATGTTACCTTTTCAAATATTTGCTTTCTTTTTCATCTGTTAATTTTTAAGATTCATCCACACTTTTTGATTTCATTTAGTTTCTATTTTCCATTTGGTGTTGTTTTCTTTATTTTCTTCTCTCGTTAATTTTCTTTCAAACTGCTGTCACATTTCTCTTTTTTACTCGTTTTGATTTACTTTCATTATTTTTATTTTTATTTCTATTTCTATATCTTATTTTCGTTAATTAACTAGCAGCAAGACGTTGCCCGAGATTGAATGAGAATCACTACTATTTACTTTTTTATTATGTTCATAGCACAATATTACTTTCTTCGTTTTTTTTTTCTTTCGGTTTTTCTGCTCCGATTTACTTAAAATCACATATAAGTATTAGAAGTTTGAACAGCCTTCCGTTCCTTAGAAGTGATGGCACGTAAATATTCGACACATAGAGAGTAACGTAAAGATTCATGACCGCTACCATTGTTTTTTAAGGAGACTTTTATATATATGATATAATCTTTACCAAAATAGCATATATTTAAAGTTTTAAAAGAAGATTCTGACCCCACAGCTTCTTAAGATAAGGAGGTCACTTAGAGACTTGAGACAACTTCCATTTAGAAATATGAGATAAATCTCATAAATATTAGACATATGTAGATTTTAAAAGGGGATTCTGTCCTCATAGCACCCCAGAAAAGCACTTAACGATTCAGAAACACATCTATGTGTTTCCTTGGTAAATTAAACATGGGAATATATTTTTAGATTTTGTATCGATTACATTTTTCTATAGGAATATAAAAAACATCACGCCAACACATGAACACACATACATTAATAGATTGAAATTTATTGGGAATAAACAAAGGGTACCACAAAATATAAAATTAGAGTCGTTCAGAATTCGACCCTGTGCCTCCTAAAAAGAGATCACTTGACTCGGATGCCATCGTAGAGCACGTGGTTGTAAGGCCGCACGGTTCAGGAAAGCTCAACATGTACAAATAATTCCTGTACAATATTTTGGATACAACTTTGTTTATGGTTTTACTTCCAGAGTAAATCAACAAATATTCCCTCGAAATTGCACTAGGCATGTGAAGTCGGTAGACTTGTTCAACAGTTAATTTTGGGATTTATAAAATATATTTGTTAGTCCGTGTAATTTAATTTCCCTACTAAACCGTTATTACTTCGTCCTTATTCGTCCAACATATTTGGTGACTTACGCTTTTAAGATTTAACAAGATCTTTTTGTATATTATTTAAATTTCCATTGTTTTCCATAAACATTATTAAATGCTTGCACTATTCTGACACTTTGAAGTATTTGTGAATTTGTCAGTCCGAACAAAATTTTAATGGGTGTTTTTTGTTTGCTTCTTATCGCTGTTTTGTATCGTTACATTTGCAAAATCCTTTTAAAAATACTTTGACAAACGTGATTCATCAAACTTCGATGAAGTAGTTTTTAAATCCTTCCAAGAAAGAGCAACATACATAACCAAGGAACACGCCGATATCCTACTAGCACTTTAAGCAAAAAATAACGCAAACTGTCGGAATTTTTTACAGCTTTGTGACTGTCGTGACGCGTATCTTCATTTTCGTATTCATCTACTTTTTAATCTTCGGTCTCATTTTCTTCTTCGTCTTCATTTTCGTATTCATCTACATTTTAATCTTCGTTCTCATTTTCTTCTTCGTATTCGTTTCCCTTACGTCGTATTTTCATTTATTTTTCTCCTTTGTCCTTTTCGTCTCATTCTATACGGTTGCCATTTTATTTTCCTTCTTCACCAATGAATGACCGATGCCATTAGAATATTTGTTCTTCTCGATAGCTGGAATATTGTCTCTGTGTGTTAGCAAGTTTCCAGAACTCTGCTGAAAAACTAAGCAACAATGTTAGCGCGCAATATGTATCCTTGCGTTCCTTACTATCGTTATTCGACACCTTGGGGTTAATACCATCAAAATGAGGAGGAAGAAAAGAAGAAGAAAAAACTATAAGACAGTCTCGCCTGACAAAGTTTTCTACAACGAAAGCTTGCAAAAAACAAAAAATTAAATAAATGAATTTTTCATTTAAATTGCACGATTGTTGATTTTCAAAATATTTCACTTTAATACATTCTAATGCGTGCTTCAAAGATGTTGTCAATTTTCTTTACTTAAAAAAAGCGCCAATCTGCGCATAACATCGCCAGGACTACACTTATCCTAACGTCTTAAGAACTTGAGGTCGCTTTCTGCTCATATCGGGATTCGACCAACTGGGGTTAATACCATCAAAATGAGGAGGAAGAAAAGAAGAAAAAAAAACTATAAGACAGTTTCGCCTGACAAAGTTGTTTTACAACGAAAGCTTGCAAACAAATTAAACATATATTTTTTTCATTTAAATTGCACGATTGTTGATTTTCTAAATATTAACTTCAATACATTCTAATCCGTGCTTCAAAGATGTTGTCAAATTCCTATATATATATATATATATATATATATATATATATATATATATATATATATATATATATATATATATATGTGTGTGTGTATCTTGGCAGCATCTTTTCTTTTATACAAGTATCATTAAAAATAACGGACATCTTGTGTCTGGATATTTTTTCTATGATCCTTTCCGTTTTTCTGATTAGGTTCTTAGGTTCAGACGGAAACTGGCTGATAAAATTGCCAAAGCTTCTCAAAGTGCTTTCGGACCCTTCCAGGTCCATCGTCAGTGGATTAATGTTAACCAGGTATAGACCTAGGAGTGAATATATATTCTATTTAGGCGGGAAAAATAAAAGACTGTGTTTAATTTAAATTTATATTTATAGGCATTTGAGTATATTAGTACTAATAGTATAATTAATCTTGTTAATTACTGCTGTTTGTTGTTTTAAATTTGTTAGTTTATATATTTGTTTCTATATATATTTATTTCATAATCAATCAAATAGCTACAAAGAGTCGTAATTCCTTGCAATAAAGAATGGAGCTATACATGCAGATAAAAGGTGGACATTTTGAAAATGTTTCTTTAATTATAAACTCACATGAATCAATTTGTTGAATAAACTTTCTGTTTTGTATTACCGTATTTTTCAACTTTAGAATTTCAAAAATAAATAGCTAAGTTACTTATGAATCACGCTGTAGATATATATATATATATATATATATATATATATACATTGCTTTGAAAAAATGTATATATATATATATATATATATATATATATATATATATATATATATATATATAAAAGCAGATAGTCATTAGTATTATAAGTCTGGTAAAAGAGTACGGATTTTTCCCGTTTTGTAATTTTCTTAGTTATATTCTCAGCACGGCGAGCAAGCATTGGGGTCTCCGGTAGTAATCGGTATACTATGGCTACGAGGGTTCTTAAGCGCTTTCGATCGTCGTGATCATCATGAGGAGTTGGTTAGATTGTTTACTACGAGATTGTTGTTATCGTATTTTTTCTTTTGTCTTTTAATTATTTTCTTTAAGGTTTTGGCGGGAGAAGAGTGAAAGACAAACATGAAAAGGGAGTATAGTTTAGTCTGTTGTCTATTTATGTATTACAATGGCCACTTGTGTCTATATTATGCGTTTTAAAATATTGTAAGCAACTGAAATGTTTCACACAATATTTTTTCTTAAAGATTTCACAAAAATCGGAGGTATTTGAATTTTCAAGAAGAGCTATTTTGACCTCTTTGCCCTATTTGTATATGAACTAACTTAGACGAAATATAGCCCACATCACCCGCATAACACAATGTGTGTTCTAAAATTCACCATGATCGGTAAATTAGTTTCGCAGTAAATCTCATACATAGAAATATATAAACATTCTCATGTATGTTACTTTATATAAATCTATATAAATCGTAAAATCAGGCTTTCAGGAAAAAGTATATATATATATATATATATATATATATATATATATATATATATATATATATATATATATAATATCAATGTATAAAACTAAATCAATAAATACAAATAAATATAACATAGAAATAAAAATATAAATACATTTATTATTTAATTAATATTGAACCTTACTATATAGCATGTTGTTAATGAGTTAATATTGCGTTAAGTATAGTCTATGTTTACAGAAAGAACAGCAACCGCTTTGATCGCGCACTTCTAACAATAATATACACCGGCGTCCCGGGTATCTTTCAGATTTACGTTACTTTCGCCAAAAGTATATTCATGGAAAACTCTATCATAATAGATACAGGTTAAAATGTTCTTTTTTGGTTACGCCATAATTTTGCGCATCCTACCTTCTACGCAGATTCTTTCTTCTCCTCCCTTATCCAGGACACAAATACTCACCTTTCTACCTTCAATCTTTCTCTCATCTTTCTATACCGAGTTCAACCTGCGACCCTAACATCCCACCCTACACTCACCTACCATATTTCCCTTTTTTCTCTTAATACTCTCGCACATACGCCATGCACTTTTGCCACTCTATACCCACTCTTAATTGCCCTACTACCTGATCAGTTGTCTACCAACCATCTAAAGTCCGTTCGCGTTCATACTTACCTGATACTCTAGTAAGCGTATAACGAGTTCTTCCGCCATTTTTATTCATTTTCTCTTACTACCAATATCTGTATTAATTATATATATATATATATATATATATATATATATATATATATATATATATATATACATAATATTTATAAATAAATACTAATTATGTAATACCTACATATATCGATGATTCATGCTGACACAATCTTCAGTGCAGGAAGCTAATTCCCAACGGTCGATGGGCGCGAACTCCGACTAAAAATCGCCACTGATTCGCAGTCAGAAGAGTTACGAGTTGGCCACCAAAAATTAGCTTAGAATTTAGAAGGAATTTAACTTTGTAAATACCAAGTCGGGAAGAGTGATCTAACAACAACAAAACGTGTTGGATCTGGCAATGAAGCTAGTAGAACTGCTTGTTATTAAATTGACACAGAGTGCCTAGCCTTAGTAAAGGGGGCTATATATATTTGGTCTAGTCGCTCTGAAGAGCTGTTATAAGCGAAACAGTCTGTATGTGGAATACTATATAAATCGCTCCCTTTCTGGGTAGAGCTTATTTGAAAGGATATCGCTAACTGCCATTAGATTTAAGGCAAAGCCTATTGAGAAAAACTACTCTGAGCTCTAGCACTTGACAATGTTTACATTGAGATATCACTTACATTCAGTCAGTGCCATATGATAGTGCAGGGGTAGGAGCGCCGACTGTCAGCTCGACGGTTGAGTTTCAATTCCGGCTTGAGGCACTAACTGGTCTAGCCGCACTGAAGAACTGTGAAACAGCCTGTATGTGGATGACTATATGTATATATTTATATATATATACATATATATATATATATATAGTCATTTACATACTGACTGTTTCATCTATATTGCATGTATAAGAGAAAATTAAAATAAACAAATGTCAGGTTACATACTTTAGAAGTTTAATAATAATAAAATATATATTCTTTTTGGATAATTAATAATTTAATACTCCAATGGAGGATACACGTTGACTCTTCATAAAATATATGCGGATTTGCTATTTTGAACCCTATTCAAGTAAATTTATTTTCTTGATATGATTGATAATCTTATCAAAATTAATATGGAAAAGCAAAGCTTTTAGTGTTAAATAATTGTGTTTTCCTTCTCATGATAGATCTTGTTTCTTTAAAAAAACTAGGTTTAAATGACTTTTCTCTATTTCATACTATTTTTGTTGTACTGCTTCAAATTATTAAACTTGTAAAATATGGAACTTTACGTTTGTTTTTGTTTTCATTTTCTCTAATATAATAATGCTTTTTTTAAATACTGAGAATACTTTTTTCGTTTTATAGATGAATATGCAATAATTATTTCATAATATTTGAAATATATATATATATATATATATATATATATATATATATATATTTAATATTTATATGTATGTATGTATATTTTTCAGACATCTCATGGCTACTAAAAGTAAAAGAAGTGCTGACAGTACCCCGTTTAATATTTGTCTTACAGATTTTTCCAACACCACATAATGAAACGAAACGAATGTGTTTCAGATGTATTGATGCACTTCCAAATGATAGTATGACACTTTGTAAACTAAAGATCCATCTAAGAAAGAAAGATAAACTAGTAGAATACTTTAAAAACCTGGGTGATGATTTCCAAGCGAGCAAAATCGGTTCTCAAGTGTTTAATAACAAAGTGTGTTAAGTGAGTGATCGTATAATTGCATCATACGAAATTAGCGAAATAATGGCAAAGCCAGTAACACCCTATAGTGTTGGTAAAACAATTATTCTACCAGCAGTTTCTGTTATAATTTTGTCAGTTATGAAAGAAAATGCAAGTGAAATTACTAATACTATCCCTGTAAGATACTCTTCTGTGTCGCAACGCATTGATGAAATGGTTCCAGATGTTGGAAAACAATTGATAGCTCATTTCTGAGTGAAACAGTTTTCCCATTCGACTTGATGAATCCACATAATTGGGCACAAATAGAAAATACGTTTTGCTAGAAGTCTTGTGACAGATGTAAAAGGTGATTAAGTTGTTGCGTATTTCCAGCAAACTCAAAATATAATCGCTTGTGCTACTGATGGTGCGTTATATGTGACAGATAGATACAAAGTTTTTATTACACATTAAAAAAGCTGTCCAGGAACTATTTTCTATTCTATTGCATGATACACCCTCAAGACTTTGCAAAGAAAATGAGTGTACGTTTGCATGATGTCCTTACTGTCGTAATACAATTTGTTAATTATATTAAATCAAAGTCTTTCCGAGAGAGTATTTTCATGAATTATGTAAGCAAAATTGCGTAGAGTTTGAACGGCTTTTATTAAATGGCTGACTGTTTGTTTCGTTTTCTTTTTTGTTTGGCTCTATTATTTATTTAGAATTAAACCATGCGCTTTTTACTAAACTGTTATTGATCTTTGAAACATCATTTTAAATACTGAATTTAATTATTTATTAATGTATCGTTTGGGCAGATGCATGTTGCGTACATAGGTATACTGGTAATATAGTACAAAATGCATGATGGTTTCAATTAAAATCTGACCAGAAATAAAATGTAAAATCTTTTTACCCAGCGATAAGACGACAATGGCATCTGCAATAAGAATTCTCCTTATTTCATATAAACACAGCGATGTGATATTATAAAGAAAATATATGCTTAATAAATTGAATTCTAAAGGTCGATATCGGGAAGTGTGTTTTACTAAAAGGAATATCAGACATGATATAGAATGATATCTATAGAAATCGATTTGCATTTCAAGTATTCATTTTAAAACATTGAAACCTATAATTACCGTAATTGATCGGCTAGTCTAAATAAACAATTGATTTTGTATGACGAAAGCTATTGATTAAAAATTTCGAGAAATAGACCAGTTTCAGGTTATTATATAAATAATATACATAACGTGTTTATTGTGGGGCATCTATATCCTATTATTCTTATCAACATCTAACGAAAATATGTCTGTGAAATGTCAGATGTCATGATACGAATTGGTTGGATATTTAGAAATTGATTTTCATGTTACATCTCTTTCTCTCTCTCTCTCTCTCTCTACCTCTCTCTCACTCTCTATCTCCATATATATATATATATATATATATATATATATATATATATATATATATACAGGTGTGTAAACATCAGTCACACACAAATATATATATATATATATATATATATATATATATATATATATATTTAGTATACAGACATATATATGATGTATGTGTATGTAGCAATAAAACATAAACTTTCCCATTATTTGGATCGATAACGTTCATTGAAATGTTCTGCTGCAGACAACGGAAATATTCATGCTGTCAATTCTGTGAATGATATCGGTAAAAAACAGAAATATGGAGAAGTGTCAGATTAAATCTATTTTCAAATGTTAAACAGAAAGAAAATAATCTCGTGAAATGAATAAAGTTGTGACTTTAATGAAATATAATTCCGGTAGTCAACCGATTGATTCCGTCCATCCAGTTTTGATTTTTTTTTCCGAAGTTTGGCGTAAACTAGTTATATCCTGGAAAAAGAGTTTTCTGAGTAAAGCAGCAATCAGGAAATATTTGCATTAACCTTATGACATAAACACATACAAGTAGACACACCGAGATCATCCCATATACACATGTGTTTCGTGCTACATTTTCAATCATCAGTATGGTAGGAGACAATCCATGCCAGTCACGCGGTTCGAACTCCGATAGGAAAGCCATATTTAACTGAGTTGTCGGAGCGCGTACCAATCTGCTCCCTATGCATTATCTGCAAATGGGAGAGAAAATTCAGATATTAATGGTAAATTCAGCGGCCAGAAGTAACCCGTCGAGAGCACTGAATAGGCGGGCCCTAGAGTGTTGCATTACGCTGTAAATGACGGCCTGTTGGGAACTATTAAACGAGAGCTTTGAATAATTATTTATAGATACTATTTTTCAAATTAACTCATATACACATATGTTTCATGCCAAACCTGCAATCATCAGTATGGGAGGAGACAATCACTGCCGGATACACGATTTGAATCGCAAAATGAAAGTCATATATATGTATATATGTATATATATATATATATATGTGTGGGAAAAGAAGGATGAAGGTAATCCGACGTGATGGGAAAATGAAAAAGGAAAACCAAAAAATGGATGTTTTTTATGTGTACATCAACGTTTCGTCTTTATTTATAAGACTTCATCAGGATGATAATATAGAGAAAAATGTCATGCAAGTACAAACACATGTAGGGTTGACATATTGGGAAAAAGGGAAGAAAATAATGGCCACTACTGGGTGGACGTCCGTACTTGGTGAGGAGTGAAAAATGAATGTTGATGAAAATGAGTGGGGAAGAAGTGGAAAGATGGGGGTGAACAAGGACTACTGTTGCTTGTAGTAAGAGAAAGAGGTGGGGGGATGAGCAGGAATAATGTGGATGGCAGAGATGGAGTGGAGGAGGGGGAGGAAGGAGGTGTTTGAACAGATGGCTGCGGTCAAGACTGAAGGGGAAAAAGTAAGTAGGAATGTTTGTGTGTGGGGGTGTATGCAGAGAAAGATTATGTAGCCAATATAAATTGTAAACCTAATAGTATGTAACTAAACAGTAATACTCCACTATAAAATATTTTAATATAGAACACATCATATACAACAAAATAACCGAAGCGGCATAGCCTAAACCCAGCCTATAGATGAGGAAATTGTAAGAGAGCAAGATCATGAGAACATAAGCAGACAATTTCTTAGATTTCAACATTACTAATTAGTGAAGTAATAGTAACTAAAAAATAAGGTAATTTAAGAAAGAAGGTAAAAACCAATAAAACAATTATCATTCAAAATATAATGCCAAATAAATGCTGATTATACAGGAAAAAAATGCACCCAGTCCAACATAAATATAGGCATACAATTAACGTAATGATGCCATATGGGTATTGATGATTGGCGTTATTTTCCTCACAACACGAGTTAAGTAGAAAACGTCATCAGTTAAATTCAGGTATAAATTTTCTTAAAACTACTTTTGAATCATCATAATACTTTATAATGAGCTAATTAGTACCATTTAATAGAAAATAATGAAAAATAAATAAATACAGGGTGACTAAAAAAACAGGCCCCGTGTACACTTTATGTCATATCTCCTTTATTTATTCACCAATTGCCCTTATTTTACAGGACATGGCAGAATCAACGACCGTGAGTACACCAAGACCTCAGTGGGAGCTGGGATAAATAATACACCGTGTTAAATTTTACTACAAGACAGGCCTGTTTAAGAAAACCCAGGACAGTATCATGCATCAGTTCGAATGTGAAAAGGCTCTCCTCAAAAGCAGAATTCAGAACTAGGTGGACCGCTTCGAGAAGTATAGGACCGTGGAGAACTTCAACGCTGCCAGTGAGAACCGTCTAAGCCACTCGGCACGTCCCAAGAAGCGGACAGCCGAGCTGGTCGAAAGTGTGAGAGAGTCTCTCCAGAAGAGTCCGAAACGCTCTGTGAGTAAGCGAAGTCAGTCCCTCGGTATATTCCGTGAGACTTGCAGGAGAGTGCTGGTGAACAATATCAGGGCTTACCCATACAGAATACAAACGCTGCATACCCTTACAGCATCAGACAAGAAGCAGAGGAGCGATATGGCAGTCAAGATGCTCGATAAGATCGAGGAGACATTAGGTTTTTTTAACCTCCTTTGGACCTCAGATGAAGCCCACTTCCATCTTGACGGAAAGGCGAACTCCAAGAAAAATGTCTTCTGGGGGTCCTCCATACACAATGAAGTAGCCACCAAGCCCCTGCACTCTCCTAATTGCACGGTGTGTGCTGCAATCTCGGTCAGAGTCATCATCGGACCAATCTTCATCGAAGAATCTTGCGCAGCAGTGACAGTCACCAAGGAGCGGTATGTGGAGGTCCTCAAAACCTTCAAGAGTGAGCTCCAGACCCTGTACCCGTCGCTCAGAGCCAGTTCTGATTCCAGCAAGACGGAGCAAGTTCTCACACCTCAAATCTGTCCTGAGATTGGCTGAAAGAGAACTTCGGAGGCCGAGTGATCAGTCTCAAGACTAATGTTGAGTTGCCAGCCCATAGCCCGGACCTAAGCCCCTCATATTATTTCCTTTGGGGCTATCTTAAGGACAGAATGTACGCAAGGAAACCCAGAACCATCACAGAACTCAAGGAAGCCATCAGGGAGGAAATGAGAGCCATTCCCAATTCAGTCTGTAAGAACGTCATGGACAACTTCGTTCTGCGCCACAAGAAATGCACGGAGCTAAAATGAGTCCATCTAGAACACATGCTGTAGAACAGAGAAAAAAAGGTCAAATACCTTAGTGTTTTGATATGATGTTGTGAATATAATAAACTAGTTATGCCCCAGAATTTATTTCATTTGGATGAAACACTAAGAAACAGGACCTAATTAGCTTTGGGGCCCGTTTTCTTGGGGTCACCTTGTAATAGCTTCTGTCGAAGGTGTGATCATGGTTGGAGAATATATAAACTGTTTTCATTTGAAAGGGACTGCCGCTTACTTTAGCGTTAAATAGAAACTAATCTTATTTAGTGTTAATTTAAACAGTTTATTAATAAATACTTAACAGCTTTCACAAAAACACTGAAGTATTACAATCATGCAATACTTGAATGAATGGCTGAAAAATATAGCCAGCTCCCAACTGTTTAAGTATATTTAAACTTCAGCTCTGCACTTAGTTTCGTATTCAAATAACCTACATTTCCGCACAACTGTTAAGATGTTCTAGCTCTGAACTGAAAAAAATCAAAATGGCCTACTAGTGAGTTTTTAACCACATGTGAGTTCGCTCTTTTCTTTGTTTTTTTTCAAAAAAATAAAACTTTTTATTATTTTGTGTATTTGTCTGATTATTTGTAGTATCGCAGATACACTATTGATATATAAATGTTGTTTGGCTCTCGGCAAATAAAACTAACCGTAAAAAACATATCACAGAAATGTTATGCTTTTGGAAATGTAAAAAAGTAAAAATTAAAATTAAAAAATTAAAAAACATGGTTATTGAATATAAAATGAACCTGCTTTATATATATATATATATATATATATATATATATATATATATATATATATATATATATGCATATATATGCATTCCAACAGTACAAACCACATCTCAATCCATAAAACAAACTTTAAACACATCCAGACATTTCCAAAAAACACCCACATGCCGGCTTATATACTGTCCCTTGCAATGATTGCCATAAATTTTACGTGGGAGAAACACAACGTTAATTAAAGAAACGATTAAATGAACACAAATGTGACATAAAAAACAACAACCCTCTTAGTGCACTTTTCTCCCATGCACTAGAACATGGTCATGCGTTCAAATTTGAACAAGCCAAAATCACTAAATACATCCACAACAAATCTCGGCGAAGATTATTGGAAACTGCCCTCATCACCGCCTCCACCACTATCATGCAACGAAATGGTTTCTTTAACCTATCACCCTTAATAAGCAAGATCATCCTCACAGAACAAAGACTCTTGCCTGATCATAGTTAACTTTTATTTTCATCTCCAACCTTTATGACACTCTTCCATTTACTAACTCCCTTCCTTTTTCTCCTTGAATCTTCATTTTTTCCTTACTTTTTTCCGTTTTTTTCCCTCACATTTTAAACACTGCAGTCCAAATAAACTTACTGATGTTCCAAATATTTCAAATATTCCATACCCACCCTTTCAATCACCGCCCTCCTCCACCCCTCTAATCCGTCACTCATTGCTATCATTTTCCAAATATTTCAAATATTTCACACCCTATCACAACAAATCCTCCCTCTCCCTCTCTCAACTATTTTCTCCCATACCACTTCTTAAATTCCCTCATTTTCTCAAAACGCTCTCTAAGACCATAACTTTCGCCCATCCACCAAAATCACAGCCCCCCTCCCTCTCTACCCATCCTCCTTTCCCTGCATACACCCCCCATACACAAACATTCCAATTTACTTTTCCCCTTCAATCTTGACCACAGCCATCTGGTCAAACACCTCCCTCCCCCCTTTTCCTCCACTCCCTCTCTGCCATCCACTTTACCCCTGCTCATCCCCCACCTCTTTCTCTTACCACCAGCCACAGTAGTCCTTGCTCACCCCATCCTTCTATTTTTTCCCCACTCATTTTCTTCAACATTCATTTCTATTCTCCAACAAGTACGGACGTCCACCCAGTAGTGGCCATTATTTCATTTTATTTTTCCTCCCAATATGTCTACCCTACATGTATCTGTACTTGCATGACATTTTTTCTCTATTTTATCATCCTGATGAAGTCTTATAAATAAAGACGAAACGTTGATGTACACATAACAAACATCCATTTTTTGGTTTTCCTTTTTCATTTTCCCATATATATATATATATATATATATATATATATATATATATATATATATATATATATATATATATATACATATATATATATATATATATATATATATATATATATATAGTACATGAATTATTGATGTCCCCTATATGTTAATCCAGTAAAACTCCAGTGTTTATAAAAGGTGCTCAATAACAAGTAGAGCTTTATTTAGTACAAATATTTATTTATGCAAACATTATCGGTTACATATGTGCATACATGTTTCAACTTCGATTTCTCGGAGAACCCCCTTTCTTCGGACCTGTTAATTTTCTGTTCTTTCTTCTGAATCTCATGGAAACTGGTTCTCGAGAAAGATCGAGCTGAAACATATATGCATATATGTAACCATTAATGTTTGCATAAAAATGTATACTATATATATATATATATATATATATATATATATATATATATATATATATATATATATATATATATATATATAATTTGTTAAGGAAATGTGGAATAGCTGAGTGAATTCAAAACAGGAAGAAAACAAACCACATAAAGAACACCACTTCACGAACCCAATAAATTACACCGGCCTCAGTGTACGCCACAAAAATTGAAGCAATGAACAGAAATGAAAAGAAACATACGCTCTCTTCCTCACTCCTCCTTCCCAACTTTCACCTATTAATTTTTTTATTCAGTTAATTATCAGTTTTCCATACGTTTTTAATTCATTTTTATTCACGTGTTCATTCATTAATTTAACTTTTTCTTTCATTCATTTTTCATTTATTTTTCGTTCCTTCATATTTTTGTTGCATGACCACAATCTTGGACCGCGGCGTTATGCGTTTCGTACACCCTTTCTGATACGGGCCGTCGCGGTACTCATTTAATACTCGCTATTTTTAAATCATCATAAATCACATAGTTCACATATTGTTTTCATACCTTTAGTTTTCTCCCTCGCCGTGTAGAGGGTCGTGTCGTCTAGTGGTTGCCGTGGTTCCTCGCCGCTGATACAAACCTCCGAAGACAAACAATCCCTTTAACTTTCAACTTCAGTTTTTATTTCAGGCATTAGATATCAAATCAAATGGGAGATATTCACTACGTCGAGAGAGATAGACAGATCAATCACTACTTTATCGTAGTTCGTTGACAATTATTTTCTTAACCATTCATAGATAGGGGAAAGGATATCTCTCCCTTGTATTTTCTTAGGAAAATATTTCCCATATCTGTTGTCAATTACATTTTAACAATCACGTCTCAACGGTTTGCTTCCAAAACCCAGACTTACAAAACTCGCTTCTCACGAAGAGCGAGTTACGTCACGGATCCCTCTGTTTCCCACGCAATGTATCTGTCGTCACAGAGCCTCTCGCAGGTGCACACTGACCCTTGATCTGAGGTCTCGTCACAGGGTGGCCTTCTCACGTCTGTTATTTCCACCCGTGAGAAAAAGCCCTATTCTGTACTCAACTGCCGGTTCACCCCGCGTTAATTCCCGCAAGTCAAACCGACGAATTCCAACAGATACGCCAATTCTTATAGGGCCATTACTCAACATTTTTATTCAATTTCCATTAATTTTTTGCATTAAATTTTTTAAACATTTTTTCATTCATGTTTTATATTCATTATTTGATTCATTTTTCAATCATTATTTTCCATTAATTTTGTGTATTCATTTTTATCATTGATTGTATTTTCATCCATTTTGTATTCATTTTGTGTTTTATTCATTATTTATATTCATTTATCATTAC